>CM074309.1:4030888-4768327 GCA_037194245.1 Opsariichthys bidens
TGGCTGTTGGAAACCTGGAAAGTAATCCAAATCTCTTACTTTCACAATGTTGTATCTGTTGAAAATCCCACCCGCATGGCCGCCATCCCTGTGTTCCCTTATTGTGCTTTGCATCTATTCAGAGACACAAGAGAACCAAAGTAGTTTTAATAATTTTTCCACACATTCAGTCCAAGTGTACTTGTTTGTATGGCACATGTACATCCATTACTGGATTCTCCTAATGCACTTATGGATAACAAAATTGCAATTCTGTTAAATATCTCTAAGGGAAGATGCCGCTCAAAGGGAGAAATGATAAACAAAATCAGTACAAAACTTCATAAAATTAGAAACGTTACCTCCTCCTCAACAGACTGAAACTCCTTGTCGTCTGGAGACAGATCTATCAGTATTGTTCCACTGTTGGTCGTGTTCAGGGTCAAGTAAGGGTTTAAACCTGTAATGGTGATATAAATATTTATCTGTGAAACAAAATCTTAAAAGGATCATATAAATAATCAAAGGGGGAAAAAATAATTACAAATACTTACTGTACAGTAAGTATTTGTATTAGAGCTTCCATTCAAAATTGAAATATATGCCAATTAATTAATCGCAATTAATCAACCAAAGTATATTAAAATTTGTTAAAACATGAATGCAGAGTGAGAGTAGGAATCTTTACACATGCAGCATCAAAAAACATCCCGTTTAACTGTAATACGTATAATGTGAGTGTAAAATGAAATTAATGTTCTTGATACAAACATTAAAGGCTGACTTCAGGATAAATAAACGTATGTATAACACGACAATTAAAAAAAGCAGTTGGTCCTGAGAAAAGCAGAGTTCTTGGTGGAAACAGATCAAAGTGATCTTAAAACCCTGTCTCTAATTAAGCATTCTCTCAAATGAACTGTTGTAGATGAAAGGAGAAAAGGCTCTTACTCTGAGGTCCACTAATAAGTCTCTCCACTCCTTTGATGATCTTGTGTCTGTGGCCGTAAGCGTTGATACCGATCTCCTTCAGCTCTTTGTGTCCCATTTCCACCAGGACGTCCAGAGTTATCTAACGGCACAAACCAGGCTAGTTACTAATGCACTATTCCACTGTTCAGTGAGCACTCAACATTGATTCAGCTAAAACATGTATTTTGGGGGAAATTAAATAACAAAAAGAACAGATTACAAATATTTAAGTCTTAGATTTTGTGACAGGTTGTTCAATAGTGAATCGATTCATCCTACAATGTTCTCTCTTACATAAGCCACTTTGGAAAATCTAAATGGTCATCCTAAATGGTTCTCTATCACATATGTGGCATTGGAAAGTACAATTCTTTCTAGAGAATCAGTTTATTCTTAATAGTTCTTTCTCACATATGTCACTTTAGAAAGTCTGACTCATTATAGTGAAATGATTCAAACGGTTCTCTATCACATATGTAACATTGAAAAGGCTGCTTCATTCTAGTGAATCAGTTCGTTCTACATGGCTCTCTCTCACATATGTCAGTTTGGAAAGTCTGATTCATTCCAGTAAACTGATCCATCTTAAAGAGTTCTCAATCACAGAAGTGGCTGAATCTACTGAATCAGTTAATCCTAAATGGTTCTCTCTCACATATATTGCTTTGAATAATCTGATTCATTTTAGTGAAATGATTCAACATATGTCACTTTGGAAAGTCTGATTCATTCCAGTAAACTGATTCATTTTAAAGAGTTCTCTATCACATATACTGCTTTGAATAATCTGATTCATTCTAGTGAAATGATTCATCAAACTGTTCACTCTCACATATGTAGCATTGAAGTGAATTGGTTCATCCTAAATGGTTCTCTCTCACATATGTTGCTTTGGACAGTCTGAATCATTCTAGTGAATTGGTTCATTATAAAATTTTCTCTCTTTCACACAGTATGTTGCACTGTAAAGGCCAGTTAATTCTAGTGAACTGGTTCATGTTAAATGGTTCTCTCTCACATATGTTGCTTTGAATAATCTGATTCATTTTAGTGAAATGATTCACCATATGTCACTTTGGAAAGTCTGATTCCTTCTAGTGAACTGATTCATCCAAAGAGTTCTCAATCACATAAATGGCATTGAAAATGAACTGATTCATCCAAAGAGTTCTCAATCACATAAATGGCATTGAAAAGTCAGCTTCATTCTAATGAATCTGTTCATCCTAAACGAGTCTCTATCATATATGTCACTTTGGAAAGTCTGATTCATTCCAGTAAACTGATTCATTTTAAAGAGTTCTCTATCACATATATTGCTTTGAATAATCTGATTCATTCTAGTGAAATGATTCATCAAACTGTTCACTCTCACATGTAGCATTGAAGTGAATTGATTCATCCTAAATGGTTCTCTCTCACATATGTTGCTTTGGACAGTCTGAATCATTCTAGTGAATTGGTTCATCATAAAATTTTCTCTCTTCCACACAGTGTGTTGCACTGTAAAGGCCAGTTAATTCTAGTGAACTGGTTCATGTTAAATGGTCCTCTCTCATTTATGTCACATTGGAAAGATTGATTATTTCTAGTAAATTGATTCATCCTAAAGAGTTTTTAATCCCATAAATGGCATTGAAAAGTCAGCTTCATTCTAATGACTCTGTTCATCCTAAACGGATCTCTATCACATATGTGGCACTGAAAAGTACAATTCATTCAAGTGAATCAGTTCATCCTACATGGTTCTCTCTCACATATGTCAGTTTGGAAAGTCTGATTCATTCCAGTAAACTGATTCATCTTAAAGAGTTCTCTATCACAGAAGTGGCATTGAAAAGTCAGCTTCTTCAACTGAATCAGTTAATCCTAAAAGGTTCTCTCTCCAATATATTGCTTTGGATAATCTGATTCATTCAAGTGAAATGATTCATCATATGTCAGTTTGGAAAGTCTGATTCATTCCAGTAAACTGATTCATCTTAAAGAGTTCTCTATCACAGAAGTGGCATTGAAAAGTCAGCTTCTTCAACTGAATCAGTTAATCCTAAAAGGTTCTCTCTCCAATATATTGCTTTGGATAATCTGATTCATTCAAGTGAAATGATTCATCATATGTCACTTTGGAAAGTCTGATTCATTCTAGTGAACAAGTTTATCCTGAACAGTTCTCTCTCACATTCGCAAAGTCTAATTCTTTCTAGTGAATTGTTTCTTTTGGACGGCCCATTTAAATCAAAAGATTTACAAAAACTATTTAGATGGAGATAAATTAGGGAGCTATTGTTGTATTTAGTCAAATTTACTTGTTCATTTTTAATTTAGTGATCTTGTTCACTCATTCAAACCCCTTTCATTGTTTTGCTTTTAGCTTCACAAGCTAAAGTTTGAAAGTTGCTTCCCCTGATTCCAAGTCTAAATCTCATGGTCTCGTTGTGAACTCTGTCTTGACTCGGACTCAAACTTCTCTAGTCTTGGCCTGGTTTTGGACTCAAATGAGCTGGTTTTGACTAAACACTGTAATGAACTTTAAAACAGTACCTGCTCTCTGTCAAAGATCTCCAGCAAATGTTCCAAGCCCAGGTTATGAAGGAACTGGCTGATACTCAACTCTACAGCTAGACCTGAAAAAGCAACGGGTTATTTAAAGAAAGATTTCAGAAGTCTCCAAATGTTTGCTACAAGAAAGTATCTTGAAGAAACCCACCATCCTCTTTCGCCTCCATGCCTGCGGCCCCTTCGGCTCCAGAAGGCGGTAGAAGTGTGGTCATCTCGGGGAAGGTCCCGGACTGGCCGTCCATACTGGAGTTGGAAGAGAGCGGTGTGGGACTCGATGGCACGACTCCCACAGATGTCGAGACGCTGATAACCTGAGGCTTATAGCATGCCGGCAGCACAGAGGGGGGCATGGCTGCCGTGAGGAGGGCTCGGACATCGTCCGCCTAGAGAGAGAGGCAGCGTGACGTCAGAAAGCTCCGACGTAAGTAACAACCAATTTCGTGAGACAAGCAAGATTGCAGGTCTCCCAAACGGACTCGCATTTTAGTCACAAACTTGTGAGTGTCAGTCAGATCTCAAGCATGTAGACTGTGAGTTCAGGAACAAAAATGCAAAGAAGAAAAAAAAATTGTATACAAGACCAGTAATGCATGCATCGGGATAGTTCACACAAAAATGAAGATTTTCTCATCATTTACTCACCCCAGCATTATTTTAGTACTCTTTTGTAACTATTCTCTCCTTTCTGCCTCAACCTAAAAACATTTTGAAGTATGAAATAACTCAATTGATATATTTCAGAACATTGTGATATTTTGCTGTATTGTGCAGACTTTTCACCATGCAACTCAAAGAGAAATATTAAAGGATAAATGTGTGTGTTCACAACTCAGTTTTATTTGAGTTTAATATTTGAAGTATAGCAATTAAATGTAATAGTTTAGTCTCTATTGCTAATTTTAAGCTATACAGTAATATTATATTAATGTAGCAAATGAGAGGGTTCCCTGTATATTTTACAGCATTAGTCGAGGGATTTTTTTTCCTTAAAAAATGGACATGTGCCTGAAATAATAAATGCAAAAAATAAAAAATTGCATTTCCGATTTTGGATTTATCGTCCACCATTTGTATTAAAAACATATGCCTTTTAATTCTCGGCACTTTATATTTTTTGTTGGGAATATTTTTTTAAATAAAGTATTTTTTTATAAGAAAATAGACTTTTTATTCTAAGTTAATGGCGAAAGATACAGTTATAATTTTTTGGTAAGTTAACCAAAGGATTAATTAACTAATCAGAAAAAAATTGATAGATTTATTGGGGGAAAAAGTAATAAGGTTGATCAATTGAAAATTATGAAAAAAAAAAAAAAATTTGTTATAGGGTTAGTTCACCAAAAGAATTTAAATTCAGTCATCAATTTCCTTCGTTCATCTTCAGAACACAAATTACGACATTTTGGATGAAATCCGAGAGGTATACGAGACCTCTTCTGTGTCATTCTCATACGCTATTTACGTTCAGCGCTTCCGAGTTCTACGTCAGAACCTGGCTTCATTATTGGCCGGCTTCTGCGTCAGCATCACATGAGTGCGTCGTGCTGCTGTGTATTGTTGAACAAAATCGCTATTTTTGTTTGGTTTTTGCGCACAAAAATATTCTCATCACTTCATTAAATTAAGGTTGAACCCCTGCAGTCACGTCGACTGTTTTAACGATGTCTTTAGTGCCTTTCTGGACCTTGAAAGTGGTGGTTAAATTGGACGAGTCACATACCACTTCATCAGATTTTTTCTCGGAAGATGAACGAAGGTCTTATGGGTGTGGAACGACATGAGGACATTAATGACAGAAAGTGCTGTGATTGGTCTCCCACTTGGCAAAAAGAGAAATCGACGCAGACAACGATGCAGTATAAATGAAAACCGATAAGTATAAATCAGTTTGTTACAAAATTTCTTTTATGTTCTACAGAAGAAAGGTTTGGAATGCCATGAGGGTGTACTAATGATGGCAGAATTTTCATTTTTGGTTGATGTATCCCTTTAAATATCTTCCTCCAGGCATCAGACAGGCATATTTTTCCACTCCAGACATTATTTCTTGAGCAAATGTGGAGTATTTTCAGGCAATGTTGTATGGAATGATCAGTAAGCCTCCTCAAGCACTGAATAAACGTAGCAGCCATATAAAACAGACAGATTTATGACATAAGAGTCCCTGCCCTGATTAAAAGAAGTTTGGCTTGAGAAGGCTTAACCATATCAGAGGTGCAGAAAATGAACAGAATGGTAGATAAGCGGATGGCGACAAGGAGAAAGAGCTTCTTTCCCCAATGTGGCTTGTCCAATAAGCACACGCAAAGAGTGAATACCGTCACGAGGTCCAGCGGCGACTGGCCTTCCTGGTTGCGGAGCGTGGGGTCGGCCCCGTGCGCTAGAAGCAGCGCGCACAACTGGGTCCTGCCTTTCTGCGCCGCCTCGTGCAAAGGGGTGAACGCCCACTTATCTGTGGCATTGACGCATGCGTTGTACTTGATGAGCAAAGCGGCCACATCCACATGCTGCAATGAAACACATGGAGCGGTCGTGCTCTTGGGTTGGTGTCTCTTTCACTTCCTGACGAAAGTCGCTGCATGAATATGACTATGCATGGCTGCCAAATGGCACCGCACCTTTTTGCCTTTCCCCTTATTATGAAATATGAGGAAGTGAGGAACACCTGCTCAACTAAAATAAAACCTGAAAAAAATCATCAGTCATTCCAAACCTGTATGACTGACCGTTTTGTGGTGCCAAATTTGAAAATGCTGAAGATGAGAAGATTGTCAGGGAAATTTCCTCACACGTAGCGCACAAGATTACTTTTATGATGCTTTTTTGGAAACGTTATTTAAAAAGTTCTTTTCGGAGTTCAATGGAGGAAAGAAAGTCATACAGGTTTGGGAAGACATAATGGTGAAAAATGGTGACAATGTTGATTTTTGAGTGAACTATTCATTTAAGAATTGTGCAATTTAAGATCGCAGGTGTCTGGGAAAAGGAAAAAGCTTGATTTTTACAGAAACAAAGCAAAAATGTTCATTTGACTTTCACACTACAGACTTTTGGGATGCAGCGATGACATATTTTTGTAGGCCGACCCGGAAGTTCACATCACAATAGGATTATGGTACTTGCATGTTTTGTCCATCAAGACAATTTTCACAAATTAATACAACTTTTTGAAGTACAACCTTAGGTCATTGTCTTGAATTTGAACAGTTTTGCAAGAGTGCGATTATAAACACAACTAGGCTGTGAAGTACATGAGTTCCCGATAACCTATTTTTACCTTTTTCAAGACACGTGAAAGCTTTAAAAAACACGAGTGGGGTATTATTGTGTGTTTAATGTCAAAGAATAAAAGGTGAAAATATCTTTAGCTTGTGTTCACCCCAGACCTTATTTTAAGGATTTAACCAAAAACACCATTGACTTGATGACAAGATGATGGAACAGGAACTTGTTTTGGCCTACAGAAATATGTCATGCCTGCAGCACTCTATATAATCAAAGGAGTAACATGTATACAAATTTGCATTAACAAATGACAACAAAAAAAAACTGTTAATAAACTTTCAGTGGGGCGTGTCAAAAGCTAGGAAAAAGACTATATTATATATGAGTAAATAACACATGATAATCTGAATCAAAACATATGGCCTAACAATTAAGCAATGTTTTGTTTATAATTAATATACTAAATAATATATGAATCGATAAATGTATGTATAAAGCATTATACAACTTTATACTACAGGGCTGTTGAATAATTCTGATTGATTGACGTTCTAAACTGTGAAATTATTTTCTACTTAATGCACTATGAAGTAGTTCCAGGTCTGTTCCACATGTCTTGTTCTAAGTCTGTACAGTCTACAACAGCAAAAGAACCAAAACCCACAAAGTTTCTGACCATCAAAAAAATACGACAAATGTTGGAATAAAAATGACAAACAATTTGCAAGTTTGAAAATGTCTTGAGGTAACTGGTAGAAAAAATGAAAAATAATGTTATTGTTACAGGTGTAACTTGCTTTCCATTGTGGCCGCAATACTGAAATTTCAATGTTTTTTTTTATTATTTTTTGCTTTCAACTACTGCAAGAGATTGGATATGATGTACAAATGCTAATTACTGAACGCAGAGCTTTAAAATATCAACACTGATGGAATGTAGTAAACAGAGTAGAACTTTTATTAAATACAGTAACAATGCCCAATTTTGCTTAAATTATTAACTATTTTTTATATAAAAAAAAAAGAGAAAAAGGTTGTTTTTAGAAAAGGGCCACAATGAAATACAACACAAACCACTATGAAAGAAATACAATATTTGCATGAAATTTTGCTCATAAAAACAATTCATTTTTTTCTTGGGAAACACTAAAGTTCCACTTTGTTAACTATATTACTTAACATGAACTGACAATGAAAAATACTTCTAAAGCGTTTATTAATCTCAGACTCTCAGCTAATGTTAATGTTTTAAAAATACATACATGTAATACTAATAATATAACTAATAAATAAATAAATATATTATATAAACTAATAATAATTATGTACATACATTACATAAAATAAATACATGATTAAAATCGAAAGTTGTACCTGTTAATATTATTAAATGAACCTGCGCGAACATTAAAAAACAATGACCGTTAACAAAGATTAATAAATACAGTAACAACGGCTCATTATTCCTTATTCTGAACTATTACCTTTTTTGAGTATGGATACTGTATGTACAGTATGTGCTGGAGCAGTACTCACCCCGTAAGATGCAGCGTTGTGTAGGGGAATGAGACCACCTTTATCCTGAGAGTTCACCTCTGCTCCGTGTTGCAGCAGATATTCAGCCACCTCCAGATTATTATAGCCAGCTATAAAACAAACATGAACATATACTTTGTCAATTGTTTCATTTTGCAGATATTTTATTCATTCATTTGAACCCAAAGACACATGTTTTGTAGAGTTTTGTGGTTGCACTTTATTTTACAGAATATAGACTTACGTGTACTAAGAAAGTATTGGGTAATATAAGGCAATTACATGAGTTAAGGTTAGGTTTAAGAGTACGATCAGGGTTACTACCTAGTTATTACAATATTATAATAAGCACATTGTGTGTTATACAAAAAGTACTATCTGAAAGCATCATCTGACCCACACCTACCTGCAAGGTGCAGCGGGGTGGAGTGACGTCCCTGCGTGTCTCGACAATTCACGTTGTCTGGAGTGCAGAGCTTTTTGACGCGAGCTAAGCAGCCTTTCTTAGAGGCGTCCAGCAGTGCTGCGTCACCTCTGAGCAGATCCTGAATGTCTGTATCTTCATCCTTCACCAAGTCCAGAGGGGTGTTTCCATCACGATTCTTTTTGGTCGGGTCGGCACCATGCTGTGTGAAGGAATTACTATGTTATACTATAGTGAACACGGCACTAAACAGTGCTTCCTTTACCACTTTGCTGACACTGATAGTAGAAATTATTTCAATTCAGAGACTGAGCAATTGATTTGAATCTGAGATCTTCAATACCTGAAGCAGCAGTTTGCAGATCTCATATTTGCCTTTGGCGGCCGCCTCATGCAGCGGGGTGAACTTCCACAGGTCGGCCACGTTGACCACAGCACCATGAATGACGAGGAGCTCAGCGACCTCGTAATGCCCATAGGAACAGGCGTTGTGCAAGGGGACCAGGCCACTACATAGCCCAAAACAGAGAACCTTTTTTACATTTCTCGTGATAGTTGGATAAAATTCTAGAGTGGTGAACAGGACATGACAACTAATGTAATTTTTTTTTTATTCCTATTACCCAATAGCAAAAGAAAAAAAAAAACGATGATAGCATTTTCACAACTTTTCAAAAAAGGGAAAAATATTGAGATATTGATAACAGCAGTCAGAAGAGAGAATTATGTGAGATTTGTCATCACTTGTTTACTGTAAAGGTAATATAACACAAAGTATAGCTTTATGAATGTCACTATATAAACGTCACTATATAAGTAAAGTTGATAACTGTGGAAACACATCATCAGTGTGAAAATCAAGTGTCATTTTGGCATTTGCTGCACTTGTGTTTCTTACAGAATTCAAGAATTTTAACAGCTTATTTTATTATTTAATTAACTGTATTATTTATTTATTTAAAAAACTATTGTGTCTATTTTTGTCTTTAAATAAATTTCATTTCTATTTCATTGAGTTCATGTCTAATCAGAGAGAACATGTACATGTCTATTTCGAAACATTTCATGTCTGTTTATATTTTATGCATTTTTAAATCAATCTGTATAATGAGAAAAAAGTGTTTGACTTGACCTGATCTTTGATAAGTTACCTAAAAACGCGAGTCAGACGTTAATTCATTCGGATGTCATTTTGACTGATTCATTACAGAGGATCTATTATGCCCTTTTTTGTTTTTGGGGTCTACTAGAATAAGTTTTCATGCTTGCATGTCCAAAAACCTTATTTTTCCACATATTTGACATATGATGCAGCTCCTCTCATCCTATTCTGTCAGTAATGCTCTGTTTAGTTCCTATCGCTATGAAGCCTCTCCTTCCGAAAAGCGTGATGTGATTGGTCAACTGCTTGGAGCATGTTTTGGAAATGTCACGCCCCCTTACATTAACCTCATTAGTCCCGGGGTGGAAAATACAGCATCTCTCGGACATGGCGACAACACGCTAATAACGCAACTCAACCAGGCCTCGCCCCGCGCAGGACTAATTTAGGGAGCGTTCACACTTGTCATGTTCGGTTCGATTAAAACGAACCCTGGTGCGATCGCTCAGTTAGTGCGGTTCGTTTGAACACATGTGAACGCTGCCATCCGAACCCTGATGCGCACCAAACGAGCGGACCGAGATTGCTAAAAACATGCGTCTCGGTCCGCTTCCAAACCAACTCTGGTGCGGTTCGATTGAGCGCAACACGGACCAAAGACATGTAAACGAACCAAAAACAGGACGTGATGTCACAAGATGCGACGCTACAAGTCAGCCGATTTGACGACGTGGAAAAATCGGTGTATCCACAACGAACCGAGGGCAAACGTGGAGCAACAAGGAGGTGAAGAGCCTCATCAATATTTGTTTCTGCATACAAGGAGGAAATCCTGCTGCTGTTTTGAATGTTTTGAACATTTTATGAGCTCTTCGTGAGTTCTCAGCTGGTAAAAATAAAGAGAAAATGATCACGTTTAATCCAGAACACAGTGTTGTTTTGAATGTTCGGTAAGCGAGCTCCGTCGCCAAATATACGTCATAAAAGCCGACCAATCAGGTCGTGACCGTATCTCTATGCCTTTGGTTTGGTAGCTTAAGGTTCATTGTTAAAAATGCCAGTGTGAACGCTAAGCGGACCAAACCAACCGAACTACAAGTGTGAACGCATCCTTAAATGAGGAATATTGTGACATGTTCGTTCCCGGGAAGAAAACTCAAGACTATAATCGTGGCGTTTCATGAACGGTTCAGAAACAGTGAGCACGCACTGATATGGAATAATTTTTTAGAATAAATAGTTCGTAGTGACTTTGCGGATCCTTTTCATGCTCAAATGTCAACGTTACACACTAAAGAAAGTTGAAAATGAGAGCATAATAGGTCCTCTTATTAAAATAACCAAATGTAGAAAATGCAGCAAGTGAAATAGTAATTATTTCATAGTAAATGGACTTCTGTTGACTCCACGTTTACACATTTAAATCTGAAGTCTTTTCACATCTCACCCCTTGTCTTTAGCGTGCACATCGGCTCCGTGCTGCAGCAGATACTCCACCACAGCTACACGGTTGTAGCCCGCAGCAAAGTGCAGGGGTGTGGACTGCCTTCCCTCAACGTCTCTACAGTTCACGTTCTGAAGAGTACAGAGTTTCTGCACAGGGAAGTTAAAAAAAACAACAATATGTCAGTTCTAGCAAGGGAATCTGGTGTCAATCAACTTCATTTTGATTTCACAAGTGATAATTTCACACTGATTGGTGTATTTTTTAGTCCTCACCTTCACCACTTCCAGATCTCCTGATTTGGAGGCTTCTAACAGCTGCCTGTCTGTATCCGAGTTGCCTGGAAATGCTCCCTCTAAGAATCAAAAAAAAAAAAAATGCGTTTGTGTTTATTTAAAAGCGCCCCGATTATGTTATTTCAAAGGTTTCTAAATTTGTTTTGGAGGTCTCCTACAATTAGTTTACATGCATTCAAGGTCAAAAAACACTTTCATTTTCTCACAATACACGTTGCAGCATCACCTCTTTTCTTGCAGTGTTTGAAACGGTTCAATGCAGAATTCAGTTTATCTAAATCCTCCTTTCCGTGAATCTACTCTGCTCTGATTGGTCAGATGGCCCAATCTGCGGTGATTGATCTACAGCACATGTCGGAAATGAAAGAACCATTACCGTATATGAATGCTTGTATACACAGTGATATGAACAGTAACGATGGCGTCGTTTTTTTTGTTTGAGGGCAGCCAATAAAGATCATAGGTTGACATCATGTTATTTGTAACAAACCTACATAGGCTTGTGCGGGAGGTTAAACTGGAATTACTGATGACCAGTAACGAAATACAAGTAACTTAGTTTCGTATTTAAAATACAAAATTTGAGTAAGTGTATTTCATTAGTTACATTTTAAATGGGTGTTAATCAGATTACAGTTACATCTGAAAAGTGTTTTAGATTACCAAAGTGATTACTTTGAGTTTTCATGTCATTTAAACAGCGATTGGTGATTCTCTGACACTGACCGTCTGAAGAAGCAAAGTTTCATCAACATTTTAATACTTTTAAGAGGATCATAAAAATGTTGTTATTTTTATTTAGTTCTTTCCTGAACAAGACAAAATGACTGAATTTATAAAAAAAAGCCCAACTGTCAACTGAACTGTCCTGTCATGACCTGATGATCCACGACTGTTTTCATGTTTTGTGAGTCGTTTTATAATTCACTGGTCATTGCAACTTTTTCTCACTATTTGTTTTTTTCCCCTCACAATTGTGAGTTTGCGTTTCACAATTCTGACTTCTTTTTCTCAGAATTGCGAGATTTAAACTTGCAGTACTGACTTTTTTTCTTGCAATTGTGAATTTTGTATGTGAGTTAAATGTCATATTTTTGACTTTTCTCAATATTGCGAGTTTATATCTCATTATTCTGACTTTATAATATCACGCAATTCTGAGGGAAAAAGTCAGAATTGTGAGAATTACCCATTTTGTGTTTGTTTCACACTTATTAGTATTCCAAAGTATTCTAAAGTATTTAGATTAAGTTACTAAACTTGAGTAATGTAACGAAATATGTTACAAATGACTTTTTAAAGCATGCATTTTGTAATCTGTAGTGAAATACTTTTTAAAAGTAACCCACCCAGCCCTGCTGACGACTCATTTCAGACAGTTCAGAATCGGTTCTTTTTTGGGAGACATTAACCGCATTTGTTGTGCACTTTGATCTTTACATTCACAAACAGCCATATTACACACTACATGAATGGTAATATCCCAAAAAGCATAATAGGGGGACTTTAAAGGATTATTTCATCCAAAAAAGAAAATCCATTCTCATTCCAATCCTGTATGACTTTATAGCATTGCAAACAAAACAGAAAATCATGCCGATCTTTTCCATACAACAAATGTATAATTAATCGGCATAAATATTTCTTTTTTGTGTGTGTTCCACAGAAGAAAGTCATGAGTGTGAGTAAATAGTGAATTTAACTAAAGTGTCACCTTGCAGTATCTCCTGAATGCTTTCATTGGCAAGCTGGGAGGGTGAGAAGCCCTGTAAGGAGGTGATGAGCGGGTCACATCCAGCGCTCAGGAGCATCCGACAGGTCTGCAGATGACCGCAGTGAGCTGCGCGGTGCAGCGCCGTCTGACCCAGGTTATCTACCGCATTCACCTGCACATCACAACAACATGTCGATGGGAAAAGTAGCATAGACTACAAGTGCATTACTGTGAACACGACTTTTGTTTGCTTTTAAAAACTAGGGGCATATCAAAATAATCTGATGCATTTCTGGTTGAAACAGGATATTCAACAAGACAAATCAAGCAGGTCCAGACTTGGGAAGTCACTGGATTGTGCACTGATGAAATCTGTATTAAAAAAATACTTTGATTTCATGATCGATCACAACAAGTCAAGTCCAATGTATTTGTATTGCGCTTTTCACAAGACACATTTTCACAAAGCAGCTTTACAGAAAACCTGAATGTTGATGTTTATAATTTCTTCATGCTTTACAGTCTCATTTAGCAGATTAGAGTTGGGATAAAATATAGCTTACATTTTGTGACAATACAAGCGATCGAGCAGTTGAGATCTGTCTTATTTTTTATATATATATATATACTGATCCTTCAGAAACCATTCTGATGTGATGATTTGCTGCTCAAGAAACATTTCTGATTATTATCGATGTTTAAAAAGGTTGTGCTGCTTAATATTATGGTGGAAAGCATGATACATTTTTTGCAGGATTCTTTAATTAAATAAAAAGTGAAAAGAACAGCATTTATTTGAAATAAAAATATTTTGTAAAATTATAAATGTCTTTACTGTTACTTATAAAAGTATCGGAAAAGTATATTCTCTAAAGTATATAATATGGTCTATATATTTATATATATATATATATATATATATATATATATATATATATATATATATAGACCATATTATATATATATATATATATATAGAGCGGTGTGATAATATCGTTATAATATAAACAAAATAAGATAAATATATAATATTAAATAATATAATAATATATATACACCATATTTTATATATATATATATATATATATATAATATGGTCTATATATATATATATATATATATATATATATATATATATATATATATAGACCATATTATATATATATATATATATATATATATATATATAGAGAGAGCGGTGTGATAATATCGTTATAATATAAACAAAATATGTCAAGCACTTGCAAAGTTTGCAAGTATATATATTTATAGACGATATAGATAATCACACAATTGAGATTTGCTATATAGTATATATTGCTTTAAATGAACATACTGTATGAATACAGGTAAAGTAGGATGTAATATATATATAACAATTAAGGAGTTACTATATAGTACAGTATAATGCTATAGTATGATAAAAATGTGAGTGTACTGGGTAGATATAGTAGTTAGAATTATTAATAGTTGAATCACAGATTCGTGTATTTTCATCCTGAAGGCATAGCTCAAGGCTGTGATGCTAAAAGAACATCTGCGGTGCCCATGTATAATTCTGTATGTTTAACTGCAGCTGTAAAATCTCACTTACTTTCGCCTCGTGTTTCACCAACACCTCGATGACGTCATTGTGGGACTTCTCAGCGGCAAGATGCAGAGGTGTGAGGAAGCTGTGTGAAAGACAAGTGATAATGATACACAATCATTAAGAAACCCTCTGCAAAGCGAAAAATGTGACTGACTCACTCTTTATTCTTCTCATTGACGTTAGCTCCTTTTCTGAGCAGCAATTCGCAGATCTGTTTCCTCTTGGGATAGGGAGACGTGCAGGCACAATGCTATCAAAGACAATCACAGAAACCTCTTTTATTCATAAAAATCTCATCCAAAATATTGTTTAGATGGTTTGTGTGTAATTGTAGCATTCATAGATGTGTGCATATCAGCTATGACTTTTACTTCTTCAATTGTGACTCATCCAATAGGATTTAAGAGTTGAAAAATGTTTGAGTTTTTAAATAAATTGTGATTATAAATAAGAAAATATTTTTTGTTTAAATTTCTGAAAAAAATACTGTTTGGGTTCAGTGTGATTTTTTTTTTTTTAACTTTTATAAGTAACAGCAAAGACATTTATAATTTTACAAAATATTTTTATTTCAAATAAACGCTGTTCTTTTCACTTTTTATTTAATTAAAGAACCCTGCAAAAACTGTATCATGCTTTCCACCATAATATTAAGCAGCACAACTTTTTTAAACGTCGATAATAATCAGAAATGTTTCTTGAGCAGCAAATCATCCTATCAGAATGATTTCTGAAGGATCATGTGACACTGAAGACTGGAGGAATGATACTGAAAATTCAACCTTTGCATCACAGGAATAAATTAAGAAGACAGTTCTTTTAAACTGTAATAATATTTCACAATATTACTGTTTTTACTGTACATATGATTACTAAATGCATACTAAGCATAAGAGATTACATTTCTAAAACATAACCTTGAAAATGTCTTCATAAACAATTTCTTGAACTCAAGAAATTGAGCCTTACTAGAGCTGTTTCTTGGGTTAGAGGGTGTTTGAAGTTGATGGTCTCAAGGGAGAGGTGTTTTTTAAAGCGGGCCATGTCCGCTTCACGTGCCGCCTGCAGCAAAGCATGACCTCTGAACTCATCTGGAACAGAGACCAACACCCCGTCAGTCAATTATGTACCAAACATAATGCTAGCTGATCTTCGTAGCCGTCACAAGCTTACACGCCAGACGCTCTTTCAGCAGGGTGGTCGGGGCCAGGTCCATCGCGCTCTTGTTGTGGCAGTTGAGGAAGGTGGGGTCTGCCCCGAAGCTGAGCAGGAGAGAACAGACCTCCACTCTGTTTTTTGAGGCTGCCTCGTGCAAAGGTGTGAACTGCCACAGGTCCATAGCGTTGACGCAGGCTCCATGCTGTGAAGAGAAAACGAACAGATGGAGCGTATTTACCACTTCAACTAGAATTAAAGAACTTGGGGAAAGAAAGCAGACAAGAAACATGTGAATACCTTCACGAGCAACTCAGCTACTTCATAGTGACCGTATGAACAGGCATTATGAAGAGGGACAAGATCACTGTAAACACAAAGCCAAGTGTAAGACAGTATAGATATAATACAATAATGAAAGAAGATTTGTTTTTCTAAGTAAATAAATATGACATTCCTCAGATTGCAAGAACAAAAAAATTATTTGTTTACTTGAAAGTCTAGGAGGTGAAATTCACACAGTTCTGAAAGTATAGCCACAGTGTAATAGAATTAAGTATTAAAGGGTTCAAAAATGAAAATTCGGTCATCATTTACTCACCCTCATGTTTTTACAAACCTGTAAGACTTTTGTTCATCTTTGGAACACAAATGAAGATCTTTTTCATGATATCTGAAAGATTTCTGTCCCTCCGTTGACAGCCAACTTTGATGCTTCGAAAATTTCATGAAGAGATCGTAAAACTGATCCATATGAATTGAGTGGTTTAGTCCAAATTTTCTGAAGAGACTCGATCGCTTTATATGATGAGAATATTTAATTTAGATTTTTATTTACATATAAACATTGATCAAGCAGAAGCTCAACCGAAACTGCTTGACGGGCGAGAACAAACCTCAAACGTGCCACGTAACATATGAAACATTCGTCAATCAAACATTCTTGAGCTTCCGTTTACCACACCTGATGTGTGAGTTGATCGATATTTATATGTGAATAAAAGCCTAAATTAAATCTGTTCATCATATAAAGTGATCGAGTCTCTTCAGAAAATTTGGACTAAACCGCTCAATTCATATGGAGTAGTTTTACGTTCTCTTCATGAACTTGGATGGACAGAAATCTCTCAAATTTCATCAAAAAGATAAAAGTCTTACGGTTTGGAACTACTTGAGCGTGAGTAAATGACAGAATTTTGATTTTGGGGTGAACTATCGCTTTAAAGTTACATCCCATTTTTCAACTAGGGATGCACCAATAATACAATTCTGGATAATTATTTGCATGTTATGGCCAATTTCTAGATAAATTAATATATAATAATATTTCAATCATGACAGCTCATACTCTATGAGCATGTAAAACATGCATCTGCTGTATGAAAAGACATACATAAATCCCATAGCAGATCTAGGCAGGTGGAGCTGGGGGAGGTGGAGGGTCTCAGAGGAACTCTGATGGTGCGCAGCAGAACACTGAATAAGATTATTTAAATGTTGAACAAGCCATCTCATTGGCTGGTACTGGAGTTATGCCTGTTGAGCATCTTGACTTGCAGTTATCCATTTTAAGTGCATGACTGTAAACCAAAGTTTTTTTTACAAACTGAAGGGGATCTATTTCTGTGCTAACTGACAGCTCAGAGCTTTACTTGTCACACTAGAGACAGACATCGCACCCTTTGTCTTTAGCGTGGACGTCGGCTCCATGCTGCAACAACAGCTGCACTGTCTTCACACGATTATAACCCGCGGCCAGGTGCAGAGGGGTGGACTGCAACCAACAAACAATCCATTCAGAAACACACATGCAAAGTAGAGCTGCACGATTGTGGATAAAATGAGAATCACGATTTTTTGGTTTCAAACAGAGATCATTCTCCCACGATTCTGAATAGACAACAGGCTCTGACAAAATATTACTTGCTGAAAAAATGTTCAATTAATTCGAATGGATTATTTAAAAAATGGTTTTGAATGAATTTAATGACTCTGTTTTTTTTTAATTCAAATGATAAATACTTTTTAGCAGTCACTTGTCGCCACCTAGAGGCGTAAGATGTAATTGATACAACCGTCATTTGAGGCGCCAAGTTAGTTTCAAATGTCGCTATCGTTCACATGCGTTTATATCCTAACTTTAAACTTTTATCTCAGTACTTTTGTGATAGTTTGAATATTTGTAACACAAAAATAACTGTGTAGTTCAAAAATGCGCAGCAGCACGAACACGCATTTGAATGTTCCGTATGATTTTGTCAAAGGTTTAATAGAAACGGTCATTCATAAAATCCAGATCGCGATCTTTTTACGATTAATCGTGCAGCTCTAATGCAAAGTATTCATTTACATTAAGATGCATATGGAACCTATTGCACATGAAATGATTGAGTGGATCATTAATGTTGAGAATATTTGAGGATGGTTTTAACAATCTATAGCATATATAACAACATTAGCATATATAATTTAATAAATCACCTTCCTTCCATCACTAGCGTGACAGTTCACATTTAATGGTGTGAGGAGGCTCATCAGTTTTTCTTCATTTCCACTTCTGTATAAAAGCATTGAGCGGCAAGTCAATTAAAAATAACAATGTGAGTCACGACAGCAATTTTGCTTGGCAATATTAGTCTCTCCTCAGGCCTCCTGAACAATATTGAGCTTAAATTGTTATTACCTTGCGCTCTCGAGGAGTTCATCCTTTCTGTATTCACCTAGATTTAAGAAAGAATGAAGTGTATTAACATAAATGGAAATCTCATTTGAGCACAAATGAAAAGCGAAGCCACCAGGAGAACATGCCAGCCTTGAGCGAAATGGCAATTACCAGACACAGTCTTATAAACAAATAGAGGAAAAACAAATGAGGATTGTGGGAATGATGCTGCCTTCACACGCAATTGGAATTATCGTAAATAAGAGTTTCCTATTAAAAATTGGACATGAACACTCTCTCAAGTCGTATTTACCACTGGGAAGCTTGGGGATAACGTTCATACCCAATTTGCTGAGTTGGGCGGGCCATATATTTTAAACAGGGCGGAGAGGAGAATGATTGCCGCTATGATTTATTAGTTTTTCTCCACAACAGCAACATCGCCTTGACTTGTAGTTGAAGTAGTACATACACTCACCTAAAGGATTATGAGGAACACCAAACTAATACTGTGTTTGACCCTTTCGCCTTCAGAACTGCCTTAATTCTACGTGGCATTGATTCAACAAGGTGCTGAAAGCATTCTTTAGAAATGTTGGCCCATATTGATAGGAGAGCATCTTGCAGTTGATGGAGATTTGTGGGATGCACATCCAGGGCATGAAGCTCCTGTTCCATCACATCCCAAAGATGCTCTATTGGGTTGAGATCTGGTGACTGTGGGGTCATTTTAGTACAGTGAACTCAATGAAACCAATTTGAAATGATTCGAGCTTTGTGACGTGGTGCATTATCCTGCTGGAAGAAGCCATCAGAGGATGGGTACATGGTGGTCATGAAGGGATGGAAATGGTCAGAAACAATGCTCAGGTAGGCCGTGGCATTTAAACGATGCCCAATTGGGACTAAGGCGTCTAAAGTGTGCCAAGAAAACACCCCCCACACCATTACACCACCACCACCAGCCTGCACAGTGGTAACAAGGCATGATGGATCCATGTTCTCATTCTGTTTACGCCAAATTCTGACTCTACCATCTGAATGTCTCAACAGAAATCGAGACTCATCAGACCAGGCAACATTTTTCCAGTCTTCAACTGTCCAATGTTGGTGAGCTCGTGCAAATTGTAGCCTCTTTTTCCTATTTGTAGTGGAGATGAGTGGTACCCGGTGGGGTCTTCTGCTGTTGTAGCCCATCCACCTCAAGGTTGTGCGTGTTGTGGCTTCACAAAAGCTTTGCTGCAGACCTCGGTTATGACGAGTGGTTATTTCAGTCAAAGTTGCTCTTCTATCAGCTTGAATCAGTCGGCCCATTCTCCTCTGACCTCTAGCATCAACAAGGCATTTTCACCCACAGGACTGCCGCATACTGGATGTTTTTCCCTTTTCACATCATTCTTTGTAAACCCTTGAAATGGTTGTGCGTGAAAATCCCAGTAACTGAGCAGATTGTGAAATACTCAGACCGGCCCGTCTGCACAAACAACCATGCCACGCTCAAAATTGCTTAAATCACCTTTCTTTCCCATTCTGACATTCAGTTTGGAGTTCAGGAGATTTTCTTGACCAGGACTGAACCCCTAAACGCATTGAAGCAACTCCCATGTGATTGGTTGATTAGATAATTACATTAATGAGAAATTGAACAGGTGTTCCTAATAATCCTTTAGGTGAGTGTATTTACTAGGTGTAAAAAATTAATTAAAAAAGCCGTTTTATGTTTAGTTTTCTCCCCCCTGCTATACCAAACCCGTACTGAACCGTGATTTTAAAACCGTCATGTTTGTGTACAGTTACCCCTAAAATTTACTGTACATAAATGAATAATTTTTTGATAAGTATTGTATGTTTTATTGTCAATGAATGGTTTGATAAATATCTTTAATTTATAATTTTGTAGCAAAAACAATTGTTTTGATGATTGATGAACCTGACAATTATTTATTCGAATAATTATTCAATCGGATGACTTTTTTTTTTTAATTAATGAATTTTAATCCATTATTTACAAAAATGTAATTCCACATTCTGCCCAATGTTGTCCTCCATACAATGTGCAATATGAAGGAAATGACAACAAATACAGTGAACGTGTCAATGCAGGCTAAACTATTATGCAACTATTTTTAATGAATCAAATTTCAAAATTAAATGAATTTTTACCCAGTTAGTTAAAATTCGTTCATAAATCAGACTACACTGTTTGCACTTTATATCTGTTGTGTTGTAAAACTCACAAAGATAATGAGGCATGTGTTTGTATCTCTCTCAATACATTCAACTGCAGACTAGATCTTCAGGAGCTCACTCACCGGTCAGTACAGCTTTGGTGGAGGCTTCAGCCAGGTCAATCGCGGTCCTTCCGTCAGTGTTTCGGATCGTTGGCTCAGCACCATGTTGCAGTAAAACTATCAGTGACAAACAGTTGCATTATACATTCAACATGCATGAGATCCATGTTCGATAAACTTTTCTCATCAAAACAAGTTATTATGAATGTACGGAAATCACACTGTAAACTACTAAAAAGGCCAGAGAGGCATCATGTTTTACCAATGCAGACGTCGATCTTGCCCTTGATGGCAGCCTCGTGGAGCGGGGTGTAATTCCAGTTGTCTCTGGAGTTAGCATCGGCCCCGTGTCGCAGAAGCAGGTTGACGACCTCGGCGTGACCAAAAGAGCAGGCGTTGTGCAGCGAGATGAGACCCCCGTCGTCGCAGGCGTGAACGTTAGCACCGTTCTGAAGGAGGTAGTCCACCACATCTCTACGGCCAAAACCTGCCACAGAAATGTGGGCTTAAAAGACGGCCTGCTTCCATCAGGACCAACTTCAACGTTACAATACTGTGATTTTTAGGGAACAACTTCAGTATCAATCAATATAAAAACCAATACAATTTTTGACTGCCCTTTTAACAAATAATGACGACATATTTGTGCAGATAACATGTCCAACGGAATAATTATAATTACAACAATTGCAATGATGACTCAACATTGTTTTCCTTTATAATCAACAGAACAGACGGTAATCCATTTTTCACGTTAGCCATCATAATATTACTGAAAACATAGCATGTACACCTTTCTGTATATAAAAAGGCCATAGTCCATTTCATTATTTTGATTTTAAATTGATCCTTTTATTTATTTATTAAACAATTGTATTTATTTATTAATTAAATAATTAATAAAAAATGAAAAAAAAAATTTTATTATTATGATAAAATATTTACTTATTTTTATTATTTAAAGCCTTCACTACACTTAAAGGGGTCCTTGATTATGAATTCACTGTTTTAACTTTAGTTAGTGTGTGTAATGTTGGTGTTTGAACATAAACAACATCTGTAAAGTTACAACGCTCAAAGGTCAATGCAACGGTAGATATTTTCTTTTACAGAAATCGCTTTTTAAGGACTACAACAAATGGCTGGAAAGGACTACAACAAGCTTCTTCCTGGGTTAGTGACATCACAAACCCCAAAAATTTACATAAATCCTGCCACCGGGAACACACAACAAAGGGGGCGGGGCCATGTTGGGCTGCTTTAGAGAAGAGGAAGAGTTGTTGTAGCAGAGAGTTGTTGATGCCGTCATTTTACGCCGGACTGCTTCACAAACGAGCATCAATTCAACGCTGGATTTGCACAAAAGATTAACATGACGACACATGCTAGTCGATGAGTTGAATCAACTCCACAGCAACTACATACATTTATCCACTAACCGTCCAGAAACATCCTAAAAGTTGTAACTTCTGAGTCTCTCCATCAGTGTCGACTCCGGTTTGAACAAGTTATTGACAATCCTCATTTTGGCTGCATGAGATTCTCCTGCTTTGCTGTTGTTGAGCAACTGAAACGCGAGCTGTTAAAGCTCCGCCCTCTTCTGGAAAAGTGGCTGGGAGCAGCAGCTCATTTGCATTTAAAGGGACACACACAAATACTGCATGTTTTTTTCTAACAAGCCATAATAAATGATCTGTGGAGTATTTTGAGCTGAAGGTTCCATTATTAACTTCAGCCAACTACATTAGTTAACATAAATTAACAGTGAAAACTAACAATGAACGAATGTTAGCAAAGATGAATACTGTAACAAATGTTTTCCTCATTGTTAGTTAACGTTAACCAGTAATGGGACCTTATTGTAAAGTGTAATTTAGCGTAAATATACTATAAAAGCCTCTATGCTGCATTAAATGTGAATATAATTTCTTTCAACCATGACAATATATGATTTCAAAGTGTTCCAGAAATAACAAAAGCACATGGTGTTCTTATCAGCCATTTAAATGATACATTTACACTAACTTCAACAAAAAAATGTAATTCATTAATCTCAAAAACCCTATATGTGATCCTAAATAGCGCTTATCTTTTATAGTTCATAAATTATTAATGATATGCAAATCCAATTGTAATTGGATAAAGAACAAATTGCACAGAAATAAAATAGATTATTGACGATGATACAAATAGCATAGAATCATGGAGCAGAACAGAAATTAAATGCATAGAATGTACTGTACAACCGAATCTTGGTTTAGAAAGTAAATGAATAGAATCGAGCCGCAGTCGCGCTCACCCGCAGCGAAGTGCAGCGGGGTGGATTTCCTGCCCGCCGTGTCCCTGCTGTTCACGTTCTCCGGGCGCACGAGCTTCTTCACGCGCTCGAGGTCTCCGCTCCTGCAGGCCTCGAACAACTCCCTGCTCGGCTCGGCAGACCCGGAGCTCTCCATGAGCCCCGAGAAGCGCCGGACCGACATGGACGAGCTAGAGGCAGAGAGTGGGAAATGTGGAATACACACAATTCCAAAGGCTCGACATGAAGGCCGGAAAGAGGTGCAGATCTCCACCGTTAACGCCTTTCTATAACATATATTAGATGAGAATAAATTATTCAGTTCGAGTGTCTTTGGTTGTAGAGCTGTCAATATACTGCTGTCTCAAAATCACAGAAATGAACGGGTAGAATGTCAATTCGCGAGAACGTGAAGCTTAGAATAGGCGGGGCTTTGTGGTCCGAAAGTTGTCTCTAATTGGTCACGTATGACTCGGAATAATGAGAGAAAAAATCTATTAAGGTTTAAAACTTCATTAATGTATTAGAAACCATGAACTAGATGAGCTACAAACATTGATTTGAAAAAAAAATTGTATTCGAAAATCGGACAAAAAAGTATAATGTGAATGAAAGAACTACAATCCCATGATGCATTGTGAAAGACAACCGAAATGCAAATGACAGTTATAAAAGGAATTTTTTTAGTTTGAGAGCTTATAGAGATATTTTTATTCTCTGTGCTTCATTGCAGGGAGTGGGCCCTGAAGAGTTGTTTTATTTCTATTCAGATTGGTGGAATTTGTTTTGCAGAATTATGGGTAATGTAGTTTTTTCCTCCAGGAATCTGGTCGTTAAACGTGATTAAAAAAATAATAATAATAATAATTAATTAATTAATAATGTGGACTGTTGGCTTCAACTCAGTTTTTACCTCCAGAACCTGACTGTTTACTGTTGTATTTTCAAATGAATTCCGCTTAAAGTTTGTCAGTGATATTATTTAGGTAAAAAATGATAGAGCACAAAAACGGCCTTGTCACATGGTGTTACTTTTCTCAGAGCTGTTCACGGGTATTTGACATCACTACATTTGTCTAAACACAAACTATGTTCAGATATTTTGATACAGCTGAGCCGACAAGCGCCCCCTGGAGGAATCTACAAATGGTGATGCCCAAAAATATGTCTAAAGTCAGCTCACTTGGTTTTAAAGTGTAGGTATCTCGTTACGCAATGCCAAAACAATTATACTATAGATATCAGTAAACCCAATTTAGAACTATATAACGCAGTTAACTACACGAACACTAAAAAATATGATGCTGACTCATAAATAATTAATAACTTCGATCGATGTGAATATGATGCTCTACCTGCCAAGAACACTTCAGGATTAAAAAGCCTCGGTGCTGCCACCTTCAGGGCAAAGCATGTTTTGTTTTGTTTCCATAAAATTGTTGCCTGTATGGATAACAGCAGCTTTGAAACTAAGCATAAATCCCTTAAAGAGTAATATTTTGAATATTATTCACAGAATAAAATAAATTAATGTGAGTATATCATAAAAAGAATGAGAAAAAGTCTAATATTACACACTTTAATATGCTTATACAAAACAACATTGCCTTTTATATTTATAACATTTATTGAATGCATATTTATAATACTTATTTAAGTAACATTAATAAAGAAAATGTCATATTATTTAATAATAATAATAATTAAAAAAAATTTAATCCCATCAAAAGTTATATTCTTTTGCATAAAATTAACATTGAAATTCAACATTCAAAATGGAGGTGGTGCAGGAGGAGGTGGTGGAACAAATTTTCCTCCAGTATTAGGAGGAGGCGGAGGAGGTGGTGGTGGCGGCGGCATGGAGACATTTTGGGGAGGTGGAGGTGGTGGTGGAGGTAGTGAAGACCCACTGTAGGCAGAGCTAGGAGGAGGTGGAGGAGGAGGTGGAACATTCGTCTTGCCCTGAAGAGGAGGTGGAATAGGCACATTGCCTGGAGGAGGAGGTGGTGGTGGAGGTGGAGCAGACATGTTACCTGGGGGAGGAGGAGGTGGTGGCGGATTTGCTGATGTCATTGAGCTATTTAGGCATGGTGGAGGTGGGGGAGGGGGAACCAAAGAGCCTCCATACACAGAATTAGGTGGAGGTGGAGAGGGAGGAGGGGGTGGTGGGGTGGAGCGTCTCCCATTTCATCATCTGGGAGAGGTGGAGGAGGCAGCATGGACAGGTCAGGATAGGCATATGGAGGTAGAGACGGGGAGCGGTCAGACTTGAGTGAAGGAGAAGGTGAAGCTGGAGTGAGATCAGGACGAGCTGCGAAGCTGGAGCCCACCCAGTCAGGCACTGATGGAGGAGCAACTGCGATCCCAGTAAAAGACCTGAAACCACAGCAAATACATCAGATTCTCGGAGGACAGTGGGGAAAAAATGAGTTTTAAAAAGCCATTTTATTACATAGCCTACCAGTTGAAGGTGCTGGTCAGCTGTGTGCCAAGTTGTTGGAAAGAGTCCTCGTTGTCCATGTCGGCTTTTGGCTCTTCCTTCAATGCCACATAATAATAATAATTATATATATATATATATATATATATATATATATATATATATATATATATATAAATCAAATCATCAATAGGGGTTTTAGGCCAAAAATATTGTGTAAATGAATAAATAAAATATAATAGAAAATTCTATTACAAATAATTAATGATGAAAAACATTAAAAGTAATAATAACAAATAGTTTTGTTTCTACTTATTTTAGTTATCTCTTTAAAAAATAGAAATAATAAATCTAAATGCATTTTAAAGAGGTAAATGCATCATTCACATGTTGAAATATTATTTTAGAGATTTAAAAAATATATATATATTTTAAAAAAATCAACAAATACTATATATTTCATTCTCCACCTGTAATGTTACTGAAAGAAGTCTCTAATGCTCAACGAGGCTACATTTATTTGATTAAAAATAGAGTAATATTGTGAAATATTACTACAATTTAAAATGACTGTTTTCTATTTAAAATATTTTAAAACTATCTATTTAAAAAAATTTATTCCTGTGATAATAGCATCATTACTCCAGTCTTCAGTGTCACATGATCCTTCAGAAATCATTCTAATAGGATGATATGGTTCTTAAAGGGACAGTTCACGCAAAAATAAAAATTCTGAACACAAACGTTTTGTAACCAAGCAGATCTTCTTCTAGATTTATTTTTAATTTAATCAACCAGCAGTATAAGTAAATTAAGCATTATATTTGGATATTTATTTACTCACAATTTTGCTGCCTTCCCAGTGGCTGTGGCCCAGTTTGTCCAGGCGGGTGTAGGATATGGGAACACGTCTGTACACACGCAACGGCTCCAGTCCTCCAGCTGGAGGAACCATCTTCTGAGTCCGGGGGACTTTCGACTGTTTGGTCAGCACTCCGATCTCTCTCCGGGAAATTTTCTCCTTGTATATGTTAACTGTCTGAATGTGAATCCTGACATTAAGAGGCTATTTTGACAAGATCATTATATAAGTCTATTAATCAGGAGAATACACTAGTGTTTAATATTTCTAGCACTGTCCTGACTTGCCCTTAGTAATGACTGGCATTGTATTTCATGAGATTCTGCTTCTTTCCGTTAAGTGATAACCGGAGCTCACCAGAGTCAGCATGTTGACGGAGGACTCCATCTGTTTTAGCTGAACCGTCTGCGCATCTAAAAGCTTCAGCAAAGACGTGGCCAGATTGTTTATCTGGTATGTGACACTGGCCAGGGCCTGCGTGGTGAGAGCTTTGGACTCTTCAATGACACTTCTGGTGTCCTGCACCTAAAGGCAAATAATCATTTTCAATATTCAAACAAATTTTTTTTTAAATAAATAACAACAGATTGAAAGAACTCCAGACTCGGTCCTGGCCTGTAAATCTACCACATCTAAACCAGGTAATCAAGGTCTCAATTTTATAGTTTGAATGAATATTACAGAAAAGTGTGTTGTGTCTGAAAATCGTACCTTTGCAGACAGTATATAGAGGAGTAACGTATGAAAGCATGTCTAAATATTATATAATGGACATACACCATACTGTTCAAAAGTTTGGAGTCTGTAAGATTTTTTAAATGTTTTGAAAGAACCTTGGTAACACCTTATTTTAAGGCAGCAGCTATTTTGCAACAGATGCTATTTACACTAAGTGAATATAGAAGCATTTTCTTAGCAATAGATGCTATTTACACTAAGTGAATATAGAAGCATTTTCTTAGCAATAGATGATATTTACACTAAGTGAAAATAGCAATATTTTCTATTTACACTAAGTGAATATAGAAGCATTTTCTTAGCAATAGATGATATTTACACTAAGTGAAAATAGCAATATTTTCTATTTACACTAAGTGAATATAGAAGCATTTTCTTAGTAACGGATGCTATTTACACTAAGTGAATATAGAAGCATTTTCTTAGCAACAGATGCTATTTACACTAAGTGAATATAGAAGCATTTTCTTAGCAATAGATGCTATTTACACTAAGTGAAAATAGCAATATTTTCTATTTACACTAAGTGAATATAGAAGCATTTTCTTAGTAACATGCTATTTACACTAAGTGAATATTGAAGTATTTTCTTAGCAATAGATGATATTTACACTAAGTGAAAATAGCAATTTTTTCTATTTACACTAAGTGAATATAGAAGCATTTTCTTAGTAACAGATGCTATTTACACTAAGTGAATATTGAAGTATTTTCTTAGCAATAGATGATATTTACACTAAGTGAAAATAGCAATATTTTCTATTTACACTAAGTGAATATAGAAGCATTTTCTTAGTAACGGATGCTATTTACACTAAGTGAATATAGAAGCATTTTCTTAGCAACAGATGCTATTTACACTAAGTGAATATAGAAGCATTTTCTTCAACAGATGCTATTTACACTAAGTGAATATAGAAGCATTTTCTTAGCAATAGATGCTATTTACACTAAGTGAAAATAGCAATATTTTCTTAGCAACAGCTATTTACACTAAGTGAATATAGAAGCATTTTCTTAGTAACAGATGCTATTTACACTAAGTGAATATTGAAGTATTTTCTTAGCAATAGATGATATTTACACTAAGTGAAAATAGCAATTTTTTCTATTTACACTAAGTTAATATAGAAGCATTTTCTTAGTAACAGATGCTATTTACACTAAGTGAATATTGAAGTATTTTCTTAGCAATAGATGATATTTACACTAAGTGAATATAGAAGCATTTTCTTAGCAATAGATGATTTACACTAAGTGAATATAGAAGCATTTTCTTAGCAATAGATGATATTTACACTAAGTGAATATTGAAGCATTTTCTTAGTAATAGATGATTTACACTAAGTGAATATAGAAGCATTTTCTTAGCAATAGATAATATTTACACTAAGTGAATATAGAAGCATTTTCTTAGCAACAGATGCTATTTACACTAAGTGAATATAGAAGCATTTTCTTAGCAATAGATGATATTTACACTAAGTGAAAGTAGCAATATATTCTATTTACACTAAGTGAATATAGAAGCATTTTCTTAGCAACAGATGCTATTTACACTAAGTGAATATAGAAGCATTTTCTTAGCAACAGATGCTATTTACACTAAGTGAATATAGAAGCATTTTCTTAGCAATAGATGCTATTTACACTAAGTGAAAATAGAAATATTTTCTATTTACACTAAGTGAATATAGAAGCATTTTCTTAGTAACAGATGCTATTTACACTAAGTGAATATAGAAGCATTTTCTTAGCAATAGATGATTTACACTAAGTGAATATAGAAGCATTTTCTTAGCAATAGATGATATTTACACTAAGTGAATATTGAAGCATTTTCTTAGCGATAGATGATGATAAATAGTAGCCTAATTAGATGCTATCTATATTTTATATTGGCAGATACTATTTGCACCTCAGGATTTTTGTACATTAACAGGATGCAATAATATTATACAGTGTAAATGATATATTTTTAAAATTATTAAAATTATTGAATGAAGATGAAATCTGAGAGCTTTCTGTCCCTCCAGCTACTCAACTGACACTTTGATACGTCAAAAAGTTCATAAAGAGATCGGAAAATGAATCCATATGAATAGAGTGGTTTAGTCCAAATTTTACAGATTTAATTTAGGCTTTTATTTACAGATAAGTGTAGTTATATAGTTGCATAGCTGTTGATGGAGGGACAGAAGGCTCTCAGATTTCATCAAAAAGTTCTGCATTTGTGTTTCGAAGTGTTACGGGTTTGGAACGACATGAGGGTGAGTAAATGATGACAGAATTTACATTTGAGTGAACTATCCTTTTAATATTAGACTTGCAAATGATATTAGGTGAATATGAAAGGCTTTTGGAAACATGCTGCTGTCAATATAACAGACCTCCGGGATACAGAGATGGATTCCTAGATAAACATGTTAAGAACAGTTTTCGTGGAGTTCTAGGAATACATACCACAGCCTTGTTTAGGCATGTATGCCCTCAATACAAACAGCTCAAAGACTGGAAAAGAGTACGGCATGAAGAAAGATGTTTTCAGGAATCCATGTGTGTAATTAATAGAAATGGAGCTTTGAAATGAATTTCACTTTTAGTTCCATAATTGTATATTTTGAAAATAATAATAAAATCCAGTTATTAAATCTATTAAATCACTTATTAAATCTAATCTAAACCCTTACAAGGAGCATCATTCACATGCATTATAAAAATACTAGATTACTTACCAGTGAGAGTAGTGTATATATAGACTTATTATAGTGTTGAACAGCATTTTTAGATCAGTACATACTATATAATCTTAGGCCTAATGTAAAGATAAGATCATATAATATAAATAGAATCTCTAAAATACTCTATTTATGAGAATATAGATTGAAAAAAACAAACAAAAAAACACATAAAATCTTATTAATGCAAATTTGATGTATAGAAAAACAATCAAATAATTGGCTCACGTTGAGGTATTTGCTCTGACAGTAGTCGGCCACCCTGTGCAGATTGCTGTGGTTGTCTAGAAGAGCTTTTCTTGCCGTCGGAGCCTCTTGAAGGATTTTGTCTATGCATTCTTTACAGTTGTTGTCTCTCATTGTGCAGAGCTGAGGTATAATGTTTGCTGCTGGTTGTGGCTCCTCTCCGCTCACTCTGGTAAGACAAAACTAAGGTGAACTAGTGAGCGACTGAAGTGAAGATGACAGGCACAAACATGTTGGGAGAGGGGGTGTGTTTGTAAAGCAGTTTGGCACACACTTTCAGATCTCATAAAAATCTTATCTGTCTGTCCGTCTACACCGATCAGGAGCACTGACAGGTGAAATGAACAACACTGATGATCTCTTCATCACGGCGCCTGGATATATTCGGCAGCAAGAGAGCATTTTGTCCTCAAAGTTGATGTGTTAGAAGCAGGAAAAATGGGCAAGTGTAAGGATTTGAATGTGATGGCTGGACGACTGAGTCAGAGCATCTCCAAAACTGCAGCTCTTGTGGGGTGTTCCTGGTCTGCAGTGGTCAGTATTTGTCAAAAATTGTCCAAGGAAGGAACAGTGGTGAACCGGCGACAGGGTCATGGGCGGCCGAAGCTCACTGATGTGAGGGGAGCGAAGCTTGGCTCTTGTGGCCCGATCCAACAGATGAGCTCCTGTAGCTCAAATTGCTCAAGAAGTTCATGCTGGTTCTGATAGAGAGGTGTCAGAAAACATCAGTTTGTTGTGTATGGAGCTGCATAGACGAGACCAGTCAGGGTGCCCATGCTGACCCCGTCCACCGCCGAAAGAGCCAACAGTGGGACGTGAGCATCAGACCTGGACCACGGAGCAATGGAAGAAGGTGGCCTGGTCTGATGAATCACGTTTTCTTTTACATCACGTGGATGGCCGGGTGCGTGTGCGTTGCTTATGGGGAACACATGACACCAGGATGCACTATGGGAAGAAGGCAGTGTGATGCTTTGGGAAACGTTCTTGTGTCCTGCCATCCATGTGGACATTACTTTGACACGTACCACCGAAGCGTTGTTGCCGACCATGTACACCCTTTCATGGAAACTGGTATCTGTGGCTCTTTCAGCAGGATAATGCTCCCTGACACAAAGCAAAAATGGTCCAGGAATGGTGTTGACTTGATCTCTAAATTCCTCAGATCTCAGTTCAATCGAGCATCTGTGAGATGTGCTGAAAAAAACAAGTCCGATCCATGGAGGTCTATACATCTATCCATCCATCCATCCATCCATCCATCCATCCATCCATCCATCCATCCATCTATCCATCCATCAATCAGTCTATCTATCTATCTATCCATCAGTCTATCTATCTATCCATCCGTCCGTCCGTCTGTCCATCCGTCCATCCATCCATCCATCCATCTATCTATTTATCCGTCCGTCTGTCCGTCCGCCCATCCATCCATCCATCCATCCATCTATCCATCTATCTATCTATCTATCTATCTATCTATCTATCTACCTACCTACCTATCTATCTATCTATCCATCCGTCTATCTATCTATCCGTCCATCCGTCCGTCCGTCCATCTATCTATCTATCTATCTATCTATCTATCTATCTATCTATCTATCTATCTATCTATCTATCTATCTATCTATCTATCTATCTATCTATCTATCTATCTATCTATCTATCTACCTACCTATCTATCTATCTATCCATCATTACAATTATGTGCAATGCTTTGGTCCTTTTACTATGCTGTTTCTCCCGTCCTTTTCAGATCTTGGCAGCCCCTGGTAACTGGTTTTTACAGTATCACTTAAAAGAGAGAGAGAACAATATAATGAATGTCTTGGTGTGGCCACAAGAGGCCACAATACAGCTATCAAAGTTTATTAGATCCTTTATTTAAGTTCAGTTATTGTGGAACTCAATATTACCCTTCTTTCACACGTTGTCGAGAGTGTTATAATGCATTTGCGTCTGTTAATAGCTCATTTAACAATCCTCTAATGAGTCTTACATCAAAGTTTATTCAGAAAACCAAATATTAAATATTCAACCATGCTATTAAACAGTGACCTATTCCATTACCATAAAACTGGTAATTCTTCAGTAAACAGACCTTTCTCGCTGATACGACACAGATAAACAACTGTCACTCCGACACTTTAAAGTTATTATATTGCTGTTAATGCTCTGTCATTGTGAGCAGTGCGTTTTAATGATGCCTCTGATATGAACGGATATTGCAGTTATGAACTGAGGTCTAATAGATTACCCACCATATTTTTCCCCAGTGATTGATACTTCATGAGCAAAGTCTGTGTGCCGCAGGGGTTATATGATCATCGGTTATCATTAACGCTTATCTGCATGCCAGTTACGTGCATCACGTTTTTACCACTAAGGCAAATATTGTCATTTTCTATTGTGCATGCAAAGCACTTTCATGCTGTATAAAGAGCATATCAGCCTCCTCTCTGCAAATTCACTATATAAAAAATTACATATTTCTAATATGTTACAATTATGCCAAAACATTGAGGCTGAAATGTTTCATGTACTAATATCATTAGGGCCGTTTCTTCCAGGAGAGGGAAATCTTTTCCATGTCCAGCATATAGAGTCATTGTGAGAGTTCAATGAAAAAAACAAATCCATCCTGAAACAATATTGCCTTTGTTCGGGAAAGGCCCTTCAAGGATGCCGGAAAATGATCCGTCTGACCTTTAAGTGTAATTACTTTAGGTCCTTTATGGTCCAATTTTGATCTTTCTTCAGTGAAAATGAATTCTAACACCACTTTTTACAAGCGACATAAAATTGTAAATATGCCATCCTAATATTAAATTAAATATTACAGATTTTTTGGAGGCTCTTACAAGCTTCTTGTTCTCTTGCTGCTCAGGATAGTCACTAGTGAAGTCAGACAATCACTGTCGTCATTATTTTAATTTTCCAGTTGATTAGTCACATGGTATTTACAGCTCAGATGATTGGCTCAAAAAGGTTTCAAATCACATATTTTCAGTGGGTCCTCTCCCAGCAGAGCAACTGCAATTGTGATGAATGGGAATGCAAAAGGATAGCTCTCTCTTTATTTTATAGAGCCCTAAAAATTGGTCACGCTCTGTTCTGATATGGTCATATCAGCTTTTAAAGGGGAGAAGAAAACATTTCCCATATCTTTTGCTGTTGACGTCAAATCTGTCATTTGGTTATATGGCTAACACTAATACAATATTCTTTCAACGAACACTCTTTCGCAGTTATCTGGTATTCAATAATGTTCTCAAAACATTACCACAAAAATTTACTTCATCCATGGACTGATTTTTCCTGAAACGTTTCAGATGCTAGTTCAAGAAAAAATGTTTGTTTTAAAGGAGAATTACTATGCAGATATAATTTTACACGGTGTTTGAATGTGGCTCAGCAGTGTGTGCACACAACCACCTCTATAATGGAGAAAATTCACCCATGCCTTTTTTATATTCCCCATAAATTATAAACAGTCTCTCAAAAGTCTCTCTCGCGTTTTCTATACATTGTGACATCACAATGTAACAGGCCCCGCCCCTCGACTGCTGACTGAATCTGTCCTGTTAGCTTAGCTCCTCCCCTGAGTGGGCTGTACACAGTCCGCCAAGATTATCTCCTCGCCAGAGCAGCTAGTGGAAACACAAGAATGTCTCAGCTATGTAATAAACAATCTAAATGTTCTGTAGTTGGTGTAGATGGACATGCTTGACCGTTATGATCAGTATGAAGTACAACATGTTCCTGGAACAAAATTCCTATCAGCCAATCAGATTTGAGGGACAAGTTTACAGCTTATGTCAAGTTTAGGCTTACAACCAGAGTTAAGTGTTTTTACATCAGTTTCTATTCACCTATTTCCCTCTTATTTTTTGGGATAAGTTATCAGTAGGTTTTAGGAGTCGAGATATGGTTAATGTTGTTCCAGGATCAACAAAATATGTTGAGGAATGTCTTACTCTGCAAAATCACGGAAACTGTTGTGCTCGCGTCTTGAATCTTTAATCGCTCAGGAGACTGCGTTATAAAAACACAGCGCTCAAGGTAAAAGAAGTTTAACATAAAAAAACACATCTCCACACCTTGCGTTTTCCACTGCATCTTTGCGTCTAAAAATTCAAGAGACGCAGGCAGTGGAAAACGAGTAAAAAAGCAAGGTCCGTTTAGCATGCGTTTACATAAAAAGTAACGGAAAAGCAGTGCAGTGGAATGTCACGCAATCACTCACACCTGTGCACTACATTTCCCAGAAGCCCTGTACCTTATCACTGATCACCCCAGCCAGCTGTAGCCTATCATCCGGACTATTTAAGCTCCACACGCACAGTTGCGATGTCTTGAAATTTCCTTGCGTTTTCAGTTCTGAGCAATTATCGCCCTTCATTACATATACGATAATTGCGGCATGGCGTGAACGCTCCTAAAGCACAGCTCCCTTCTGGATGGGGGGCGGGGAGCAGCAGCTCATTTGCATTTAAAGATACACATGAAAACAATGTGTTTTTGCTTCCACCCAAAAAGGGGGATTTTGGGCTGTGGGGTATTTTGAGCTGAAACTTCACAGACAACTTCTGGCGACACCTGAGACTTATATTACATTATATTTTGTAAAAAGGGACCAAATAGGCACTCTTTTTTGAGAACATTCAAAAGTAATGTTTTTATAACTTGTATGTGCACAGTCGAACCCACAGCCTTGCAAAGTATACTTCGGTTGACTTGTACGCATGTACAGGTGTTCGACACATGCAGTTTTCGAGCAATTTTTTGCCACGAGTTACAACCCACGTAAATATTTTTGTATTCTTTCATGCTACTGTACAAATGAGGGTATTTTCTAACCTCTTCGCATAATCTGTTCCAGTCTATTTTTGCGGGTTTTCTTTGGCTGCCTTATGAATCGACGCCCCCAGGGCCCGGTTGCCACCTTGTGGATAAACTAATTACTGCAAAAAATAAAATAAAATTCTTACAAAGAATGCACGGCTACAAAAATCTAGCGGTGCGTGTACAGTATGCACATACTCTTCTGATGACGAAATTCACGTCACGTGCGCTGTACGCCATACACTTCACAAAAAGTGAAGTACTTTGGGCTTTAATGGTTAGCAAAACATTCTTAGAACATATTTTAGTGGGATTTCTATACAACTGAAACTAGTTGAGAACCGCTCTTATAAATAGGTTTGTAGTTACACGTTGATTGATGCAAATGAGAAACAGGGTTGCACATTAAAAACATATCATTGCAGTCCCTCCTACTGGCTTCATATACATTTGGTGGATATACTGAATCACATTTCTCGTAATTTCAGTGAGAACCCTGCTGTTTAATGAGTTGAACATACTAGAAAACGCTGGTGCACAGAGCCAACAATTGCTCTGAGATGACTTCACTTAACAGGAATATGTACAGCACGAATTCGTGCCAACCGCAGGGTTTCCAAAAACACCGTGGGAAGAAGAAATGAGCATTTATGTTTTCACTCAAGAGAGCTGTACGGGAGTCTGAACAAACGGTTACTGCAGTTTCCATATGGCCAGTTCACTAAAAAGCGATGTAATACATCCTAAACAAACCTCGGCCTTCCCTTTATACCTGGATTCACATGGATATACACATTCCTGATTGTTAGTAATTATTTACATAACCTGAAGACTCCCATGCAAGAAAAAAAAAATCATATCTTGTTCTCTACATTGTTTGTCCAGACAATAACAAAATTAAATGGAGAGCAGTCTGAGACTTTTGATACGGTATGTGTCCTGCTTCTCAAATGTTTTTGCTTAGAAAAACCCCCTAATCCCCCATAAAACCTCGTCTCCATCAAGGAAATAATAAATAAAAAAGTACTTGTGACTTTTTATCTCACAATACAAAAATTGCTTTCCTCACAATTGCAGTTTATATCTCACAATTCTGACTTTTTTCTTGCAATTGCCAGTTTATATCTCGCAATTTTGACTTTACTTCACACAATTTCGAGTATATAACTGGCAATTCTGAATTTTTTCTCTAAATCGCAATTACGTAAAAAGGTAATTTTGACTTTTTATCTCACAATTCTCTTGCTATTGCTATACTGTAATGAATTACTGTAAAAATTACGGCATTATTTTACAGCCGCTGGATTTTTTTTAATAATACAGCAAAATGCTGTAAACTGCAATGCATGCTGGGGTCACATGTTGGTTTGACTCAAATTTACAGAAGATTGCTCCCTTCGTAATTTAAAAAAAATACAGTTATTTACTGTAATCAGAGAATACAGGGAAATTTACATTTACATTTACATTTAGTCATTTAGCAGACGCTTTTATCCAAAGCGACTTACAAGTGAGGAAAACAAACAAGCGATTCTTCATGAATTGGCAAATAACACAGGAAGTGCTCACAATACAAGTTTCATACATTGCTCAGTACCATAAGCTAGAGTAGGAAGGGAAAAGGGAAGGAAAGGGTTTTTTTTATTTTTTATTTTTTTTATGAGGGGATCAAGTGTTCACGGAAGAGGTGAGTTTTCAAATTCTGTAAATTAAATTACAGTAACACTACTGTAAATTTTACAGTAACTGGCTGGCAACCCTGCTGCCAGTATTATACTGTAAAATTTACAGTAACTGGCTGGCAACCCTCGCAATTACGAGAAAGAAAGTCAGAATTGTGAAATTAAAATGTTTAATTCTGTGGTGGAAACAAGCTTCTATATGTATCTCCACATGTATCAAAGAGTTATCTTTACTCAAAGACTGTATGACAATAATTGTCTCATTTTGGTCTAGTTTTAATGTCTTAGTCTCAGGAAGAAGACACTTAACTGAGATCATGAAGTCTCGGGTTATGAAAAAGCACTTTGAGCGATAAAATCATCTGGGCTGTGCCAAAAAGAACTAAAGAGCATCGAGGAGACCTTTGGAGACACAAATTGAAGAAATCAGTCAGAGACGTTCTCCACGTTGGAGCAGGTTTTTATAAAGCCGATCAGATGAACCCTGCGTGGGTTTTCCCCGACTCAGTCAAAGCCAGCTCTTCCCTTATCTCTGCAGATTGGATGTTGTGAGCAATCACAGCTCTGACACACTCCACAGAGTTCCATTACAGCAACAGAATTGAATTACCAGCAGAAGACAATGTGAGCTGGAGACTGAGCGGTGGATGTGTTTGTGTAAAGTTCATTCATTTCATGAGCTTAGGTACTGTACCAGCAGCTTTAGCTTAATTTCAAAGTAAGCCAGATGATTTATTGCAAGACAATATGATTTTCTTTATTTACATAAAGACATAAAGGATTGGTTAGCCCAAGCTTTACTCACCCTCAAACCATCCTATGTGTGTATGACTTTCTCCTTTCTGATGAACACAATCAGAGTTATATTAATAAACATCCTGACGGATCCGAGCCTTATAATGGCAGTGAACAGATGTCACGAGTGCATCCATCATGAACACGTACTCCACGCGGCTCTGGGGGTTAATAAAAATTACAAAATGGGTGGTGATCAGATTCCGGTTCCATCTGAAAAGTGTTTTAGATTACCAAAGTGATTACTTTGAGTTTTCATGTCATTTAAACAGCGATTGGTGATTCTCTGACTCTGACAGTCTGAAAAAGTGAAGTTTCACCAACATTTTAATACTTTTAAGAGGGATCATAAAAACTTTTGTTATTTTTATTTAGTTCTGACCTGAATTTATAAAAAAAATTGTCAACTTAACTGTCCTGTCATGAGCTGATGATCCACGACTGTTTTCATGTTTTGTGAGAGTTGTTTGAGAGTCATTTTATAATTCACTCGTCACTGCAACGTTTTCTCACAATTTGTTTTTTTTCCCTCACAATTGTAAGTTTGCATTTCTCGTTTTCTCAGAATTGCAAGATTTAAACTCACAACTGCAAGTTATAAAGTCAGAATTGGGAGATATAAACTTGCGGTACTGACTTTTTTTCTTGCAATTGTGAATTTAGTATGTGAGTTTACATCTCATAATTCTGACTTTTCTCAATATTGCGAGTTTATATCTCATAATTCTGACTTTATAACTCACAATTGCAACTTTATATCACGCAATTCCGAGGCAAAAAGAGGTAAAAATTGTGAGATAAAAACTTGCAATGACCTTTTTTGTGTTTGTTCCACACTTATTAGTATTCCAAAGTATTCTAAAGCATTTAGATGAAGTTACTAAACTTGAGTAATGTAACGAAATACGTTACAAATGACTTTTTAAAGCATGTATTTTGTAATCTGTAGTGAAATACATTTTAAAAGTAACCTACCCAGCCCTGGCGATGCGTTTGTGTAAAAAAGTTATGAAGTAAAATATCTAGCTTCCGCCAGACCCCCTTCCGTATTCACTCTACAAATAAAGTGTAAACCGGCAGTTACACCTTTCCCGTAAGTTGAATAGAGAATGCATGGGAAAACTGCGAGATTTACACTTTCTTCATGCGTTGAATACAGAATTACTTCCTTAAAAGGATAGTGCGTCCAAAAATGCGTTCCAAACCCATTAGACATTCATTCATCTCCAAGACACAATAGGACTTTTTTTGTTGGTTGTTGCCACTGCTGGACTGTGTGGCAGCAGAGGCTAAAAAAACATGACAGAAATCACATGACAAAAATAACACCAACAACAGCAAAACAAAAAGAAAGAACATTTCCAATGAATATATGGTGTGAATAGGCCTATACCCCCAGTAATGCATGTTAAATAGAGCATTATGGGAAAAACAATGGGGAAAAAACCTGACAATTGAGTACCTTGCTGCTCCCATTGAGCTATAAAAAACATATCAATGTACAACAAGGATGTTTTTGTACAAGAACTTGGGAGGAAATCCCTGCTTCCCTAATGAGGTTTAAATTGCAGGGTTGTGGTGTTTTTCTGCAACAATGTTGTTCGTTTGTGCTGTGTATTTTACCGCTTTGCAATAATAACAGTAGATTTTGCTAACCAGAACCGTGTTTTAATCTCCATGGCTTTTTTTAGTTCGGTTACAAGCTTACGTCATGTTCCAGTTTATACATGCGACTGCAGACTCCAAACAACCATATCAAATGGATAACAGAACGGCAACTGTAACTCCTCTTAGAGATATACAAGGCCAGACTGACTGTTATAATCTTTTGAGAGAGACTTGTGTTGTTGTGCGTGTTTGTATGGGGCTGTTAAAATAATTTTAATCGAATAAAATGATATACGATCACAGTTGTCTGCATGTATCAATATCTGCCCCATATCTACAGAGCATTCAAAGACATTTCATCTGTAGTGGCAGATAGAATAGACATTACAAAACGATCAAAAATTAAAAAACATTACTTACATTATTTTTAATATCATTCCCACTAAATAATAAACACGTTAAACTGACAGCTGTTAATATGTAATCTGTGTTTTTGCTCCTAAGATGTTTAACCTTCTGATTTTTGACACTTGTCAGATACTTTATCCTTTTTATCACCGTCAGTGGCGACCTTCAACCCTGATAAGGCCTTCAGTGAGATGATAAATTCATTTATAATCTAATATTACAGTAAATCAAATTGAGATCTTGAGATATACAGCAAGTATACGAGGGTGTCAGAGGTCATTTAACTATATCAGTCTCACCTTTGAATTTGATGGTTTATCAGCAGTTGTTTTTGGGCAATAAGACACCCGCAGTTCTCAGAAATACCTGCTGTCAGCATGTTATGAGCAATTTATGTCCTGTATTTGTAGATAATATGAAGGCCATTTCAGCACATTCATGAAGAGTTATTTTCCTATAGACTGTGTTAGGCAGAAATACATGTTTAGAATGTATCCTGAGAAAGCATTCACAGAAAACACTCGTGTGCCGTTTCGATTGGACTTTTTTTTGCTTAATGGCGAAAAAAAAAACAAAACCAATATTAATTAGTTTAAACAAAATGAATGCAGTTAAAATGTTGCAGTCAGATATGTGTAATGATTGGTTACTGATGTAAGATCAGTTATTGGTGGAAAATGGGCAGATCAAGCTGTGATTTGAAATATAAATATAGACTATTTAATAAGAATTTCTGTATTTACAAAAATATATAAAAACACAAATAGACGATTGACTTAAATTCAACATTCACATTGAATCCAATGCAAAACATGCTTGGAACTACAGTTTCAGTTATGTCAAAATCAAAAATCATTTCTGAGGACTTGATTTGGTTCACCTTTGCCTTACATACAGTCTTAGAAATAAAGGTTCTATCTATGATTCCATGAAGAACCTTAAACATCCATGCAATCTTTCCATTCCATAAAAGGTTCCTTATTGTCTAAAAAGGTTTAGATTATGAATATGTTCTTCACACTAAGAAAAAAATGTTTCTTTTAATAACCGTTGACTGAAAAGGTTCTTTGGGGAACCAAAAGTGGTTCTTCTGTGTCATCTCTGCGAAAAACAACAACAAAAAAAACCCCTCTATTTTTAGGAGAGTAATTTAAGTATGGAAGTAAAACAAAATTGACAACAAAAAAAAAGACATTGCATTATCAGAGCTTGCATTTTTATGTATTGAATTTTTAGTTCTTGCATTCTGGAGGCTGAAATTCAACATGGTTGTATATTTAAGCTGTAAAATTTCAAATGGAAACATTTCACACACATTTCAGTCTGTTTAAAAATACCACCTATAATATTGTACAGATCATTTTCCGCCCATTTTATTTTGACTTTACAAATTCACTTCCACAAATTCAGGGGTTCAAATTCAGCAGAATATTCAACATTAAACATACGGAAACTGCAGAAATAGAGTAAACGTTTAACATTATTTTAAGAATTACATCATTCATTAAAAGCAAAGAAATCTTTAGTTTAGAGAAGAAACACTTTTTTGTGTAGATCCCAGATAATTCTAAATCAGACTGTTCTAATTCTCTAATTCTAAGTCTACCATGCCGAAGCGGACTATATAAACATATGCATCCTGATTCAAGAATGATTTTTCCAGATTGAGAATACTTTGCCATTTTTCTCTTCAACCTCTACTTTTCTCTTTTGCAATGTCTCTCGGCCATCTCTCTTTCTACAGTCTCTCTTTAAATCCCCCTCTTGCTCACTCGCGCTCCTCCATCATGAATCGACACGCCCCCTACTGCTGATTGGCTACAGGTGTGTTGTGCTGCTCTTTCAACAGGGTTTCTTCGAAGTTGCTTACTGCACCTTTAAATGTTCACTTTGTTTTAAAACGTTACTTGCCATTTCATTTTTCCTACAAAGTTTTTGTTTTCAGCGCAGTTTGAGTAAATCAGCGAACCTCCTTTTTGTGACTGAAATGATAAGAAAACAATAAAAGCTCAAAAAGGCAACTTTGTTGTTTTCTACTTAAACAAGCTGATAGAACAGAATGAGTGTGTAATAGGAAGGCTGAAGTTTAACTTGCCAAGGGCCAGATTTACTAAATGGTGAAAATTGGCGTGGGAGCAAAATTCCACAAATACGTCAAATAGGGAAGTGGCAAGCTTTGCACGTGATCTACTTCTGACACAAAAATGAAATGAACACAGGCAAAGTCAAATCATTTACAAGAGCAGCGCAAATTAGCAGAGCTGTTGTGGGTCGACTCAGGCGCAATTCGTTACATGTATAAACCGAAAAACACATACACACACATATATAGCAGTGAATTCAGGTTGATTGGTCAAAAAGTATCTCAATCACTATAGTCTTCCTATGGCACTCCAAAGAAATTAAAACGAGAGGAAAATATTTACTCCCAATCTCCTACTAGCAGCAACAATTTCAGCCATGTTGCGAAATGGGTTAAGACATGCTTTTTTTGGGCGTTAAACAATGGCGTAAATACCAGTAAATTGTCAAGCGCAAATATTAGTAAATCACGTTGCGTGATTCATTTAAATACTCTCCCATAAATTTTGCGTCTGAAAGGGGAACTCCTTCAAATGCATATGCAATAAGGTCAACAGCAACAAAAAAAAAAAAAAGCCTAATTTTGCACTGCGTGTCGACAGTTGTTTTTTATAGAGGGTTTGTGCTGGAGCAAACTGTTAGTAAATCTGGCCCCAAGTGACCTTGGCACAAGATATTTCGGACTTTCAAAAGGACCATGCTGTTTTCTTCATTTTTCACAGTTTTTGATTTCCTGGACCAAAAAAAAAAAAAAATGCATCAGAGGTCATGCAGTGCAGATTTTTAGGAGTGGACAGTCATTAGCTCAGTCAGTGAAGAACCTTGGACATGGTCATGACACTATAAGCTGTCCTAAGCCGCCCTCTCAAAATAAGCGTACAGCACATAAATTCCAGGAGGATGACATCGTTTGCTCAAGGATTACAGACAGATTCTTCAGTGTGCTCAGCTGGACGTGCGAATATGGTACCTCTCCTTTCACAAGACATGGAGATTTGCTTTCCACAAATTTGAAGTCACATGCAGGAATGACCCCCAAACTGCACAGTACAATCTTCCCATCTTACCCCAAGTGTTATCCGTGCATTGCCAAGTTCAGACCAATATTGAAACGCAAAATGCAACACTGTTATTTCCTTAGCAATGGTATGCAATGTCACAACTTCCATTCCAATGATGAGAGACAGTTTCCTATAGTCAGAGACAGTATAAAGAGGAGTGAGCTGTATGACTGAAATAATTCCCAGCAATCAATATGGCAACTGCAGGAATGAAAGTCCCGTCTTTTGTGAAAGAAAGACCATGCCTGTATGACCTTTCCTGTTCGAAAAGCCCGCTCTAAGGGAGCCTCGATCCCAGGTCTGCCGGCAAGGGAGTCGGAGGCTCTAAAAAGGAGGCTAAAAGGCTGCAGTCTCTAGCATCAATGTCTAGAGCGCCTCTTGAGATCATGGGAGTGAGGTTTACACACATAGCTCTTTCCTGCACACAAACACATTATTTTACAGAACACTCGCACCACATGCGCAAGCCTATACACACTCACCTAAAGGATTATTAGGAACACCACACTAATACTGTGTTTGACCCCCTTTCGCCTTCAGAACTTAATTCTACGTGGCATTGATTCAACAAGGTGCTGAAAGCATTCTTTAGAAATGTTGGCCCATATTGATAGGATTGCGTCTTGCAGTTGATGGAGATTTGTGGGATGCACATCCAGGGCACGAAGCTCCCGTTCCACCACATCCCAAAAGATGCTCTATTGGGTTGAGATCTGGTGACTGTGGGGTCATTTTAGTACAGTGAACTCAATGAAACCAATTTGAAATGATTCGAGCTTTGTGACATGGTGCATTATCCTGCTGGAAGTAGCCATCAGAGGATGGGTACATGGTGGTCATGAAGGGATGGACATGGTCAGAAACAATGCTCAGGTAGGCCGTGGCATTTAAAGATGCCCAATTGGCACTAAGGGGCCTAAAGTGTGCCAAGAAAACACCCCCACACCATTACACCACCACCACCAGCCTGCACAGTGGTAACAAGGCATGATGGATCCATGTTCTCATTCTGTTTACGCCAAATTCTGACTCTACCATCTGAATGTCTCAACAGAAATCGAGACTCATCAGACCAGGCAACATTTTTCCAGTCTTCAACGGTCCAATTTTGGTGAGCTCGTGCAAATTGTAGCCTCTTTTTCCTATTTGTAGTGGAGATGAGTGGTACCCGGTGGGGTCTTCTGCTGTTGTAACCCATCCGCCTCAAGGTTGTGCGTGTTGTGGCTTCACAAATGCTTTGCTGCAGACCTCGGTTGTAACGAGTGGTTATTTCAGTGAAAGTTGCTCTTCTATCAGCTTGAATCAGTCGGCCCATTCTCCTCTGACCTCTAGCATCAACAAGGCATTTTCGCCCACAGGACTGCCGCATACTGGATGTTTTTCCCTTTTCACACCATTCTTTGTAAACCCTAGAAATGGTTGTGCGTGAAAATCCCAGTAACTGAGCAGATTGTGAAATACTCAGACCGGCCCGTCTGCCACCAACAACCATGCCACGCTCAAAATTGCTCAAATCACCTTTCTTTCCCATTCTGACATTCAGTTTGGAGTTCAGGAGATTGTCTTGACCAGGACCAAACCCCTAAATGCATTGAAGCAACTGCCATGCGATTGGTTGATTAGATAATTGCATTAATGAGAAATTGAACAGATGTTCCTAATAATCCTTTAGGTGAGTGTATTTTACTCAGAGATGATGATGATATCGTTTTCAAAAGCTTACACTTTGAAACCCGTTTTCAAACGTTTGCTTTTTTTACAACCCCAAAATGCAGTTGTCATGTAAATGAATGGCCAAAGTACACTATAAAATCCTCATGATGCTCTCTGACACTTCACCACACCTGTTACTCATCAACCCTCATCACAAGCACAATAAAGCACAGACACAAACACACCGCCACTCACTGTCATGCCTCATCATGAAAACACAGACTTGTTTATCTGGAAAATGACCTGAGAATTTCCTGTGATCTTCTAAAAAAGCTGCACTCAAGTCATCCAAGTCCTTGTGTGAGTGTGTGGGCCTGGACTCCCTGTAAGACAAACCCAGTTATCATTTGCATATTCATTCAACGACACTATTGATTCTCCTGCTCGTCATTATTCAACTTCACTCGATTGTGTTCCAGCTGCTTCTAACAATAAATGTACCTGTTCATTGTTCATCTGACTCTCCTGTCATTGTGTCCAAGCCCTGTTGTGACAGAACCTTCTTTAGCATTTCACTAGTGATGATCAAGATTACCAAGAATGATCCGTCCAAAAATATAATCAAATATTTTTTTGTTGCTCGCAAAAATGTCAGAATACTGTACACTGCTCATTAAGAATTCAAAGGAGATAAATAATGTAGAAACAATTATCAATCGCTAGTAAATTTCACAAATAATTACAGAAAATCAGCCAGTAACATCAAATTTTGAAGTAAAAATGTTGGAAAAAGTATTTTCTTGAAAAACACTAATAATCAGAGTTTTAATTTTTTTAACTGGAACTAACTGGCCTGTCCTAACTAACTAAACCCTGACCCTTCAGCCTAGACAGAAACATTGCCAAGATGACTTCCAAGACGACTGACTTGCCTTATAGAGACTTCGCTATAGTGGACGAAAAGAACAGCTTTCAGTTTGTATAAGTATTAAAATACCTGGCATTCTCAGAGCTATTCATGCAATATTGAAAATGTATTAATCACGGGTATTTGTAGTGCAAGAAGCTTTTTAACATGCATCCACCTGTTTCTTTTATCTATCATTTTAAGATTTACCTCCTTAGTGAACAGAAAGCAATTTTCTCCTTCTCTCCAAAGAATCACTGATTGAACAGTGATTGAAGAGCCAGAGCCTGGCAGCTGTGCTACATATTGCTTCAGTCTGCCAGATTGTCTGGAAAAGAAACAGAAGCAGTACAGTAATGTTGAAGTCTTCACAAAAAGAATAAGCATTATAACATTAGAGGAAACCCTTGAGAAAAACTTTATCAACCTATTAAAAAGAGTACTTATGATGAAAACTATATACTTTAAAATAATATAAGTGAGAACGTTTTTAGACACGTAATTGCATTTCATTTGCAATTAAATTAAAAAATGTATTATAGTTTAAATTTATATTGGTCTCTTGCCCAGCCATGTTTCCCATCATCGCCGGCTCCGCCGTAGTCTCCAGATTCCTGCTCCGATATGACGCGTTATCTTCATCTGCTGCAGGGTTTATTTGGAGTTTCTGGCTTTCAGATGGAGAAGGATTTACTGTTGATCACAGAGCCGTACAGCTCTGACAAGCTGCGCATTAAATAATCGCAGCCTTTGTCAAATCCAGCGTGATTTAAACACTATAAATCGTGCATCCCTATAACATGGATGATGTTAATAAATTTAAAATAACATGACATTTTATTATTATTATAAATTTAGATTTATGTTCAGACAAAACGGACTCTTTTTCAAAGTTTTGCTTTGTTTTTGTACAAAAGTATCTGTTTTTTTTCCAATTATGAAATTATTACAGTCAAACCTGAACAATATATGCGTTTTATGTGCTATATGTGTGTATGGTGTGTTTGTTTGCATTTGTTCTCCATCGTGGATCTGTTGTGGTGTCATTCCATCATTTCTGTCTTTGTTCTGCATTGTAGCTGATTTATTTTTGACATTATGTAACAGAGAGCAACTTATGGCAGCCCATTTTTCATCTCTTTTGAGTGATTTTGTGGGTTTCTGGGGAGAGTTGAGGGGTGGGATGTCTTTGTGTGTTTTCTGCATTGTAACAAAGTTGATTTTTTATTTTTTTTTGGACAAATTATCATCTCCCATGGATGATTTTTGAGTGTGTGTGTGTGAGCATGAGCGTTCCACATTGCTTGCCACTTCACTTCTATGTATTTGTCTTCTGTGTTGTGGCTGATTTAATTTTTTTATTTGACAAATAGTATCGATTTTTCTCATCTCCCCCATTCATTTCAATGTGGAGTCTCAGGAGACGAACTTCCTGAGAGAAACTTTTTTTTTTCACGCTAACATACGACCAGATATCATTCCAATGGGTTTTTTTTTCTTTTGTTTGTAGAGCTAGCAAGTGTCAACCACAACATCAAGTCTCAGCAATTGACATTTCGCCGGCAGTTTGATTGACAGGCGATCTGACCAATCATAACCCCGAATTCGCCATTTTGACCGACAAAGCAGTCAGGGGAGTTAGTAGATTAACGTTGGGGAACTTGAACTTGAAAAATTGTGTGTGCTCACGTCTTTCCTCACTTGAAACAACATTCCTTGTGATGTTCATTCATGTTTATTTGATGCCATAAATGAACTAGTATGAAGAGATGATCGCTTCACGATCTACAGTGATCTGTCACGACACATTATACGCTATTTATTGTTTGTCGGACAAAGCAACAGTAACTAAAGGGGGCGGGTCTTTGCGAAGGGTCAATTGTCATTTGGGGTCAAAAAATCCCAGAATAGCTTTAAAATGTACTTAAAAGTAAAAACTTTTATTTGACATTATTACATTATAAGTGTTCTCTCCAAGCACACTTTAGTGGCGTTTTACTTCAATAATAATATACTGTATATATATATATATAAGGTAAGAAAACAAGCCATAAAATGAACGCTCATTGTTCTTAGACAGAATCAGTTCGTATTAAGAAGACTTTAGGATCTTAAAAACTTCAACATATTTTGAAGACACCGTTTAGAAGTTTACTGAAAAGCATTCAAAATGTCTAGGGTCCGAGAATCTCATTGCTGTCCTGGAGAAACATCATAAGAAATGATTTGTCTTTGCATCAGAACCAGGTGTCCAGTGGAAGTTAGGAGAGACAGGTAGAGTGAGAGCCTGGGAGAGAGGAGGAAGGGGAAAGGAGAAAGTAGGAGGGACAGAAAGAGGGAATGCGAGGAACTGTGTGTATCCTCCAAGAGAGAGGGTGGGTTGGGTTAAACTGGCACTTAAAAGAGCCGACTGTGATTGTTCCGTGGCTGATTAACAGGGGGAAGGGGGAGAGAAGGACGGAGATAGGAAACATCCACTTGACAGGAGCATCCAGCAGTGAGCGTGTGAAGACGGCTCCTCCGGGAACTTTGATTCCTGCACTTTTCCCATTCCTCACGTCGCAGCTGTAGTCCATTATGCACCGGGCAGTGGTGCTGCTGACTCTCATCAGCACGAGCGCAGCTCTGAAACCCGAGTGGCTCCCGCAGGATTATCCTATGACAGAGCAAGGGGCTGAGAGCTTCGTCAGCGACTACAACTCGACCGCCGAGGAGGTCTTTTACTTCAGCACTGAGGCCAGCTGGAACTACAACACCAACCTGACTGAACACAATTCCCAGCTCCAGGTAAAAGTCAATGTGTTTTACAGACATCTTGCTCACAGTCTGACAAAACTTGACCACTTCCATGTGGTACTGTTGGTGCAATTCTAATGGGAGTCCTGTTTTGCATATGGGACTGATGAATCAGCCGTTTCAACGGCTCGTTGGACGGCCTGTAATCATTTGACAACTCATGACAGGGCATCACACATTTTATGCCTTCCAGTGGTTTTTATATTATGATTTATAGTTTTACAGGACTCTTGTAAAGCTTCACTAAAGGGAAGGACCAAGACCTGTGAGATTACAGAGTAACAGTTGAGTTAAATGACATGACTAATCATTACAACACTTCCACCGGTCATCATCTTCCCCACTCTTTCAGAGCTTAGGAATGAGCAACTTTGTCTCAGAACACAGACAAAAATGACCATTATTATGAGAATAGAGTTGAATTGAAATGAAGAATTTGATGAGAAACATTTGAGTTGGTGTTGAGATCTCTGACATCTGATTGGAGAGCAAGAGAGAGTTTCTTCTGAAACTGGTTTCGCAAAGGAAGACTCTGAGAAGACTTATGCAAAAGTCTCCATTTGCTCTCTGTTCAATGTCAATGCTGTCAAGGAGAAGCAATTGAGATGCTAAAATCCCATTTGGGATTTTCTTTCCTGTGGGATGTCAAGTGTTGCGCATTCCATGGTGTAAAAAAGTCCCACTCATGTTATGAAATGCTAACAGATCATATTTCTGATTCATGACTGGAGAGTGTTATGTCTGATAACCGATAAATTGTTGATTTGGAACAAGAATCCAATGTAAATGCTACACTCTAAAAAATGCTGGGTTAAAAACAACCCAAGTTGGGTTGAAAATGGACAAACCCAGCGAACATGCTGGGCAGTTTTATTTAACCCAACTATTGTTTAAAAATGACTTTATAGCTGGCTTAAACCCAAAATACATTTCAAATGAGATTTCCTTTCGATAATTTTACAAATACTTAACACGAATGCATAAACAATGGCATGGAGAGGAATATTATATGATGGTAATTTTTTATTCTCTGCTTATTTTTAAATTTTATCTCTTCCTCCGTCAGCGTTTTTTAAAAAAAGTCGTCTGTCGTTTTGGATCCTTTTCACAAATCTTTAAAGGGTTAGTTCACCCAAAAATCATTTTCTCACCCTCATGTCATTCCAAACCTATAAGACCTTCGTTCATTTTTGAGATTTTTTTTTTAATCTCCCTTAGAAAGCAACAAAATAAATGCTGCACTCTAAAAAAAAATGCTGGGATAAAAACAACCCAAGTCGGGTTAAAAATGGACAAACCCAGAAATTGTGTTGTTTTAACCCAGCAGTTGGGTTAAATGTTTGCCAAACGTGCTGGGCAGTTTTATTTAACCCAACTATTGTTTAAAAATCACTATATAGCTGGTTTAAAATGAACCCAAAATCAAACAAGAGGCAACAATAATAATCAAAAGGTGAACATTTCCTAATAAGCAATTTAATAAACATTTATTGTTTAAACTTATTAATAAATGTTCATTATTAAACATAATAAAAATAATTTCCAACATACTTTAGTTCATTTTAAGCAAGCAAAATAAATAACAATTGGGTTAAATAAAACTACTCAACAGGTTGGGCAAACATTTAACCCACTGGGTTTGTCCATTTTCAACCCAGAGTGTTGAAATAAGTAAATATTGACAATATCTAGAACATGGTAACACTTTCCAATAAGGTTCCATTAGGTTCCATCCATCCACCTAACATGAACAAAAAATGAAAAATAAAGCATTCAGCAAACTTAGTAAATGTTAATAATAAAAAGTGTCTGTCTCTTATGATGATTGAATGGACCTGAGATGACATGAACTAACAATGAATGCCAGTGTGATCAATGCAGAGGCGAGGTGGTCAGCATTGCTCTTCCCACACATACACACGCCTCCTTCAGACAGCTGTCTCAACACTATTTCACAGCTGTCTCAACACTCGCTCACAGTTTTTCAAATGGATGCTGGCACCGCACTCGCTGCTCTACATCTGAACGAATCCTCAACAAAAAAGGCCGCGAAAAAAAAGTTGATAGAAAGCTGGGCAGAACCTGAGCAATGCCTGGTGTGATGTCTATTATTTCAAACACATCAAACGAGGCGATCAAAGAGCCTCCGTTTCGGGCACCTCTATCGGAGGCGGCAGGCCAGGTTGTTGCTGTGAGCGAGGCTCGCTCTGACTGCGTATGAAGATAAAGCAGCATTGTGTGAAAGCAACACGCCCGTCGCACTCATTCCAAAGAGAGCGTGATCACAGGACGCCCGGTCATGGTTGCTGGAGCAGGTATTTTCGGTTTCGCTGTCATCCTGACCGTAGGCATCGTGGTGGTGTGCATTCAACAGATGCTTGATGGAGGTTATGCTAATGTTGCATATGCTGATGTTGAGGACTGCAGTGATTTAGTAGAAAGCAGCTGATGTGTGCTATTTTAGAGGAGAAAGTTCCAACTTCCAAGCTGCTTGTAAAAGTGCTACATTATGTCACTTGAACTTTGTAATTGGAAACTCATGCTGAAAGCCACAACTCCAAATAGAGCATGATGCAGTGCATGACATCATGCAAATATGGCAGCACCCAAGATAATAGTGATAAAGAATAGTTTTAACCCTTATGCGCGGTTCGATTTCCGTGTGCACTCGTTATGGAGCGGGTCAAATTGACCCTAATATGAAAAACAACAAAGATTCAGGTACAAACTGTCAAATTTTGTCAAATATTCAAAGAAATATATATATACACTGTTAAAAAATGACTGTAAATTTTACAGTATAATACTGGCAGCAGGGTTGCCAGCCAGTTCCTGTCAAATTTACAGTAGTGTTACTGTAATTTAATTTACAGAATTTCCCTGTATTCTCTGATTGCAGTAAATAACTGTATTTTTTTAAACTACGAAGGGTCAATTTACAGCAATATTCTGTAAATTTGAGTCAAACCAACACGTGACCCCAGAATGCATTGCAGTTTACAGCAATATGCTGTATTATTAAAAAACAGCCAGCGGCTGTGAAATAATGCTGTAATTTTTACAGTAATTCATTACAGTGTATCTGAAGATATGATTTAATGAAAATGTTTTTTAACCATTTTTTAAAACTAAAAATAAACAGTACATTTTTAAATAGAATAAATAAATAAAAATTTCTTAGAACATCATAACTGAACAATTAAATGTAGCTGTATAATGACAATATTATTTTTCCTAAGTTGGCTGTTTTGTAAACTCAGTTCATAAAGTCAAGAAGTTTCTTCTGACATGATGAGCAAGTGTGTGTTTTCTGCATATGAGTTTCACACACATGGTGCTGGATAAAATTTTTCTGTATTGAAATAAGTGTGGAAAACCTCATTTTTTACCTTGATAAGGTCATAAAAAAAATAAAATAGCAAAATATAACCAAGAAATGTTATTATTTTGGGTCAGCGTTTTTTAAAAAGTTGTCTGCCAGTGGCAGCCTTTTTGATCATTTTCACGAATCTGTAAAGGGTTAGTTCACCCAAAAATGAAATTTCTGTCATTAATTCCTCACCCTCATGTCGTTCCAAACCTGTAAGACCTTCATTTTCATTTTCGGAACACAAATTAAGATATTTTTGATGAAATTTGAGTGTTTATTTAGTTATCTCCCTTAGAAAGCAACGGAACGTAAACACGGAAGCACTGCAATGTGTTTGTCAACTGCGTATGACAGCACTTCAAATTGTTAAAGTCGTTATTTTTGTTTTGCTTTTCCACACAAAAAGTATTCTCATCGCTTCATAACATTAAGGTTGAACCACTGCAGTCATGTTGACTATTTTAACGATGTCTTTACTACTTCTCTGGACCTTGAATGTGGTAATTTCGTTGCTTTCTATGGTAGCAAAAAAACTTCTTTGATTTCATCAAAAATACCTTAATTTGTGTTCAGAAGATGAACGAAGGTCTTACGGGTGTGGAACGACATGAGGGTGAGGAATTAATGACAGAAATTTCTTTTTTGGGTGAGTTAACCCTTTAATGGTTCAATGGTCTTCGCCTGTGTTTTGATCAGGAGATTCTATCCTCTTTCAGAACATGCATAACAGCGCCCCCTACTGTACAAAAGCTTTGAACAAGGTCTGAAAATTCCAACAATGGCAGGGAAAGAGTTAATAGAAAGCAACATGCAGTATTAATTTATCTTAGCTTGTCCTAAAAAAAAACAACAAACGAAAACAACAAATTTACATTTTAACACTAATATATCACCTCCTATATTAATCTTGTTCAAAAACATACAAATGAATAGTTAATTTTAACATTTAAGCTCCTTATATATTATCTATAAAAAAGTGCAGAAAAAAGCAGATTTCACTCTTTTTGCTTGTCATTGTTAATTGTGTGATAATTGTTTTTAAATATAATAATGCCGATATAAAATGAGTAATTGTAGTTCTTGAAACTGATCCTTATAATTTCTCCTTGCTAAAATATGTTGATTTGAAATTTAACAAATCTTAAAGGCATAGTTCACTCAAAAATGAAAATTCTGTCATCATTTACTCTCCCTCGGTCTAAAGCCGCAAGACTTTCGTTCATCTTCAGAACACAAATGAAGATCTTTGTGATGAAATCTGAGAATTTTTTGTCCCTCCATTGATACTAGCAACACAAGTCAAGTCATCTTTATTTATATAGCGCTTTTTACAATGCAAATTGTGGCAAAGCAGCTTTACATTAATAAGAAAATGGTGTCATTGTGCAGCTTATTCTATATATTATTGATTCATTCTGTTGCAAATATCAGTAGTATCATAAAGAGATCACAAAACTAATCCATATGAATTAAGAGACATGATCGAGTTATATGATGAACTGATTAAATTTAGGCTTTTATTCACATATAAACATTCATCAACGCAATCAGTTGAGGTAAACGGAAGCTCAAGCATGTTTTCTTGACGTGCGAGAACCAATGAGATTTATTCTCGTGTTACGTTTCACGTTTGAGCTTCCACAACAGGTTCGGTTGAGATTCCGTTCATGTTCATTATAAATTAAATCTGTGCATCATATAAAGCGATCAAGTCTCTTCAGAAAATCTGGACTAAATTCATATGGATTAGTTTTACGATCTCTTTATAAACTTTTTGAAGCATCAAAGTGTCAGTTACGTAGCTGTCTATGAAGGGACAGAAAGCTCTCAGATTTCTTCAAAAACATCTTCCTTTGTGTTCCGAAGATGAACAAAAGTCTTATGGGTGTGGAACAACATGAGAGTGAGTAAATGATGACAGAACTTCCATTTTTAGGTGAACTAACCCTTTAAGTATAGCTTAAAATATCATTTGAAAGTCAAAATACTCATTTCTTTTTGTGAAATGAATTAACTGTTGGATTTTTAGGCATTTATTTCGGTAATCTACCACAATCTGGGATTTTATATATTTTATAAAGTAGTAAAGATTTGTGATTTTCCACTGAATTATTTTTAAAGCGTGCAACAGTAGAACCACATTTAAAATGGCCTAAATCGGATGCCAAATATCTGATTTGTGCCAGATGCCTGTGAAAAAAAAAAAACGGAATTGTTTATGTAGATGCATCCCTTGAGTCTGAATTTTTTATGCAGCGAATTCCACAATCTGCTTTACTGCCATGCCACTCCCATACATTAGAAGCACTCGCTCTCTCAGCTCGCATTCTGTGGCAAAGTGGGCATGTGTAGCCCGTAATTTTATTTCTGTACTGAGCGAGGTCAGTCAGTGCAGCAGATCAAACAGAATCAGTCTTTTAATCAGCCTCTAAAAATAAAGCGCACACGCAGGCACCTTTAAAAACTGTTTGGATCCTTCAATGACACAATGAGGTACAAAACGGGTACGATCTGCTCTGAAAACTCACATTCCATACCCATCAAACTCTGCCGATTAGACAGAGTGTTTAGGGAAAGCGTGTAGGGAGGGATGATTCAGAGCCGAGTGCACATGCTTGAGCTCGAAAGCTCGTCACCCTTTTGATGATATCAAGTTATTATTTGACTTTTTTATGTCAAGCCTTGAACCTTGCGCCCTAGTACGACTTATCATCACGTTCTTGCGTAAACATGACAGAACAAATGGGACCTTGGAAGAAGAGGTGGAAAAACAAGAAGCTAGCTGTCTTTATCTCGGAGGAAAACCGAGTGTGAACAGCAAGTGAAGGATGAGCGATAATAGAAATAAATGCACATGTCACCAGCTTGCTAATCAGTGATTGAGGGGGGGAAAAAAAGCTGTGGAAGGGAGCTCATCTCCACTCGGGTCAGCAAAGGCATCACCCCACGAACTAATGAGTGCAGCCGCTGTGACAGGGCCAATGCGCCCTGCGGTCATCACAACAGAGAAGGGATGCTGGGGTCAAACGGTCCACAGCAGGATACGGTAAAACATCAAAAAAGCATGACGCACCCAAGACGAGGAAACAATAAACCTTTAAGAAGAACGCACACTAAAAATGTTAGGAATTTTAACAGAAAAAGAATGTAAAAATGATTCAATCCTGTAAATTTGTTAACTGTAAGTTACCGTAGTGTTTCTCGACCCGCGGCCGGTCGCGAACGCTTTTCACGAATGCCACGGATTTTGTTTTTTAAATGAAATTAAAATGGATTAATTGAATATAAGTTTGAACTATAATGCTTTTTATCATATAAAATCATTTTGGTGGTGATCATATATTATTTTCAGACATGTGTAGACCTACTATATAGCCTACTCAGTTAATGATGCATGCGCTTTGGCTGAATTCCATTAGTAGCTATTATTTTTTTTGTAAATTTAGGGATCAAAATAAACAAATTTGTTATTAGAGGAGAAAAAACTATGAAGGAACACGTTGCAAACAAGAAGAGTCGCAGCCTCAGCAGCGAAGGTAAGAAGAATGGAAGAATCGAGATGGGCAGCCTTTGTTTAATTGTAGAAAAGTACTTTGCATATACAAAACCTACAATGTCAAAAGACATGTGAATTCGATGTGTATGTTCGGTGTACTTTATATTTTAAATCAATAATCATCTGCGTGAGCGATTTGACAGAATGCTTGATATCGCCAGATTGTAACAATGGGCTCAATGTTGTGTTTTTTGACCAGAACTGCCACGAAAATGAATTTCTTATTGTATTTGTTGCCAGTAGCCAAGTTTTTGTTGATTTTGCAGTGTGACTGAAATAAAATACCGTATGTGCCACCAGAAAACACCGCCTGCAACATCCAGGTGTAATAATGATAGTATCTGCTAACACCGTAACACTAAACCTGATTGGTTGTCATTGATGATGTCATATGTAAATGATATGTGGCCCATGTGACTTGCACTTGGACCATAGTGTGGCTCACCGCTGCCTTAGTATATAAAAATATTTTTGAAAAGTATTTACTGATATATTTTTCTGGAGACTGAAAAAAGCCTTAAATTTTAAAGCAAAAGAAGAACTTAAATATATATATATTTTTTTAAAAATTAAAATATTAATATTTTTATTTTATTGTTTTTTGCAGGTAAAGTTTCTGGTGCAAACTTTTTGTCATGATGCATCATATCTTATTATATTCTATTCAAATGGCTGTTTATCATTTTTGTTGGCACTTGTATGTATATTGTAGGATGTCACACTGATGTTATTTAGTTCATGTATATTGCATTATTTCAGTGCACATATAGACATGACTAATAGAAATGATAACTCACAGTTCAGAAACTGAATCAGATGCCGATTCAGTAACAGGCAGGTCCCTGATTTCATTCAGTGGATTCAGCAGATTCGCTCAAACGTGGTGACTCTTGAGCTTTTGAGTCATTTGAATCACTTGTATGTGAATCGACTAATCTACTCTGGTATGCTTGTTTTCGCACACAATGGCTCATGGTTCATGGAAAGTCTTGTAATGAACTTCAGTAAGTTCCCCTTAAAATATGTAATGAGTATTTGTCTTACAGGGATAGCTGATCCGAATTTGTTGATTGACATCATTGTTCTAAAAATTTATGAATTATTATAATTATTATTGGTCTATATGGAAGTCATTGGTTACTAAAACCGTGTAGTTACCAACATTCTTCAAAATATCTTTTGTGCTCCACAGAAGAAAGCAGTGGATAGGTTTGGATGGACATGAAGATTTTTGGGTGAACTATCCCTTTTAGAAAATCAAGGTTGAAACATAGAAATCCTGTTGAGAAGGTCAATGCTTGGACAAACATCCAACTTTCTAGCTTTATATCCTCACCCCGCACTCTACTTCAGTATCTTAAAATGCACACAGTGTTGGCGAAGTCATTGTCACCGATATGCTAGCAGGTGCTTTATACCCTCTGCCTGAATTGTTTCAGGTGCTTTCACAAAAGAAATGAGTTCCTGTCAGGATTCAAAGGATAAATTGATGGATGATGCTAACTCAGCCACCCCAATTCTATCCCTTGTCGCTGCAAAAGCAATCCAAGCTCTTATTGAAAACATTACAAGACAGAAAGAAACTCAAGACTGTTCTAGGATTGAGCAAGAGCCAGAAATGATTATTAACAGAGATTGCACCGAGAGAACAGAAAATCATGGGGAGGGAGTGAAATATGGGAACACGACACAATTTTACCACAAGACCATCACACGTTACTATTACAAGACAGCAAATTGCACTCGCTATGTAATCTTTCTTGATTTGCTTGCTTGATTTTATCTATCAGGATTGATTATCATGAAAAGTGCGGTATTGGTACCGTAATCTCCCGCTACTCTTATGAGCCGGTTCCTTTGTCTTCTGATTTCTGAATAGATTAATCTTATGATTCGGTTCTTTATAGTGAAGACGAAACATGCAGTACAATGCAACCGATTCATGAAACACGAAAGCATGAACGGTGAATTTCGATTCATGAATGCATTTCTATTATGAGCTGGTTCTTTTTAGTGAAGCAAAAACATTCAGTGTGCCTGATTTCCGAACATATGAGTCGGTTCTTCATAGGGAATAGATTCACAAACAAACGACTCTTATGAGCTGCTTCTCTTTAAACAAAAAAATACAGTGTGACTAGGGAAGTCAGATTCCCAAATAAATTACTTTTTTGAGCCTCTTCATTTAATTACTAATTCAATCAATAGTTCAACTTACCTGTTTAAATCAGTCTGACATCCTGAACCGAATCAATTACAGAATCAGTTTCTAAATCAATATCTGCTGACTCACTTAGCTGCAAGTTGGCATTGTTTTCAGAAAAGTTTTACGTTAGTGATGAAGATTGTCTAATGAATACACACACACACACACACACACACACACACACAGATTTGTTTCGCTATCAAAGTGAGGACATTCTATACGTTTTTTATACTGTACATACTGTACATTCTGTCCCCCTACACGAACTCTACTCCTAAACCTACCCATCTCAGAAAACTTTCTACATTTTTACATTTTTAATAAAACGTCGTTCAGTATGTTTTTAAAGCTATATTTAAAAATGAGGACTCATGTCCTCGTATTTCATGTTTATGTCATAATACCAGTGTCATACCCAAGTCGTTATACAAATTTGTGTCCTCATTAATCACAAAAACGCACACAAGCACACAAGCACACACACACACACACACACACACACACACACACACACACACAATCACCTACACTCACACACACGTTGTGTTTATGTGTTTTGTGGGGACTTTCCACTGGCGTAATGGTTTTTATACTGTACAAACTGTAAATTATGTCCCCCCCCCCCCCCACACACCCCTAAACTTAACCCTCACAGAAAATGTTCTGCTAGTTTAAATTTTCAAAAAAGATAATTCTGTATGATTTATAAGCTTGTTTCCTAGTGGGGACCAACAAAAGGTCCCCACAATGTCAAGATTTACTGGTTTTACTTACATTGTGGGGACATTTGGTCCCCACAATGTAAGGAAAACAAGTACACACACACACACATACACATGCATACATTGGGTTGTCATGTTTTATGTGCATGTTTTAAAAATAATCATTTTTATACTGCATATTCTATTCCCTAATCGAAAACCTTTCTGCATTCGGATATTTTTTTATCTTTTTGGGGACACTTTGTGGGCTAATATATGTAAAAAATAAAATGAATATGATCAGTTTTCATTTCATTAAATCATGAAAACCATAAATGTTTTCAATTTATATTTCTGTGAAAAAGAATAGATTTTTTTAATAAGAGTCAGTCTCATTAGCAATGATTGGACCCCTTTTGCATGGAATAATCAGACTCTTCACTGTTTCTCCAGGTGTCTGCGTCTTTGGAGGAGCAAGCATTCACAGAGGCATGGGGTCAAAAAGCAAAGGCTACATTCCCTGAATCTCTCCTGGAGACCTTCACTAACCCAGACCTGAAGAAAATCATCACTAAGATCAAAGTTCTGGGACCCGCCAATCTCCCAACCGCAGAAAGAGAGAGGGTGAATTGACATATACCACTGAAGCTATGGAGGAAAGAGCTGTTGGTGACACATCCAGATTGTGTTTTGATCGCTCTCTTTGTTTTCTCAGTACAATACCATTCTGAGCCAGATGGACAGCATCTACTCAACTGCAAAGGTGTGTCCCACTCCAGGGGAATGCTGGTCTTTGGAGCCTGGTGAGAAACGCTCCCAACACTTTGTTGATGTGTGTCAGTAAGGGTCAAAGCGAATGTGAAAATCACGTATACACAAAAGCACATTCAAGTGCTTGCAATGCAGCGAAAGAATGATGTTTTATATAAGCTTGAGGCTTGACGCGTGAGAGAGGAAACAAAGAAAACTAATCACAACCTAGTATGCAAAAGTGGCATTGTTAACATTAACATAGTTAGTATGTTAGACAAATGGCAATTTTGCAGCTCAATTTATAACTAAAGTTGCTGTTCAGCCTAAACCAAAGTCTCTTTAAGACAAGTCATTTTACTCAAACGCCTCAGGCATGCAAGAGCAGCTGCTATCTCTTTGAATGGGGAAACATCAAATTCTCTGTTCTGTTTGCCAAACTTACGATTAAATTTCATATTTGAAATCACTAATGCAATCTGACAACAACTGTCTCATAATTTTGTTTCTAAACACTCGAATCATGCAAAAAACCCCTGCATTTTTCAGGCTGGACCGAGCTTATGCGCATGCGCGGTCCTAAGCGTGCGTCTCAGAACATTGACTGTTGCTGCAGGAACCAAAGCAGTGACAAGATGACCAATCAGCAAATGGCTCTTTTATTTAGAAAGCGGTTCTTATTCCGCCATATTGTGCGCTGCACTTTTTCCCATTCATACACAGTAAAAACCCCAGAGTTAAATCAACTCTGCTCAGACAACATTTGGTCCTTCTCTAAATAGTGTTAAAGTCACACTGAAGCAGAGTTAAAGTTAATGAGATAATTAAGCAATTAAGTGATGATTGAACATTAATGATGAACACCTGCTGTTAACAAGCAGAATCACTGAAGAATAGAGAAACACAAGAACTACAACTGACTTCAGCCACAGTCTTAGATGAAATCAACTGAAGATAAAAGACATTCAATCTCTGAAGAGTGTTACTTTAACACTAGTTCAGTGTGACTTTAACACTATTTAGAGAGGGACCAAATGTTATCTGAGCAGAGTTGATTTAACTCTGGGGATTTTGTGGACCGTTTTTTTGTATATAAAGTCTTTTGGCCTAAACAGCGTGATTTCAGTGTGATATTGTTTTTACACAACAGTTAACAATAAACAAAATGTTAATATTAAGCAACTTATTCATTTTTGTTCAGCCAACAAAATCTCTAAGCAACACACAGTAGTGAATGATTCAATGACTCACACATAAAGACAGCCATTTGTTTTGATTATGACAGAATTTTTTCAAATTCATAGCCGCGTTGGGAATTGCTTCGACATGTGGTGCGTCTGTCCTCGAGTCCTTTTCCGATCCATTTGCCCTCTCTCATTTCCCATTGTCTGTCCTCCTACTGTGCAAGCTAAACAAAGGCAAAACAATCCATAAAATAGAACTTCAAAAAATATCAATGTTTGGAACAAATCGGGGCCACATTTACCGTTGTTCGGGCAATTTTTTATGGGGGAATGCAGTAATTTCAATAGGTATCTGCACAATTGGGAATTTCTCATGAGGGTAAAATATTTTCCCATGCATATTTCACAATGGGTTCAAGTTGGTAAACCAAATTTGCAGCATTGAACAACAAGAATGTTGCTTGGATTAAAAGTGACTTCATTGTGAGCTGTACTTCATACATCTCTACACCATTGACAATGGAGTTTTTTAGTTTCCAACCAATGCATTTATTATTTTCACATCCAGCACCCACGTTGTTTAAATAGCAAATACACTCACGCCCATCTGTTCGCCCAGGGGCGTGCTGGTCTGAAAATGAGGTGTGCTCAGGAGCATTGTTGGCGTATTGCTATTTTGAGGAAACCGAAAATGACTGCTCCACTGATCAACAAAAACCTAGTCTAAAGTCAATGATACAGTTTGTTTTCCATCGTTAAACTAGCGGATTCGGACATGCTTTAAGTGCACTTGCGCCATGCGCTTCAGATCATGCGCTTAGATCGTTAAAATGTGGCGCTGTATCTTTAAGATTCAATGATTCACTCATAATAGTTGTTGCACCCACTGGCATAAAGACGCAATCTACAGAAATAATCGCTGAAAAATCCCCACCTCTTGACATCACTTGCATTATTCTCAGCATTTAACTTTACAAAATGTTAAGTTTACATTAGTAGTGTGAGGTTTGTTTTTTGCCTAATGAACAGACCGTTGCATTTGAATTATTTAGCATAACTTAAAAGGTTGCTTTTATTTGAAAAGTGCACCATTACATCCATCTCACATGCAACACAACAACACAGTTTTGCATTTGCTAATACCATCATTCATCTCTATGGTAAATATACAAAATCTAAAAATATCTGTTGATGACAGATGTTTGTCTTTAGATATAACAGAGTTTCAATCATTTGAGCACACTTGTATATAACTGCAACGGATGTATGCTGTTTCCCACAATTATTATATTTCTCACAATGCACGAACACCAAAAAGCCACAAATAAGCAGTATTTTCTGATGTCTATCAACTCTTAGCCACTGCATCTTATATCCACGTAATGGATCCTGGTAATAGATCCAAAGCCAAAGTCAACATGTTTTGTATCCTTTGCTCCTAAAAGCTTCCTTTCAAAGCGTTTTCCTGAGAAACTGCTCTGATTCAGCTACTGTGAGTCACAAAAACCTGGAACGCTGTTTACACGTAATCATTTGACAGACGCTTCTTTCAAGCGAGAGGTTGCCCTTGGAGGGGATTGAACTCGGGTCTCTGATGTGTTAGATGTGAGTGCTTACTCACTGAGCTAACTTTGTAAGCCTTGAGAATTGTTTCAATGTTCACTTAGCATTAATTATTATACATTTATGTTATTGTGTCTTTTAGAGCTCTCAGAAATCATGGCTACGTCAAGAAGCTATAAGAGGCTTCTGTATGCCTGGGAGGGCTGGCACAACTCCTCAGGAGTCCCGCTCAGATCCCTCTACTCTGAGTTTGTGGAGCTCAGCAACAAGGCATCTCAGATGGATGGTGAGTGACTAATTCTTTTGGATGAAATGGGCGGCGGTAGTCTGAAAGATCTGACACCTTGTTTCTCTTATCTGCTCTTCTCAGACTTTAATGATACAGGGGAATACTGGCGTTCCTGGTACGATTCTCCAACCTTCGAGCAAGACCTAGAGAATCTGTTTAAACAGCTGGAACCTCTCTACCAAAACCTGCACGCCTTTGTCCGTCGAAAGCTCTACGACTACTACGGTCCTAAATACATCAACCTCAAGGGTCCCATCCCCGCCCACCTTCTGGGTGAGTTCGATTGATTGTGAAAAATACACATTTTTAATCCCTTGTGAAAAGAAGTGCACTTTAGCATACTTTTTTTTTTTTTTTAAGGGACTTATTACAGAAATAATTTACCTTTAAAAGAATATACTTGAACTGAATGTAATGTTTTTGGACGCTTAATTGCATGCTAATTACAATGAATAAAAATGTATTATACCTTAAATGTATATTGAATGCAATTAGTTTAACTTTAAGGGTGCTTTTTTGACCCACTTAATTAGGACTTATACATAATTTCATTATTACTTGAAATGTGTCATTCATTCATTCTTTTATTTAAATATATTTTAATTACACATTTGTAATGAAGTTGCAGTTAAGTATATTTAAAAAGATGAACTTCAAATCTAACATCAAATGTAATGATCAAGAGTATGAGTAATGATCAAGTACATTACATGTGCTTATGTATACTAGTCAGCGCATCAAAATAGTATATAAAGCGTAACAAAAGTCTTTAAAGTAAAACTGTTAGTTTGACATTATTAGAAAGTATAAAAAAGTGTACTTAGGTAGTCATGAAAGTGTGCTATCTTTAATTACACTTAACTGGCCTTTTATTTCATTAATATTATATTACATGCAAGTACATTATTTTTTTAAAGTATATTCTTTTAAGGTTTGAAGTACATTACAAGAGCACAATTAATACAGTTAAGCACACCTTTTTTCACAAGGGTAAAGATTAGTTTCACAAAGACAGACTTTTGACATACACAATTAGGTTATTCTGGCCATAAATCGCCTACTTTGACAGAAAAAAATATTCAGACTGATATGTAAAACATCTTTTTCATCATGTATAACAATAGGTGTTTAAGAGACTTGTGGTGATGTTCTCATGGTGTTTGGTTTCTGTTAGGCAACATGTGGTCACAAACGTGGAACAACATCTACAACATGATGGTCCCTTTTCCTGACAAACCCAATGTAGACGTGACAGACACCATGATTGCTAAAGTAAGCTAACAGAACTATATCCCAATGACTAGATAATATCCTGAGCCCTCCAGAGAGTGATAAAATGATTCGTACCCATAGGGTTATAATGCCACTCACATGTTCCGGGTTGCTGAGGAGTTCTTCACCTCTCTGGGTTTGATCGAAATGCCTCCCGAGTTTTGGGACAAGGCCATGCTGGAGAAACCAACTGATGGAAGGGAGGTGGTTTGCCATGCCTCTGCGTGGGACTTTTACAACCGCAAAGACTTCAGGTACATCACATCATGGGAATTTCTATCAAAAAGAACAGATTTCAACTTTTGTTATTCAATATGAAGACCCCATTAAAACAGTCTTCCAAACTTTTTGCTACTTTTAAAATGTCTTTACAGACCCAGACTTTCAATCTTGAATCCATCATAAAAATGTGAATTATTACGTTTAAAACTATGATATTCCGAGCAAAGAGTGAAAGAAAAAAAGAAAATCCCAATCAAGATGTATTTTTATCAAATAATGCAAAAATGCAATGAATAAAGTGCACAATAAGGTTCCATTTGTTAACTTCAGTTAACTACATTTATCATGAAATAAGTCATTACACTCTTCAGAGCAGCTGGTTCTCTTAAAGTTGGCTGCTTTGGGTAATCGATCTGATTGTTTTATTTCCGTTCCGAACCGGTTTAAGTCAGTGCAGCGCTCCATGAGAATTTTCCTACCCTCCACCTTCCCCAGCACCACCTGCCTAAAATCTGCAAGGCAGTTTTCTGTACTTTCCTTGCAGCAACACATATCCTATTCACTGTATTTATATGAATGTTTCACTAGTAGCCTTCACTCATGCCAGCAACAGCAGCGAATCAGATCTAGTCTGCCAAGACAAAGCCTAGTCTAAAAAAATGGGTTGTTTTAATCCAAAATTGGGTCAAATATGGACAAACCCAACCTTTGGATTAATTAATAAATAAGGTTGGGTTTGTCCATTTCTGACCCAAATTTGATGCAAAAATAGCACGACCTTCGGGTTATAAGTCTGAGTCTGTATATACAAACTAGTGCGTGTGTTATATTTTGGAAAAATGGGAAAAAAAAGCAAATGTTTCTCCTCTCGTCTTGCCTATTGTTTGGCAAGAACTCAAACCCAAAATCACTCTCTCAATTGTTTGAGGCCCAGTAAAGCCAATCAAACAAACATACTGTAATTCTGTTCGGTTGTTTCCCAAACTCATGATGTTGGTTGAGTCAACGCTGCTGTTCCTGATTGGTTAGAATGATGAAATAAACAGAACATTTTGAGCTTTCACATTGTTTCGCTTTTCAGGGAAAGCAACCAACGAATGGGTTGTTTAGTTACAGAATTATTTTAATATAAAAATGACAAAAGAAATATTTTATTGAGTAATAAACAAGTAAATGTTTGTTTAGAATCAAACAGTGCACCACTGTGACAATGGAGCAGCTGTTCACCGTGCATCATGAGATGGGCCACGTCGAGTATTACCTCCAGTATAAAGACCAACCGGTCAGCTTCAGGGGAGGAGCCAATCCTGGCTTCCATGAGGCCGTAGGGGATGTGCTGTCTCTTTCTGTGTCCACACCTAAACATCTCCACACCATTGGCCTTCTGGATCAACTGACCGATGATGCTGGTAGGAGCTAGATGTTCAGAATGACACTCACAGTATAGTGTAAACCTCTGATAAACTGATGAAGTATTTGAAATTCCATAGAGAGTGATATCAACTACCTGCTGAAGATGGCTTTGGAAAAGATCGCCTTCCTTCCTTTTGGATATCTTATTGATCAGTGGCGCTGGGGTGTGTTTAGTGGACGAACACCGCCTGAACGTTACAATGCAGAATGGTGGTACCTCAGGTAAAAAAAAAACAGTGTCTCATAATGGATCATTGTGGTCTGCAATCGGTCATTTGTGAACAGTTTGACGAGGCACAATATTTTTTCCTTCCATGTCATATTTTTTCCACTTCCTGAACTAACCATCTGTAGATTCCTCCTCTTCTTCTTTTTTTTTTTTGAGACATCAAATTGTCAACAATTTTGATAGCAATGTCTAATCAATTTATGATTAGAAATAAATTGTGTAAAATTAAAAATGAAATTGTCAAAAACATATTTTTCTTACTTCTCTATATACAGTACCATTCAAAAGTTTGGCGTCAGTAAGATTTTTTTTTTTTTTATATTACTTTTATTCAGCATGAATGTATAAAATTAATCAAAAGTGACATTCATAAAGTTACAAAAGATTTCTATTGTAAATTCTATTTCTAATTCTAAGATTTCTCCAACTAAATGCTGTTCTTGTAACTTTCTATTCATCAAAGAATCCTGAAAAAATGTATCATGGTTCCTATAAAAAACTGATTTCAACATAATAAGAGATGTTTCTTGAGCAGCATATTAGTATTAGAATGGATCATGTGACACTGAAAAACTGAAAATAAATAGGAATTTATTTACAGGAATAAATTACATTTTAAAATATATTACAATAGAACACAGCTATATCTTTTTACTGTAATTTTGATCAAATATCTTCTTTCAAAACTTTGACCAGTGTTTTTTAATGGAAATCAACAGCACTTCCTTGAATTGATTGACATTTTCTTTCTTTTATTAGGACAAAATACCAAGGCATCTGTCCACCAACCAGACGTACAGAAGAACATTTTGATGCTGGAGCAAAATATCACATTCCTGGAAACACACCGTACATCAGGTTGGGTTCTTATCACGAGCTTCCCGTGGTGAATGCGCAATCGATAATCAAAACTATTATTTACACTATTATTTTTTCTCATTTAGATACTTTGTGAGCTTCATTCTTCAGTTCCAGTTCCATGAGAAACTATGTAAAGAGGCTGGACATACTGGAGCTCTCCACAAATGTGACATTTACAGATCGGGAGAGGCTGGAGCTGTTTTACAGTAAGTATTGACTATACAGATCGACTGCTCTGGATGAAACCGCTGTATCATCACAATGAATGGAAAGTCTGTAGATTGCAACTGAGTGTTATTTTATTGCTTTTGGAAGGAAAGTCTTAAAGGCTGGCTCTTCAAAGCCTTGGACAGATGTGCTTCAAGAGGCTCTGGGCACTAACAAAATGGACGCCAGCTCCTTGATGAGCTATTTTGAGCCAGTTACTACCTGGCTACGGGAACAGAATGGGAAAACGGGAGAGACGCTGGGCTGGCCCGATTTTAATTGGGTGCCACCAGTTCCAGAAGGCTACCCTGAGGACATTGGTGAGATCACGTGCAGACTATCTTTATTAAAGTCTGCATGAAACGGAAGTTGCAATGAAGAAATGGCTTCTCGAAAAAGAAAAAATGTTGAATGGGATGTGATTTTGTCCCATTGGGAATTGATTGGATGGTGGTTTCGCGAGAGGGAAATCATTCATTATAAATACTGCAATAGCGAACATTATGATTGACGACAGTTATTATCATTTACATTTAGTAGATGCTTTTATCCAACAAGTCAAGTCAAGTCACCTTTATTTATATAGCGCTTTTTACAATGCAAATTGTGGCAAAGCAGCTTTACATTAATAATTGGCAAATAATTTTGGATGCACAGCAGCTCCCAAAGAAAATGGTGTCACAAGTGAGGCAATTCGGGGTTCGGCGTCTTGCTCAAGGACAACTTTTTCATGGTATCGAATGTGGAGAGAGTGCCTTTTATTCACAATCCCCACTTTCAATTCCTGTCAGCATGGGAATCGAACCAGCAACCTTCAGGTTAAAAGCACGACTCCCTCACCATTAGGCCACGACTACCCACTTATTATTTAATCAAGCCTCTTGACCAGTAGGAAGTGGAAACACTTATGTGGTTTCCCCACATAATTGGGCTACTTTTTAAACCATTGATTTGACTTAAGTTCAATCTTTGAATCTACAAAGCTTCCTCAGAAAATGAGCAAAACTCAAATCCTCGTGTTTTTTCTTGCAAGCCTCAGGTAAAATAACAGATGAGATGCTGGCCAAACAGTTCTTGGATGAATACAACCGCACAGCCGAGGAGGTCTGGAACGCTTATACCGAGGCCTCCTGGACCTACAACACTGACATCACTGAAGCCCACAAGGAGATCATGGTGAGGCCCAGACTGCTCTCTTTACTACAACAACATTCACTCGCAGGGTCTCACGCTGCAGTTTTTGGCTTTAGCTGCAAAAAAACTTGGAGATGGCCAATCACACAAAGATCTATGGACTGGAGGCCCATAAGTTCGACACCAGCGACTTCCAGGACGAGTCGGTGAAGAGAATCCTGACGAAACTGAGTGACCTTGAGAGAGCTGTACTTCCTGAAGAAGATCTCAAGGAGGTAAGGATGGATGGATGTGTTTTTTTTTTATTGGATTTTACAAATGGAAGTATTGAATAGACTGAACTTGTGCTTTTTGAAAGACTAAAATATGATTATGTTCACAGTACAATAATTTGCTAGCGTCCATGGAGACCCTGTACAGTGTGGCGACAGTCTGCAAGGATGAATCAAATTGTCTGTCTTTGGATCCAGGTGAGTTAACTTTTACTGGATTTACTATACTGTTTAGAAGTTGTTGTTTTTTGGACAATATTTTTTAATAAGCAATGACACGTTAAACTAATCAAAAAGTACAGTAAAGACATTTATCATTGTAATTGTAAATAAGATTTAAATTTCAAATAAATGCTGTTTTTTGGAATATTCAATTCATCAAAGAATTGTGAAAAAAAAAAAACAGATCTTATAAAAACATTAAGCAACACATTGATAATAATAAGAAATGTTTCTGGAGTGATGATGCTGAAAATTGCATTACAGAAATAAATTATTTATTTATTTATTATTATTATTTTTTACAATTTGTTCAAATAGAAAACAGGTATTTTAAATTCTAATAATTTTCAGATTAATTTTTTTTTTATTAGTTATATGTTTTTCTGTATTTTTGATCCAATAAATGCAGCCTTGGTGAGCATAAAAGACTTCTTTCAAAAACATCTTGGTAGACAAGTTTACAACCGATCCTGCATTACAGTATGCTATGTAGGAAGTCAGCACATAATGACAAGTTCCTTTTATACACGATTTTATTTGATGTTTTAAAAGTTATGCACATGCTGTCCAAAAACCCACTGTGTTTTTGTAAGTTACACTAACTGCAACCCGTTCATGGTGGAACAGTGAACAATGAAAGTGCTTATAGAGTCTGTTTTTCACATCACAGCCTGCCAAATTGATTACTCCAACCCCCCTTTTGCTCTGTTTTTGATGTGTTTGTGTTTTGTTTTCCAGATCTGAATAAGATCATGGCCGAGTCCAGAGATTATGATGAGCTGCTGTTCGCCTGGCAGGGTTGGCGCAATGCCTCGGGCAGAGAGCTCCGCAGCAGCTACAAGAGATACGTGGAGCTTGCCAACTTAGCTGCAAAGAGCAACGGTAAATGCCTGAAAATAAAGCACTTCTTGTATGAAGCTCTCCTGCAGCACAGGACTGCTGGAGAAAGATATTACGTTTTTGAGGAGGACAGTGAATTTAGTTTTCAGGTTGCATTTAGTGTCAACAAACTCTGACTGACTTACAATAAGAATAGTTCGAGAGATATTTGAATGACGCTCTAAATGTTGATGGTTTGTCCAATGTCAGGACACACGGATAACGGGGCATTCTGGCGTTCCCTGTATGAGACCCCCACCTTTGAGCAGGATCTGGAGGCCTTGTGGAAAGATCTAGAACCTCTCTACCTCAACGTTCATGCTTATGTACGCAGGGCCCTGTTCAAGAAATATGGATCAGAACGCATCAACCTTAAAGGACCAATTCCAGCTCATCTGCTTGGTGAGAGATGAAATATTCACAGTGACGTGATTTGTACTTTTTATCGCAATATGCTTCGGTTAAATGTTATCTAAACTCTCTGGCCCAGTAATGTCTACTGATTAGGGGTGCGCTTGCCGTACAATGAAGTAACTTCGCTGCTTAAAGGCACAGTATGTAAGATTTTTGGATTCGAATTTCCACTAGAACAGTGTTACATGTTTTGTTGACTTGTGTACTTACACTATCCCAGATGTTTCGATCTCTGGTTTTATTTTGTAGAAACTATGGAAGCACCAAAGACACTTTAATATATTATATGTTTTATTAGACAAGGGAACTACTGTTTGGATATATTTATATAAAAACTAATCATTGTTATATAGCACAACATGTTTAGTCTTATTGTTTGAATCTTGTTTTTTTTATTATATTAATGTTAAATTGTAATGTCGCTGAGCGAACTCTCAGAGTAACTTTAAAAAAAAAAAAAAAAACTTTTTTTTACTAAAATGTATCTAATACGATAAACAGCGCTGCGTTACCCCTTATACGCTTGACTGGAATAAGCTGAAGCGGCGACTGTGTCATAATAAAAGTCCCGCTGCTCTCGAGGCATGTGTCGTTCGTCTCTCATTATCAATCGCAACAATGCATAGTTGAAGACATCGGTAACACTTTATTTTGCAGTCTTTGTTACACGTTAGTAGTAAGTAGTTTCTACTACTATAGTATAGTAATATACTATAGTAGTTACTATAAATTGTGCCTATTTACATGAAACTAACTTAAATCATCCTAATCATAACCCTAAACCGATAGTGGGTACATGTAGTTACTTGTACACTGTAACACGTACCCCTCATATGAAGTGTAACCGAGAAATCTTGAAAGTTTTGACAAATTTAAGGCGTAAATTAAAGTTGTATATATTTGAAATTAAAGATATTGATTTTACTGAATGTCAACTTGATTATTTTGTTCAAGATAAGGATTTAAAAAAAAAAAAAGTAAGCATAAAATCCACCCCTGGCGTAGCAGATCATACTAAAAATTACAAATGCGATCGAATGAATTGAAACGTATTAGCCACCAATTCAACAAAACAGTCACAAACTGCCACAAGGCCGTGTTGGACAAAACACAAATTCTTACTTAATTGATTTTGACTAATAATGCCTATTTATTCCTAATTGATATACAGTAACTAACTACTTACTACTTGAACTACTTGTATTTTTTGGCTCCGTTTAGAAGACTAGAACATTTTTGTTGAATTGTTATTCCACCATCATCCATATAAAAAGAGAATAGAATATATTGCTTGACAGTTGCAGTTGACCTTCACTATCATTATTTGAAAAACTAGATAAGATTCAGTAACTTTCGGAAATCTCCTTCTTTTTTCTTGATGGTTTACATTGATATTCTGTAGTTGTTTGCGGCAACTCCAAAAGAATCGACAGGATTTAATGTGCATTCAAAATCATCAAGCGTGACTGTGTGTGTGTGTGAGGTCATATTAGTGCCTGCATTTGGGAATGCACGTTTGGGAAATTGTGTGTACTTGTGTTTGTGTGTATGCAATGGTTCCACATGACTGGAGATTAAATGACTTGGAATTCCAAGCCCAGTGGTTTCCTCCAGTGCCAGTGGTCAGATACATTACACCATCTCTCACATCCTGCCGTTCAGTTGGCTGAACGTAGTTTTTTCTCTGCTCGGTTTTTCTCAGGAAACATGTGGGCCCAAACATGGTCTGGTATCATGGACCTTGCCATCCCGTACCCTGATGCCACACAAGTGGATGCCACCCCAGCTATGATTGCCCAAGTAAGATCAAAACTAAAAACGCAATCTTTAATCCATTCCCAGATCACACAGTCAGAACTCTTGGAAAAAGTTCCATGTGTGTCATTCTCTGAAGGCAGTAGCCTTTACATGTAAGTGTTAAAGAAGGTAGACACTGCTTGCACTACACGTAAATACTAACAAATAGCGTCTGGCTTACATGGAGTGCAAATAGCTAAGATAGATGCCTCCTTGTGCATACAAAATTTCATTGGATCATTGAAATTCAGTATATTTCCTAAACTAAAAATGATTTTTGGTAAAGACTTTATACAGTACTGTGCAAAGGCAACACACAAACTGCTCTTTGGTTCTTCAGGGTTGGACCCCCAAAAAGATGTTTGAGGAATCGGACCGTTTCTTCACTTCTTTGGATCTTCTGCCCATGCCTCCTGAGTTTTGGAACAAGTCCATGCTGGAAAAGCCAACTGATGGGCGCGAAGTGGTCTGCCATGCCTCTGCTTGGGACTTCTACAACCGCAAAGACTTCAGGTACATGCCTCTTATCACAGCAAGATGCTTAAACTCGGGCATGGTGGCAGGAGAAGTGTAATATATTCAATAACAAATGCTGTGCTACCACATTTTTTGAGAAGTGAAGTGTGGTCCAAAAATATCCAAAAATTCGCCCAAGATGGCAAAAAATGTACAATATAATTAAACTTCACTACATATACAAAGCTTGTTAGAGTATCTCCTTGTGAAAAAGAAGGGCTTAATTGTTCTGAATGTGTAGTTTAAATTTTTGAAAGTATATATTTTAAAAAAACTGTACTTACAGATAAAGTAATCACACTTGTAGTTTGGTTGGATTGGTTCGGGCCAAAAAACAAAAACAAAAACATTTAGTCCTGGTCCGCTTAGCGTTCACACTGGCATTTTTAACAGCCAACCTAAAGTTACTTTACTGATTGGTCGGCTTTTATGACATATATTTTGCGACGGAGCTTCATTCCCGAATATTCAAAACAACACTGTGTTCTGGATTAAACGCCATCATTTTATGCATGTACATATGCTTTATTTTTACCAGCTGAGAACTCACGAAGAGCTCATAAAATGTTCAAAACAGCAGCAGGATTTCCTCATTGTATGCAGAAACAAATATTGATGAGGCTCTTCACCTCCTCGTTGCTCCACGTTTGCCCTCGACTCATTTTGGATACACCGATCTTTCCGCGTCGTCAAATCGGCTGACTTGTAGCGTCGCATCTTTTATCATCACGTCCTGTTTTTGGTTCGTTTACATGTCTTTGGTCCGTTTTGCGTTCATATATCAATCGACCCGCACCAGAGTTTGTTTGGAAGCGGACCGAGACCCATCTTTTTAGCAATCTCGGTCCGCTTGTTTGGTGCGCACCTGGGTTCGGATGGCAGCGTTCACATGTGTTCAAACGAACCGCACTAACTGAGCGATCGCACCAGGGTTCGTTTTAATCGAACCGAACATGACAAGTGTGAACGCTCCCTTAAGTGTACTTAAAGAGACACACTTACGTACACTTTTAAAAAGTATAAAAATATTTTGTCTTAAAGAAATACACTTATTTTGATGCGTTGGCTAACATACTAAAACACGTGAAGTATTTGATTATAATTTGAAATGTTATTTGATATTACATTTAAAGTTAATGTGTTTTAAAATGACTAAACTTCATCATTACAAATGTGTAATTATAAATATATTTAAAGTAGCAGTAAGTGATTTCTAAGAAACACTGTTGATGTTTTAAATCGACACCCAAACAAACACACCCCTTCCTTCATTGATTCGCCCCCAAAATAACGAACACGCTATGCAACATAAGCAACAACTGACAGCTGTTAGGCATCATCATCATCATCAACAGCATACGACAGCATATCTTGGCTCTATAAAACATAGCAAAAACTAATGTTACTCATGTATCAGAAACAAAAGTGTCCATAAATACTTGACATACAAGTTTCAATAGAAATGAAACTATATTTTAAGTGTACCGTAAATGCTTGTCAACAGTGCACTTCAAACATATTTCAAATTAAATAGAAATAATGAAAAAAATTACACTTAAGTGGGTAAAAAAGCACTAACTGCATTTAATATAAATTGAAACTATTATTTATTAATTGTAAATATCATGCAGTTAAGTGTTCGGTAACTTTACATTTGATTCACACTTGAGTACATTCATCTAAAGTGTATTATTTCCTTAAGTACTTTTTTTTTTGGTATTTTAAGTGTATTTCTTCAAAAGCACTGTGTTTTTAGCTTAGAAACAAACTCAACTGGATTCAATTTCGATTTCACCAACTCCGCTTGTTCATTTGATAAGGGATGTTAGAGCTTAAATAACATCTGAAACAACAGTTTTCTAGCCTTTTCCTTCCCGTGTGTTATCTTGTGAACCTTTTCCCTCATTTCTCTCACCATCTCTAGGATCAAACAGTGCACGGTGGTGACCATGGATGACCTCATCACGGTGCACCATGAAATGGGCCACGTTCAGTACTTCCTGCAGTATAAGGATCAACCCATCTCTTTCCGCGACGGCGCCAACCCTGGATTCCACGAGGCCATCGGTGACGTATTGGCCCTGTCAGTCTCCACACCTAAACATCTTCAGAGCATTGGCCTGCTGGACAAGGTGGAGGAAAATAAAGGTACATCCGCAATGAAGATTGAAACAAAACAAACACGTTAAATGCCAATCCAAACTCTAAGTGTTTTTTTACTGGTCTGTAGAGAGCACCATTAACTTCCTGATGAGTATTGCCTTGGACAAGATTGCTTTCCTTCCTTTCGGCTACCTGATGGACCAGTGGAGGTGGAAAGTATTTGATGGAAGGACCTCAAGCTCAGAGTACAACAAAGAGTGGTGGAACCTGAGGTGAGTTTTCTTCTACTAATCCACAACGTTAAAGGGGTAGAGCCCTATGGCCCCGTTTACACTAGTGCATTTTCATTTTAATACGGCGTTTTAAAATGAAAACGATCTTTGTCTACACTGGCATTTCCACACCGTTTCTGTCAACACTACACGACCAAATACGCATGTCATGTGACTGTTCGTGCACACTGGGCATGTGCGTACAAGTGTAAACAGTTGCCTCTTGCACATCTAGTTGGCTGCAGTATTAAAAAATGCAGAGTTTTAGCACTATGGCTGCTAAAAATGACAACAAAGCCAGCAAAAAGGCAGTTCAGTCCTCCATGTTATTGTTTACAAGGTCGACATGGATACGCAGAGTGAACGTGTTTTGGTCCGTTTATACTGAAACGCAACCCCGTTTTCAAAAATTCCAAGTTTTTTGAGGTTCTAAAATGCTGGTGTAGAGTAAACGACAGGCGCAACCGTAGAAAAACTTGTGTTTTAAAACGAAAACACTAGTGTAAACGGCGCCAATGATTTCCATGTCATAAAAATGGAATTAACTGTACAATACGGAATGTCATAGAATTTGGATAATTTAGGCGAATAAATCAAATGCAAACACTGTATTCAAACACTGACGAAAACTGAACGCTTATAAACACAAGAATGATAGTCAACAGAACAGGGAACAGGTGTGAAACTAATTAGAAACCATGGTAACAAACAAAAACAGTGACACAGAAACTAAACAGAACGTCTCAGGTTACGTATGTAACCATAGTTCCCTGAGAACAGGGAACGAGACGTTGCGTCGTAATTTCCCCTAGCGTTACGACGCAACTCGAGTTCCCTTCGAAAGGGAACAAGATAATGAAACTAAGGGCACGTTCACATGACAATGTTGTACTAAAAACAGAAATTTTTTCGCATACAGACGACAATGTTGTCAAAACAATTCCTGTTCACATGAAAACGTTTAAAAATGTTGTATTATTCGTGCCAAGCCAGTAGTTGATGTCACTTTGTAAAGAAAAACTATGCGTCTATATACTGAACACGTAATGCGCTTGTACATGATGGCACCGTTTTCTCAAAATGCGTTTTTGTAGTTTACACAGAAACCATAACGGTATCGTTTTTTTTTTAAAAACTTGCACTTTGGAACCAGCTTTCAAAAGTTTGCACTGATCCATTGTCGTGCAAATGAACAACCAAAACGCACAAAGTTTTCAGTTGAAAACAGTGATGTGTAAATGGCCCCTAAACAAGACATGATCATGTCAGCAACTTATGGTTTTGATATTATACATATTGTCAGATACACATAGAAACTCAAAGGTCTTCACTACAACCTGCCAAAATAAAAGTTTTAAATTTGTATTAAATCACTATAAAAACTCATAGGGCACTATTACTGTTTATTGATCTTAATAAATTACTACGTTCAAATATTTGTATAAATTCAATTGATAAGACGTCCTTGTTCATATGATCTGGCATCTCAGTCAGCGATATGATATATGATATATAACTCAAAACTTGCCACAATATGATTATGATTCGATTAGATTCATGGGCATGTGATCGGTATATCCATATTACGATATTATTTGCTTATTTTACACAACCAGTTACATTTTTATTAACTCACAAATGCAACCAAAATATAACATGAACATTTAATTTAACTCTGTGAAATTGCAAATCCTCTATCATCATTTACACAGGAAAATAAAATAAAAATGTTAATTTAAAAACAACAAAAAAAAGATTTAATTTGTTAAAATGTAAAATATTTCAAAAACACTTGAATGCAGATGTGGCTAAAACAAGAGTGCATCTTAATAATTTGCATATTATTTTTTTTTTTACATGTGCATCGATATATCATACTGTTAGTCATTTGATCGATTGCATTGATTCATATCAAAGTAATTGTTATTGTTCTTTATGTAAAGTGTGCAATGTGTAAAGTTTTCACCAGAGCTGAATTTGTGTATTTTATTGTAACAGAATGAAGTACCAGGGATTGTGTCCACCTGTACCGCGCACTGAGGAGGACTTCGACCCTGGTGCAAAGTTCCACATTCCAGCTAACGTGCCCTATGTCAGGTAGATGATAAAATAAATCACCAATGTGAAAATATCTCGCCATCTATCATGTTACACAACACGTAAGCCTTTGGATTGACCGTTTATTTGGTTTGGCTCCAATAGGTACTTTGTGAGTTTTGTAATCCAGTTCCAGTTCCACAAGGCCCTGTGTGAAGCCGCCGGTCAGCCAGCACCGCTCCACAACTGTGACATCTACCAGTCCAAAGCAGCGGGGAAACTCCTGGGGTCAGTAAATCACTGAGTGATTTTCCAGTTTTTACAAGCACTAAGAGTAATAAAGTGATCGATTTTCAACATTTCTGCCCGTGAATTAAAGCTCTCTACTCTTTCCTCAGCGATGTGATGAAGATGGGCTTCAGTAAACCCTGGCCTGAAGCCATGGCTCTGATTACTGGCCAGCAGAAAATGTCAGTCCAGCCTCTGATGGAGTATTTTCAACCGCTCATCAAGTGGCTGGAGGAGGAAAACCAAAAAAATGGTGACATCCTGGGATGGCCGGAGTACGACTGGACACCGTACAAAAGTAAGCGTGGAGTTCATGAATCGACATCCAAATGTTGTTTTTACTACTCGAGTTCAAATAAACGTGCTTCCTCGGAATGAATTAGAACAGAATAAAAATGTACTTATTTCTTAATCATCAGATGTCAGTTCGCCAATCCAAACAACTTTCCAACATAATTTTAAAGGGTGGTTTTTCTAATAGAGAAACTTTCTTTTCTAATTCTATAAATGATAAAAAGGCACAATAAATATCTGTAATATTTTGGATTGTGTTTTTTATTGCTCTCTTTTAATCTATTTAAATGTTGAGTGCTAAAATGTGCCAAACTTTCTCCATTTTGGACTAGTCCACTACCCAGACCTTTACTTCCTTTCTATAATACATTTATAAAATATGTCTGTCATAAGTTTTTCATGTTTAGTCTATCTCTGTGATACCTGGAAAAATAAATTCACGTTTATTTGTTATTAAAATTTCGATGGCCCCGGGGCTTTCATGAGAAATTTTGTATCCCCGCCCTCAGTCGTATCAGCAGAGGGTTATTAACAGAGCAGTTATTAAAATTATTAACGGAAATTATATTGTACTCTCTTTAAACAGCATTATGGTAAAAATGGAACAGCGTTCTTACCTGCACACAACAGCGTTTTGTGAGGCGCAACTGACAGAATGGCAGTTTCTTTCAGTGTGTTCATTGTTCCTTGTCTCCTAGTTTGAAATGCTGACAACCAACACGGCGTTTTTTTCCCCCGTCATGGCGTTCTCTCCATATTTACGATTCTTTGCCTTTAGCCGCTGCCTACAACTTGCTGGATCCTTGAATGGAAATTGAAAATAACTCAATAAATCTTTACGCTTTGTGTCGACTTTTATTTTTCCAGTTTGCAAGAATAACAACTAAAAGTTTGCAAAGAAGTATTTCCTACTAAATCAAGGCGGTATTTGACTCTGAGTGGCTTTGGACAGCAAAATGCCCAGTGCATTATGGGTGTTGAAGTTTTCCTATTTGGCAAAAAGGAAGATAACAGCATTTGTGTCTGTTTTCTCTAGTCAGGTAGCACCTATTTAAAAATCTTTGATTTTAAAGTCATTTGAGGTTTGTTGTAGTATTTGAATACAGAAGTAATCAATTTCCTTTTATTTTTCTCAGTTCAGACTAGCCAGTCCCAAACTTTTTTTCCAAAATGTAAACACTTCTCACCTATTCATTTCAGTCACTTCCGTGTCAGAAGAGAAGCCGAAAGCAGTCAGCTTCCTGGGATTGAGTGTGGATGAGGCAGGCGCTGCCGCGGGCCAATGGATACTGCTGGTTCTGAGCATCGTCTTCCTGCTCGGCATCGTCTTCTTAGCCTACAGATACAGGAAGACTAAACGCTTACAGGACAAATCAATGTCTCAGATGGAGCTCAAGTAAAATTCTTCAAAAAGAAAAGTTCTATTCTTACCATGCAGTCATTACTTTTTGACAAGATTCGCCTCTTTTTGAATGTAATGTGTATTTATTATTTTTGGTCAAATTTGTTTGACTATGCAATGAAAAGTGATTTGTAATTTATTTGTAAAAAAAAAAAAAAATATCAATGTTTGACTGCTGTTTTCAATTATTTGTATAGTCTTAACTGTGTGTATTTCTGATTCTACTGGTAAACCTTTATAGAATATAAAGACTTATACAGACATTCTGGCTTTGCTTTTTGTCTGAGTGGAGGGACATTTCATTAAAACAGCAACCTTCAGTTTTTAAAAATATTTTAATATCAATACAATATATTAAAAAAAAGCCTTTAAAGACCGTCATTCGGTATATTTTCTCAGGTCTGAGGTATACGAGCACTCTGTGTCATTTTATTTGCTCAGATTGTAATGAAGTTTAGTGGTTTTCCCAATCTGCTCTAGTATCCAACTCTATACCTTCTAATAACAACCAAACAAGCCAACCAATGTAGGCTTCTCTCTGACAATGCACTCTAATCCACCATTTGATCGTATCAAATTCCACTAAAATATGAAACTTATTCCATAAAAGCAGTTAAGAATCTTATACCATCTTATACAGTATACTCATCATTGAAAGGGGACTTCTCTAAGCTGTTTTTGAAATGAAACCTGCAATCCATGAGGCTTGACAGTATATGGGCAGTACATCTTTTTATAGAAATTATAGCATTTGTTCAAGCATAAAATCTACATTCTTCACTTGTAAAATGCATCGCACCAATACGACAGTAGTTCTCTTGTAGTTGTTCCTCTGCAAAAAAAGGGTCAACACAATACAAATTGACACAGTAGTTACAAAGACAACAGTAAAACAAAAAGACATTAAACTAATGAATAAACAAGAAACGAACAAAAAAAAAAAAAACTGACAGCAATTTTTACTCATATTACACCACAAAATCAAATCGGCTCAATAGTTTGGGGCAGGACTGTATATTTTATTGACCAATTACACGTCAGTTTTGATTTCTCATGATACGAATGTTTTTTTTTTTGCATTGCAGTAAATTTAATTGTGCTTAATTGTCCTAAAAACTGAATCACAATGCAAAAACAAAATATCCTAATATACATATTTTAGTCATGAACCTATAACCGAGCGTTGATTGGTTCCTCTAATGCTGTGCCAACCAGATGTACATCCTCATCCATGTAACCATATATTTCGTACCGTAGCCTGTGCGATTGTGAAAATTCTGTTTACTCCTCCTCCTCCCCAGCACCACTTGTAGAGATCTACAACTGTGGTTTTATTATATTCTTACAACAGCATGTCCTTTATGTATATTATTTTAATTAACCTGAACAAATTCTTGTATTTGCTCAGCAGCAGAGTAGCAGATCTAGTCTGCCAAAATCAAGCATATTTACAATCCGTGCTCCATGCATGACTGAAATATATTTGATTTTTTCTTTTTCCATTTAAGATTCACCCAACATAAGCCCAAAGTATACTTCACTTTTTATGCGTTCGTGAGTGTCAGCGTATAGTGCGTGTGATGCAAATTTTGTCATCAAAAGAGTATGTGCACCACCAGATTTTTGTAACAGGTTGCACATACTCGTTTAACTTTTAAATTAGTTTATCCATAAGGTGGCAACTGTGCCCTGAGGGCGTCGATTCACAAGGTAGTCAAAGAAAACCTGCATAAACAGAACAGACCGGAACGCATGCAAGCTACAGTGACGACAGAGCCCTGCAGAGACGAGAGATTGTGCGAAGAGGTTGGAAAGTACCCTCATTTGTACAACTCTAGCATGAAAGAATACAAAAATATTTACATGGGTTGTAACTTGTTGTGAGAGATTGCTCAAAACTGTTTTGAACGCCAGTGTAAGCGTACGAGTCAAGGGAAGTATACTTTGCAAGGCTGTGTGTTCAACTGTGCTGGAGTACACGTAAAAAAAAAAAAACGAAGTATACCCAGGACTTAATGATGATAGGAACATGGTGATTTGGGTAAACATTTTACACTCTTAAAAATAAAGGTTCCACAAGCAGGTTTACATGGCGATGACATAGAAGAACCATTTGTGGTTCCCCAAAGAACCACTTTTATATTCTAAAGAACCTTTTTCCACTGTAAAGAACCTTTTGTGCATCGGAAAGGTTCAGTGGATGTTAAAGGTTCTTCATGGAACCACTGATGGCAATAAAGAACCTTTATTTTTAAGAGTCTTCCTCCATGGGAGGAAGTAGCTGGAAAAATGGAGCAGTTCTTAAACTTACACAGTGAGCATCCAAACAAATGCAGTTGAATTGAGCATAACCGGAAACCATGTCTATTTCCTCAGTGCTGTTTGATGAGAACTGGTCTCAGATCAGTTGTAGCATGATGTAAAATGTCAGTGAGTAAAAATGACCCACTGCTTTGGCAAGTAAACTATATCAGATGCCTTTTGACCTCAACATAAGGGGAAAAAGTTATCACTTTGATTACTATTATAGTGGAATGAAATTTAAAAAGCAATAAAAGCACACGCTTGAAAGCAAAACATATTTACATGTTCATGAAGATTTAAAAATTGTCAAATAAATCAATCATTGCTAGTTCAGAGATGTCCCAGACAATGCTGGCAATCTGGCTTTGCTGAAAGTGGTTTAATGGTCTGTAAAACAAGATATTGCACACAGACCAACAAGCATGTCAAAACATGTTCTCAATAGCTCACTGCGTGTGAATGAAGGCTTCGAACGCCTGTGTCCAGTGTCCGTTGAGTTGTCTACGGTTAATAGAAGACAGTCATCCTCCAGTCATCACGCTCCCCTGGCTCTGGACGGTGAGAGGTGAAGAGGTCAGTAGTAATATTCATGCATTTCTGTCCAGTTGGTGACCCAGAGTTTCTTGCTCAGTTCTTGTTCGGGCTGAAAGGCCAAGTTACACTTATAGCGTTCTTCTTTGCATACTTTCACACCGTGGTACTTTGGCATTATCCTGTAGTAAACAGCCCTCTTGAAGAAACCACACTGCTCAAGACAGACAGAGAATGAAAGAAACATTTCAGGAAAGAGTGATGGATAACACTTTAATAGGAATAATATACCCTCAAATTTAAATTTTTATCATTTACTCACACTCATTGCAACCCTGTATTATTTTCTTGGTGTTTTCCACATGAAAGTAGATAGTGATTTATGGAGCAAAGCTCCGAAAAAGCTTCAAAACAGCAATAAAAATAAAATCGTGCACTATATTATAGATCGTATGAAGCCATTTGATACATTTGTGAGAAACAGACTAAAATTCAAGTGGTTATTCACTGAAAATTACCAGCTTTGTATCTCATTTGCTTTGTTCAAATTTGCTGTGCAATAATTGTTGAAAAAAAAAAGAAAATTCTAGTATTAAATCAGTGTTACATAAATGTAATATATATTATGATTTATGATGCTTTTTGTCAGTTTTGGAGCTTTGCAGTAAAAATCTGAATCTACTGATAAAAAAAAAAAAAAAAAAACCTGGACATTGTGCATCTCATTTTGAGATTCACAGAAGAAAATAAATAATATGTGGTCAGAATGACGAGGGTGAGTAATTGATGACAAAATATTAGTTTTGGGGTGAATTATTCCTTTAAGTAAATAAGTAACACTGTATACATATTTATGACATGACATTTATGACAATGGTTAAAGATCATAGAGAAAAAAAACAAAAAAAAACAATGAATCTTTATGCTTCAACAGAATGCAACAGTCGGGTTCCGGAAGTAAAAACTCCATTCATTTTCTCCACATGGAAATTGATTTTTAAGGATAAATTATAAACCTTTAAAGACAGACATACTGTGAGCTACGAGGTTATTAATCACTTATATTTGCTTCTGCTAAAGCCGTCGCCCCGCATTATTAACTTACTTTTTAAAATAATCGTGTTTAATGTGTTTAATTACCCATGATGCTGTACAGAAAATTCCGCCAATCAGAGAATGGAAAAAAATACTTCTGGAAGCAAAGCCACTAAAAACGTGGGCAGACACTAATGCACTCTATTGAGATTGAAAGGTTGAGGTTGAAATTACAGTAGACAAAAGAACACATAAAATGTATTAATGGAAAACATTGAGATTCCCAGATGAGCTCCATTTTACTTGTGAAATTTAAGGGTTTGGTTATTGAGCAAAGTAGACAGAGTAGGAAAAAAAGAGATTGTTATTTGACTCTGGCAGTGAAGGGAAGGTAAGTAACAGGCTTGCAAAGTGAAAAGTCAGAGAAAGCTTATGTTTACTAGAGAGAGCTCACGGCTCTGCTTTACCGAAGGAACCTAACGGTGCTGCCATAGCGGCCCACGGGCCCCCACAGACTCAGTATTCCTCCGTCAGCCTCTCTGTCTCAGAGGGCTGGATCTTTATTTCTGCTTTCTGGGATTTGGCCTCATACATCTCCCTCCTGCTGGCCCGTCGGAAGAAACCGCACTGTGGAGGAGGGGCGGAGCCCAAGGCGGGACATTTATTACTAATTTAAATAACAAGCTGCGGTGACATTTCACATCAAGTGTGTGCTGGAAAATTGAATTTCATGGACTGCAAGCATGGCTTAAATCTGTTCTGCCATATGGGTCTATAAACCGTCCCCGGTTAAGATATGGCTCATAAATGAATCTAATTTCATGGTAAGAGTAATTTTATATAACGTAGTTTGGGATCAGTATGACTTTTGTTTTAAATAAATCAGAGCAAATATATCTAAATCATTGCAAAAGCTCCACGACCCCGCCGTTAAAAAATATATAGCAACATTTACCTACAAATACATTTATTAGCAAGTTTGTAAGAATTTCATGTGAATTATGAGAAGTATGATGTAAACATTCTTTACAAATATATTTAAATCCATAACACTAACCTTACATACTTTCAAAAAAATCTAATTTTAGAACAACTGGAATATTTTAATTATTTTAATATATTGACTTGGACTAGCTACGGCCCCCCCTGCAATACCGCGACAGCCCACCGGGGCCCACAGTTTGGGAAGCACTGAAATAAATCAATACTTTTTACTTAATACTGATATGAGCAAATGCATGCTCACATTTACTGTAGTCTAGAACTAGAATAACCATCAAGATTATACCGCGCTCACAACACCTCTACTCTTTACTCCTGAATTCCCTGAACATGGTGGTGAAAAGAGAGGTGTCAGTTAATAAATTTTTTCATTTCATTTCATTGGAAAACAAAACAACTTTCATTACTTATTTGAAAAAGTAACTCAGAATGTTTGTTGTACACTTAAAAGGTATCCATTACTTTACTCATTACCAACACTGACTTCAAATCAGATGGACCAGATGAGCCATATTCAATAAAAATAGCACACACCTGTGTCCAATCAATTAAATTCTGTCTAGTCTGTATTACATTTCTACCATCTGAAAAGTATGTAACATAATACTTCCCAGTACAGTTGTGACCTGGATTTCAGATAATTCTAAAATTAAGTTTTGACATTCTGTGATTTTGAGGGAATGTAGACCAAATGTAAGAGCACAAATACCTTCCACAGAATGAGACTGATGATGCCTAATAACAGTATCCCTGCAACCGCTGCAACAATGATGATCCAGAGAGGAACTTCATACGGCAACTCCTCTCCCAGCACAGGGTCAATTTTTACTGAAAACTATAGAGACAAAGGGACATTCATGCCATTAGGAGATACACTGTGAACACTCTGTCATCATTTATTATTGTTCCAAACACATGGATTATACACAAAATATTTAGTTCCGGATACTGAGTTTATAATGACCAAAAAAAAGCACAATAAAAGTAGTCCATATGACTATATTCCAAGTTTTCTGTAGTCATACAATACATTTGTATGAGGAACAAACCAATTTACGTCATTATTTACTCAAAATCTTTTCTTTTTTCTGTATATCAAATATAGTGGCAATTGTGCAGCTGGACATTAATAACATTAAATGTTATTGGTTCTCAAAACTTTTTCAGAAATTGTAGTCACCGTTTAATACACATTGTTTCAAGGCAGCTTGGTGGTAATAAACAGGAAGTAAAGCAGCTCTACAGAAGACAAGTGTCATTATGCAGTTCAGTTTAGTTCACTGTTGATTCAGTTCAGTTCAATAACTGTCAATGTTGAAAAGAATATGAAACTACTTCAAAGGCAGCTCTGCTGAAGACAATAGTGTCATTATCCAGCTCAGTTCAAGTCATTCTCATTCTATAATCTCAGTGCAGTCAAATCCATAATATTTATATTATTTATTATTGATTATTAAAGGGGCACTTCACCGCTGGCAAAACTGCCTAAAACTTGGCGGGGAAAAATAAACCTGACCACTTGACTAGTGAAAACAAATAAAAAAGGCAGTTGTCTTTCCATTTACCAAATAGGTAGGAAAACTTCAACACCCATAATGCACCGGGGCATGTTGCCATCCCAGGCCACTCCCACCAGTCTGCCATGGACACGTCTTGCTTTAGTAGGAAATACTTCTTAGCAAACTTTTAGTCATAATGGTGACGCCTTGCATTTTTCCCAGATCCAAGACTTCAAAAGAGTTAAACGTTTAACTGTTACTTTCAGTTAAGGATCCAGTCTGTAGAGAAAGAAAACCTCCTAGTTAACATTTCATACTGGATGACTACTGTCAAAAGGAGGGGAAAATCTAGTCTCGCATAGCCAGACCTTCAGACTTACGGCAGAAAGTCTGGACTCTATCGCGGCTTTCATTGGCCAAGGACCGCCCAAAAGGACGTTTGACTGTAACGCAAACAATCACAGCTCGTTTTGATCCGGGCGTGAAAATTAAAGTCGACGTGCCTACAATAACAGACCGGCGTTCATCTAATAAATGATTCATTTAAGAACGTTGTGCAAGTTTACTGCAACAATGGAGCCGCGAACTTCACATACTTTTGAAAATCTTGCGCTTAGTTGAACCTGGTATGCGCTCATTGTCACAATTGTAAACATGACAACGTTCTTCTTCCATGAGGGGGTTTGGCTTCACTGCATTTGTCGTGATCTTGTCACGAAAGCCTTGGAGTTTTTTTACAAACTTTTGCTGACAAATAAACACATTTCTTAGTCTAGGTAACACGGAAAACAAGTAAACCTGGTTTATTTACATGAACTACTAACATTGTAAAAACATAAAGCGGTTAAAAATCGGTTAAAAAGAGTAGACGTTTTCAATCTTCTAGATGCCCCAAAGAAAATTTAAAATTCAATCCTAAAATTTAAAACACTGAAAAATATTATAAATCTACAATCAGTTTTGATTAAGTTACATTACTATAGTTTTTCAACTCATTATAGTAATGTACTGGTACATGTAGAATTCATTTTTTTTATATTTACTTAATTTTAATTAAATAAATATTTACTATTTTAATCGTATTTATTTTTATCACATATAAATATACCATTCTCTAGACCCCTGTCACTCCCTTGCAGACCCCAGTTTGAAAGCCCTTGCTCTAGACTACTTTAATGCTGCTTTTACAGTTGTTGTTTTGGAGTTTGACAGTCTGTGGAGATTATGAACTATCATGAGGGTGAGTAAATAAACTTAAATGCGAACAGCTCTGACCTCTGTGGTCTGGTTTTTCATTTTGATGGCCGGTTTGTCTGTCTGCAGTCTCAACGTGGCCTGCCCCTTTACCTCCACCCGCAAGGCATTCGCGTAATCCTATGAGAAAACCACAGAGATGTCAGCAGCCGTTTAGCAAGCACCGTGACAAAGAGTACTTGATGAACAGCTACTGTACAAACCTCTAGCAAGGTGCCGTTCCACACACGTGACCTGACTTTGATCTCCGCCTGAGTCGACATGTTGTGCAGCGGGCAGGAGAAGGTCAAACAGTGGGCCGTCTGCTTTGAACACTCCTGAACAGACATAAAAGACATTCGGATGATGAAATAACGGTTGGGGCACCATGAAAATCACTCCTCAGAGAGCAAACGTCTGCCTCACCAACAAATGGGACACTTTACGAGGAGCCAGGACGGTAACAGAAGCTTCTGCAAGGGGATACGCAGATCCCGCCTCTCTTTTAGGTCGTTTAGTACCTTGCTCTGACAACTGGAAGAGATGAAAACCGAATGGATAGGATGAAATTGAAGACGGGTAACTGTGGGCTGCTGTATTTATTTCCTCAGACTCACTGTGAGGTTGAGATGGTTGACAATCTTCCCTGGTGGGACACAGCGTGACTCCGACGCTCCTTTGATCACTATCTCCGTGAGATACAGCAGCCATTTCCCATTGGTTACCGCAAATGGCCATTCGAAGTCAATCATCAGAGTTCCCAAATCTCCCAGAGGTTCTCCCAGCACTTGCACCTGGAATGTGGACAAAATGAACTATTTTAGTCATTTTACATTTGAGCAGTTTAAAAAGAGGACAGTTTACACATAACTTGCAATTCTGTCATCATTTACTCACCCTCGTATCCTTTCAAAAACGTACGACACAAAAGTAGATATTCTGTAGAATGTTGGTGACCAAACCTTTCTGGTGACCATTGACTTCTATTGTACGTATTCCTTAAAATATCATGTTTTGTGATTCTCGAAAGAAAGTCACACAGGTTTGGAACGACATAAGGGTGAGGAAATGATGACAGAATGATCATTTTTAAGTGAACTGTTGCTTTAAAAGTGGCCTCAGATCTCATTTTGGTCTATTTAGATGTGGTGTCAGTCTACTTTTGATTTACATTCTTTTTTTTTGGGGGGGGGGGGGGTACATATTGTATTAATTAGTCATCTTAGTATAGACCCTTTTCACATTTCTGGGATTCTCAGATGCGGAAGTAAACTTCTATAGTGGGGAATGGGAGACGACAAAAAATATTTTTGTATTCCCATTTGCTACAATATCGAAAGAAAAAAATCCATGATAGCATTTTTGTGACCTTCCAAAAGAGGTAAAAATATCAAGAGATTGATTACAGCAGCAGTATATTACATTTTTAAAAAACGAAAATATTAAAAACTTTACTAGATTTGCGATGTTGATAACTGTGGAAACGCATCACCATCTGTGAAAAGTGTCCATTATAATGGTAGAACATTATTATAAATTATTAAGCAACAGTAATATATTTCTGCTCTAATTTATTCATTTTAATTTGGCAATGAATAATGAGTGGATTATAAACTTGAGCTTTTTGTCCTCGTTCAATTTCTGAGTTTAAATAGCCAAAAACATTTACAACTACATCAAGAAAGATATTTTCTTTTGAAAGAAATTTATTTAGCAATGATTCATTAAATTGATCAAAAGAGACTGTTAAAAAAAGTCTGTTTTTTGACATTTCTATTCATCAAAGAATCCTGAAAAAAAAAAACTAAATATGAAGCAGCACAAGTAATGATGCTGAAAATACACCTTTACATCACAGGAATAATTTACATATTAAAAATATATTAATTAGATACAGTTTTTTATTTATTTATTATGTGTATTTCTGAAATGAGGTTTGGATCAAGGTTGTATTTTTTTCTGTTCACAAAACAAATAATCACAAGCAACTCACAAGAGTAAAAGCGTCTGCCAAATGAACAAATGTGATGTAAATGTTTATTCGAGCCAGATACATTAAAATAAAACCATTTTTGGTGTGTGTCCAAACAAACCTATAATGCCACACTCACACGGAACACAAACTCCAGCGGACTCCCCACATCACTGGTGCTGTTCATGGCAGATTCCCCGATCACGCTGCCACTGAAGGACGTGTCAATCACGGACTTTTCTCTGCGCGTGACAGGAAGAGAATGAGAATCACGGCCTTAAAGGTGCAGTACGCGATTTCTGAGAAACGCTGTTGAGCAGAACAAGACACTTGTAGCCAATCAGCAATAGGGGGCGTGTCCACTCATGATGGGCGAGGAGAGAGAGCGAAAGAAGGAGATTTGAAGAAAGACTGTAGAAAGAGAGATGGCTGAGAGACATTACAAAAGAGGAAAAGGCCATTTTCACTGGAAAATGAAGAGTTATGATCGGTCAAGAGCTTTAGGACCCACGTTAATATTAGAAAAGCTTTCCCGGTTACAGAATGCGGTTGTCGCTCCTGTGTGTGAACAGAACAGGATTAAGCACTAAAAGGTGAATCGACAACCAAATTTGGCTTTTGTTAGCATGCACAGATGAATCATCCTTCACTGTACATTTACATAACAATATATGAAAGTACGTACAAGGAAAAGGTAGTGAGGACCGTGTTCTTCACGTTGAGGGTGACAGGAACAGGATACAGATCCTTCTGTTCACTTATACTGAAGACAAACACAAAGTCAGTCACCTTAACGGAAAAAGACCTGCCGAAATGACTGTGTTTTATGCACTATGCATTGAACTGTATACTGTATAAACCAGAAACCATCTCAGTTTCTACACACGTACGTGGAGAGCTGAAGTCGAGACTCAATCTGTTCTGTGTACAGAGTTATACCAGAGGTCTCAAAGATGATTATCAGTGAGGCCTGTGAAGATGGAAATCAAGAGAGAGAACAAATTAGCAAAACATATCAGATGTACAGTCTGATTAGCCGAGTTCACTCGAATGGCCCGTGGAGAATGAGTCATCAGAGGCTTTTTAATGTTCATGCAAATCTTCAGAAAGGTCACGCATTGGACATGTTTCAGTAAGAAGACTGCTACCTTCTGATTGCTTTTAAATGGGTTTCCCAGATCGCACACGACGGCCTCGTCTGCGCTGCACTCAATGTCAAACCCAGACTGTAATGAAGCCAAACCAGGAGAGTTGAGAACAGAATTGAAAGCATTAATAAGATTCACTAGAAAGAGTTCAGATGAAGTATGACTTATTATGCAAACAATGCATTTCGATCTACATAGCAACATATAGTACAAAACAACTGGTACAGGAAATGCGGGAAAACTGTATTGCTTAGATGGTGCTCTCTCAAGAAAGAACTCAGGTTTGAGATATTAGAGATCTTCCTTGTGATACAGCGCCCCCATGTGGACTGACCTGAGTTCGCACTCCTGAGTATTTGAGTGAGGGGGGAATGGTGATGTTGAGCATGGCCTGATGGGCGTCCTCGGCCTGCCTGCCTTCTTCTGGCATGTTAGTAATGTCCAACATCATCACCAGCTTCTTAATGTTACTGTTGAACTCCATAGTTTGACTGTGAACAAACCAGCACATCTCATATTTTCCATGTGTATTTAAACATTAGTTTTTGAGGCGGACTAGCTGATTTGTAAGTTAAAATAAAATGTAGATATTTTATTTTCCAGACTTTATTTAGCTAATTCATTTTATTTGTGTTCCATTTACTGTTGTCATAACTCATGATAAATGAATAAAAACTCAAATCTAACATAATAAAATGTAATAAAATCTGATAAAACTCCTTAATGCATTTTTGGTGAATTTATTTTGCAGTAATATAAAATAATATAATATAATAATTTTGGTAAGTTCCCATGACTTTATTCTGCAATAATGACTGGCAAATTGTACAGTACACCCATAAAATAAAATAAAATATTGGTAAGTTGCAAATACTTTATTTTACAATTACACCATATAATATAATATAATCAGATTTCAGACTTCACTTATTCAAACTATAACCAAATATTTTTTTAATAAATAGTGGGCACTCAGTTAGTCAATATTGGTAAGTTGCCAATACTTTATTTTGCAATCGAGACTGTCTAACTGTACATTACACCATATAATATAATATAATATAATATATTAAAATATAATATAATATAATATAATAATTTTGGTAAGTTCCCATGACTTTATTCTGCAATAATGACTGGCAAATTGTACAGTACACCCATAAAATAAAATAAAATATTGGGAAGTTGCAAATACTTTATTTTACAATTACACCATATAATATAATATAATATAATATAATATAATATAATATAATATAATATAATATAATATAATATAATATAATATAATATAATATAATATAATATAATATAATATAATATAATATAATATAATAATTTTGGTAAGTTCCCATGACTTTATTCTGCAATAATGACTGGCAAATTGTACAGTACACCCATAAAATAAAATAAAATATAATATTGGTAAGTTGCCAATACTTTATTTTGCAATCGAGACTGTCTAACTGTACATTACACCATATAATATAATAAATAATAAAAATTCAGACTTTATTATAACTATAACCAAATATGTTTTTAAGAAATAGTGGGCGGTCTTGGCACTATGTAGTAAACACAGTATCCAGTACAATTCCATTCTGAACATTTTTTTGAACATGGCACACACATGAACCTTACAGTAATCATTAGATTCATGGATACGCCTGCCAAAATTAAACTATAATAAGTGGTTTCACTCAAAAGACATCTGAACATAGATGTGGAACCTAACATCTTTGAATAATCTTTATCTCTGAAAACATCGCTGTTTATTTCTGTGAGAACATCCATATTCATCCGTTTCCATCTAGAATCCTCACCTTGGGAAGGGAACGTAATTCTCATCAGCAAATCTGGCCTTCAGCTGCAGGTTACTGCTACACCTGTTGTCATCACCACACTCCTTGTGAAAGTTAATCTGAGGAAAAACACAGCAAGGCACTCTCCAGACTCACATCAACATAAAGGTTTCTGTTCGGCTGAGATGGAAACGTAGATTTGGTTTTTGTACCTCAGTTTTTTCTGTCAGGGTCTGCTGGCCACTCAGCACAGGGAAAGCGTCCAGGTTCTGTAGTGTTTGTTGTGCTGCTGCTTTCTGCTCATACAGGGACACGTTCAATGTGAACACTACGGGCTGAAGTTTGTCCCTCACAGGACCCTGGAGAGGGGAGAAAGAGAAGCTTTTTTGCATTCACTAAACACAGATTACGGGATCAGAATTGCATAGTATGTGCGCTAAAACGTAGGTTTTTTAATTAATAAGTAATTTCAAGACGTATGTATGTTAATTCATGGTAGCGACATGCTAATCAGGCTAGCAACATGCTAATCACGTTAGCAATGTGCTAATTAATGCTAACAACAAGCTAATTAATGCTGAAAATATGCAAAAACATGCTAGCAATATGGTAATCATGCTTACAAAATGCTAATAATGCTAGCAATGTGCTAGAAAATGTTAACAATGTGCTAATTAATGCTAACAACAAGCTAATTAATGCTGAAAATATACAAAAACATGCTAGAAACATGTAGATTCATGCTAGCAATATGTAAAAACATGTTAGCGAGATGTTAAAACATGTTTATGATGAACAAAATGCCAAAACATGTTAAAACATGCTAGCAACATGTTAATCATGCTTACAAAATGCTAATAATGCTAGCAATGTGCTATAAAACGTTAACAATGTGCTAATTAATGCTAACAACAAGCTAATTAATGCTGAAAATATACAAAAACATGCTAGAAACATGTAGATTCATGCTAGCAATATGTAAAAACATGTTAGAAATTACATATGCTAGAAACACTTTAGTATTTCGTCAAATAATGTTAGCAACATGTTAAGTCATACTAACACCGTGCTAATATTCTTCTTCTTCTGAGATAATATATGATTTTTGTTAAATACATGATCAAAACTGCAGAAAATGCCATGGACTTTCATTTAGGAGGTCAAAACTTTTATACAATAACTCTAATAGCGTATTTAAGCTTCATCCACAATATTAATCACTAGCAATGCCTAGCGACTACCTTGGGGCATGCTAGCAATGTGCTAAAACATGTTAGCGACATGTTAAAACATGCTAATTATGATTAACAAAATGCCAATACATGTTAAAACATGCTAGCAACATGTTAATCATGCTTACAAAATGCTAATAATGCTAGCAATGTGCTAAAATATGTTAGCAGTACGCTAATTAATGCTCACAACATGCTAATTTGTGTTAGCAATGTGTTAAAATTCATGCTAACATGCTAAATCATGCTACCAACATGCTAGCAATGTGCTAAATAATGCTAGCAATGAATTATTAAAAACTATATATTCAAAAACTTCCAAAACCTTCAAACTAAGCTTTAAAACTACTTTTAAAATCTATAACTACTTCAAACTGAAATCTTTCAAACCTTTTAAAACTTTTTAATCTAGTTATTGTTATTATTATTATTAGTAGTATTAGTATCAGACATTAAATACCCTACTACGGCTAAAGGCAGGATTTGCATCTATCTCTCTATCTATCTCTCTCTCTCTCTCTCTCTCTCTCTCTCTCTCTCTCTCTCTATCTATCTATCTATTTATATGTTAGTGTGAGTGTGTGTGTACTGTAAGTGCATGGTGGTCTCTCACATTAACAGTAAGTTCCAGCTCTTCACATGCAGGAGCAGAGAAAGAGAGACTGCCGGTAAATGTGCTTTGCTTGTTGTCAAGGAAACGCACTCGGGAGCCACGGCGATTCTGGTCAGCGTCTACGGTGTACTTCACAGCTGAAGCAGGGAGAAACAAACAGCGCATGGTTAATCCAATAAAACACAGATGAAACTCTCCTGAATCAGGGTTTCCACTTACTGATGTCCTTCTTGAAGGATTTGTTTCCATTGCTGAGAGTGTAACTGAAACACACCTTCACCTTTATGCTATAAAAATGACATAGGGTAATTATTTTAAATGGAACTACAACGGTAATGTTAATAATGGTATATTACACCATTTTATAGCTAATGCATACAGAAAAATCAAATGCATATGCCAGAAACATTTGTTTTCTTACCAGGAATTAACACACTGACTTGGAATCACAATCTTCGGCTCCACTGTGAAGTTTTTGGAGAGGTGGATGACCGGACGCGACCTGAAAAACACCCATCAAACATCACATATTTTGAGGTTATGATGCAGAATGGATTGATTTCGTTAAAAACTCATGACCAGCAGAGGGCGCTCCAAGCATGCAGGAATGGAACCACATATCTGGTGTTCATCTGGATGATTATTGGCTGCTTGTTATCTGTTATTATTGTATGTATTAATGTATGAATGTATGTATGTGTATGTATGTACAGTATCTGTCAACAGTTTGGAAACTACGATTTCTAGAGGTCTCTTCTGCTCACCAAGGTTGCATTCATTTAATCAAAAATACAGAAACTGTAACATTGTGAAATATTACCAATGAAAAGAACTCTTTTCTATTGTAATATGTTTTAAAATATACTTTATTCCTGTGATCAAAGCTTAATGTTCATATAATAATAATAAATGTTTCTTAAGCAGTAAATCATCATATTAGAATGATTTCTGAAGGATCATGTGACACTGAAGACTGGAGTAATGATGATGAAAATTCAGATTTGCCAACACAGGAATAAATTGTATTTTTAAATGTATTAAAATAGAAAACAATAATTTTAAATTGCAATAACATTTCACAATATTACTGTTTTACTGTATTTTTGATCAAATAAATGCAGCCTTGGTGAGCAGAAGAGACTTCTTTCAAAAACATTACAAATTTGTAATGTGTCCAGACTTTTGACATTCACTCTATGGAAGTAAATAAATAACTATTGTTGTTTTTAATAATAACAATAAATTTGTTTATTTAAATATTTAACTAAATATAAATTATATAATATAATATACAAATAAATTTACTATAAATAATAATTATACATGTATTATTTAAATAAAAATAATTATAAATTACATTAAATATATATGTATATTTGTTTTTAATAATGAATTTATTTATTTATAAATATACATTTTAAAAAATATAATATGCAAATACATTTACAATAAATAGTAATAATACATGCATTAATTTAAATAAAAATAATCCTAAATATATATTATAATAATATAATACTATAATATAAAATACAAAAATCAATCAGTCAATAAATCAATTCTTTGGTCCTTTGGCACAATTATTATTTGTCTAATTTCAAGGAGTAAATGTTTTTTTTAAAGATCATGAGAAACATACATTCAAATATATATCAAGTGTGTATATCTATCTGTCTATTTATGTCTATTTATATCTATCTATCTATCTATCTCTACTCTATATATCAATACACATACATATACATATACACACACGTTTGGAAAAAGAATAGTTCAAAATCCTTCTGAATAATATCAACATCTATATTTACACCAAACACTGTTGAAAGACTGAACCTCAAAAGAGCGATGCGGTCATCCATGGAGCCCACCAAAATGTCAGGATAATCATTTCCATCCATATCCAATCCTCCATTGAGAGAGTAGCCAAATGTCTGAAAGCCTCTGGGACCTAATGATTTCCCCTCTATCACCTAAGAGACATACAGTAAATCACCTGCTCGTAATCTCACGGTCCAGATTACAGGATTAGGAAACAGTAGGTAATTGTACAAAAGTCACTCCAAAATCTTAAATAAAGCTGATCCATAAAAATCCCATGATGCTTTGCTTTACCTGGCTGGGTTCCTTGGTTATTCCATTTTTACTTCCCATCCATATAAAGACTTTCCCAGAGTCTTGGAACGGAGCACCAACAGCAAAATCTGAATGAACAAAACAAGCCACAAATCCCAGAACATGTGTTTAAAGGATTAGTTCAGTTCTGAATTAAAATTTCATGACAATTTACTCACCCCACGTCATCCAAGATGTTCTTTCTTCCTTCAGTCGGAAAGAAGTTAAGGTTTTTGAGCTAGTGCAAGATGAGCGCTTGAGGTTAAAATGTAAATAATTATCTTTTTTTTTTTTTTTTTTTTTTAGAAAATGACCGATCGCTTTGCTAGATTAGACTCGGATCTGGGTCCGTGTTGAAGCTGCACTGAAACTGACATTTGGACCTTCAACCTGTTGGTAGCTGTTTGAAGTCCACTATATGGAGGAAAAATCCTGGAATGTTTTCCTCAAAAACCTTCATTTCTTTTCGACTGAAGAAAGAAAGACATGAACATCTTGGATGACATGGGGATGAGTAATTTTTAATTCTGAAGTGAACTAATCCTTTAACTCTCCACGGCCTCCAGATGGCAGCATTATGAAAATTATAAACTTCTGCATACACACTACCATTCAAAAGTTTGTAGTTGGTAAGATTTTTTAAAATGCTTTTGAAATAAATCTCATATTTTCATCCAGACTGCAACTATTTGACCAAAAAATACAGTAAAAACAGTAACGTGTTCATGAAAAATAAATGTTCCATTTAAAATCATTTTAAATGTAATTGTCACCCTCATTACTGCAGTCTTCAGAGTCACATGATCCTTCAGAAACCATTCTAATATGCTAATCAATGTTGAAAGCAGTTGTGCTGCTTCATATTTTATGTATTCTTTGATGAACAGAAAAAAAAACAACATTTATTTGAAACACAAATCTTTTTTAACATTGTTTTGATCAATTTGATCACATCACATTAAATGGTAGCAAGCTCATGTAACATAGATTATGCTTATAAATGTGATCATATTTTATGATAGCATACACCTTTAAAATGTTGTTTTCAAACAACTGCACATTCATGACTGCTACCTTGAAATCCGTCCTGGTTGACGTCCCCCACAGCAGCAACAGCAAATCCGAACCCTGACCCTTTTTTACCCTTCAGAACCAAGCTGGCTTTTTGCTGAAAGAACCCGTTCTCGTTCATGAAGATGTAAACAGCCCCTCCCTCCTCCTTGTAGCGATCGAAGTAGAACGGCGCTCCAACGATCAGGTCGTTCCAGCTACGACAGCGTGCAACCACACAAATGCCATGTTATGTCTTAATGACTAATGTTTATTTTCATAGAAGCTTTAGTAAAGAATGATATGAGTGCAGTCAGCCGTGCATCTGCTGACATGCTTAAGTATAACGCTCAACGGGATCTTTGCAAGGGCACATGGGGAAAGTTAGACATGCTTTGGTCTACTTCCTTTCAATACACTTTAAAACTCAGTGAAGCGTTGTACAGATCAGTCTCTGTGATGATAATGGATTACTGGATATGCAAACAGTGATATTGGCAAGTTTCACTAGAACTGTGACTAATATGATATGACTAATGCTTTTTCATACTGTGACTATTTGGATTTCATTGTATGCGCACTGTGATGCGTTTACTGGATTTGAAGTAAACTTCAATAGAAGTTCTCATCATAAGAGACATTTTTAGCTATTTACAGCACAAAAAACGCAGTCAAACAGCGACTTACTCGTCATTGTTGAGGTCCGTAACCGCCAAACAGCTGCCAAAGTACGACCCAATTTGTTCCCCGGGGATCGTCATCAGTGGGTTCAGAACCAAATCTTGTTTTTCTGCCAGGATCACTGAACCCTTGAAATTGTCTCTGGGAGCCCCCGTCACCACAGTGTACTTAGAGCGATCCAGTAACTTTATGTCCTCCAGCACAGAGTAACCTGAAGAAAGAGATGGTCAAGCCACGGCAAAGTTCATTTACACTCAAGGATGGAAAAGGTTATGCTACATTTATTATTTGATTGGATTATTTTATCATTTTATTTTGGTTTACAACACTTTACAATAAGATTTCATGAGTTAATGTATTAAACTAACAATGAGCAAAACATTGTTCAACATCTTTGTTGATGTCAGTTAATAAAAAGAATGTTCGTGTTAGTTCACAGTGCATAAATACGTAAAACATTTTATTTTAATAACGTATTAGTGAATACATGAACTCAGAATAAACGTATTGCAAGTAAAGTAGTTAACTAATGAAACCTTATTGACAAGTGTTACCATTTTATTTCATTTCATTCAATGCAAACACTTATCTGACACAAAATTTGCGACAACATTAAACATAATTTTTTTAAATACAAATTTAAACACAAAAAGACAGCCTAATTAACATTAAAGATATTGATCAAATTATTATATGATGATTGATAAAATAACACTAAGAACTAACGGCAAAAACACTATGAATTATATAAAAATTACTGACATAATTATTATAAGATCAATTAACACCAAATACTAAAACACTAGTTTATAAAAAAAAATGCTGAGAAAAATGATTCTGTAATTATTGATCAATTAACACTAAATAACAGTACAAACAAAACACTGTATTATTTAATGCACTGATAAAATTATTGTAAGCTATACTCTATGTTATATTAAAAAATCATACAGAAAATTGCAAAGAGATTCATATGAATCTGTGAACCATTTTTAATGGCTTCTTTTAAATTTCAAGCGGAGACACTACAAGCAAAAACACTTTTCATGCACCTGTCAATTTTAAGATTTTGCACTTTTTGGCTTTTCATAAAGTGTTTTTTGGAATGGTGGAAATAAAACATCCAAAACACACTTTTAAAAGTATATTTTATCTATTTGCATCTGCAGATTTCAGTGGCAGTAAATATCTGTAAAGGTCGTTTTCTCAAAATGAGCTTTTTCAGAAATCTCCACTCCAACAGAATTTACACCAAACGTTGCCGTTTTTACAGAGGGATTTATTGATATATAATTTTCCTGGTTTTTTTTCCTTCCTATATTTTCTGATTTATGGAGTGATAAAAATGGATTCCCTATGTAAAAACTTTAACTTTGACTTTAACATGTCAAAAAAAAATCAATAAATAATCAAGAATTTTGAACTTGACTTAATCCAATATTCAAATTATATGCAAATTGTATATACTTATAATTATTAATTCTTAATGCAATCAATGAGCTGGGAAGTACGGTGATATCGAACAGTTCATTTTTTTACCCTATTCGCCTGGGGTGTCTCGCCTTAAAGGTTCCCAATTTTGTTTTGGAGTCTCCTACAATAGGTTTACATAAATCCAAGGTCAAAAAACAAGACTACTGCCAAACAAAACACCTGAATTTTGGTTACTCCGGAGGCTTTCTCAGCACTTGATACACAGTGACATGAACAATAACGATGGGGTCGATTTTATCGTATCAATTCCAGCTCAAGTGCTTTTGAAGTTCATGCAAAGTGGATTGGCAGCGCTGAAAACAGCGTCTTCTCGACATGACCCAGTCCCAACACAACTACACAGTAAAAACCCCAGAGTTAAATCAACTCTGCTCAGATAACATTTGGTCCTTCTCTAAATAGTGTTAAAGTAACACTGAAGCAGAGTTAAAGTTAATGAGATAATTAAACAATTAATTGAACATTAATGATGAACACCTGCTGTTAACAAGCAGAATCACTGAAGGACAGAGAAACACAAGAACTACAACTGACTCAGCCCACAGTCTTAGATGAAATCAACTGAAGATAAAAGACATTCAATCTCTGAAGAATGTGACTTTAACACTAGTTCAGTGTGACTTTAACACTATTTAGAGAAGGACCAAATGTTATCTGAGCAAAGTTGATTTAACTCTGGGGATTTTACTGTGTACAGTGTTTGAGGGCGGGTCAAAGTAGACTTTGCTCGTGGGCAGCCAATGAAGACCACAGGCTGGCATTATGCACATTTCTTACATTGGTTACATGCCGTGATTTTTTCCCCCAACGGTTCAGCGGAAATCCCCGCCCTGCAACCAATTTCATTGGCTGAGGCTACAGTGAGGGAAGGTTTAGGAATCAGGGTTGGGTGTAGACAATCGTTACTGTGATTGACATGACCAATGAAATGTTTAGAATCGGCTTTAGGGCGGGATTTCCGCTGAACTGTTTTGGTGGGGGAAAAAATTTGTAAGAGGAAGTTAGACTGGAATTGTTGACGACTCATTTCGGCAGCTCAGAATAGATTCTTTCTTTTAGGAGATCATAACTTTATTTGTTGTGCACTTGATCTGTTACATTCACTTTAAGACGTTCACGAACACCTTCGAAAAAGATCTTCGGAAAAGCATAATAGGGCAGTCTGAACAAACCCGTTTGAATAAAATTAATCAGATTAATCAGAATCAACTGGAAAAAAGTAGGTAGTTGCTCTATTTAGAAAACAACCGAGCTACTTCTGAAACATTTTAGTACTTTTAGTAAGTTACTCTCCAACATTGTCAAGATTCAAAACCAAAAATCGCAGTACATACCAATGTAGATGTTGAGCCTGTCCTCGCCTAGCATGCCGAAGCTTCTTTCATTGGCATCTCCAGCAAAATCTGAGTTGGTGTCTCTGCTTTTCATATGAACAGTGCCTATAAACAGAAGAATCCCTTTTATTAACAATAAAACCCTCTTTGTGTGTGATAACGGAGTGCCGACACACACTAAAGAAGCCGGTACATTTTCCACATGAATCATTTGTTGATTTTCCCACACTATTCTGTAACTCACCCTGCCACACAAAGCTGCCAGGGGTCCCGAAGAACACATCGTTCTCCGTCATGCCCCCTGAGATGCCCATGTTACACATGCCCTCCAGGTTCTGGTCATAGTTGAAGTCGCACAGCTCGTAAGTGTCCGACTGCCAGTAATCAGAAGGGTCGTAGGTCAAATCGTTGCCCCGCACGTAACATTTGCCCACCATGCGCTGCTGTTCTTCGGCGCCGAGCAGTTTTTTTACATAGCGATGGCCGCATGCCTGCCAACGTGAACGAAGAGATGAACATGAAGAACTCTGATTAGTATCTGCTTTATTTATTTAAACTTTTAACCGCAATTGACCCCTCGCAAACAGTTTGATTGACAGGCGATCTGACCAATCATAACCCTGAATCCACGATTTTGTCTGACAAAGCAGTCAGGGGAGTTAGTAGATTAACGTTGGTGAACTTGAACTTGAAAAATTGCGTGTGCTCGCGTCTTTCTGCGCTTGAAACAACATTCCTTCTGATGTTCATCATGTTTATTTGATGCTATAAATGAACTAGTATGAAGAGATGATCGAGGAGCTACAGCGATCTGTCACGACACTAGACGCCATTTATTGTTCAAACTTCTTTACAATATTGCGAGTTTATCTCATAATTATGACTTTATAACTCGCAATTGCAACTTTATATCTCGCAATTCTGAGGGAAAACGTCAGAATTGTGAGACAAAAACTTGCAATGACCTTTTTTGTGTTTGTTCCACACTTATTAGTGTTCCGAAGTATTCTAAAGTATTTAGATTAAGTTACAAAACTTGAGTAACGTAACGAATACGTTACAAATGACTTTTTAAAGCATGTATTTTGTAATCTGTAGTGAAATACATTTTAAAAGTAACCTACCCAGCCCTGTACATTCATTATATTTTACTTAACCCGTTAGTGATGTCTTGATTATTTAATGTAGCCCATGTATGTGATTATAAATATAGTTTGGGCTCAGGTGTTAACCTTTAACATTATAGTAGAGCTGCAACTAACGATTATTTTTTCTGTCGACTAATCAAACGATTATTTTTTTTTCGATTAGTCAACTACTCTAACGATTATTTTTATTACTTTTTTTCTTATTAATCTAGTGATCTTTTTTTTACATAAGAAGTTAGAACTAATCTAGCAGTTCATTGAGGTGTAGAAACACAGGGACACGCCATTATGTAATAATACGATTTGATTTTGATTAAAAATAAGTCATTATGTGTGCTCGACCAGTGGAAGACATTTGAACTTTAAAATGAAGAGTGTCAAAGACTTTCTGTACAGTCTTAGAGGAACTTTGATAGTGTTCAAACGTCTGCTGAACCATGTGTTTTTCTTCTTGCTCTGTCTGTTCAGAATTTAGCAGCTTCATCTCTGATTGGCTGGAATTTTGGCACATTGTAACGCTGGTTTGTGTTGAGCAGGCGAGCGCGCGTGGCGGGAATCAGGAGCGCGAGACACTCAAACCCTGCACGTGCGAAAGAGAACTTCCGCGCACATCCAAATAAACTTCTTTGAAATGCAAAACTGATTTTCGTTCGCTCAAAATATTTTCTTATTTGCGAGACGAAGATTTTCTCCTCAACTCAGTTCACGCGGTGAAATGCCCTTTTGCACACTCAAAACATGATCTTGCGCGCGCAAAAATTTGGCAGAGATCCAATCCCAGAGGTGGTACGCCATTTCGGTTCTGCAAAGGGAACGAAGGACCGTTTTATTTGGCCTTTGTTTAAAGTATTCCCATATTTTGATAATCGTGGTCCAGGTTTTTGTGACAGAATGGAACTTTCTCCGTTCCCGGGAGCAGAAGCCGCCATTACGCCAGATGAATGTAAACAGTGTGACGCGTCGACGCATTTCACGCACGTCGACGTATTTTCGTAGTCGACGTAATCGATGACGTCGACGCGTCGTTGCAGCACTACATTATAGTAACATAATGTTCAAATAAGGACTCTCTACATTCTTTATAGCATTAGCAGAGTTATTTTTTTTATCCTTAAGACGCTTAGTTATAATTTAATTTAATATATTTAAAGAAATAGACAAAATTTGTTCAGTAAACCACTGTTTAATAATAAAAAAAAAAAAGTTAGTTTTCTCCCTACCTGCTGTACCGATCCCGTACCGAACCGTGACTTCAAAACGAGATACTTACCGAACCGTGAGTATCGTTACACCCCTAGAAATCAAACATTTGATGGACCCCATTGACTTCCACATACTATGGAATTTAATGGGGCCCATTAACAGTTTGGTCACCCATATTCTTCAAAATATCATCTCTCGTTTTCAGCAGAAGAAAGACATTCATACAGGTTCAGAACAACTTGAGGGTTAGTAAATGATGACCACTTTAACCATAGACACCTAAACCAGATAATCAAGGTCTTCAAGCTTACTTGAAAATGACAGGCAGGTGTGTAAAAGCAGGGTTAGAACTAAACTGAAGAACGGTGGCTTGAGTGTATTTGACCTACTCATTGAGTCCAGGGGAGAGGTCCCATGCTCTTTCCTTTGCACGTAAAGTGTTTATTATGAAATAAAAGGGAAGCAAAGATGCATCTCGTCTCACCAGCACACGTCCTCCATTCCTCTGACTGGCCACGGTCACTCCTAGCCACATGCCCTCCACCATCTCCGTTGACTGCGCTAGAGGAGAAACAAACTCCATCAGATAGCGGCTATTTTATTCCCTCCCTCTGCCTGGAATGAGTATTTCATTATATCAAAATCTGCATTATTTAAAAGAGTAAACTAAATTGCATGTTATTTAAGATTAAATAACAAAAAAAAAAGAATTATATATTAAATTTGCATTAAATGCAATTAGTTACACTTTAAGATTGCTTTTGATACTTAATTAGGAATACATTTATTTCATATTTACTTCTTTTTTCTTTGAAATATGTGACCCTAGACCACAAAACAAGTCATGAGTCGCACTGGGAAATTTGTAGCAATAGCCAACAATACAGTGTATGGGTCAAAATTACTTTCTTTTATGAAGTAAAAAAGTCATTTTTGTGAGTGGATATGCATTGCTAAGAACTTCATTTCATTTGCACCCTCAGATTCCAGATTTTCCGAATATTGTCCTGTCCTAACAAACCATACATCAATATAAAGATTATTTATTCAGCTTTCAGATGATACACTGTTAAATGTCACTGTAGATTTAGCAGCACATTACTGTAAAAACCAACAGTACAATACTATATTTTATATTACAGTACAATACTGTATTATTAATTACAGCAGAAGCAGACTAAAATTAGAAAATGCTGTAAAAATACAGTAAAATACTGTTTTGTAGAATTACAGCACTTGTGTTCTTGTGAACTGTAAATTAAATTACAGTACATTTACTGTATATGAAAATACAGTAACTTGCTGGCAACCGTGCTGCCAGTACTGTACTGTAAAAATACAGCAAAATTGTTAACAGTGTATATAAATCTCAATTTTAAAAAAAATGACCCTTATGACTGGTATATGTGTGATATAAGCACATATGGTAAACTAAAACATACTTGAAACATTTAAATATATTAGTATTTAAATATATTTGCAACTGCACATTTGTTTTGATAAAGATTCATTTAGTCCATTTAAAAATATTAACAGTAAATAATACACTACAGTTAAAATTATAAACAGGTACTTTATGCGTGCTTTGGTATAATACATGTGCTTTAAAACATGAAAAAAATATTAAAATATTTAATTAGTAAATTAAATTAGTATAAGATTAGTAGTGGTTAGTGCTAAACTAGGCTGGTAAGGTTTTTTAGCTAATTTTAACATACTTTATCCCACACAGAAAGTCCTAAAATAAGCTAAGTCCATATTTTTAAAGTTAAATATAAATTGCTGTAAAAATCTAAAATGCTGTACACAGACCGAAGTACGTCAGATTAGCTCTGTTTCAGCTCCAACAGCTAACTTTCAGGTTGCACAGACTTCATGTGCTGAACGTATCATGATATTTCTGGACTAAATGCCCGCCTGCAACATGAGCCAATCATGTTGATCTGATAGAGGAGAGAGAAACGCAGGCAAAGGTCTTTTGAAAAACATGGGTTGAGACTCAGACAGGTGAATTTTATGGTTGCTGTGTTGAGGCTTGTTTTAACATCTAAAACAGAACCATAAAATAGTCAGGAAATAGTCATGGCTGTCTGAGAGCGACATGCAGACGTGAGACTCATCATCTAATCTGTGAACAGAATGTGCTAAATCTGCCGTCAGCCCTTTGAGCTGCAGTAACACTGAGATTCATAATTGGCTTTTAAAGCTAAAATGACATCAAAAATAAACCATCTACGCTATCAGGGGTCAGTAAGATATTTTTTGAGAGAAATTAATCATTTTGATCAGCAATGATATTAAATTGATCAAGTAACAGCGACATTTATAGTTTTGCAAAATATTTATATTGTAAATAATCGCTGTTATTTATATTAATTAAAGAATCCTGAAAAAATATCATGAAAATATGAAGCATCACAACTGTTTTCAACATAAATCATATTAATAAATAGAGATATTGAGTAGCAAATCAGCATATTAAAATGATTTCTGAAGGACCATGTGACACTGAAGACTGGAGTAATGATGCTGAAAGGAATAAATCATTCAAAACATATTCAAATAGAAAGTTATTATAATATTTCACAATGTTACTGTTTTTACTAAAATAAAGCCACCTTAGTGAGCATAAGAAGATTCAAATAAATGGTAGTGCATTTTATATATAAAATGATATTTTTCTTTTTTAAGTGTAGTTTTATGGTCAGTCATATGAATACCTACGTGCACTGATGAGGTCCATCCTCCTGCAGTCATCCTGTTCAATAGTGACCGGACAATAATACACAGCTCCAGTTTCATTAATGTTGAATTGGCTGAGTTGGGGCTGGGCTTTCTCTTGAGGCGCCCCGACTAAAAGCCTACAGAAAAACAGTAAACGCTGAGATTTGCATTGATTGATACAACTAGTGAAGAATGTAATATCTTTACTCAGAATAGTGGCTTAAAGTCAGCATGAAATCCTATCTGTTGTGAATAATTCATCCGTGCATATTTCTTTTCTTCTTCTTTTTTTTTTTTTTTGACCTCGCAATGTTTAATCAAAATGTCATAACTGGAACTTCCAGAGAAAATGACTAGTGGTGTGTACAGGACTTCACCAATCATTTAATGCAGTTAAACTTCACCCCTGCAAGCTCTACTTTTAAGTGCCGCACCCACATCCCAACATCCAATCAACAACCAATTCACCAATCCAAGTGTAACCCTTGACCTGGGTCCTACTCGCCCCGCTCTGTGCGGGCCTCGAACCCAGGTCTCTGGCATGGGTGGCGGACACTCTAACAAGCAGGTTGAAGGCTGCAACTATCTGCCCCATCCTAAATTTAATCTTTTTCATTAATCTCTCTCTGTATATATATTTAACGCTAATTTTGTTTCATTACGACTCTAACCAGAATTTTGTATAGATCTCAATTGATGAAAAACAGCACACAAACCACTAATATACCTAAACACATGACCGTAGGGAGTAAATTTTGAAGTGAATGGCCTAGAAAAACAATGGAGAAAAAGAGGATCAGAGAAGGAAAACAAGCCCAGACCTGAATTGAAAGGCACAGAGAAGACCGTTTATCCTTTTATTTTCTCTCCTCTCGCATACTTTATAAGAATGGGTTGAGGATAAAGCGATTAAATAAAGTGGCAGAGACATCCTGTAACCAAACTCCTGCCAGCATGGCATTTGATCTAATAACATACTAAAACAAAACTGTACAGGTTTTGGATCTATACAGGTATCAAAAAAGCAAATGATACAAATATGTAAGCAAGCTGAATGTAGGATTTAGTCAGTATGTGATGTTGCTGTTTGAGCAAAAATCTGCAAGTTAAGATGCACAAAGCAAAGGGAGATATTTTCTTATACTGAAATCGCTTTTTAAGGACTACAACAAACTTCTTCCCGGGTTTGTGACATCACAAAACACAAAATTTACATAAACCCCGCCCCCGAAAACACGCAACAAAGGGGGTGAGGCCATGTTGGACTGCTTTAGAGAAGAGGAGTAAAGAGTTGTTGATGCCGTCATTTTACAATGGACTGCTTCAGAAATGAGGGTCAATTCAATGCTGGATTAGCGCAAAAGATTAACATGACGACACATGCTAGTCGATGAGTCTCTCCATTAGAGTCCAACTTTGGTTTGAACAATATAAAGCTGAACAAGTTTAACAATCCTCATTTTGGCTGCGTGAGATTCTCCAGCTTTGTTGTTGTTGAGCAACTGAAGTGTGAGCTGTTAAAGCTCCACCCTCTTCTGGAAGAAAGGGGGTGGGGGGTAGCTGCTCATTTGCATTTAAAGGGACACACACACACACACACAAAACTGAGTGTTTTTGCTCACATCCAAATAGGGGCAAATTTGACAAGCTATAATAAATTATCTGAGGGATATTTTGAGCTGAAACTTCACAGACACATTCTGAGGACACCAGAGACGGATATTACATCTTGTAAAAGTGGCATAATAGGTCCACTTTAATAGTGTTTGCTAAAGGCTCTTTCACATGACCTGGGGGTTTAGAGTCATGCGTTGCTTTGGCCTTCAGTGAAGGGCAATTTTTATGATGTTGCTAGGAAGCAAGAAAGTAGTATACAGAGAAAACATGTTTGAGCTACAACAAAAAAAAAAACATTGTTTTTTCAAAATTCAGCATTAAAAACTAGTAACAGCAGTTTTGCATGTTCTTTAGAAAAAAAAATCAATAAAATTTAAAAAAAAACTAAGATGTACAAATAGTAGAGCTGGGTTGACAATATCAAAGGACTAATAAGCAACAGGTATGAATCAGTCTTCATTTTGCTGAACGTGATTTAATCTCTTTATGTATAAAGCTTCTTATTAAAGACAAATTTGTGTTTTTAAACAGTTTCCTTTCTAGTTTCAACGTTAACTTTATCCCTCTGTGCTGCGAACCGCAACATATTTGCCCTCGGAGCGAAGAATTCAGCTTCTGCTCTGAGAGCGTGCGAATGATGTCATGAGAGGCAGGGGATCTGTTTCTGAGCCCTGAGGACACCCTCTATCACCAGTTGTCATTGCAGTAATCTCAGCAAGAAAAGTTCAGACTTGTAGAGTTGTAAAACTCAAGCCTCACTGATAGTAAAGGCTAAACTGGTGTGTGTCTGCTTTTCTTCGACAAACTGAGGTGCAGCATCTACTATCTGAGATCCTTCCTTATTTTAGTAAAGCAAGAGTGTAAGGTCTAGTGGACGTCTGTGGAAGACATTCCAGTCTGAGTATCACTGATATAGTGACTATGGCCACCAGCTAAAGCTGCAGAGTGCATGCTCATGTTCAGACAAGACCCAGACAGGAAAATGGCATTACAGGAATTTTTCACAGGTGAGAGTGCTGAACCAAACCTGCAATCAGTCATGCCTAATATTTGCCAGTGGTTTTTGCAGGAATGACTCTCCTCCCTAAACTTAGAGTACCTGTCTCACACTAGCACCGACACCCTGCCGCTTACATTAGTGTATACACTGAGCAAACCGCAGAGGAGCGCGAGTAACACTTACAGAAAATGCAGAAAAGTTTGTTTTTCCAATACGTGCCTTGCTAAACTCCGAGAACAGACCTTAACATACAATTTACTGCAGATTCCAGCTAAAATTAACACTAATGACAGTAAAACACCAAAAACTTTTATTCCTTTTCACACAAATTATGATTACAGGGATGATCGATTAATAAAGAGTAGGGGTGTAGCGGTACATGTATTCATCCCGAACCGTCACAGTATAGTGTGTACAGTGAGACGACAAATACAGTCAGTTACAGGCGATCTCAGTCATTTCCTGCCGGGATTGAAACTCAAACCCACAACCTTCGGGTTACCAATCTGACTACCAAACCATCAGATGCACCTGGCTCCTAGTTTTCTATGATGTTACGCATTCAGGAATCTACATAGCCAAAACAAAAAGACAAAGGAGAACCTGATAAGCTCCTGTTGGACCAGTGGACGAATATAACTGAAGCACTGCATCACTTTTACAAAACTTGATTTATTCATACATAATATGACATATGATTTATTCATACATGTTTTTGTAATGAAGGCCAGCTAGTAGTTGCCGTGCAACCCCAACCCCAACCCCAACCCCAACCCCAACCCCAACCCCAACCCCAACCCCAACCCCAACCCCAACCCCAACCCCAACCCCAACCCCAACCCCAACCCCAACCCCAACCCCAACCCCAACCCCAACCCCAACCCCAACCCCAACCCCAACCCCAACCCCAACCCCAACCCCAACAGGTTGCAGCTTTTAGCCTCCTTGTTAGAGCATCCTACTCCCATGCCGGAAGACCTGGGTTCGAGGCCCGCTCGGAGCGGGTCGAGTAGAACCCGGGTAGAGGTGTTACACTTTCTAATGAATAATTAATGTATTTGCATATAACAAACCACTTTACATAACCTAAAGGGATTGTACATCCAACCAAAAATGAAAATTCTGTCATCATTTACCCCCACTTGTGTCATTTAGAATCTGTGAACACAAACGAAGATATTTTGAAAAACACTGGCATGAAAAAGACAGAGGCCATGGCTTTCACTCACTACCAGCTTTATCTGAGATTCCACAGACACTCCCAGAGCAGGAGGCAACCGCAGATATGGGCATCTCACAGCTATGCAGACAGAGGTGTGTGTGTGTGTGTGTGTGTGTGTGTGTGTGTAAGAGAGAGAGTGAGAGAGAGAGAAGGGTGAGATCACTGTTCCCATACAGACATATATCACAAATAAATTATCTTTAACATCTCAATTGTTTCTCCCAGACAGCAATGAGATTAAATTAAGAGCTAACATAGACATTAGATTAAACATTAAAAGTGTGTAATTTCTGTGACAATAGTGACACCAAACCAAACTGTGTTACTAATGACTGTTTTCTCACAGGTTTCCTGAACACTCCCTTCATCTACTGAAACATAACCCAAAAAGCCTGGTGTATTCACAAAAAAAGTGAATATTACATGATATTATTTTGTATTTTGTCCATTCTCAGCCATTATGAATGTTGTAGCCCATCAATGGCAGTCTAATGCTGCCTTCATGTACAATAGGAACTATAAATACAAGTTTCTAGAAGGAAACTGGACATGAATCGGCTCGAAAGATGTATTTATGATTGAGAAACTAAACATTGCTGTAGTGACTTAAGTTTTATATGTTTTTCCCACATCTACATTGACATTGCTTTCTCTATATATAACCATTTGATGTATTTTGTATCTATTTTACGCAACAAAAAAGCATTTATTTCATTGAAATTCAGCATCTAGATAGCATGGTGAATGTATACTCTAGCACGGGTAATGTTTATTTTGCCAACAAACGGATGCTACATTTGATTTAAATTGGATTTGGACTAAATATCTTCTATACATTATAGATTTAATACGATTTACCCATAGAATAGGCAAGAATGAACCTGGTTTCCTCCATAATTACAATTCTTTCTTACAACAAAGCACTCGTAATTATGACTTCAGAAGTGGGAAGTAGGACATTTTCGACAGCACTTGAAGGGTTGGTTTACCTACAATTGTTTCATAATTTACTCATAGCATATAACCTAATGCTGAAATCCAAACAAAACATGACCCCATTGACTTTTATTGTATGGATAAAATTAAATAAAATTAAATTATTAAAAAAGATTTTGAGGATGAGTAAATGATCACAAATCATTTTGGGTATACCATCCCTTTAAAATAAAAGTGCAACATGTAAAACGAATGGAAAATCTTAACTTTTGCCATCAACCACAGCAGTCTGTGGAAAAATGAAACATAAAACATGACCTCAGTTTGTCCCAGTAATGCTGAGAGGAATTAGGGCATGTCATACTATGCTAATCTGAGAGCAGGGATGTTTAGTGAACTGTGAGACTGACATTAAGAACAGGCAACACTGGCCCAATGTGACGCGCTTTAGCGTCGCAATACAGTGTGACTTACAGGCCCGATGAAAAGCCATTCACTTTTTTTGGAGAATGTTAGGTGGTTTATTTTTAGTAGCGACCAGTTGTAAAGAATCATTAGGTAAAGTATCATAACTAGTTGTATTGCAAGTAGGTTGAAGGGTTGTCAAAAATACAAATTTTGTCATGAAACTCTACATGGTGCAGTCCATAACTCAATCTGCTTTCAATAACATCATTCTATATAGGGCACAGCTGATTGGCTACTGATACAGCAGGAACCAATGACCTTGCCGCTCAAACTTCAAATAATAGCCACCATTTGCTGTAGCAGTTGAAGAGCGCTTCCAGAGACCCTCCGCCTTCCCCAGCACCACCTGTATAGATCTGCTACGGGCAATTGATGTACAATACATTGTACAGCAGCAGCATGTCTTACTTGCTCACAGCAGCATATATTGGCAGTAGCAAGTCCTCTACTTGTTCTCTATCAGCAGGAAAAACCAATAACAGCAGCAACGTAGTAGATCTATTCCACCAAGATCAAACCATGCCAAAATCTTTTTGGTATTGAAACTTTTGAAAATGTTTCACTACTCATTTTCAACACTATTTTTTTTTTTTTGAAGTTACAAATCCTAGTGTCGTGGCAACATTAGGCTGGGATTGTAATGACTGAGCCCTGTGACAAAGTGACAGACTGATCCTTACTGAACTCTTCAGAGCAGATACTCTTGACATATTGTATTAAACCGCTTCGATATTGCAACTTACGACTCAATTAATTGGCACAAGTTTGGAGCAGAACTACCTGTTCATCAGAACATTGGTGGACAGGGGGCAGGATGGAAGATGCATTGAATTGTTATGCAAAGCTGGTGTTCTATTCAGTCAGTCCAAACATATATAGCCTGCAGCGCTGTGATAAGACAAAACCCAAACAACCTGCACGGCTCAAGATCACTGATTCCACTGCAGTTATGTCAACTAAACCTGTCAAGAATGGAGCGTAGACATCTGATCGAGATGGATCAGTCATTATTTTCCTATTATCCCAAATTTACACTATAATGTGTATTGCTTTTTTTTTTTTTTTGCATATTTACATTTCATTGTATCATTTGTTGTACCGCCTACTTATATCAAACCTACACTTATTTTATGAATTAGTCTGAAGAGCAGAAACAGCTCTGACTGAAGACAAAACTACTGGCACAACTAGAGTCAGACAAGCCTAAAATAGCTGAAAACACAGTCACGCCAGGGCTCCTTCTTCGCTCAGATGTTGAATCCCTTCTATAAATAGATTGATCAATGAATTAGATTATTGGTGATTGGATTATTCAGTGAAGTTCCTCGCTGACCAGATGATCATTTCTGCACAAATACCGTAAACAGGGTAATACAACCACTCAGATGGCATATTGAATTTGACAATACAAGCCGGGAACAAAGTCCTTAATCTATTTAGCTTTTTGCAAATGGCATAATTACTACTCTGTGCAGGAGAGTCACAACCTGACTATGGAGCATCTATCAACATTACTGCCATACAACTGTTCATAAATTTGTAAAAAAAAATATATATATATATATATATATATTATGCAAGTTGTCAATGAATGGGACGGCAAATATAACTTGGGCTTTAATAAGATTTTCCCAATAAAGAGGCAAGAATAAACCTGGTTTCCTGATTCCCGTTCCTTCCGACAACAAAGCACTTGAATGCAACAAACTTGTAATCACGACTTCAGAAGACATTTCCGATAGCATGTGAAGGCAGGATTAAAGGATTAGTTCACCCAAAAATTTAAATGTATTCCTCACCCTCATGTCATTCTACACCCGTAAGTCATCTTCGGAACAAGAAATTTAAGATATTTTTGATGAAATCCAATGGCTCAGTGAGGCCTCTATTGCCAACAAGACAATGAATACTTTCAGATGACCAGAAAGATACTAAAACATATTTAAAAACAGTTCATGTGAGTACAGTGGTTCAGCCTTAATATTGTAAAGCCCAGAGAATAGTGTTTGTGCAACAACAACAAAAAAAAAACGACTTTTCAACAATAACGTAGCCTCGTTAACTGAAATCGCGCTCCGAACCAATGATTTGAAACAAAAGATTCGTAAAGCTTTGAAGCAGTGTTTTGAAATCGGCTATTATACTTCGACAGTTGTCTAGCTGTCCCTTGGTTTCATTTCCCCTGTTGTTATATTCAGATATGATTTCAGACACACTGACTTAGGCCCAAGGTTCAAGGACATTTAGGTTTCAAAAGCATATAAATGTTAATCAAGCAAGTAAAAGAAATGTTAGTTATGATTAAATAAAAAATTCCATCACAACTTTCAGACAAGGTGAAATTATTTTGACATAAGCAATGAGATCACCATCGTTACAGCATTTTAACTGAATATTCACTGAAAAACGACAGAAGATAATTAATGACCAGTATAGTTATTTATAATTCTCTTGATTCATAATATGATGTATTGATACTCTTTTATCTCACTTTTTGTATGACATTTAAAACAGCCTGTATCGTTGGGAAATATCTACATGTGCTGTTCTGAAACTAACAAAGGATATGAGGCGCAAATGTGATTAACCTGGGTTCGATCGAACCCCAGGGGTTCGGTGAGTCAGTCTCAGGGGTTCGGCGGAGGTCGTGACACACACCCGACTCATATGATTTGCGATGACACGCCCCTATTTTCCTATTAAGAAGGGTTCGGTGAATGCGCATATGAAACTGGTGGGGTTCAGTAGCTCCAACAAGGTTAAGAAGTGCAAGATGGGCATCTGCTAAGCTTTGTTTTTTTGTAAATTTGTCTGATCCTTATATGGTAACATTTTTTGTGATTGGTTTGGGGTAACAAGGAACAATAAGGGGACAGCCCGCACTAGGCTGGATAACCTTTGTATCTGCATTGAGCAACCTTCTAGAGACATTTCCTGAGTGTCACTACATTCTCACTAATAAAGGCATGAAGAATTTTTGCACAACACCAGATAGGCAGTAAGATCAAAATGATGCTCCAGTTCCAATGTATACTAGACACCAGCGACATCCTTCATCACTCGAGAGCTGTTGTTGTGTCTCTCAGGTGTGTGTCTACGCATGCAGGCACATCTGTCAGTGGCTTTTCCAGCTGGCAAACATCCTGTCAGAGTGGCACCAGCCACCATTAGCAGAAGAGACACAGAGGAAAAGACATCTGTCATCTAAAAACGCCATCAGCAACCATAAAGAGAAGAGATGAAAACAGCTCCAATAGGCAATTTAACATCCTGGAGAGAATCCCCCCAAAAGCTAAAAATAAATATAGTTTATTCTAACAACTGATTTCTCAATGATCATCAATGGTCCTATCCTTTTAGAATTCTGCAATAATTGCCATATTTCCTTAATGAATAATTCTCACATTAATCAAGGCCTGATTTCTCTTGAAGTATGTCAGGGCCTTTAGTCGCAGCAAACAGAACCGGCAGCCTCGAGAAGGAACACAGAAGAGTTTTTTACCCTAGTTAAATAGTTAACCTTGGGTCATTCTAAGCCCCTTGCTTTTACACTGCTTATAAATTACCTGGGGTTAACAATTAAGCCTGGGTATTCATATGCTGAACAGTGTGCTGAAGTTCACAAGTTTCAGAAAGCATTCGACAGCATTCACCACAATTCACTCACAAATCTGTCTAGTGTACGGCATCCCATAACAGTTTTATAACAGGGCAAGAGAGTTAGAGAGTCACACTAGTAACCCGAAGGTTGCAGGTTCAAAACTGACAGGAAATGACTAAGAAAGGTACCTAATCCCCAATCACTCCTCAGGCACCACAGCGAAAAATGGCAGCCCACTGCACCTTCACTACTACCTACTCCTAAAGTGTGTGCACTAACCTGGATGGGTTAAATGGAGAGCGCAAATTCCGAGCATTTCATACTTGGCCTTCACATGTCTCTTTCACTTTGTCTATGTATTCAAGAACATCTATCATAACTCAAGGAGTTGCATGCAATCCAACATTGAAGTAGCTTAGCTCTCTGACATGGTGATAGCTGTCAGGCAAGGGTGAAATTTATCATTCCCGCTGTTCCTGCTCGACATTGACTATGTCATTTGGAAGACAGCTACTGGAAATGGCTGCGGCATTTCATGGACAGACCAGACAATGTTGGCCAATCTGGACTTTGCGGATGATATCGCACTACTAGCAGAGTGGCGGGAAATGGTACAGCAACTTACCACCAGGTTAGAAAGATTTGCACTTAAAGATCGTTCTGCAGATCAACATCAGTGATGCAGATGATTCTTTTGAATGTCTCCTTTGTCTGATACACACATTTTAGATTCAGGTGTGTTTGATTGAGGAGACATGCAAAATGTGAGGTGTTGGTTGGGGAACCACTGTCATAGAGGAACGTTTCACACTTGTAATTTAGAAACAAGGATAGCACTGCTTTTTACCCAGTTGGGAAGATTAAAGGGGAAAATACCTATTTTACAAAATGCAATATAAGTCTCTGGTGTCCCCAGAATGTGTCTGGGAAATTTCAGCTTGGCAAATTTATCCTTATTTGAATGTGAGCAAAAACACTCAAGTTTTTCAGTGTCCCTTTAAATGCAAATGAGCTGCTGCTCCCGGCCCCCTTTCCAGAAGAGGGCGGAGCTTTAACAGCTCGGGTTTCAGTTGCTCAACAACAACAAAGCTGGAGAATCTCATGCAGCCAAAATGAGGATTGTCAATAACTTGTTCAGCTTTACATTGTTCAAACCGGAGTCGACACTGATGGAGAGACTCAGGAAGAAGTTACAACTTTTAAAATGCAACTGGACTTTTCTGAATGGTTAGAGGGTAAATGTATGTAGTTGCTGTGGAGTTGATTCAACTCATCGACTAGCATGTGTCGTCATGTTAATCTTTTGTGCAAATCCAGCGTTGAATTGACCCTCATTTGTGAAGCAGTCCGGCGTAAAATGACGGCATCAACAACTCTCTGCTACAACAACTCTTCCTCTTCTCTAAAGCAGTCCAACATGGCCACACCCCCTTTGATGCCTGTTCTCATGTATGTAAATTTAGGGTTAGTGATGTCACTAATTCAGAAAGAAGCCAACTGTAGTCCCTTCCAGCCATTTGTTGTAGTCCTTAAACAGAGAATTCTGTAAAAGAAAATATCTCTCTTTGCATTGAACTTTGAGCTTCGTAACTTTGCAGATGTTGTTTATGCTCAAAAAGCAACATTACACACACTAACTAAAGTTAAAAAAGAAAAATCATAACCACCCCTTTAATTAAAACACCCGGTACAACACGCATCAATTTAAGGGAAAAAGCTCTGATTAGGAGATTTTGACATTTGGGAACCACAAGCATTTAAGTTCATGGAGGCTTGTTACCATGGTGCAAGATATTAGAAATGTTGGGAAAAAAAACACTTTCAGAATACCGGTTGGCAAATTATGTGATCATGATTAAAATACGAATAATTGTGCAGAGTAAATAGTCATTAGTCAGATTATTTGTGCCGTCAATTATTTTCTACTGCTTCAAAAGAGTATTTGACATGAAAACCGACTAATCATAATTGTTTTTTTTCTAGTGTCAAGCATTTATTGGCCAGAATAAGCTTCAGAGTAGACCAGGCATTAATACTCAGAGGTCTGACTGTGATTTGACCACAATGACCTGAGCAAAATACATTTCATGGTGACCTAAACATCTTCAGCTGCAGTTCTCTAATCCATACCAATCAGAAGCTCATGCTGAGGGGCCCCAGAAAAGCACATCCAGCACTTCTCACTTCCCCTGGCCTGTGGGAGACCAAAATCTGACTCTCTGAAAGCTGCTGACTCTTGTTTGGCATGCACCATTACTCTCTTATTGGTAGAGGTGGGAGAGCTCGGATGAATATGATGAATAATCTGAAGATTGTCATCCTACACACACTTCAAGACAGATTTTTATCTTCTGCCATGTTGGTGAGCGCTCTACACAAGTAATTACGTGGTTGGCTCTGATTTGCACACAGTGGGAAAAAGAGAAAAATATTGATGGAAGACATGGACTATGGACTTGTGCATTTACGTTTACATTTAGTCATTTAGCAGACGCTTTTATCCAAAGCGAATTACAAGTGAGTGCAGGGACCTTATTTCTCACTTTTAAGTCACTTTGGATAAAAGCGTCTGCCAAATAACTAAATGTAAATGTAAATGCTCAACATACAATTTGATTTGCACTTTCTGAAGGAAACAGCAGTGTTCACAACACAGGAAAAGAATATACTGCACATAAAGTTTACAAGACCAATCATAATTTAGTATGCAAATGAGACTAAGAAAAAAAGACCAATCATGATTCAGTATGCAAATGGTACTATGACATGCCTGTTGGTTACATTTAGAATTCAGAAAATTCGATAAATTTAACTTAATATTTACAAACTTCAATCTAAAACCTTCCATGTATACTGTATCTACAAATCAAAGTTTGCACGGAGTATGTAAGGTGGATCAATTCAAATGAATGCGGACACATTTACCATTGTTCAGTGAATTTTGGCAAGCGTAATCCAGTCATTTAAATAGGAATCCATGCGATTGGGAATTTCAAATGAGGGCGAAACCTTTTCTGCAATGTGTTCAAGTTGGAAATGCTTCTATGCATTGCAAAAAAAAAAAAAAAAAAAAATATATATATATATATATATATATATATATATATATATATATATATATATATATATATCTTGTTTTTCAGTACAAATATCTAAATATCCTTTAATCAAAATACATTTACTTGAAAACCGAAATGACTTAAGATGTTAAGTCCTCTTTACAGAAAATAAGTATTCTTAAAACAAAGTTCAAATGACTGAAAAATAATCTTGTTTATTTTTCCGACCCCTCTGGCAGATACTTGTTCTAAACTTAAATGAAAATTAGACTTCATTTTTCATAAAACAAGAAGACTTAATCATTTTCTCTTAAATCATACATTTACTTCTTGAGCAAATGTATCGTGAACATGTTTCATGGACAGTACACGGCCGCTAACATCTTAATAAACCATTAAAGTCCTTAAATCATTTCATCTCAATCAAATGTGGAACAAAATAGCCTGGTGGCTCCTGATGCATTTATTCTGTGAACAGTGTCTGGACTCTGGGGTCATCTCATTTATTCTCATGTACGTGTCGAAAGGTGCGGGTCCTTTGAATCACGTTTCCTGAGAGCACTGAGTAATGATGAGCGAACAACCAGACGTATCCAGCTCCCAGGGTGACCATTTTCACTTATCCGTGAAACACCTCCACTCCCTCTCGTCTGATATAATCTGCTCAGGATGAGAAATTAAAGCCAGTTCCCTGATGAGAATGGTGAAGACTTCATGATCTTCCCAGTTGGGGTCTTTTGATGGCCAGATATAAACAGCTCAGCTTGAGATAATCTGTAGAACAGACTTCAGTCCCAACAACAGTTAGAACAATTACTACTACAAAACTCTAGCCACATTCACAGCAAATGGACAAGCACAACTAGTTATTATTTATAATACACTCTCTTAGAACAATAGATGGTTGTCTGACAAATTTCAAAACAGAAAGAAGTTATTTTGTAACACAAAACTGTTACCATTATTATGGTCAACGTTTTTAATCATTCATCAGGAAGTAATTCCGGATTAGCAATTAATTAAACATGCAATATGTAAGATTTTTGCAGTAAAATATTCAGAACCACTGGGCCAGTGTTATATATTATTCACTTGAGTACTTAGAATATCCCAAATGTTTCCAACTATTTGAAAATCGTGAGGAAAATCGCTAATTTCAACCAATGATTCGGGGCATGCGAGTGAGTCGCCTGTCAATGGCGTCATATCCGCATTCCTCTCCGTTTCCGGTTTTATTTTGTAAGGAAACAACAAAGACGCTATAATATATTACATGTTTTATTAGACAAGGGAGCATCTGTTTTGATACATTTATAGACAGAAAACTAATCATTGTTATATAACTAGCACAACGCGTTTAGTCTTATTGTTTAAATGTAATTTTCTTGATATTTTGCGTGTACCATGCTTTACCTACACTTTTTGTCAAGTAACGTTAGCTAACATTGCATAATCAGATGCAGCTTTATTTTTAGTAACAGTAATATAGAATTTTCTACATCATACAATCATTTAAAATTCATTGCATGCCATTTATCAACACAAGCCTTCCAGCATTTAATATGATTTTCTAATATCGATCATTTACTGCAGTGTGAACAGGAGTCACGCAGTAGCTGGCGAGGGAACGCAAAAAGTAACGTTATAACATCATTTTCCAATACACACGCAAATATATCTAATATGATTTTTTTAGCTACATATTACAACAGAGCTGTGTTTCCTCATACTCATGACTGGAAAAGCGGCGCCGGCGACTGTGTCATAATAAAAGTCCCGCCGCTCATGAGGCGTGTGTCGTTCGTCTCTCATTATCAATCGCTCCAGCGTCTCGTTCAGCTCCACAACACTCGCTCCTGCTCTGCTTCATACCACAGTAACCTTAATAATCGCATCCATGAACATGATTCCATGGCCGAGTCCCATCCTGATTCTTTTCCACCAACTGTGAGGTGAAGACCACATGTCCCAAGATTCCACGCTCAAACTTGGCCTCATAAAGCTGCGCCTTTGCTTTGAATAGGCAACCTCAAGCAGACGAAAAACTATATATTGCACCTTTAATAATTTCAGGTTCTATGCTAATCCAAATTCGGACATTTAAAGGAATAGTCACCCAAAATGACAACTATGCCATTATATATAAGTGTGAGGACAGGATATTCACAAAAATTTGTTTTCCACAGAAGAAAAAATGCCATACTGGTTTGGAATGACCTGAGGGTGAACAAGTGATCCAAACTGTCGCTTTAAAATTTGTTCCTGAAGCATCTTATCGCATGTAAAAATAGAATCGGCAAAAACGAATTCGAGTCTGGTGACGTCTCTAATGTCTAGATGATAAATCTCATCATCGCTGCATGCATACAAATACTACATATCAATGGAGACGCAGCCTCATTTGGTCAACAAAATCCTACAGGGTATCATCACGGCACGGCTCACAGCCGGGGCTTCGGAAAGACCCACACCTGAATCAAACAGAGTACGGCTGGGATGAAAAATGAGAATGCTGGGTTGCCAAATCTCACAAATTCGTGCCATGCACTGAAGCACCGTGAACAGCTCATTCTCGGTTCATGCCCTCATAAACAAAATCTTCCATATGCATTTTTCTCCTTTATATATAGTGACACGAAAATATAATCTTGGGAATGTGATAGTCCGTGCAAACATTTGCTCTAGAGCTCATTAATTAACCTGATTGTATATAAACAATCAAAATGAGGGAGGTATGCCAATGGGGATTGTGGGAGCTGAGAATGAAACGAAAAGACTATTTGAATTATTTATGCGGCAAGAGTGATGTTTTGTGAGAGGGAGTGGAATGTTTAAACTCTCAATAAGAGATCATGCCTATCAAATGAAAGAACTTTGCACGGCTCAGGCAATACGCTTTCCTTCGTTTAATTAAATGTGTGAGTCAGAGCAATCAGACTCATTGATCTTTTCTAACTCTCCATCAAAAAACAAAAGCACAGCATTTAATAAACTCTCACTCTGCGGCCCAAATGACTGTGCATGTCTGCCTGTCTGGTTCGAAGGCCTCTAATAGCGCGGTAATCCTCCTCTGTTTGAGAGGTTCCCAAGCTCTCGGTCCTGTCCCAACCTGCAACCTGGCAGGTCCACTTGAGCAGGGCAGCATGAGGAATTCTCAGCATTCCAAAGGGTCAGAAGACTGGAAGAACCAATCAAAGAGCCGAACACAACGCCACTAGCTTCGGCACAGGAAGAGAGCATAAAGAACCACTGGGCACTCCATGCTGAATGAGCTGAGGTCGTATTTTTGTTTGGTGCTCTGAAAGGCTGTCATCTCTGAAAAGGGATCAAGCAGGGATATAAACAGTTTACTCCAGCAGACCTGAAATTAAAAAAGACTTTCTTAAAAAATACTCCTGACTTACTGTGCATGATTCATCGGTGCACTTACCTCCAAAAGACCAAAAATGTTTGTCTGTGATATCTCTAATGAAAATATAATGAATTGATTCTCATGATCCATGAATCCATGTTTCTTGGAGAAGTTGCCCTGACATTTGAGCTTTTTTCAGTTGCTTATAAACTGTCTGTTTATAAGCAGATTTTTTTGTTTTTTGAACAACCGTGACATTATTTTATCAAAAAATATCTTCATAGATGTTGCTCACATAGCCCAGTTTGTGCTGAATTACGCCGTATTCAGCACAAACTGGGCTATGTGAGCAACATCTATGAAGATATTTTTGATAAAATAACGTCATGGTTGTTCAAAAAACAAAAAAAAAAGTTACTTGAAACATACTGAAACACATACTAAAACATTTGTTCACAAGACTTTGAGTAGCGGATCTTGTAGACTAGAGTTTTCGGTACAAAATAAAAGAACAAAATGATTTAAATTTTGCACGTTTTTGTTTAGAAGCTCACCATACGTGAAGAGGCGTGAACGATCATGAATAATGATGTGATTAAAACCTGAAGAGACAAAGACCGTCCCCTATACGGACCCTAATGAAACCAATTTAAAGCTGCAGTCCATAACTTTCTTTGGTTAAAAATCATCCAAAATCAATTTTCTGAGCAAACACATAACCAGCCAGTGTTCAAAACTATCTCCTTACCTTAGCCTGATTCAAAAAGGTAAGCTTGTAATAATGTTTTATCACAAAATCGGTACTGGTGGGTTTTCGTGGGAAGTTCGAGCATGCAGCCGTTCGTCTTTGCGTCAATACGTCACGTCATTATGCCATGTGACGGGTCATTTATAGCCTTTTCTCACTGCAGCTGCAATAATTGAACTTAGCATTTTGATGGTGGATTGTAATCCAGAAAGGTCCAAATGACAATCAACTGGAGTCAAAAGCAAAAGGCTTTGGACTGCGGAGTGGCTACAGAAATTGAAATCTGCAGGTAACGCTAATACCCATTAAATACACATAGTTACGCAATGCTGATGTTGTTAGCATTAACAAGTTCAGAACCAAGTATAACAATAATAATAATTTGCACGATTTGACGTGATTGTTAGATTTAATCATCATTGGCAGCGTCAGAACAAAAGTGGTAGATTTGTTACTTAGTTGTTCAGATGACATTTTCAGGTGAAAATTCTTATTTTGGTCATACTTCCAAGACGGAGAATCTGTGATTCCGAAGTACAGTATCCACACCGGTGCTGTGACAGTAAATATTAGATTTATCCACGTTGAGGAGCCGTGCCGATGCACAACCCATGCAAAGATGATAATTTCATAAATAACTGCAGTTGCAGGTTTCAAACAGAGATGGCGACAAAGAGGCAAAACTTACAGACTGCATCATTTTATGTTCTCGTTTGGACCAATTTCGTTAAATATTGTCACATTTATGATATGAAGATGGTTCTCTATAAGTGGGACTAGTGTTATTTCAGTATCATTGATATGCTATCATAGTGTTTAATATTTTGAATTAGATTTTAGTTTTTAATCTTCTGTTTTCACTTTAATTTTAGTTAAAGTTTTAGTAATTTTGTTGCAGGTTTTTATTATTATTATTTTAAATATATCTATATGGATTTTATTCATTTTGTATTTATTTTAGTTAATTTTAGTACTTTAAGTTAAACTAAAGTAAATGAGAAATGCTGTCTTGGCAATCAGCTGAAATAAAATAATAAAATAAGTTTAAGTTAAATATATACATATATATATATAGGTTTATTTAATTTCAGGTAACAAAAAAAAAATTATGTTTTTTTTTTAAAAATTAATTATGATAACCGTGAGAGGAGCACACCGTGTTATTCCCTAAAAAGCCCTAAAAGGCAAATCCTTCACTCCCTTGTCTCTTCCTGACATATATGTCTCCATTTCACACTAAAAGCTCTTAAAGCAGTGTTAATGCGTGTTGTAAGTGGGTGATCACACCTCACTCCTGCATTATTTAAATCGTCACACTCCTCATGCTCAAGTAAAACCAGATCTAATTCCTGTCTCTGTGGTGAGAAAGCGCAGACATTTGGTTTTTGGTAGTAAAATATAGAAAGGCAGAGAAATGAATTTGTCTCTTTTCATTTGAAAAGCTTCAGTTTGAGCCAACACATTCCATCTCCCAGGATATGCTGAGGGAAGAGAGGAGTCTGGGAAGTGTCCTGCTTAGACAAACGTAGCCTACAGTAACGAGAGACTTGATTAGATCTCTTTCATGAGATGCATCAATGCTCTCATGATTTTTTTTAAACAGTATTTTTCTTATATATTATATAGCATCATTTATCCCAAATTCTCAGCACCATAATCCTAAAAACAAATCACATGCTCTTTACTATAGCACAACAAAAAAATCATCCAAAAAAAAAAAAAAAAACTAAAAAATATCAAAATAGGGATTTTTATTTTAAAAATGTATATACATTTAAATCTATTTTCCAAGTAATTAAAAACAGATTCATTATATTTTACAATGAGCTTAAAAAATCAATTAGTTAACAACAATAAACAATAAAAAATATGCATAATAAAGCATTAATTAATTTTAAAATGTTCGTTTCTACATTCACTAACACATTATTAAAATCAAAAGTTGTATCTATTCATTTATTTAATGGACCTGAGCTAACATTAATGAACTGCTGTATATTTGTTAACTAACATTAACAAACAAATGTATTGCTCATTGTTATTTATTGTTATTTAATGCATTAAAGTCCCCCTGTAGTCAATAACTTTATCCCATAAAAAACACTAAAATGACACATCTAAACATTTTTGCCTTAAAATACCTTGAATGTAACTCTACACTCTTGCCTTATTTAGTATACCTGATTCTATGAATATGCAAATTAGCCCCGCCTCCACGAACACACATTGACGTGATTGGTCACAAGGTAGTTTGTGACATCAGAAACACCAGCGATTTCAAATCACGTAGTTTTAGAGAGAAAATACTCAGCGATGGTGTTGACTTGTGAATTTGCACTAAAGCATATCGAAAACGCCTCATGTAAACAACATTAAAGCCTGATTTTCACCACAGGCGCACTTTAACCAAAGTAAGGGTAAAGTGTCACCAATGTTGTAATTTGTAAAATCGTTTTAATGACGAGATTGACTCAGGTTGGTCACTGCGCCGACTCGGCGTGCTGTTGGTTTTATAGCATGTAAAGCATCTTATAGAGTCTATTTAAGTGGCTGGCAGATTGTTAAAGTGAACACAGCTGGGTCTCCTTTAACAATGCATCTGCCCGTCTGGCCTTCTTAAAAGATCCAAAATGCCATTTCTGTTCCAGTGCACCCACACGCCTGAGTGACGGACGCATGCACTGTGACCATGTGGCCCCCTCTCATGTTTCAGAGCCTGGACAACATCACGCTCCCCAGATTGCACAGCGCATCGATCCAGTCCTTCAACGATAACGCTGCATTAAGTGGCGAATTTAGCGGACAGCTTTTTTGCAGTGATTTAGGTGATTACTTTCAAAGCAGCGTCATCGGAGATTCCACAGTTCTTTGAAGTGCCTCCTTCCTTCAGGGCTTGTATAGATGAAACTAGATGATAGGTTCTTAATTAGCAGGAAATAGCAAATACGGAAAGAGCTATTTGGGGGAACTCCCTATGATCCCACAACAGAGGCATAACTGACAGCTTCAAAAAATACATCGGCGACACTAAAGCGAGGTGCTGACCCGTATTTGTGTCACTAATTCTGGCACATATAGCAGCAAGCCACTGCTGAGAGTTTTCCTTTTGAAAGCAACCACAGAGAGGGTAATAGGTTTATCAGGAGCATAAACAGTCTCTGCAGGCAACAGGTTTTACCGGCACAGGATATGAGGGAATGACAGAGCTTTGCCGAACAAAAGCTGTAGATATCTTTGAAGATAGCTACTTTGAAGCAAGAAAACTGTACACTTCAGACTATATCTTATTATAACAACTGTAAAGAAAGTAGATTGTTTCATGTCTTTGTGAAAGCACGGCCCACAGTTAGCTTTAAATCCATGTCTCGAGGTGTGTTTTTCTTTGGTAAAATTAGGCTAAAAATCTGCAGGGATTTCTAAAAACAAGGAAAATAATAACTCAATGATCAAGTAGCTACTCTACTGCCTTGGCTTCTCTAGCTACACAATCCTATTGTTTTGACTGGTCTTGGCGTCTGCTGGTGCGTTAACACCCGTCATATTTCACCAGATTTGTTTTCAAATGACCTTTAGCAGTATAACTAGATCATTGTAGAAATTGTAAAAGGATATACTCCACAAAAAGAGTTCGTACGTCCTTTATAGTATTATAAAAGCTGTCAAGTATAGCTTTGTTACAGTATAGATCGATTTGCACAAGTCCACTCAGTGTAACGTGGTGGTACCATGGTACAGGGATGGTAATATTGTGACATACACTGTTGCATAGGGCTGAATGATTGTTTATGCCACATGCCGCTTGATGCTAATGTCATTACCCCAAAAATAAATGCTTTTACCATGGGATTATTTCCAGAAAACAACCTAACAACATACAACTCAAAATGCTGGGTTGTTTCAACTCATATTTGAGTCAAATATGGACAAACACAAATGTTGGGTAAATTTCATTTAAAAACTTTAAACCAACGGTTGGGTTCATCCATATTTGACCTAAACATGGGTTGAAACAACCCAGCATTTTTTTTTTTTTTAGTAGTAGAATCAAGGAATCAAGGCGTTGTGGTGGTATTTTACCACGTTTAGTTTAGAAAATTTCTGTCACATATATAAAGCAGGACTACACAAAGATAATATAAATGAAAATAAATAGGCCTACTGTAAACGAGTAAATAGTTCAAAGCAGCGTTTAATCCAGTTGGTTCCTTAAGACGATCGATTCAATGATCCGATTCATTGAAGAATCAGTGATGCTTTGAGAGGTTGTAGCTTGAAACAGCTGGAAAACAGCTACAATTGTTTACAATATTATCAATGATGATTTTTAATAGTATAATACCCTACTCGAGAGATTTTCATCGTTACCATGTTAGTTTTACTCTTGAATCATCCCTTAAGGGATATAACCAATAGCAGTGAATTGCTACATTACAAAAGCAGCCAACTGAACAGGGAATCAGTTCGAGTGAATCATTCAACAGAATCGGTTCGAATGAAAGATTCGGGAATCGGACATCACAAGCGCTGCAGGTGCGAAAGAGAGGTTGTGATTTTGTCTATTTAGATAGATATAGATATTAATTCATATGACACGAATCCATGCAAGGAGTATACAGTATGAATATGTGTCGTCATTTCTATTTCTTATTCTAGTCTGTGTTAGATCAGCTCAGAAAGCTCGAAAAACAAACAACTTTCGACATATGTATCATTCCGCAAAGCAACTGAGGGTACTTACAAGTTCTTCTTTGTCTGTTTATGCAGTGCAACAGAAAATCCAAATAAACTGCCCTTGGTTTTTCCCTCTTTGATGACCGGGAACTGCACGTCAATGTTAAATCCAGTGTTCGTTTGAATCGCGTAGATTGCGAATACGCACAAGTGCAGACACTTTCCAGCCATATTTAATATTCCCTTTTCTCTCTCTCTCTCTCTCTCTCTCGCTCTTTCTTCCACTTGCACAACCAAAGCCAATAAGAGTGAACTGGTCAATCACACGCCATAGGTAAGCGTCTTCTTTCTCTCTGTGGCACGGAGCTGTAAGGTGTTCCTCTCTTCCCCGCCTCCACACACACGTCCCTCAGCGGATTCAGACCTGCCGCTGCCCGCCACACTTGACCAGTCCTGCTTCTTCCACAAATAGAGGACTAGAAATGTCCCACAAGTTTGATAAGGAGAGAGAGTCCTTAAAATTCCTTTCCCCCCTCCTCTCTCTCTCTCTCTCTCTCTCTCTCTCTCTCTCTCTCTCTCTCTCTCTCTCTCTCTCTCTCTCTCTCACACACACACACTGTTACACACAATCTTTCACTTGTTGCAAAGATTTCATTTTTCAGGTTTTGTTATTCAAATTTTACCACAATGGCTGGGTAAATCTCTGGAGAACATGTCCAAGTCACGTTTCACAACATCACAAAACAGAAATCATATTTTCTGATTATTTAAGGACTATGAAGTTACTTTTTTGAGTTATGGAATCATTTCCCTGACAATTAAGGACATTCCTTAATAATAACAATGATTTTTTTTTTTCCCCCACACACACACACAATAAAATCAGTATAATCCATGTGACATTTTACAGTAAGATTTCATATCTTAACATTATAGTTAACATGAACTAATGATAAACAATTAGTTAATTTTAGGTTAACTATCAAGGTTAAAAATCAAATATTTTATGTGAACTAACATGAACAAACAATGAACAATTAGATTTGTATTAACTAACATCAACATCAGGTTAATATGCTGTAAAATATATTGTTCATGTTAAGTAATGCTTTCACTAATGCTAACAATTGAAAACCTATACATATTTGAGAAAACAATATAGAAATTAAATCATTTTTTTTTATTAATATTTTTTCCGGCAAATATCTAATGAAAATGTGCACAATTGCCAATAATGGAATATTAAAAGGGCTGCATTTTCAAGCGAAACTGTATTATATAAAATAATAACAGTATTTAGAATTATCTATTTTGATTTTAGATGGGGGTTTTTTTCACCCATTTATTTGAATGGCACGAACTTGGCAAAAATATATCCCTCTCAAAAACTACAAATAAATACGTACATACATTCAGATAATTATTCAACCATTAGATTTAATGTAGATTCACATAAGATTGAATATCAGCCTGCTCATAACAAGCGTTAGTTCAGCTCCTCGTGTGAATCGAGTCTCTTGACTCCCACAGTCGAGCTGATTGGAGCAGAAGTGCCGTCACACAAGAGTCCTGATAAGAGCAATGCTCAAAACAGACCAACGACTGACCCCAGGTCATCACAGCATGAACTGACTGATCGTAGAGCGGGGAGGGAAGAAGACTGAAAAGAATCAACATTCAAATAACATTACCAGAGATTTTCATCTTAGTTTTATGATTACGTTTGCCTGCTTGTGTGTTTGGGACCAGGGAGGCTTGATTCCACTTGTGTCACCACCTCCCTCTCACTCTGATCTGCCTTGTCATTCCTTTGAGTTTCTCCTCCCTCTTTCCAGGGAGGTGGGGGATGGAGATGCGGATGGTTTTGGGGGAAGTATTCACCCACTGAACTGAAATAATAGCTTTGTAGATAGCAGATCACAGGAAAATGACAGACTGCCCCAGCTTCTGTAACAGGGAGGAAGACTCCGGCTCATGGGAAAACACAGCAGCAGATATGAGTCTCCAAGTAGATCTCAATCTATTAAAAAAAGGCTTGGAATTTTTTTTATTATTTATTATTATTATTTTCTTCTAAATTTATATTCCCTGTAGATGTGCTTTTTGGACCTTTTTGGATTATCCTTAATCCTTGAACTGCATGCCCATGAAAGTCATTAGACTGTTTTAGAGTTATCCATTTAGGGAAATACAATGAAAGCACTCAAATATTTTTGGCAAAAATGGAAATGGCAAAGTACAGTTGGTGGGGCAGCGCAGGGTGTGTGTAAATTTCAGGGGTGAGGCCATGTTGGGCTGCTTTAGAGAAGAGGAAGAGTTCTTGTAGTAGAGAGTTACCGTTTTACGCCGGACTGCTTCACAAATGAGGGTCAATTCAACGCTGCACAAAAGATTAACATGACGACACATGCTAGTCGATGAGTTGAATCAACTCCACAGCAAAAATGTATGTATTCAGAAACATCCAGTTGCATCTTCTTCCTGAGTCTCTCCATCAGTGTCGACTCCGGTTTGAACAATGTAAGTCTGAACAAGTTACTGACAATCCTCATTTTGGCTGCGTGAGATTCTCCAGCTTTGTTGTTGTTGAGCAACTGAAACACGAGCTGTTAAAACTCCTCTTCTGGAAAGGGGGCCGGGAGCAGCAGCTCATTTGCATTTAAAGGGACACACACAAAAACGGCGTCTTTTTGCTCACTCCAAAATAGGGGCAAATTTTACAAGCTATAATAAATGATCCTGCTATGTTTGCGCACGCAAAAAAAACTTAATTTGCATAACTTGTTAAGGAGATTTGTTCTACTTTTCAGAGCAATTATGCTTATGATTGTTGACTGGCAGATGATAAAATAAGCAAAAACATTCTTAATCTCACAGGAAAATATTACTAGTTTACAAGGTGGTGATTTTGTATGAATTTTGTACTTTGTGAATCATAAAAAACGTAAGTATGAAGGGCATCCCCTAAACATGAACATTGCCTATGGCATATAAATGAAATCGAACACATTCATACAAGTTAGCCATTAATTAGCCAACACATAAAATAGTTACGAATGAGCATGCAATTGTGTTAAACCAACCAGAAAGTCAAAAAAGCAACACGCTGCAAAATAGCTCTTTAGCTCCACCCACTCCCATAAAGCACTGCGAATTTCGTAATTGAGTTGATCTCCAATACATATATATATACATATATATATATATATATATATATATATATGCATATTTGTTGAAAAGTCTAGACTGGACCTATCCTAGAGAATTGGGACTTGGGAGTCGCCACCTAGCAACACCTTAGAAACCACTCAGAACACCCTAGCAACGCCCTGGCAACCACCTTACGACAGCAACTTTTTCATGGCAAGCACCACTCACATTAAATCCTGTTTTAGTGATTGATTGCCTCCATTTTCCCTCTCATGATCCTCTGGCTTTGCATTTCCAGTGTCTTTGTCAGTAAAGCATACATGTAAAAATGGTCTCAATACACTCCCTCCAGCTCTTCACCACACCTGAGGCAACCACACATATATATATATCTCGGTCTATTCAGCTTGACAGATGATGTTACCCGCTCCACAGTGAGCTCTGTAAATCTAGTAGGGGTTTGTTCTCTCTGTGGACACAGATATTACTCTTGTTCATGACAAGTACATTTTTACATATGCATGAAGGGAATACTGAACCGGATCCGTGAGTGTGAATATTACACAGCAAATGAGACTCAGTGACTTCATGAATTCATTAAGAAGTGGGATATTAGTAGCAATATGTTAATAGGTTTATTGTTCATTTCTCTTGAATTAACAGTGCAGTAACAATAGACATGTCAGTTGTATTTGTTTCCCAGGCCTAGACCCTATAAGTAAACCAACACCAGTCTGACTGCTCTGGGGAAACAAAGCCCCTTAGTACCCTAGGGTTTACCACTGATTCTAACCACAGTACATACTTGGATGTAATGAGTAATACAGCCTAAAGCTCCCTTATTTCTCATTTTAATGCATCCTTTTAACCCATACACTTGTTCTGCATGAAGTAACTGGCCAGTGCCATTTGCAAAAAAAAAAAAAAAAAAAAAAAAAAAAAAAATCACTTTTCCCTTTAAAATAATAATACTATTATATACCTGCAAAAGGTACACAAAAGCAGATTTAAAAAAAAAAAAAAAATCATATATTTTCATAAAACACTAGCTTAAAAAGTGACAAAATCGCACCTGTTCAAACCAAGGCAAATGTTCAGTGTGAAAATTCAATGCAATAAACATTAAACATTTTAGCTTCAACGGCTGTTAATATCTCTGTTCAGATTGACACAAACATAGGCATGCCATCAAAATGATTGTTTTGGTTTTTTTTTCTTTTAAGTCCAGAGCTGCTGCTTTTACATAATAGTACAACTTGGTGGCGCTTATGAACATACTATTGCTGATATTATCGGTGTATTTTGGCTGTTTTTATAACTGCCACCTACTGTCAGAGAGCAAAATTGCATTTTCATTCGGTCCATCTGGCATTTTTTATGCATTGGTCAGTACCGAAAAATCGCATGTGAAAATTTAACAAATATATTTTAATTTATTTTGAAATAATCTAACTTGAATCTAAATTAAATTTACATCACAAATCAAGTTGTAAACTAATATCTTATGTCCTTTTTCCCCTTCAATAAATGTTTTTTACCAAAGCACATACAAGTTCTTGAAACTTCTGGTATCAAAATAACGGTTAATTTAATATAATCAATCCACTCCAACATTGTCAATAAAAAAGTCTGAAAAACAAGCAGCACAATTAGAGAAGAAATACTGGAAATCTTCACTGGAATACTGGAAAACACTGCTTTAAGCCGTTGGTTTTTAAAGATGTCATAACATGAAATAAAATAAAAAAATATAACAAGAAAATCATTTTGGGGTTCCTTTCAATATAGATACAAGATTGGAGGAATTCTCTATCCCAAACATCTTCTAGGCTGAACAGACGTTACCTTAGAGTCATTTTGCAGTGAGATCAGTTTATCCACTCAAGACAAATGAACCTGAGAGGGAGAAATCTGATCTCTGATCACTTAAAAAGGCTTGTTGTGTAGTTCTTAAACGGCATAGTCCTGTTGACCCTTGAACCTCATGGCCTATGTCCATTTCTTCAGCTTTTTAAGGGTTATCAGTTGATAATCCGTTTTAGACTGTGTCAGTTGGTGTAAACAGGGTGGGCAAACGAAAGAGTATGAATACTGACAAAAGCAGTCGAGTCGGAGCAATTATTCATTGCCACAGTAAATATGTGAGCTAACAATAGAGTGCAACAGTGCCTGCCCACTTTCTCAGCGGCACTGGTTCCAGAAGTTTTGTTTTTTTCATTCATTTTTCTCATAGGGAAGTCTTTGTTAAAGAGTTATAAGCCACGAACCAAGCCAATAAGCGTCAAGGTGAATCAAAACACTACAAACTTTGATTTGAAGCAAAACATTTTTGAAAGTCAGACAAAAAGGTAAAACACTACTTAAATGCTTTAGAGAGGGAAAGAACTACAATCCCATGAAGCATTGCGAACATTATAATCGAATTAAAAACAATGGAGAAATATAAAATCAGTAATTTTCAAAAGTTGATTTTATATATAAAAAATAAATATATTTTAAGTTTATTGCAAAATATGCATATACAAACATTTCATATTTTGAGAGTGTAGGGAGATCAACTCGATTACATCATTTGCAGTGCTTCATGGGAGTGGGCGGAGCAAAAGAGCTCTTTTCTTCAAAGCAACTTCAAGGCAAGTATGCAACCTTAGCTGAAAAAACATGTAACACTTGCCATTATGTATCTCCCAATAATAAGGCCATCTCTGGTGTGTTGATTTTTTTGACTCTCTGATTGGTGTAATTTTCAGTACAGCATCATGGGTAATGTAGTTTTTCACCAGGAATTCCACTGTTAAAGCCAATTATTTTGAAAATAAGTTAAAATAATGCAGGCTGATGGCGTCATCAGAAGCAAATACTATCAGTTAAGCCTTAAACACATACCTACACTGTAATGAATTGCTGTAAAAATTACAGTAATATTTTACAGCAGATGGTTGTATTCTTAATAATACAGTATATTGCTGTAAACTGCAATGCATTCTGGGGGGCATGGCGGTTTGACTCAATTACAGGATATTACTGTAAATTTCAAGCATAAAGAGGCATTGTAGGATTTTCAACGGTTGAGATTCTGGTAGCAGCAACTGTGGTAAGTGACTTATTTAATTAAAAACAATACAGCACATTTAAAAAAAATTGTTAATCAAAGTAAATACAGTAAAATTCTGTAAATTAAATTATAGTAATGGTACTGTAAAAGATACAGTAACTGGCTGGCAACCCTGCTGCCAGTATTATACTATAAAATTTACAGGTAATTTTTAACAGTGTAAGGTGTCTCTTTAGAGACCTGGGATGTCATTCACTACCCCCTCCTCATTCATATTTTAAAGTTTAAAGTAAATCAACCTCCTTAGGAATTCATTATGAACAATATAACAAGAAAACAATAGCAAAATAATATAATAGAAAGCCTGTTTTCCCATTCATTTTTTGTAAAAAATTGTATGGGTCGCTAACGACCCAAAGTGTGCAACAGAGTAAATATATTTTTTCTGCACAACAGTAACTGAATCTTTGATCACTGAATAAGTGCACCATTCTTCCACAAGGTGGCAATGTCAGATGCACAATTATAAAGGGACGTTTCACTCATAGTTACTGCAGGCAGTAAACAAAAGAATCGGAAGTATCATCAGCAAAACTTGAAATGGCTGAGCGATTTACTACAGAGCAATCAAATCACTGTCACTTGATGGTGGATCTGGTGAAGAAGCTGTCAGCGATGAAAATATTGATTTTGAAAATGATAGTTTTGAGAGTATGTTTGAGATCACGAATGACATTTGAGATCTGACGAGGACAGTGATGATGGTACAAAACATCTGCTCAAACTGAAACTTTCAACGCTCCAAAAAAGGCAACAAAACAGACTTTATTTTATTCGTCTGTAATTGTTACCCAGAGTTTTATATTTTCTCCACAGGTAGAAATCCATCCGTGTTAGATATAGACACGAATATGTAATATTGATTGGAGGTAATAACCTCATAGCTCACAGTAGGTCTGTCTTTATGTTTTAAAATAAATTTCCCTAATGGAGAAAATGAATGGAGTTTTTACTTTTACTGTTGCACTCCATTTAGAAATGTCTAGTAAAAGAAAGACAGATTGTTTCCTCAAACAATAATAAAGCAAACATTGTCTGGATTGGTGAAAGAGCAAATAATCCTGCTGATAAAACTTGACACAGATCTTTCAGAAGCAAACCAATGATGAAGTGAATATAATCCATTATCGGGCAGATTCACTGAGCAAGTCTGCAGTGCGTAACGCTTTCAGAATTTCGGTCAGTGGCTTCACTCCTGTCCGCACCTAGATGACAAGGCCTGCCGTTGTCATGGAGACCCTGGTTGCTATGTGCGCAGTGCTCTCCAAATGTGTGTCAGGGGAGGACGACACTGAGTTCTTTTAAAGCCCTGCCAAGTTTTCCAGCTCTAGTGTGACCTTTACTGCATCACTGAGAAACTTTACATTATGGCAACTTCTAGATTAAAAAAGCACCAGACGTGACAATCTAATTTTGCTTGTTTAAGAGCTTTTATTGCCTAAATGAGTTTTATTAATATTGTTGCTGAGGAATGATCACTGTTAAAGGCTAAAAGTGAAGGACAATAATTAAATCTTCTGCAAAAGGCTTTTTGCACATGCATGTAGACAAATGCCATAAAAGTGAAAAGTACATCCAAGGTTTTTCTAGGCAAATATTTGATACCTTTTACATCACTTTTTTTATCTATTTGGACATCAAATTCAAATTCAAAGGACAGGTTTGTCACCATATTTTGAGAATGACCCATGATTACAAAATACGTGCTTTAAAAAGTCATTTGTAACGTATTTCGTTACATTACTCACGTTTAGTAACTTAATCTAAATACTTTAGAATACTAATAAGTGTGGAACAAACAGTTTTTATCTCACAATTCTGACTTTTTCCCTCAGAATTGCGTGATTTAAAGTTGCAATTGCGAGTTATAAAGTCAGAATTATGAGATATAAACTTGCAATATTGAGAAAAATCAAAATTTTGATAAACTCACAATATTGAGAAAAATCAAAATGATGATAAACTCGCAATTTTGAGAAAAGTCAAAAATATGAGATATAAACTCACGATATTGAGAAAAGTCTGAATTATGTGATATAAGCTCATACTAAATTCACAATTTCAAGAAAAAAAGTTAGTATTGCAAGTTTATATCTCCCAATTCTGACTTTATAACTTGCAATTGTGAGTTTAAATCTCGGAATTCTGAGAAAAAGAAGTCAGAATTGTGAAATGCAAACTCACAATTGTGAGGGGAAAAAACAAATAGTGAGAAAAAGTTGCAGTGACGAGTGAATTATAAAATGACTCACAAAACATGAAAACAGTCGTGGATCATCAGGTCAGGACAGGACAGTTCAGTTGACAGTTGGGCAATTTTTTTTTAATAAATTCAGTCATTTTGTCTTGTTCAGGACAGAACTAAATAAAAATAACAAAAAATTTATAATCCCTCTTAAAAGTATTAAAATGTTGATGAAACTTAACTCCGCTTTTTCAGACTGACCAATTGCTGTTTAACTCTTTGGTAATCTAAAATACTTTTCAGATGTAACTGTAATCTGATTACCACCCATTTAAAATGTAACTGTAATGAAATACAGTTACTCAAATTTTGTATTTTAAACGCGTAACTAAGTTACTTGCATTTCGTTTCTCCCCAACCCTGTATGCTCCACACAGCTCCACTGACAACGTAACAGTCATTGTGAGACAAACAAAGAGCTCGGTCCTTTAAGGTCAAGGACGCCTAATATCTGCACCACCAATCATCAAACAGAACTGCAGAAATGATGACTGCTTTCCTAAATATTCACCCTGTCTGCCATTGGTCGGCCAGCCAGTCAGTCTCGCACCAACCTGATGCCATTGATTGAGTCCTTACAGGAACTGCAAACCTGATACCTCACAATTAATAAGTGTGCAGCCATCATTTATTATGAGCACTCATGGTTATGTTGGTTGTACAGCTCTTGTTCTGACATGTCTAATCCACATCTTCCGGCTCATGCATTTATTTGAGGACAAAAGGGCAATAAAGCAATGGCAAAGCACAGACCGCAAAAAATGTCAGCAGTGTTTGTAGAGCTTTAAGCTTTCACAGTGTACTGCACTGGGGAAGATAATACTCTGTTTGGAAAATAGTTTATGCTTTGGTTCAAACTGTCTTTATCAGATAGTTTTTAAGACAATAAAAAGAAAAGCTCTTGTGTTCCTCTATGGCCAATCGTGAGTCTTAAAGAAAATTTGTGCATGCTGTGTATATGTATTGCCTACATATATTTGTTTTACAGCTGAGCTTTTTAACACTGGCTCCCAACTCTGGGTGTGTGCTATACATGTGTTTAACATATCAGATATTGGACAATAGGGGGCTGTTATGTGATACATATTGTGAGAACTGTGTGAGGAAATCACATTACACTGTTTCAGCCCACAATCTGTACATTTACGACCCCCTCTCTGTGATCAATGCTGTGTGGGTCTTGGATTTGAGAAGGATGGAAGTGTGAAGGGCATGATATAATATAATGACGAAATCTGCCAAAGCCTCAAAGACCCAGAGAAAACAACACTAAGAAATATATTTGTGTAAATATTAATTTTTGGTCACATTTTATAGTTTATTATATTAGTCATTTGTAATTACTATGTACTTAAAATATTTCAGGTACTTAATGTGTTCATATTGCTTTTCAAAACACTTTTGCTCCTATTAGGTGGATACGGTTAAGGTTTGGTGGTATGGGTAGGTTGAGGGGTAAATGAAGGCGTAATTATAGACGTAATTAAATACAGAAGTAATTACATGCAGGTATTTTTTATATACAATGTAAAAACATGTGTACATGTAAATGCATTGTATCAAACGATTAAAGGTTAGTACATAGCAGACATGTTCACAAGTCCCTAAATGCCAAGTCCAAGTCAGGTCACAAGTCATTTTTTTTCCGGATTAAAGGGTTAGTTCACCCAAAAATGTAATTTCTGTCTTTAATTCCTCACCCTCATGTCGTTCTACACCCGTAAGACTTTTGTTCATCTTCAGAACACATATTAAAATATTTTTGATAAAATCCGATTGCCAGAAAGTTAATTAACACTTTCAGTGTTAATAAGAGAGGTACTTAAACATATTTAAACTTCATGCGAGTACAGTGGTTCAACTTTAATATTATAAAGCGACATGAATACCTTCCGTGCGCCAAAAAACAAAACAAAACAAAAAAACACAAAATAACGACTTTTCAACAATATCTTGTGGTGTGTGATTTAAAAGCACAGCTTTACGAATCATTTGCTTCGAATCAGTGGTTCGGAGCGCCAGTCTTGTGATTTCAGTAAATGAGGCTTCGTTATGTCATAAGTGAATCGCAGTTTCAATAGTTCGCGTGACTTTGGCAGATTGATACGTGAACCGAAACAATGATTCGAAACAAAAGATTCGTAAAGCTTCGAAGCAGTGTTTTGAAATCGGGCATCGTTACATATTGTTGAAAAGTCGTTATTTTGTTTTTTTTGGTGCACAAAAAGTATTCGTGATGCTTTATAATATTAAGGTTGAACCACTGTTTTACTGTTGTAAATATGTTTTTAGTATCTTTCTGGTCATCTGAAAGTGTTCATTATCTTGCTGGCACTCACTGAACCATCGGATTTCATCAAAAATATCTTAATTTGTGTTCTGAAGATGAACGAAGGTCTTACGGGTGTAGAACGACATGAGGGTGAGGAATTAATGACAGAATTTTCATTTTTGGGAGAACTAACCCTTTAAATGCAACTGGTTTTAGTAGTTAAAGACACAATACAAAATGGGACCAACATTTTTAATGAATTCATAATGAATTTGTACAAGCAGGATCGGGCGAGAGCCGTGAGGGAATGGCGCGAGGCCGGTGACGAGAGTTATAATGAGCGTCAGCTGCGTGGTGCACCGGTCTCGTATCTCTCACAGAGGAGCTCCGGAAGCATAAAAGAGGAGCGACAACAGTGAAGGAGAGATGACCAGGCCTGGAATTTCTCTCTCATCCTTCACTATCGTCGCTCCTCTTTTATGCTTCCGGAGCTCCTCCGTGAGAGAAACGAGACCGGTGCACCGTATAGGTGACGCGAGTGATAATGAGCATTCCCTCACGGCTCTCACCTGCCCTGCTCTTCACAGAATTATAGTCAGTATCATTTCATGTGGAATGAATGAGTAGATGATTATCATTGTTTATTAAATATAATGAGTTATATTATTTGATTTTTCATTTTCATTTTTCATCATTTAGCAGACGCTTTTATCCAAAGCGACTTACAAGGGGAGCAATTAGGGGTTAGGTGTCTTGCTCAAGGGCACTTTAGTCATGGTATCGAAGGTGGAGAGAGTGCTGTTCATTCACAATCCCCACTTTCAATTCCTGCCGGCGTGGGAATCGAACCTGCAACCTTCAGATTACAAGCCCAACTCCCTCACCACTAGGCCACGACTACCCATTTGATTTGATACTTTTATTTGATGAGCAATGTTTTACAGAATAGGGCGTAGTAATATGACTCTGAACTAGGTCATCGTGTTGTGCACATTCTGTTGTTTATGATAACAAAGGCAACTGAGATTTTGTCTGACCTTCATTTGAAAAGTACAAAACTGAGGTTTCGGTTTCAGAACAGTATCTTGAAGCAGAGACTCCAATTACATTGAGCTGATATCTTCTCATTTGTTTTACTTCCTTTCACATTTTTATTAAATGTACACTGCAAAAAATACAAACAAATCTGTAAACAAATGGAAAAGATACTGGTAATTGTCTGTCAGGATATTATCATTTAAGTTTACAGACACTTCCTTTAACCTTAAAACAATACTCAATGAGTAATTCATAATACAGGTAAAATACAAATTCATACTAGCACCAGTGCATTATTTATCATTTGCTCATGGGAAAGCTGCTGTAAATCTCAACTCATCTTTATACTTCCACTGGTTTGTGCTGAATAGAAAATCTTATTCTTTAGACTGTGATACTTCCTCATCTGCAGCCGATTCTAGTATTGTAGGGCTTTTTGTGGATCTGTTTTTATTGGACTGTGGACTGTGATACAGATGAACTAAAATTGCTGCACAACATTGTGAAATAACAACAATTGATGTACAATATCGATATACAATAAACAATCAATATTATTATTAGGTAAACATTAAAATTAAATATAGTAAAATATATATTTAGATATTTTTGGCTTGTTTTAGAAACTAAACTAAATGTCCATAAATGTCAAATTTGCTCAATTATTCTCATTTCAGGCATTTATTTATTTTTTAAAGACTTACTTTTTTTTATTATTATTTCCTACATGTTTTAAACCTAAACCTCATAATTTTTTAACTGCCTTCTTACATAAAAACAGATAATCTGATATTTTTCATATCTTTTAATGATTGACATTATTGGAATTAATGGATCCATGAAAAACCTTTAACGTCCATGGAATTTTTCTATTGTGTAAGAAGGTCCTAAAATAGTTCTTGAGATTATTAAAATGTTCTTCAAACTAAGACACATTTTCGTTTTATATGAAAATGATCTTCGTCTGGTGTTTCCACAGCGTTTCAGAAACGGTCTCCAGTAATGGCTGCTAAAAATGACAACAAACACAGCAAAGATTGCAGGTCAGTCTCATGGTTATTGTTCACACAGTCGTCAAGGATGTGCAGAGTGAACATCGTTTTCAGAAGTCTTCGTTTTGGTACGTTTACACTGAAAGGCAATTGTTTTCAAACTGAAATGGGCTCTGCAGCATTTTCGAAAGGGTTGAAAACGCCCGAGTAGTGTAAACAACAGGCGTATCTGTAGCAAAAGTTATGCATTTAAAAAAGAAAACACGCCAAGACAAGCATGGTTCTTTTAAGATATATGAAAGGTTCTTTGGGGAACCAAAAATGGTCCCTCTGTTGCATGACTGTGAAAACCCGCTTTTGTAACCTTTATGTTTAAGTGTAGACTTGCTATTGATTCACGTACACGGGTTTTGTTAATTGGTTTATAAAATGTTTGAACACTGAGATCTTAATTATACAGTTGCTGTACAAAATGCCACCATGGTAGCTGCTGAAGGCTTGAGAGGTGCTAAAGAATGAGAAGAGATTGAATGCACTGACAGAGTTCATTAAGGAAAGAGGGACCCCCTTCTTTCCTTTGAGGCTCTCCCACCACAGCTGTTCTGTCCAGCAGTTCAGAATAAGTCAGTCCTGTGAAATGAACACATTCCTGTGAAGCACGCTCCCGTTACCCAGAGGAACCAGCTGCTTCTGTGCCATCTATTCCTACAGATACCAGTTGGAAAACCAGAGAATGGAACAGACGTACACATTGAGAAAACGCTGCTTTACAAGAGCTTCAGAGAAAACAGCGATCCTAGAGAAGCTATGCGATATTTATTTCTAGTAAATAGACTCTCAGATTAGTCGCATGTCAAACATCTTTAAATAAAATTGCGTGGCAGTGGAATGAGTGAGCATTTTTGCCTGTGACTTTATTAAAGCCAGCTCTTTTCCAAAAGAAAAATCTCATTATGTGTCTTCAACATCTCATTTGTTTTCTTAGAGCAAATGAAGAGAAGTTTCTTCTTCTTTAAAGAGCCCTTGTAATCTCACGTGTCTCTCAAACACTCAGATTCATTCAAATCTTTATGATTTTGGAATAAACTCCGCAGAATGTATATTTGCAGCAGTATATTTGTGTGGACTTGAGTTGCACCTGCTGTGAACTGGGATCCCTTTGGAGGAGAGGATGTAAGGTCAGAGGTCAGCTGTACACGTGAAGGGGGTAAAGATGAAGGCACGAGATACGGAAACATAAAGAGAGACACTTTTAACACATGGCAAATGCTAGTGAGCGTTCATTTATGTGCATGTGGGCAAGAAAGGCAAAGAGTTTTTGATAAGTCAGTTTTTACAGCATCACGCAAAGGTTTCATTCACCACATCCACCCGCAGCTGGCAGTCATTTGCTAACTGACTCCTTCGACAGCTGTGGTCCTCTGGGAGTGTATTACTGGGGGCTTTTCCTTTCTTTTCCTTTAACACCCCGTGCACTGAGCTCATAACCCCAAAACTGCCTCCCACAGCAAGCATTACAACATCCTGTGAGGACTTGAACTACCTTAAAGCATGAATGAAACAAAAAATGTCAACTGAACAAAATAAAAAAGCACTTTAAAAAAAAAAAAACAGTATTCAAATTTGGAAGCAAAGAGACATCTGAAACACTGAAAGATTCTGCTTCCACAATAAATTTGTCTTCCTAATGAAGATATAGTAATGTTCAAGTTCTCTTTTTTTTTTTTTTTAACACATTTTTTGAAGAAAAAGAGTACTTGTCTGTATAAATCTTGTTGCCATGCTGCTTGGCATGTTTTTAGCACCTTTCTAATATTAGGGTGAATATATATATATATATATATATATGGGGTGTAACAGTACATGTATTTATCCTGAAACGTCACAATATGGACGTCACAGTTCGGTGCATACAGTCACACAGTCACAGACGATCCACACTCGCACATGGTAATGCAACACTGATTGCTAACTGCTACAACCGGAAAAAGTACAGAAGAAGAAGAACAGACGATCTATGCATATTTACGTGTAATATCTCAACAATGTTGCAACCGTGGAAATACATCAATAAAACTGCTTGAGAATAATATCTCATGTAGCATTACATTTACCTCAGGCAAGCCATTTAGTGTCCACAGCCTGTTAGTTCACTAGAGAAATGAAAATGTATTTCACTAAATATTTGCATTATCTTAGCTTACATACTCTTTACGTTTGATTCTCGCTCCGAACCACTGATTGGAATCAAAAGATTCGTAAAGCTTCAAAGCAGTGAAGCCCATCACTATATATCATTGAATAAAATCGTTATCTTGTTTTTGGGGAGGCACAAAAAGTATTCTCGTCGCTTCATAACATTAAGTTTGAACCATTGTAGTCATATTAACTCTTTTAAATATGTTTTTAGTATCTTACTGGGCATCTTGCTGTCAATAGAGACTTTCTGATTTCATCAAAAACATCTTAATTTGTGTTCTGAAGATGAACGAAGGTCTTACGGGTGTAGAACGACATGAGGAATTAATGACAGAATTTTCATTTTTGGGAGAACTAACCCTTAATAGTTTGGGCTCTGTTGTTAATTGTAACCTTTAATATTATACTAATTATTGCAAGAAAGGGCTCTCTGTATAGAGTTTACAGAATTAGCTGTGATAGATTTTTAAAGTGAATTTATTTAAAGATAGAGATATAATTTGTTCAATAAATCACTGTTTAAAAAAAAGAAGAAAAAAGCAATTTTATGTTTAGTTTTCTCCCCCTGCTGTACCGAACCTGTACCGAACTTCACTAATTTTGTTGTTTTTATAATTTGGTTAATTTAGTTTTAAAAGGTTGGATGGCACACTATTACATCACATATTTCATTTCACAATTTTTTTTGTATGCATTTCACAGTTTTCTTCAGCATAATTGATATGACCTGAAAGGCCTCGTGAGTGCACTCTTGAAAACGTGCAGCGCTCCTTCTGTTCGGTCTGTGCTTGAACGCATGTAGAGAACCTTGAACTTCATTATCTGAGTGCTCTCTGATGTTTTTTTCTCAAAGAAATTGAGTTGGATTTTCAATGCACAAAAGAAGAGAGAAAAAATCACAAGTGGGAGAGCTGCCTCTCCAACCTTAATTAAATTCCTCTTCCTCTCATCCTCCCTTCATTAGTCAGTGTGTGCCGTATGAACATGTATGCACTTGTTCACACACATATTTAATGTATTTTTCAAAAGGAAATGTTTAAAAAGCCACACACACATTATATATAAATTAAGACAAATGCATAAAACATTTACATTAGAGTTAACTAAAACTTAGTCATAGTGATCTAATAAATTTCATGCATATATTATGTACTTTGGAGAAAGTTTTATATTTCTAAAACTCTGTCAGACACTGGCTGCATCTGAAAATGCATATTTCCATACTATACAGTGCGTGAAAAACAGTAGGCGACAACAGAAGTATGTCTGAAATCACAGTACTCATAAAAGAGTAGGCAAAAAGCAACTACTATTTCTGAAGTATAAATACAATGGACACTTTACTATCCCATGAGGCCAAGGGACAAGGTTTATGAATTTAGTGAAGCGACACAACTTTCATGATAATGATTACATGGCTAAAGTACGACTGGATTGCATTCATAGTACACACATTCAGGGGGGCCTAAAACGTAAAAATGCTGAATTTGGATGCATTCCAAGGCATCAGGCACATCTGAATCCAATGTTAGCTAAACTTCTGGGGTCGGTTGCACCAGCTGGACGTAAAAAAGTTGGGTGTAAGCTCTACTCTGGACTTAGTTACATCCAGCTTTCCGATGAATATTTACAACTGTTGCACCATCGAAAACTACGACTAGGCGCAGCTACACTTAGCGTAGAAGATGCGCGTACACGCTATGTTCTACCGCACTGTTAGTTGAGCTGTTTGCGTTACTATGGTTACAAATGTGAATTTATTTGCTCCATCGAATAGATGAAAAATTACAATTGAGCCAAAAAAAAAAAAAAAAAAAAGCAGATCTGAAAAACACGAAGATATGATCGTGGATCCTGTTTACCAGATGCTCCATCATCTCAATGTTTTTATTTGTCTTGATTTTCACCATGGAAACAAGTCAAGACTTCTCACTTTACACCTATCTTTGACAAGGCGTAAGATTTAGTCTCAGACGTGAAGGTGCAACAGGTATTAATTCTACACAGGACTTAAAACGCATTTTACGTTATAGTCTTACGACTGGGTTTACGTCCAGCTGGTGCAACCGGCTCCTGGTTTTCTGAGATACCTTCATCTGATGGGTTTTTGAAGGCAGCATAGATGTATCCTTAGCTGTCTTTGAATATCCCACACTTCTTCACATCATTTGAATTCCGTGATAGTTGAGCTAAAAAAAAAAATAAAGATGGCGTCCGGAAGTTGCAAATGCAAATGTACGTTTTTGACCAATGTTTTCCACTTCTGATGTCATTTCTAGCAAGAAATCACTATTATAGTAATTAAATATTTGCATAGTTGTCCCCAAAGCTCGCTCTATTTTGCTGTAGATCATTAACCGCTGCCTCAGAAGTCTGTCAGAAATCGTGAGGTAAATTCGCGGGCAAACGCTGCCTGCAAAGTTCAGTCCCTCCAGAAAAACGCGATTATGCGATCGCTTGATTTCGTACATAATCAGCCAAAGTGCGCATATTTATGCGGGGGTCGCATTTTTTCAAATATGCCGCACTTTCGCCGCATAAATTGCCGATTTCAGCAAGAAAAATATGCGGGGCTAGCATGATTTCATAATCCCTGTATTTTCGTTGCAAAAAAGTCTCATATATGTTAGCAGAAAGTTGAAAAATGTTTCGTTTACTTCACACAAGTAAAGCGGCATTATTTTCCCCCTATTGCCATGGGAACCTTATGAAGTGACATAATTACACGACGTGAACGTCATCTGTAAACCCCGCGGTGAAACCACGATGAAGCACGCAAATCACTCTCATTTGCCAACAAAAATAAGCTCAAAAGACCGCGCGAAGCAGTTTCCCGGTCTTTTACATGATAGTGGGGGCAAATTATTTTGCACTCCGTGCAACTGCGTGTTGGACCGCAGACGCAAATCGACGCTGGAAAACCACTTTGCAGTTTCAAGTATATTAGTAGTATGTAAAATAATTTACATTGCAGTAAGAGATTGCACTTTGTGCATTGGAAGCACTTAATTTAACAGAACATGTCTGTTTTGTACTGCTACCTCTGTAAAACAGCAAGCACACATTTTATTTTTTTTATATTTTATTTATTCATTTTTACAGAAGTTGAATATTCCTTTTGTAAAGCTACAGAACTTATTTGACTCAATGTTTTGTCATTTTGAGCCATGTGTTGATTAAGGTCTGAAATGAAACAGAAGAATGAGAACTTTATTATTCTGTGATTTTAGTAAGTCTGCCTCTTTACATGAAAGGTAGTATCTAGAGAGAACAGGGTGTTTGGGGGGAATCACCTTTTTTCCTCTTTTGCATCAAAAACCGCAGTTTTTGCAAGTTCCCGCAATTTCATCGCATAAAATTGCAAAAATATCCCGCATATTCCATCGCATTTTTTAAGAAAACGTGCCGCATAATCAAGGATTTTTGCCCGCAACAATCACAAAAAAATCCCGCGTTTTTCTGGAGGGACTGAAAGTTATAGCCTAACAATCAGCGAGGCAACAAGTCAGCTGCCTAAGTTTTTGGATCCAGCCACAGAATGTACTTTTTAGCGCTCGCAAAGTAGGCTACTTATTCAAAATTGTAGCTACCTATTCTTCAAGAGAATATGCGATTTTTGTCTGTAGCAATGTTTTCATCTGAACATCACCGCTTAATTCATCAACAATTTAACACCCATTACCTTCCAAAGGCAGTGTGTTAAGCCGCAGCTGTGCACATTTTCCGGTGGATTTGGGAGCGCTTAATGGAAATTACGCACTTTGAGGAAAGACGGAACCATTTGTAATCGTAGCAACAAAAGACTGCGCTCAACCTGGCTGACCAGTGGAACTGTACACTCATCCTGTAATTGCAGGGTTCCCCAAAAGACTTCAATGCTTTGGCCAGGCCACAAATGAGAGGTTTAAACACTTCAAAAAAAAAAGAAGGTCTACAAGAGCTTCCATCAAGGCTTTCAAAAGAGTCTGTGTCATTTTGAACATCTCCCTTGAAGTGTTGAGCCGCCTGACTCTCATAGCTCACGATATATCAGAGAAATGCCCAGCGCTGATTTCCTGAGAAAAGGAAAGTGTGAACAATGCATCTTTAATCCTCTGCCAGTCTCATTCCAGCCCTGTAGGCCTATGTCAGATAACAGTCTTTCCACTGACCAGCCACAATGAACTAATGTTAAGAGGGGAAAGGAAACCTTCTTATTCATATTGTTACATCAGATGAACAAATAAGAAACAAAATTTGTACAATATAATAAATGTGGTCATAATAATTCAAAATAAAATACTACTTTGCAGAAAGATTTTGATTTAAAATGCAAAATTAATTATTATTTATTATTATTAATATAATGGTTACTAACCATTATTTGTTAATTAAAGCATAATTTATTGTTCTTGCATTAAAATTGAGGCTTACAGTAACATGGAAAAAAGGTGCAGATAAAACCTGTGTTACTGGCGCCACCTGCTGATTATGCAGGAGTATTGGATGCAGGAGAAATGGGCAGGATTTCACGAGTTCACACTTGCAAATAAGTCAGTTAAGTAAATTGTTAAGTGTATTTGGAGAGGGCTCGGTATTTGACCCGAACCGAGAGTACTCATCCCATATTCTGGTTAGGAAGATGACCAGGCGAGTGAGGGGAGACGAGGGGGGTCAGGGCTGGGTAGGTTACTTGTAAAATGTATTTCACTACAGATTACAAATTACATGCTTTAAAATGTAATTTGTCACGTATTTTGTTAGATTATTTAAGAGATTACTTTTCGTTAGATTACTTTCTGTAACTTTCTGTAACTTAATCTAAATACTTTAGAATACTTTAGAATACTTTGGAATAAGTGTGTAACACACACACACACACACAAAGTTTTTATCTCACAATTCTGACTTTTTCTCAGAATTCCGTGATATAAAGTTGCAATTGTGAGTTATAAACTCTCAATTTTGAGACAAAATGTCAGAATTGAAAGAAAAGAAGTCAGAATTCTGAGATATGAACTCTCAATTTTGAGAAAAAAATCTCAGAATTGTGAGAAAAGTCAGAAATGAGATATAAACTCGCAAATTTCCAGAAAAAAAGGCTGAATTGTGAGAAAAATGCCAGAATTGTAAGATATGAACTTGCAATTTCAAGAAAAAAAAATCTGAATATCAAGTTTTTACCTCACAATTCTGAATTTTTTTCTCAGAATTCCGTGATATAAAGTTGCAATTGTGAGTTATAAACTCGCAATTTTCCAGAAAAAAGTCTGAATTGTGAGAAAAATGCCAGAATTGTGAGATATGAACTTGAAATCTTGCAATTACAGGGAAAAAAGTTAGAATTATTTTCTTTTCTTTATATATATATATATATATATATATATATATATATATACCTTTTTCACTGTATCACAAAACATGATGACAGCCGTGGATCATCCAGGTCATGACATGTCAGTTGAGATTCAAGGATATGCAAACTTTTGAATGGGGCAATTTTTATAAATTCAGTCATCTGTTATGTGAAATAGCTTATTCAGGACAGTACTAAATAAAAATATAATTTTTATGCTCCTTCTAGTTTTGTTAAAATGATTAAAATGCTGCATATTCTGCAAGGGGTATGAAACTAATGAGCAGAAATGTGGCTTTTTTGGATGCTTTTTCAGACGGTCAGAGTCAGAGAATCATTAATTGCTGTTTACATTTATTGCCCGTCACAGTTTACATTCAAAGTAATCACTTTGGTAATCTAATCTACTTTTCGAATGTAACTGTAATCTGATTACCACCCATTTAAAATGTAACTGTAATGAAATACAATTACTCAAATTTTGTTTTTTAAATACGTAACTAAGTTACATGTATTTTGTTTCTCCCCAACCGTTGAGGTGGTGGAGGAATGCTGAAAACCAGTCGAAGAAGTCAACTGCGTACTTATGATGTCCTCCATTTTGATTTCTGATTGCTGGTTGGAATGATGTGATGATTGAATCAATCATTTGAAAGTGCTCCTCCTGAACTTTGTTAACAAAACATCATTAAAGATCTGAGCGAGTTTGACAAGAAAAAGGGCTGAGCTGTTATGGCAAGAGTAATGACAAGGTTTGTGGTTTGTTCCCTGTCAGAATTGGTGAGAATTTACCCAGCGGTAGTCCGAGGAGGAACAAGCACAAACCAACAGCAGGGAAGGGAAACAAAGTTTATCCCGTCTGGTCTGAGCCAACAGAAGGTGTACAAGTCACACAGAATTTGAATGATGGTTTTGGGAGGAACGTGTCACGACACACTTTGCTGCGTAGCTCAGTGCGCCTATGATGACCACCATCCAAAGCTCCTACAATGGAGTGTTGGAACGGGACTTGGAGCAGAGGAAGAAGGTCAACTGATACGAGGAGGCCCGTTTTCTTTTACATCACGTTTGTGTACAAGTGCTCTGTTTACCTGGAGAAGCGATGCCACCAAGATGCACTATGGGATGATGACAAGCCAGTGGAGGGAGTGTGATGCTCTGGCCAATGTTCTGTTGGGAATGGAAACACGGCCATTCATGTGGACATAAATTTGACACGTTCCACCTACCTAAACATTGTTGCAGACCAGGTTCCTCCAAGTGGCTTCTTTCAGCAGGATAAAGCCCACTGCACACATTGTTCAGGAATGGATTAAGGATGAAGAGTGAAGGTGTTGCACCGGCCTCCAAATTCCCCAAGCATCAGTTGGATGTGCTGAACAAGAACGTTCGATCCACCTCGCATCCTACAGGACTTGAAGGATCTGCTGCCAAAAACCACAGGACGCCTTCAGACTGTGGATTTTGATTTTAAAATACACACTATATATACTATAATATTCACGCCTTCAATGGAAACTGCATCATATAATAATGAATTACCATCTCGATCAGTATGAATTTTTGCACTACAACCACAAGGAGGCAGTATCAGACCAAAAACAATCTACATGGCCAGCACAACTACTACAACAAAAATTTATTAATATCAGCTTTTAGTATTACACGAGAATGCATTCACTCATTTAAAATAGTAATTGTGATCATTTAAATATTTTGAACCATTAGCTATGCACTAAAATTTCTTGGCTACATTTGTTTTTCATTTTTAAATAAATGTATTCTTACTTTAAATGTGTTTTTAATGCCAACAAAACCACTAAAATGACACTGCACAAAATGTCCCAGATCTCAAGAACGGGTTGTCTTTCAAAAGACTCAATGGAATTTAACTACATGCCACGACGGTGCACATCTGGTATGTGACAAACCGATGTCTCGCGGCTGAAGTTCACACATGGAGGAGCAGGTTTACCGTAACAGCGCGTTCATGTGCACATCATTTCACAACGCGCAGCAGTAAAAAGTTCGCCTCGTTCTCTATTCCGCGTTTGCATTCACAGGTCAGCGGCTGATAGAGGTTACTTGGGTGTAATAGGGTAAGACATACTTCTGGTACCACGCCTTGCCATAATAAAGAGGGTACACAAGTGAGAGCCGCGGGGGTGATCAGTGGGGCAGATAAACTCCAACCTCTTTCACCGCAGCCACTCTGAATCAGAAAAGAAGTGAACTGATGACATCAAAATGTCTCCAACAGTATTGCGATTGACAGCCACGACCAAAGCGAATATAAATGCATTTACGTTCTGGTAGCTACATTTGGCCTTCCACACTAAGCATAATGAATCATTCCTGAAAGTTCCTTTTCTTCGAAAAGATAAGTCTTGGTTCTTCAAACCCCAGCAGCTACATTTTGTTTCCACTCAACTTTCTGAAAACTGTGGTTCTAACTTTAGCAGTTCGTTTTCAGAGTATCTCTGTCATTCGATGTACTTATATTTGAATTAAAACGATAACGGTGTTAAGGATTAGATAAGTCTATTTTAACGTAGTGAAGCATGGACAAGAAAACGTGTCTAATTTCTCTTCTATACTTCATTCTCACTATAACACATGAAATCCCCGAATGCTGAAGTTTGGAGACGTTGAGGCGCGAGGCGGAGAAGAGTCTTTGCTTCGCCCTCAGGGCTACAGAAGCGAGTAGCCAATAGGAGTCAAGCGTCCACCCATATGCCCTATAATTCAGAGTTTCTCATACTAGATCTCTGCCATTACCTTCAGTGCTTCAACCGACGGAGTTAGAGAAAGCAGCTCATCGAGGATTTTGTGTTCCAGGCATCGTCCTGAACTTAAACGTCTGCATGATTCGTACAACTCTCCCCTGGAAATAAAGTGGACGATCGTTGTTTTGTTTCCCCTAAAGGATGAGTGGACCGACGTATGACAGGAAGATACCCGGTATTTCAACCGATCTTTCGGGCTCTATGAGTTGCCATCCGACTTCTAAGGACTCTCCGACTCTTCCAGAGTCATCGGCTACAGATATGGGTTATTACAGCAGCCACCACGAATACTACCAGAGTCCTCCATACCCTCAACAGATGAATTCATATCACCAGTTTAATTTGTCTGGGATGGGGGCATCAGCCGGACCTTACCCCACCAAGACAGAGTACCCCTACAGCAATACTTACAGACAATACGGACATTACAACAGAGACCTGCAGACGCCACCGCAAAGCGCAGGTGAGATATTTCATCGAGAAAGCATGCTGTAGAGGCAGGCCTGTGCGGCTGGATAAATTATAAAGGCATTTTCTAAAGACGATCAAATTGTGAGCGCCTCATAGTACAAGTTATTTACTTGTTTGGTTTAGCCTACTTATTGTCCCATGGAAGTCATCGTTTAAACGATTGAGATGGTTCAAATGCATAGGCTATTTCAGAATGTTGCCACAACTTTATCACAACAGACGTGCGGTCGCTGTAAAACAATTAGGCTATGACATTTTTATTGCGACTGTAACACGATTAATCTTTATTACGCGCTGCTCAGGCTAGACGTCAATGAGATATTTTATTGTTGGGATAGGCCCAAAAACTACATGACACAGCTATTTCTTGAAGATGTTTTAATTGGACTAGTTCGTGCGTTTGATACTGCCTAGCTGACTTCTGTTTATCATTTTACTCATGCCGCTTATTTAATTGTCGGGTTTTAGTCCCAAGCAGTTTTCGGTGCTCTTTTGGGTCCTACTTGGAAATAACGCGGTGCATCATTTTATTCTTTCCAGTCAAAGAGGAACCAGAGACTGAAGTTCGGATGGTAAACGGAAAACCCAAGAAAATCCGCAAGCCTCGCACCATTTACTCGAGTTACCAACTCGCCGCGCTGCAGCGCCGCTTCCAGAAGGCGCAGTATCTCGCGCTGCCGGAGCGCGCTGAACTCGCCGCACAGCTGGGGCTCACACAGACACAGGTAATACTGGAGCTCAAATTCATTTATAATACTGTTAACTTAATTAACCTACTTATCGGCCACTTGACATTGTGTTAACAACATAAAGCGATTTCTTGCACCTCTATCGCTGACACTGAACACACTGAGATAAGGATAAGCAGCAATCTTATCAGGTCATAAAAGATGGCTCATGTGTTGAAACGTTTTTAACCATCATAATTAATAAATTATTTGTAACAATTTTATTTCGTACATTTTCCCCGAAAGATATCGCTATGGAAAGTTTTACAGGCTATTACGAATCGTTGGCTTATTTACACTGTAAATAAATAATTTAATCTTTAGCCTATATTAACAATCTATCCGGATGACAAATATTTGTTATTTTAAATCGATTTTCTTCGTTGGTAATCAAACTCAAAGTCTGCAAATTATACACGACTATTTTAAATAATTTCAGCTTTATACATGTGTAAAATCCAACAGTGATTTTAACTGATACTTTTTAGTTAACAAATTTAAACAAAATTCTAGTAATCCAATACTAAGGATTTTAAAGTCTGCTAAATTATATAAATGCTGTCTAAAGATCTACCTCGCAATCTATCAAAAAAAAATTAAACCCTGAAGTGTTTAGCGTATATTATAAATCTTTCGTTCCCTTATACATAAAATAAGAATGTTCACATGAAGAGACAACTCTTTTTATGGTTCCTTTGATTTCCGTTCAGTGGGCCTATAATATAAATGCCGAAAGTACTTGCTTCGACTTGTAACTCTATTTTATTACGCTGAAATGAAGGCCAAAAATAGCATATAGGTCTTCATTTATTAATATCCCTTTGTTCCTTTTTGCGTGGGTTTCAATTTCAGACCTGAATCTGAGCAAAAAGAAAAAGAAAAACAATTATAATAAAATAAAAATATAAGCAATTAAATTGAAGTGCGTAAATATTGTTTACAATGTCCGAGAGAAACCTGGATCGTAAACGTCGTTTTCTTTTTCTTTTTTTTTTTTTTTTTTTGCACAGGTCAAAATCTGGTTCCAGAACCGGAGATCCAAGTTCAAGAAACTTTACAAGAACGGCGAGGTTCCGCTGGAGCACAGCCCGAACGCCAGCGACTCGATGGCCTGCAACTCCCCTCCATCGCCGGCTGTTTGGGACAATAGCGCGCACTCTAACCAGGTCAGCCGGGGGCAGATTCCCCAGCCACCCCTCAGCTCCACACCCCCCTACATGGAAGATTACAGCAATCACTGGTACCAGCAGGGATCACATTTACAGCATCCAGTGCACCACCCAGGACCACCACAGAGCGTGGGGGCCGTGTATTAACAGACACTGATGGAAGAATTTAATATAAGACTTTGGAAAAACTCCACAGAAATAAGCTGAGAGATGCTCCGCGAGTATCTGGGGTGGAACGGCACACTTGTGGCCTGTTTAAACGCATATCTGTTGATATGAATGCTTTGTGTTAGTGGTATAATAACGATGTTTCGATATGTCCCGGCTACTCAGACCTATTTCATATGCACATAGGTGTAGGTTCAACAATGTAAAGGAAGTTTAGAGTGGTTTTAAATTATTATGTTTTATGACTTCCTTTGTTTTCATGTTTTGTTCATTTATAGATTTTAAAGAATGATTAAACCCCATTTGTCAGCCCCACCACCACCCACAATGTGGGCTGGTGTCGCGCGCGCCCTCAGCGACTCAGGACATAAGTTATATAGACTTGTACAAAAATGTTGAAAGCTGTACATATGTGTTTAAATAAAACAGAACCACTAAATTCGTGTCACTTCGAAAGATTTCACGGTGGTGCTCGAACCATTTTATATTCCTGTAAGTAGTATTCTGTCAAACTGAATAAATGCGAATTGAAAATATTTCCTCTTTTACTCTCTTTGCCATTTGATATTAAGATATACAGAAGTCTACTGTTTGAAATGATTTACACATTGCAGTGTTCCGGCTCTTAGGAAAGGGTTAAGTCAGACAGATGTTATTTTTGTGATGTGTTTAAGCCTGGTAGGTCTGCGTGCAAAGAGGCTGTAGGAGGCGACAGGCAAGCAGACATGTTGGAGTCACTGGATTTTATTAGTATTCTGTTGGCAGATAACGAGATAGACTACAGCGAAGGAGGGGGTGACTACTGAAATAAAGCCTTGAGCTTTAGGGATAGTCGGTCACAACAAGATGAGACAGGGCAAACAAAGACATCAGACCAGGCCTAGGAAACCCCCACGAGGTTTACAGGTATATGCAAAATCCAGCTCGACGGAGTTTCAAAGCGGCATTTAACCTGTTCCCTCCCAGATTCCGCCTTCCCGCGGTTTTGGTTTCTCTTTCATTATAGCCTATCATCGGTCGGTATGACTTTCTGCAATAATGTAGGAATAGAAATAGAAATATCGTGACACAATCAGACATAAACAACGTTTTTAAAAAAAAAAAAAAAAAAAAAAAAAAAACTGTGAATATAGGAAGCAATCGCATGCGTCCATATTTTATTTATTTTATGATTTTTCCTCCTAGACAACAACTTAAATCAAAATATGAAAAGGATGGCGTGTTTCTGGAGGATCAGGTGTTTTCTGGAAGAATTCAATTCCCGCAAGTCCTACTGAAAACATGTGGTTGAATTTATTTAACGAAATTGGACAGAAATCGCCCGGTTGATGCCAAAACACCTCGCAGAAATTAGGTGCGAAAACATTATATTATCCGACTTTTTTACGCGTCAAAATTTTTTAAAAATAGACAATGGTCGTTTTGTGCGCTTTATAAATATCTCTCAACTGACCATAAAAGTTCAGTAACACTTTACAACAAGGTATAACACGAACAAAATATTTAGGATATTTATTCATCTTTGTTAATGTTAGTTTAAAAAAAAAATACAGTTGTTCATTGTTTGTTCACGTAGTGCACTAACTAATGTTAACAACTTTTGATTTTAATAATGTCTTAGCAAATGGTGAAATGTTAATGAATAAATGCTGTAGTAAGTATTGTTCATTCTTAATTCTTATTAACTATAATGAAACCCTAATGTTAAGTGTTACCACTTTCATCCAAAACAAACATTACCATTAAATCATTTCAGGCGTTCATTCATAAATGCAAGAAGTAATGTTTCAAGACAATTCTGTTTTTGTAATGCACATTAATGAATTGTTAACCATGATTTTTGTTAATGTTTAAAAGCTATTATAGTGTTTCACTTAGATCGAACTTATGAAGACGTCTTTCCTGTCGGCTAACATAATTATACTCCCGGATAGCACATAATGTTCCCTTAAACATGATTCATTGGTCATACGTTGTGCTTTTAAAGTCGCCAAAAATTGTTTACTTTAATTGCTAATGTCAATTAAATCTAATCAAAAACAGACACTACGCATCTAAGACCTTCAGAAAATTGTAATTGTTAGGTGTTGTCTGAAGACCTGGAACACCATGTGCTTAGTTAAATTCATAATCAAGTCTGGAAAAGGGGAATGAATGATTAAAATTCTCGGCATATTATTTCATGACTGTGCCAAACAGGAAACAGACTTTACTCACGTTTGTAAGCCGTGCTAAACTCCCCCTGGTTATAGGTAGAAAACCATTATTTGAACCACAGAAGCCAAAAATAATTTGGTTTCATGCAGAAATCAAACGACTAACCGCTAATGCTGAATTTCATCATCCATTCAACCATTGGAGTCCTAAACAGACCAACATCCAGTATTGAAATAGGTGTAGTCTCTGTATGATAGGCCTATTAATTATTCATCAATGATATTTTAGAACCTTTTCTTCTTCTTTTTTTATGGTACGGTTGGTTATTAAACATATATGTATAAATATATCCACCATTCTCCAGGGAATTTGAATATGGGTAATTTGTGGCCACTCACATGGGACCTTGTTGCTTTAGGATAAAACATTAGGGCAAGTCAATTAGTTACTAAAATAACTCTCCATTTCAGTTGAACAGCAACCGTTTTAGCTTTAGTAACAAGAAACAGAAACAGTCCGTCTGCGTGAGCAGTGCTGCAAGTTATTCGTCCAAAAATACTGCTATGAAATTCAAAGCATAGGTGGATGTGGATGCTGATGCTGCCAGAAGAAGAAGAAGGAACAACACAAAAAGTGAGCTGCCGCATTAGTTAGATTAATGTCACGATAGATAGAGATGGTTAAGATTGTTGGTTGGTTTAACTGTGAGTCATTTCTGGGCATTTCATAGCTGTGGAATTAGTCATGTAGATCTTATAATACCCGCCTCAATGTAGCATGCGATTGGGTTACTCTTCTACCTCCAATAGAGAAGAAAGAGTCATATTCACACCTAGAACCTGTCAGGCCACTTAGTTCTCTTTAAAACATGATAATCCCGTCATCTGTGTACAATGGCCATAGCTCAAACCCTAAGACATTTTATCCCCTCTAATGTGTTTACCACTTTCATCCGAGTCTAGTTATGCCATAGGGTCCATAAAGAAACGGCTGCTAACTGTTTGATACAATATTTGCAGTTGAAGTTGGGCCATATGTAACATATCTGTTTTCTGTTGGGCTTGTTCGTGGTGTGTGGCCTTCAATTACAGGCTATGATCTAGATGGCGTCGTCTTGGGACACATCGCTCACTCAGAGAAACCCAAAAGCTGGGTGTGTGGGCTGACATGGTCACCTCGACGAGAAGCCCTCGGCCCTGTGTGCTCCGTCCGTGCTTGAACTGTTGAACTTGAACATGATACTAAGATTCAATGCACCGCAACACCTAAATAAAGATAGGCAGGGCCAATCTTTACGTGTTTGACGAGAAACCGTATCCAAAAAATGGCACCGGTGGCCTCTGGGGTGGTTGAACAGGAGGTCAGCTGCGGTTGGGACACGCATATGTTGCCATGTAAAGACAGAGGGCAGCTGCCTGACACCCGCTCAAAGCCCGAGTCCGTAGGCTTCACTCAGCAGCATCGCTCTGCTCCAAATGTAAATACGATCAAATGAGAGAGGTTTTCTTGACAGCTGTGAACCACTGAACTCTCTTTCACCCTAGAAACCGGGGACGATTTCGGGAACCGCTGTCCGTCGAATCTCCTCCAGGCCTCTAAATCCACTCCGAATTACGCCGTAGATGAGTTTCAATTAAAACTCATCAGGCACCTCCAAGTTCTGGAAATCTCTTAAACTACTATCGGTGCATCTCATCCCCTTGTACTCCCATCACCCTTTAGTGCTCTCCCAAATCAGCTTCCCACGTAATTGCCCTGTTTGAAAGCCCCTTTTCTCTGCTTGTCCGACTTGAGCACCCATTATTCTAATCTCGAGATGTAAAATTGCCCATAATTTCCCTTGTGAGAGCTCGCTACTTCACTCAAAAACACTTGTCTTCTCTTCCCATGACTGTCATCTGAACGGAGCAACACAAACGCCACAAATCAAACTCAGGGATGGGAGTATATAAAGAGGTGCGCGTTAAAATCATTCCATACTTTTGGAATATTAAGTGCAGAGAGATGGAAGTGCGGTGGATTTTTAAGCGTGGTTTGTTACCTGTTCAGAGAGAGAGAGGAGGTAAGTGACTTTGCGCTGTGATGTTGCTGAGTTTAATAAGTAGGAAAATAACGGATTCGCATGTAAATCTCCCTCCAGATGTTACAGAAGCTCATAAATGTGCAGGCCTGATATTAGAGTTTCATGCAGGAAAAGGTTTTGTCATTATTGCATGAGGGCTGCATGTGGCAGGCATTATTTTAATACTGGATAAAATATCCACTCAGCAATTCATTTGACATTATGGAAGTTTGTGATTGATTAAAACAGATTTATTTCCATCTGAAAGAGCCCCACACCATGCTGAATTGTGTCTAAAGAGCTCGAAATGACAGAGATGCTTTGTAATATGCCTGTTTAAACAAGGCTGCTTAGACAAGACCCTGTTGAGTGAGCTGGGTCAAAGTCAGGTCAAGTGGACCCCGCATTCCTCCAGGTGGCATCTTATTACAGTGAATCAGAGAAAAACTAAACCCTTTAGGTTCAACAATTGGTAAGCTAACAAATGACCATAGATTGCTTTTTAATATTGACGCGTTTTTGTGGCTGTGCTTTGTAAAAGGCCTAAAAACCTGTATTTAGACATGAACCCTGAAGCAAAACCGTTTTGCAAAGTCAAAATTCATTGATAAGAAAGTCTCTTGGTAGTGGATTGCTTTTAATATCGTTGCGGTTTTTGCCGCCTTATACAAGGCTTAAAAACCCGTATTTAGACTTAGCATGATATGAATCCTGAAACAAAAACGTTTTTCACTGTATTTACACGCAACATTCATTGATACGAAAGGTGTCTCTTGGTAGTAGATTGCTTTAATATCGATGCGGATTTTATACAAGGCCTAAAAACCGGTAGCTAGTTAGACCTAGCATAGCATTTGTTATAACAAAATGTCACGTCGCGTTTTTCAATATCTTTTGATGCGAAAGGTGTCTCCTGGTAGGAATAAATCACATTAAAACGAATTTAAATGAACTCAAACATCTTCTTGTACACTGTGTTTAGTTTAAGCGCTGAAATGTACATCTAATTTCCATCCCGCACGTGATTGAACGTTGTGGTGATTTATCATGGCGACATTCATTGAATTATTTTACCATTACAAAAGAAAGAAAGGAGGAAAACATAAGATCTGGAAAAGCAGATGTTTGCTGATTTGATGCAATACTAGATCGCGTATCTATCAGCACATGGACCACATTTTATTTCTGAGAAAATAATATAGGCTATTTGAATAGAAACACGGATATCTGATTGTTATGGTTATTATTCGCTATTCAGTTTCATGTTGTTAGCTCATATATTTTCAATTTATTTCTGCAAAAAAGCAGAGCTATTACATTTAAGTTAAAACTCTGGAGCAATATTAATAAGCTAGACCTTAAATCGGACCTCGGCAGCTTTTTTGTGGATCTTCTTACGGATGCAACGTTTAACAAACAGGCAATTAGTGATTTTTATATCAGAAATTTCCATCAAATAGGCCCACGAGACTCAATTCCATTCATCACCAAATCTCACGTTTAAAGTAAAATAACAAGCGGACCAAGAAAATGACCTGCGCTTCAGGTGGCATGAAATCCTGGTCAGGGCCGAATAAAACAGCTCATACATCCAAATCTTAAATCTCACCCTCCAGCTGGACAAAGAGAAAAATGCTAAATCTCTAAAACATGAACGCATAAATCAATTGGTGCAGTTACAACTGTTTCGTTCAATCTCAAGAATCTCTTCTTCACTTCGATCATAATGTTGTGCTATTTTTAACGCAGTTCATTCCACGCTATTATCTAAATGCCATTATGTAATAAATCATTTTACTATTGTTTATTATTATCGTTACTGTTAATACTAATAATAATATTCAAATTGCCGTTCATATTGTTTAGAATAAGCTGTTTTAAATGCAAGAACAAACGTTATTATTACCATATTACCTCCATATACCTGATATTGTTATGGTGAACAGCCATCCTGAATATTTCTGTAAATCATTCATAACATACTGTAGCAGCACATTGCTCCTTTCATAAATCCTTTATTTCAAGCACATTGTAAAAGATCTGAAAAAGTCAAAAAGCTACTGAAGTGTAATACGTGTAATCTGCTTGCATAGAGAGTAAAACACAGTCCTTTCAAACACACCAAGCAATAAAACACATGATGGACATTGTAAAGGAAAGCACCATCACAGGTTAGGCAGGTGTCAATACGGAATGGAGTCTCTCTGGCTCTGTTTTTCCGCTTTTAATCACATCATCTGAGGTCTGGGCAGAGGATCCTGGTGGTGTGGGGGATACCAGTGCCCGTAATTGTTCATATAGCTGCTCGGGTGCATGGGTGGCACTTTGTTGGCCATTGAGACCTCCCAGAGCTGAGACAGACCCGGAGAGCAAGGAGAGGACGAGGAGGTGGTGTGGAGCATGTCCCCTTCAGGTCCACTGGACCCATGCTTCATTATCTTCTTATATTTGGAGCGCTTGTTTTGAAACCATATTTTCACCTTGAGTAAACAGAATAGAAACAAAAAGACATTAAAATACATCTTAAATGTTGCATCAATTGAGGCCACATTTTTACAATCTAGCTATCCGGCATTGGTGGTCTATTTTCTAACACCACTTTTTCATTATGATATTGAGACGGCTTGAACAGTCTTGGACTCGGTGACACTGCTGCGTTTCATTACTCGCGTGCTCAGCAATCGTTCCGCCCTGCCATTTTTATGAAGGCAGTGAAGCATGTGTCTGACAACAACAATCACAGCGTAAAAATACATTTAAGCTTAGCCGAGCTTGTTTGGCAGACAGTGCATTTGAATACATTTAGCATGGAGGTGGAACATATTGATGATTTAGGCAGTTTTTGACATTAAAGGCATTGTTTTTCATGCGCTGCTCAAATTTAGGACTATGTTCCAAAACTTGTCTGCTTTTAGACTCACTGTAAACCCGAAAAGTACTATGAACTTATAAAGATTGAGTACACGTTGCATTTTCTGAACAAGGACTTTAGTTTTATTTTTGCGCAGCTCAACGTTTTTGAGTAAAACCCTTATACTTAACTTATTATTTTTAAGTTTATCGAGTGACGTAAAGTGACGTCATCCATTGCCGATGCTACCGACGTTATCAGAAGAATTCATTCAACATTATACTGAGTAGCAGGAGATTTCAAGTTCCCAGCATGCTTTGCGTCACACCGTAAAATAAATGTTGAAATTGAGTGTTATTTTGCACAAGGTTAATACAGGGGAAGAAGTGTTATTGTTTACTGTTATTTTTGTATTTAAATGCATATCTGAGATGTTGGAGTTTTGTAAGGTTACCATCGTGGTGAAGAGTAGTGAGGGCGAGAATGGGCTTTGAAACTTCTGGCTATATGTTGATTAACAATTCATGCAAGTAAATAGTGACAGTCTCTTAGATAGTTACATTAGTGCATGCTGGTGTGCGGTTGCTAACTAACACTTAACCATAAAGATTAGGTGTTTGTTTATTCGATATTTCAATTGAATTATAATTAGCGAATACAAAATCAATTTTTTTAAGTTCTACTAAAAAAATCTTTGAGTCGTTTATACTTAAATGTTTTGAGTATTCTGAACTTATCAGGTTTTACAACCACTGCATCAAAAACATTAAAAAAATGAGAAACATAATGGGAAACAATGGTTTTCAGTAACATTAAATAAGATAAACATTTTTCAGTTTGACTTAATTGCTATTCATAATTATTACTTACTTAAAAAATTGAGTTGCTTTACTTAATTTTTTTGAGGTAATCAATGTCTAGAAAAATTGCTGAACTTGTCGGAATAAGAATGAATACACATTTAAGTGTTTAATTTATCACATGTTATCTGAAGAATTCAATTCCAATACATATACTCTAAAAAAAAAATGCTGGGTTGTTTCAACTCACATTTGGGTCAAATATTGACAAACCCAACCATTGGGTGAAAAATTGAATTTAAAAAGTGTTTTTTTTCCCCTTCTAAATCTCCACTTTAACAACACTTACTCACACCACACTTTACAGTTTTATTCCTATCTATATTCTAAAGGTCTCGGGTCATATATGTTCATTTTCCATATTTTTCTCCTTCTATGAAACAAAATGTTAACAAAATGAAAGAAATTTTAAACCTGGCTTTATCTAATGTTCAGATTTCTGTTCTGTAAATGTATGCACATGTAATTAGACAATGCCTCATTTGCATATTTAAACATTAAAAAAACCTTGTAATATAATCGTCTTAATATACTGTGATTGCGCAACATCAGGGGAAGTATATCTATTATTCATCTATGATGTCTTGCCTTAAGCTTTAAAAAAATCTCCATTTATGATTTAAATTTATGGCCAGAAGGCTGTATTTATTTGCCCGCAAATACATTCGTGCACAAATGTTAGAAACGTGTCCTTAATGATGTGGGAGTTTATGGTTCCCTTGTCAGAATGTGTACTCAATTTAGAAACACCTTGGAGAGCGAGACCCAAAACTGCGCCCTCGGAAGAATTCAGCCGAACGCCTGCACGAAAAACACCAGCCACGCTGAACGGCTGACTCAGAGAGCCCACCTAACGGAGTTTCCATAACCTCAGACAATCGAAATCTATGCAATGGGTTTTTACACAATGTTATTAGTTTGGCTGTCAACAGATTTAATAAACACATGTAAAAAGGATTTTCTTTTTTATTTCCAAAGATCGCTTTGCCAAACAGCTTTTATGGTGAGGTGATGGATTCCAGACCTATGTTATATGTGTAAGGAGGGATTTGGAAAAGCCAAAAGCATATGCTTGTGTGGCACTTGTTTATGTGCCTTCAATCACGTTTATGGATCAAATGGAAACTGGCAGCCGTGCTCTGGATTTCAGATGGTTGCCACCAAATTGCAGGTACATTTTGTATCAGTTATACGTCATATTCACAAACAGTAGGTTTGATTGAGGTGAATGCGAGATCGCTTTGATGCGTTTCGATGAAAACCGAGGCAGGAAACCCCTTATAGCTGTGGGACAGACTGAACTCATTCTCCTCGGCCAAAAATGAGGAGCAACCTGTCACACTCAGGGCGGCAAGTGTGTAACGTAGATGAAGAGGGAGGGAAAGAAATGAAGAAAGAAAGCTGTGAATGAAAAGCAGAGCAAGCATAATGGGAAGGCTTACGCCGTGCACGCCATCGGCAATATGGCTGCACCCAGGCTTATGTTGGGTTTCCATTTTTCTCCACAAACACACACTGATGCATGCATTAATATTTTACTGTTCATTCCGGTACTTGCATGTCAACAGGAGGGATTTATAAAAATAAATCAATAACACCGCCCTACAGGAACTCATTAATGGGCGTGACATCAACACAACATGTACAGACATATAAATGACTAATTAATCAATCCCAAAGGGAATGTATACAAAAGGCCAATAACATTAGTATTTAAAATGGGATCGCGTAAGCGTATTTGCTAAAATACACTAGTGAAAAGTTGAGTGTACAAAGTCCTAAAACTCATCAGCACAAACTTCAGGCTCATTTATCTCATTCGCCGGCCCAGAAATGTTAAATCCATCATGAATGAGCAGTTGGATATGTATTATTAAGCATAAGGCTTAAACAATCAAGAATAAATAATACTTGGGATAACTGCTTAAGCACTAGGAAAAATATTCTCTCGTACCGTAAAGACTAAGAACACAAAAGCCAGTGCGCTAACTAAAAAATGAAAGTATAGGTTGGATTAAATGAAATCCTCACTTAGTATTAACAATAGAGAAACAAATCAGTCTACTTGTGTATACATGGCACAAAGTACATAAATGCTCAGAAACCAGTCGTGACTGACTCATCATTTTAATGTTCATCCAGTAAGACACGAGTTAAAGCCTCACCTCTGCGTAATTACTTAGATTACTCTCGAAGAGTCTCGCTTAAAGAACGAATATTACTGTATTCAATAAAAATATCAAACTAACATTCATTAGCAGACCTTTATCACAGAAGTAGCTAAACTTTTGAAATGACTTTTAATTAACTGGCTTTTTAGTGGACATATGAAGTCAGTTCCCCTCATGTTCACACAGGTGAACAAGTTCATCACATTAATATGGATTATGTTCCACTATGGACTAAGTGCTTTTCAAAGACCAAACCTAACAAAAGTTTCAGTTTTCCTTTGTAGGGGTGTTAGTACTACAAATGCACTTAGACCTATTTTTGGACCAAATCTACCATCTAAAATTCACATTTGAATTGTTTTCCTGTGGTCCACCAGCGACAAATTCCACAAACCTACACCATCTTTATGAGATGCGTCAACAGATCACTCCGTGTAGACTAATCCACATAACTAAACCCATAATCTTGTTCCACATCTGCTCTCCTCAACAGAAAATTTGCAATTCGTCCTGCCAAATTATCTAAGGGGGTCAGGACTAGGCCTCACACCGAATCGAGAAAACCGCGTTGCAGTTCAAATGTGAAGTGAGAACGCTAGATATTTACCTGTGTTTGCGTGAGTCCCAGTTTCGCGGCTAAATCGGCGCGCTCGGGCAGCGCGAGGTACTGGGTCTGCTGGAAGCGCTGGTGCAGCGCCTGCAGCTGAACACTGGAGTAAATGGTTCGCGGTTTGCGGATCTTCTTTCCCTTGCCATTAAGGCGGATTTCGCCATTTTCAATGACCGCTGGCTTTTCGTGGTCTTCAGGCATGCAGATGAAATAAAACAGCATTATGACACAGTAAATACTCAGGAGAAGTCTTCAAACAAGCAGGTTATTAGCCATGCGTAACCGTGAGAAAAGTCGTAAATTATGTCACGCTAAAGAGCTGTAACTGTCTTTTGATTTACAATAGCCAAATAAGAGATTTATCAGGTGTTTTAGAGGGACCATTAATGGGTCATCATTTTTTAAGATTGGCAAACCATAATTAAGCTCGTTTTAAAGTCAAGTTTACGGGCCTACCGAGCCTAAACTTGAACCTATAAGAGCAAGGAATGAAACTCTACACAAGCCACAGCATCGTTATCTTTGGAATTATTACTGCATCAATCATATTATTGCTGAAATAATATAAGACAAAATATTTATGCACGTAGAAACACGGTCATTAGCTTTAGTCTACAAGTATTGCTCTGGTGTTGATGTTTTACTGAACAAGTGCAATCGTCGAATTTAATAACATTGTTGAAGACATGTCGAGCCCATTCATTTTATTTTCTCCAGAAGAGTAGTCTAAATTGTTTTTTTTTGAAGAATTAACGCGATGCACTTAAAATACGACGCAGTGTGTGTAATTCGTTTTTTAATGTTTTTAAATAAAGTTCGAGGTTTACTAAGCTTAAACACACAAATCCTCCAATAAGCTTAAGGGAAAAAAAAAACAGTTTTTGAATGAAAGTCGTTAAAACAAAAGGTCAGAACCTTGTGTGCAATACTCAGAGTTTTGTGTTTACCATTTGCTACTGATTTACCCTCGGTCTTTAAAATTAATTAGACCATGTGTTCCTTTTTTATACTAAATCTGGTATTTATTAAAAATACACTTTGCATTAAATTGGCTACTGGTACAAATGCAGAAAAAATGTATTAGGGATAATCAATATCAGATATCTAATAATGATGCATGCATTATATATATATATATATATATATATATATATATATATATATATATATATGCATTGGCAAACACCGTTCCGTTTTGACTAGATTATAAATGGCAACTGGCGTGGCGTCTAAAGTTCACATTTTGACGTTTTACGAGAATACTCACTCGTCTCCTCAGCCCTCGCGTGCGCCAAAGCGCTGCTGTGGTTGTTTGGCTGGTAAGGCACGTACGCACCCGGAGCAGGAGCGCTCACCGGCCCGGGGTAGGCGTATCCCAGCGACCGGCTGTAATGGGAAGCGGTGGAAGGGTAGGGACCATCGTGCTGGAGGTGTCCGCCTGAGTGCAATCCATGTACTGGGTAAATATTGTGTGCGAATCCGGATAAATGCTGCTGGTTGCTTGTAAGTCCGTGGCCGAACTCTAAAAATGCTGATTTGGAAGGATCTGGACTATTGAGCGTGTCAGACATGAAACTCATAGACATCATTAACAGTCAAGTCCATAAAGTCTGAGAGCTGCATTGAACGCTCACTGAGCACGAAAAACACCTTGAACCGAATCCATCCCAAAATGAGCGGGAGCAAGAAGAATAACCACGAACTTTTACATGAAAACGTATTTCCCAAAGACACTGCGACGAATCTCATAGGTGAATGCGATTTTATCTTTCTTAAATCATGACAAAACCGCGGAATATCTAAAGTCACCTCGGGCTCGCGAGCCTGTGTGTTTCTGACTGACTCGCGCTCCGCGAGAGCGCGCGCTGATTGGTGCGTCACGCGACACCAGGGAGAGCTAAATGAAGTTGATGAGCATTTGCTGTCGAACTGTGCCGAGCTCTGATATCGAACATGTCGAACCATAATGCTCTTCAAATGAAGCACGACCGTTACATAAATTATTTTGCACAAACCACCAAGGCAAGAGAGCTGTAAAATATTTACAGAAATTATTTGGGGGACAAAAACTTTTTATACAATGCAACTTCGCAGTCATTGAGACCGGGGGTTTATAATATTAAGAATCGAATTATCATACAATAATATGAGTCCCAATATTAAATATAATTCATATTTCTTTTTAAAAAGAAATCGGAAATTTCCACTGTTAGTGGAAATCACAGGGAATACATAAAACACGAGCACACTCGAACACTATGGGTAAATTATTAATGAAATCCTGTCATATTATATTACATTATATTATATTATATTATATTACATTATATATTACATTTCACAATTGCACGTGACAAGGATCTGACAAATTAAATATAATAATAATAATAATAAAAACGAAAAAAAAAGTTTAATAAAAAAAGAGAAAAAAAGAAGTAACGATGTAGCTGAAACTTGTGTGTTTTTAGCGGGCTTCAGCCACCTTAAAATGAGATTATATGATGCTTGAGAAAACATTTGGGTACAGTGACTGAAGTGATGCACACTGATTGTTTCCAAAACGGTTTTCTAATCGAGAGAATTAGAACACTGGGCCGGAACGGAGAAAACTAATATGATTGGAAGTTTGTTTATAATTCCATTCCATTCCTCCAGTCCAGTTTTTGTTTGTTCCATCACACACATTCCATCGTTCAAAAAGAAGAAACTCCGAATTGTTCTCTAAAACACTTGTTGTGATTGTAATAAATATTATTTCCATAGAAAATACGAATTTTATACAGACCAACACACAGATGATATAAAACGAGCAGAAAATGTGAGTGCTTTTAGAGAGTTTTATTTAATTTAGCCAACCTGATTTTAAATTTCCGGCAAATTTCACATTTCAAACACTCATTACACAAACTAGGAAAAAGTTGTGAAAGAAACACAACAAAACGTTTTAAACGTATTACAATAAATGATTTAATAATAGATTATTTATTTGTGAGGCAGAAAACCTCTCCAACTGAAGAACCACTTATTCCCAGAGCAGCAGAAATCACAAAACGCTGATATTTTGAATACAATCACTGACAAAGAACTTTAAATATGATTAGTTTAATTTTTTAAAAGAGTGCTAGATATAATCCGTGACCTCTAGCTCGCAATCAGCCATCTGAAACCCTTTAGGCCTATATATATATATATATATATATATATATATATATATATATATATATATAAAACGTGAATGAAGTAAATAGTGACATATAAGAGACGGAGCGCAAAGGATCAAACTCTAAAAGACTCAAAAAATGAGTAAAATTAAATTAGAATATGTCTATTTGTGAGGAGGATGACCATATACTTTAATATGATTATAATGAACTATAAAATAATTCTAAAAGATGCTGTTTAGCATTTTGTGACCTGTGATTTTTTTTTTTTTTTTGCGTAACAGTGCAACAGATGTTGACGCGCGAGGATCAAAGCGCTTTCTGACGAGCCTTTGAGCACGTGACAGCAGACACACTGACAGCAAGAAAGAATTCCCATTCAAAATCGGACGTTTTCTGTTATATTATTAGTAGTGACTGCTGGCAGTTATGTTGTTTCATTTTAATTTGTTTTAAGGCCTTGGAGAGCAAGGAGTGCAATACTAACAGTAATTTTTACCAATAAACCTAAAATAATTATCATATATGACCACATGAGGTGTCAGTAGATGCCTTAGGTCTCAAAATCAAAAAATCAAATCTCTTATCTAGTTTATTATTTGACTTGTGATCATTTTAATGGACAGAACTTTCATTTAGCATAATATCCACACAAGGAAAAACAGAAATATCAATGTGACACTTTCTAGTAGTTAAAACTGAGCTTATGGAGTATCTTTTAAAGAGTTAGAGCATGTCTGGCTATTTTGTTTGCTGTTCTGAATTAAAATATGCTTACCATATTGAATTCAATTGAAAATAGGGAGGCTGGTTATTGGAGAGAATTATTTCCCAAATATGGGAATTTCAAATCAAACAGATATATATATATTTTTTGTATAATTTTTTTATATTTATATACAGATATATTTGAGAAATTGTGCATTTCTCTAGATATTTATAAAAATGCTTAAAAAAACCATGCAACAATAAAACAGCAAATGCACGCATTCAACACAAGGTAAAGTAAGCAAAAAAGAAGAGAGATTAAATAAGCGAAATCATTCTGCAGTCGTTGCTCTGAGAAGAAGGCAGTGGTCTGTTTTGACGTCGATTATCGCCCAGGATCTCACATCCTTCTAAAAGGATCTGCAGTACATGTGAATTTTAATCACACCCTGAAAATCCCAGCCTAACTCGCTGCGCAGTAATACCTCGCTCTTCATCTGTCTCAGAGTATGATCATTAAAGCAAAGCAGCTTCCATATGTTGCTAAAGTGCTGGTGTGCCACTTGTTCATTTTGGTCATGTTTCACTTTGCAACGGAGTTTGCCGTGGCCGTAGGGGACCACAGTGGGCTGAGAAGCAAGCCATGGCAGCTCATGGTCTTCAAGCTCAATGGACCAAAACATACCCACAAATTATTGTCAGGGCTAAACCACATTCTCAGAAATTACAGTGAGGATGCAGCATGACAATTTCATTTGCAGAAGACGTTTATCGGTTCTGTTGCAAGTAAATGTGCAATACAAACTAAGTTTGAAATAAAATTAAAAAAAAAAAAGGCTGCATTTATTTGATCACAAACACAGTATGTTATATTTTAAAACAACTCTTTTCTATTGGGATACACTTTAAAATGTAATTTATTCCTGTGATCAAAACTGTATTTTCAGCATCATTACTCCAATCTTCAGAAAGAAACATTTCTGATTATCATCAATGTTAAAACAGTTGTGCTGCTTCACATTTTTTGTGGAAACCTTGATACATTCCCAAAACAGAAATTAATACTTTATTTGAGAATAATTAAATGAATCAGAAGCGACATTAAATACATTTTAAAGAAATGGTAAAAATCCATCAATCAAAGAATCATGGAAAAAATGTGAACAACATTCCCATAAAAATGTTAAGCAGTTGTCAACATTGATAATGATGAGAACCAATATTAATAACTGTAATAAATCATCATATCAGAATGATTTCTGAAGGATCATGTGACACTGAACACTGGAGTAATGATGCTGAAAATTCCGCTTTCATCACAGGAATACATAAAAAAAATAAAATAGAAAACAAATACTTTAAATTGTAATAATATTTCACAATATTACTGTTTTTACTGTATTTTTGATCAAATAAATGCAGCCTTGGTGAGCAGAAGAGACTCTTTCAAAAACATAAAAAAAACACTTGCAAATGTGCAAACGATTAATCGCATCCCAAATTGTTTGTTTTATACATAATATGTTTGTGTGTACTGTGTGTATTTATTTTGTTTTTGCATAATATATGCATGCATATGCATGTATGCAGTTATATATATATATATACAGTACACACACATATATGTTATATAAAAAACTTTTATTTTAGATGCAATTAATCGCGATTAATCGTTTGACGGCGAAAAATATATAGACATTAAAAAAAAAATAAATGAAACTGGCTTCATTTAGACAAAAAAACATCAAACCAATCGGGTGACCTTGATGATTTTGCAAATCAAAATGATTTTACTAATGACATGTATGAGTACAATGTAGCAAAGTGAACTTGAGAGTAAAGTTTTAGTCAGAGCAGATCCCTGTGAATACCTGTTGTTATAGTCTGGGGTGTGGGATAGAGTGGAGAGGGTGAGAAGGAAAGGTAGACACTCTTTAAGGCTGTAATTATGCCTGTGTTACGGAGGAGAACAAAGCGGAGCCCTGGAGTCATAGTGCAGGGATGTGTCCTCACCGTGCCTTAATACACACGAGACTGAACGTTAATAACAATACAGCAGAACGTGGCCCAGACTGGCTGGCGTCTGTTGCCCTGTACACGCACGTCTTTGTGAATGTGCGTGTGTGAGACACGAGAAAAGATCGAAAGCGTTCCTAGGTGCATGTGTGAGTGTGTGTGTGCATCTTGGACCGTGCTAACGTCCTGTTAAGTCCATCATTGTCCAGTGATGCGGGGTGACAGCATTCCTTTTTACTCGAATCAGTTGTGCGTTATTCCTCTGGCTCACGTCACCTTTTCACAACTGTGTTGCGAAACCGGTACGTCACATCAAGAGTGGGGAAAGATTGCTCTGTGATGTTTCAATATTAGTAAATTTATCACTATTTATTAGCATTTAACTGTTGCTTCAAAATTTACAGTGGTTAAAGTTTGGATTAAGGTTTCTTTAAAGTCTCTATTCATTAAAGAATCATGGAAAAAAAATGTATCACAGTTTCCACAAACAAACATTAGCAAAAAAAAAAAAAAAAAAGAATAATAATAAGAAATGTTTTTTTTTTTGAGCAGCAAATCAGCATATTAGAATGATTTCTGAAGGATCATGTGACACTGAAAATTCTACTTTGCGTCAATTACATTTTAAAATATATTTAAAGAGAAAACAGTTCTTTTAATTGTCATAACATTCCACAACATTACTGTTTTTGCTGTAGAATGCAGTCTTGGTAATAGAACTTATATGAGATTGAAGTATAAGCGGCAAACCAAATGTTACACCGAGATATTTAACAGTATGAGATGGAATTAATGTCAATAGATAGACTCAGTTCAGAAAAAGGGATCTAATATGTAAGGAAGTTAATATGTAAATTTGCAAGTCATAACAATGATAGCTGAGACCATGATTATGGATAATGTGGCCAAGAGGAATCAAATAAATATTGAACAGAAGTGGACCAAGAACAGAGCCTTGAGGGACACCTTGAAACAATAATTAAAAAAACTCTTGAATTCTCTTCCTCTTCATGACTCTGCCACTACATCCTCATTGAAATCTCAACTAAAAACTTATCTTTTCTTATAGTACTTCCAACCCTAGCGTTCTGCTGTTTAGTTATTGTATATTTGTATGAGTATATATATGTACATTTATGATGCATACTCATGTTTGATGCTGTGTATGTGTTATCTCTCCTCAAGCTTGGGAATGCGCTTTATAAATAAAAATGATTATTATTATTACTGTATTTTTCATCAAACAAATGTACCCCTAGTGAGTAAAAGAAAAAACATTTTTTTTAAAGCCTAATTATTCCACTAACATTTGACCGGTAGCGTACGTGCTTGGGTCTTGCAAACAGCAATGTTTACAACAGGATTTGTCTTTTTCCACTCATGTTTTGGCCAGAGGGGATTATGGGTCAGAGGAAGAGGTAGGTGTGCTTTAAGACTGTTAATCTGTGCTTCAGGCTACCGAAGACCTGGGACTGTTTTCTGTGGTCCCCCCTCAGGTCTCATTCCTCTTGTGTAGACAGCTTAAACTCCACGGCACCTCGCCGTTTCATCCTACAGGTCACTGATGCTGTTTGTGTGTTTGTATGTTGGCAGGAACCTTGGCATGGGGTTTGTGACCGTTCACAGGGAGATCCAGAAGATTATTAATCTAGAAGTCATGTTTCAAAGTTGTGCAAAATATGCAGTTTGAGTAGCCAGCACTCCCTGAGAGAAGTCAGAGATAATTACCTCAGATCATCAATGAAGTGTCTGCTGCCACTCCTCAAACAAGCATAACTCAGCACTGACCGATGCGCTAAAAGTGACTCAAAACGGATTAAATGGTTAAAAAACGACAGTGAGACGAAGACAGAGAAGAATCTAAAGTATAATTATAAAACACGTATGCCTTTGTGAGAGAAGTTAATAGAAGATGAGCAGAAGGCAGAAAACAATAGTATTTTTTAATTGTATTGTTGACAAGTTAAAGTATCTCTAATCCAAATAGTATTTTTTTTTAAATTCTTTAGTAAGTTAAATTTTTTGGTCATTTTGCTCTTGCAGAATTAAATAAAATAAAATAAAATGGTAACCTAAAACTGTGCTTTATGTGTATACCAGTCAAAAAATCTGAATAATTCTTTAAAAAAAATTTTATTTTATAAAAAATTAAAATATATTAAAATACAAAAGACTTGTGATACTATTTTACAATATTGCTGTTTTTACTGTATTTTTGATTAAATAAATGCAACCTTGGTGAGAATAAGAGACTTCTTTCAAAAACAGAATTATTCCATACTTAGTGTAAATAATGATCTAATGAACCTGATACGCTGTATTACTGCAATGAAATACTTTATTAGTAACATCAAGCTCATTAAATAAATATTTTCATTTCATTCATTCAAGTGAAGAAAAGCTAATAGTCACCTGCTGTAGTCAAAAGAGTAACATACACAGACATTGAAAAGTAGCCTCTCTTGCAATTTGTGGGAACTGCAAATGTGTGTGTGTGTGTGTGTGTGTCTGGTTTTTGGCTTGGGCTCTGAATTCATCAGCAGAGTAATTGCTGCCAGACAGAAATGTGAGGGAAAGCGCTAGAATCTCTCTGCACGAATGACTTGACCAACTGTTAAATGACCGTCTATGTGTGCGACCACCGTTTCCAAAACACAGAACCAGGTGTAAGATAGTTCGCATTTGACTGCTACTGTAAGTGCTTAATTAGATAATTCATCCAGAATGTCAGCATGGAAGTTAATTAATATGAAGTAATATTCCACATCTCTATGACATCAGTAGTGTTTTTTTGAAAAACAAAACCCATTTATTATATATACATATATATTAATAGCTACAAAATAATCCAACGAGAACCTATTCAATTTAATTTCATTATCAAATAACACGCCAGTGCAAACTGAAGGACAGAAGGAAGATAAATGATATGGGGGGGGGGGGGGGGAATAAAAGAGAAAGAAGCAGAACGTGATTGACAGACAGACCGAATTTTATTTAACACACTAAACATTCACATCTGGATGGCAGGAAAACTGAATTCGAGCGAGTGCAGAAGCACCATTGAGCTGTTTTCTGACACTCAAGCAGAGCAAAAGACACATTCCAGAGGACGAGACAACACTGGGGAGGGGGTTTGGGCTTTTTCCACTGTAAATGTCACCATGGACCACAAAAAAGAAAAGTGCTCAGAAATGAGCTCAGATCAGCTAAGGGCTGTAATAAGGGCGTTTCAGCGGCTGGGGGTGTCTAGAAGATGCATATGGGACGCTTTGGTGCAGCTGGTGGAGATGGGCACAGTTCAGCTGAGGTCACTGAAAGCAGGGCGGTAGGAATGTTGTGGTACATACTGAGACGAGAGGTGGCCTTTCAGAGTTCAACACTCAAACACAACCACACTGAACACCGTGAGAGCTGCTAGCTATGTCATATTACCCAGATTAAATATATATATATATATATAGTATTTCATATATTTCAAATGTAGATAAATGCCTATAAATAAAGTACTTTTTTTTTTATAAACTAACACAGTCCAACAGTGACACTCCACAGGTGAAGGTACAGCAGGAGTTCGCGTCTCTCGTGCCTCCCCTGATCCCACTGACTTATAACGGACCCCCTAATGCATGCGCTGGGTTTAGTGGGGGGGGATTGAGAATGATGGGGAAAGTCACGAGAGTAGGCGATGCCTCTACTGCGCTATGATTGAAATCCCGCCTCTTGTTTTAGTGCGTGTTTTCGAATTGGCCTGAATGAAGACAATGATGGTGCTATTGAGAAGAGTCATCAGCCATTTAGTTATCACGCTTCATGTCACACAAAATCAAACTCGAAAAGACATGAAAACATGAAGACTGGGGGGAGGGGTTTAGTGAGCAATCAGTTTGGAGAAATTAAAGGTGCATTTTCACGTCTGTCTGTCTCCAGTATGTACAAGCTTGATGACGGAATATATGAAAATATGTTGACTATTAAAAAGAAAAACCGAACTTTAGTTCGCAAATAACATATATCGTTTAAATTGTTACTGCATTTAGTTATTATTTTAGAATAAATGCAAAAATACGTAAAAAACACCAACTTGATGAAATTTATACTTGGTTTTAATCAATAGAACATTACTTAGTTAGTGTAAAAATACAAATTAGAATTGTATTTGGTCTCTCTTTTTTAGGTGATGTTTATTTAACCAGGAAAATTAAGTGTAACAGGGACATAAATTTACATTTGATATAAAACATTTGAGGACTTTGCCTCCTCATTTTAAAACTCCACTGATTATATATATATATATATATATATATATATATATATATACATTTTAACATTAACCATCATGATAAACAATTTGATATGTTATACTTCTCACCATTTTTCTTTAGAGAAAGTTCTACCAAAAATGAAAATGTTGTGATCATACTCATCCTCATGTTTTTCCAAACCTGTCTGACACATATTTTGAACAATGTAACGTAATGTAATGTATTTATTTATTTATTTTTGTCCATAATGAATGTAAGTTGGGTCCAATGTTGTTTGGTCCCCATTGCATGCACAAAACAGCTACATTCTGTAAAATATCTCCTTTAGTGTTTCCCAGAAGAAAGCAAGTAATGTGCCTTAACAGTTCACAGCAGCTTCCAGCTGAAAAGAACATATCAGCAGTAAAATACCAAAAACTTTTATTCCTATTTTATTGATTGATAGAGACTTATTTTTTTGCAGTTCATTGTACAATACTAAGCTATGGCCTCAAAATACTTTTGCAATAGTGCATGATTTGTAAACTAATCCATTTTGATGTTTGCATCCCATAACCAGCTCCATATAACTTTTCTGATGTAGTAAACTTGCTCGGTAGCTCACCTGGTATAAAACTGCACTTGTGAAACACGAGTCATGATAAAGAGCTGAAAGTCTTGTAAAAACAAATCTTATAAATCATGCGCATAATTTACTATTTCTTTCCCTCAATTTGCTAAATCGCGCACAAGATTTACTATTTTGTTCCCTCGATTTATAAATCGCGCACAAGATTTACTATTTTGTTCCCTCGATTTATAAATCGCGCACATGATTTACTATTTTGTTCCCTCGATTTATAAATCGCGCACATGATTTACTATTTTGTTCCCTCGATTTATAAATCGCACACACGATTTACTATTTTGTTCCCTCGATTTATAAATCGCGCACATGATTTACTATTTTGTTCCCTCGATTTATAAATCGCACACATGATTTACTATTTTGTTCCCTCGATTTATAAATCGCACACACGATTTACTATTTTGTTCCCTCGATTTATAAATCGCACACATGATTTACTATTTTGTTCCCTCGATTTATAAATCGCACACACGATTTACTATTTTGTTCCCTCGATTTATAAATCGCGCACATGATTTACTATTTTGTTCCCTCGATTTATAAATCGCACACATGATTTACTATTTTGTTCCCTGGATTTATAAATCGCGCACATGATTTACTATTTTGTTCCCTCGATTTATAAATCGCACACATGATTTACTATTTTGTTCCCTGGATTTATAAATCGCGCACATGATTTACTATTTTGTTCCCTCGATTTATAAATCGCACACACGATTTACTATTTTGTTCCCTCGATTTATAAATCGCGCACATGATTTACTATTTTGTTCCCTCGATTTATAAATCGCGCACATGATTTACTATTTTGTTCCCTCGATTTATAAATCGCACACACGATTTACTATTTTGTTCCCTCGATTTATAAATCGCGCACATGATTTACTATTTTGTTCCCTCGATTTATAAATCGCACACATGATTTACTATTTTGTTCCCTCGATTTATAAATCGCACACACGATTTACTATTTTGTTCCCTCGATTTATAAATCGCGCACATGATTTACTATTTTGTTCCCTCGATTTATAAATCGCACACATGATTTACTATTTTGTTCCCTCGATTTATAAATCGCACACATGATTTACTATTTTGTTCCCTGGATTTATAAATCGCGCACATGATTTACTATTTTGTTCCCTCGATTTATAAATCGCACACATGATTTACTATTTTGTTCCCTGGATTTATAAATCGCGCACATGATTTACTATTTTGTTCCCTCGATTTATAAATCGCGCACATGATTTACTATTTTGTTCCCTGGATTTATAAATCGCGCACATGATTTACTATTTTGTTCCCTCGATTTATAAATCGCGCACACGATTTACTATTTTGTTCCCTCGATTTATAAATCGCACACATGATTTACTATTTTGTTCCCTCGATTTATAAATCGCACACATGATTTACTATTTTGTTCCCTCGATTTATAAATCGCGCACATGATTTACTATTTTGTTCCCTCGATTTATAAATCGCACACGTGATTTACTATTTTGTTCCCTCGATTTATAAATCGCACACGTGATTTACTATTTTGTTCCCTCGATTTATAAATCGCGCACATGATTTACTATTTTGTTCCTCGATTTATAAATCGCACACGTGATTTACTATTTTGTTCCCTCGATTTATAAATCGCGCACACGATTTACTATTTTGTTCCCTCGATTTATAAATCGCGCACATGATTTACTATTTTGTTCCCTCGATTTATAAATCGCGCACACGATTTACTATTTTGTTCCCTCGATTTATAAATCGCGCACAGGATTTACTATTTTGTTCCCTCGATTTATAAATCGCACACATGATTTACTATTTTGTTCCCTCGATTTATAAATCGCGCACACGATTTACTATTTTGTTCCCTCGATTTATAAATCGCGCACAGGATTTACTATTTTGTTCCCTCGATTTATAAATCGCGCACAGGATTTACTATTTTGTTCCCTCGATTTATAAATCGCGCACATGATTTACTATTTTGTTCCCTCGATTTATAAATCGCGCACATGATTTACTATTTTGTTCCCTGGATTTATAAATCGCGCACAGGATTTACTATTTTGTTCCCTGGATTTATAAATCGCGCACAGGATTTACTATTTTGTTCCCTCGATTTATAAATCGCGCACAGGATTTACTATTTTGTTCCCTCGATTTATAAATTGCGCACAGGATTTACTATTTTGTTCCCTCGATTTATAAATCGCACACAGGATTTACTATTTTGTTCCCTCGATTTATAAATCGCACACATGATTTACTATTTTGTTCCCTCGATTTATAAATCGCGCACAGGATTTACTATTTTGTTCCCTCGATTTATAAATCGCGCACAGGATTTACTATTTTGTTCCCTCGATTTATAAATCGCGCACACGATTTACTATTTTGTTCCCTGGATTTATAAATCGCGCACACGATTTACTATTTTGTTCCCTCGATTTATAAATCGCGCACAGGATTTACTATTTTGTTCCCTCGATTTATAAATCGCGCACAGGATTTACTATTTTGTTCCCTCGATTTATAAATCGCGCACACGATTTACTATTTTGTTCCCTCGAGTTATAAATCGCGCACACGATTTACTATTTTGTTCCCTCGATTTATAAATCGCGCACAGGATTTACTATTTTGTTCCCTCGATTTATAAATCGCACACATGATTTACTATTTTGTTCCCTCGATTTATAAATCGCGCACATGATTTACTATTTTGTTCCCTCGATTTATAAATCGCACACACGATTTACTATTTTGTTCCCTGGATTTATAAATCGCGCACATGATTTACTATTTTGTTCCCTCGATTTATAAATCGCGCACAGGATTTACTATTTTGTTCCCTCGATTTATAAATCGCGCACAGGATTTACTATTTTGTTCCCTCGATTTATAAATCGCACACGTGATTTACTATTTTGTTCCCTGGATTTATAAATCGCGCACAGGATTTACTATTTTGTTCCCTCGATTTATAAATCGCGCACATGATTTACTATTTTGTTCCCTCGATTTATAAATCGCGCACATGATTTACTATTTTGTTCCCTCGATTTATAAATCGCGCACAGGATTTACTATTTTGTTCCCTCGATTTATAAATCGCGCACAGGATTTACTATTTTGTTCCCTCGATTTATAAATCGCGCACAGGATTTACTATTTTGTTCCCTCGATTTATAAATCGCACACATGATTTACTATTTTGTTCCGTCGATTTATAAATCGCGCACACGATTTACTATTTTGTTCCCTCGATTTATAAATCGCACACATGATTTACTATTTTGTTCCCTCGATTTATAAATCGCACACACGATTTACTATTTTGTTCCCTCGATTTATAAATCGCGCACAGGATTTACTATTTTGTTCCCTCGATTTATAAATCGCGCACATGATTTACTATTTTGTTCCCTCGATTTATAAATCGCGCACATGATTTACTATTTTGTTCCCTCGATTTATAAATCGCGCACATGATTTACTATTTTGTTCCCTCGATTTATAAATCGCGCACATGATTTACTATTTTGTTCCCTCGATTTATAAATCGCGCACATGATTTACTATTTTGTTCCCTCGATTTATAAATCGCGCACATGATTTACTATTTTGTTCCCTGGATTTATAAATCGCGCACAGGATTTACTATTTTGTTCCCTCGATTTATAAATCGCGCACAGGATTTACTATTTTGTTCCCTCGATTTATAAATCGCGCACATGATTTACTATTTTGTTCCGTCGATTTATAAATCGCGCACAGGATTTACTATTTTGTTCCCTCGATTTATAAATCGCGCACAGGATTTACTATTTTGTTCCCTCGATTTATAAATCGCGCACACGATTTACTATTTTTTTTTTCCTGCATGTCACACTCTTCTCCGTAACATTCTTTTTTTTCGATAAAACCGAACACACTTTTAGCGCCACTCACTGGACATTTCACTTTGAGAACGTTTTGCAGAAATGTCGCCACAGGCACATTTTTTTTCAGTGACCCTGGGCTGAAAGAAAGTCAAACGGGTTTGGAACGACATTGGTACGAGGACCGAATTTTTAGGTGAACTTTCGCTTTAAGAGGCTCTATTTGAACCAATATGCTGTCCATTGCAGAATGAAGGACATGAGGATGGCAGACGGGAGGAGAAACGGTCCATCCTACAGTTGAAGGCTTATCCCAAGGGAGTGGAGCAGAGCACATGCACTTCCAATCAACAGACAATGCGACAAGGCCCGAGGTTGCCAGGTATAGAGAGGGAATTTCTAAAGACCGGTTTACCAGGTCCAGGGATTATCCTTCTGAGGTTACCTAAACCCTCAGTAACGTGACCTCCCCTAGCCCGTGGTATTGTGGTCTACTATGCCCAGAGCATCCGCCGAGCACTATGATTACCCATCTCGGCTTAGTCCATCTGTACGGCCAGCTTCAGCGGACCTGACATCTGTCCAAGCAAAACAAGAGCACTTCCTGCACGGGAAACTTGAGAAAGACATTCCCACTTATTTGAGTTTCAACGACGAACGCCTCTCTATGACCGAATGATACTTTAGACATCTCGAGACACCCATGCGCTCTCGCCACCTAATCGACGAATATGATTTTTCCATCCTTTCACTCCCACGAATCAAATATTGAGAAAGCGCCAGCCCCAAGGTCAAATCCCTCTCTCCGGAGCTCCTCAATAGAAACAAATCACCAGGATCAAGTTCAGCTCCTGACAAGAAGTCCCTCGGCTCTGTCAAGTGTTAAGTTCCATTGTGACCTACAATGGCACACAATGGCCCTCGCAGCACCCGGGCTGTCCCTGCTGCCTGATGAATAACACAGGAGCCTTGGATGTGGACACGTTATCAGATCACTGAGATATGGGACAACATATCTGTTCCAGTTTTGAAAATTTTCCAGAGAATGTACTTCAGGCAAATGTACCATTTTATTTTATTTTCTGTTTACCTTATTCAAGTTATGGTATCATATTATTGCTCATTACCTGTAAATCCAACTGTACCCCAGAGAATAAATCTGTGTATGTTTAAAATCAATGGAGTTCAACGTAGAACCCTAATTTAAAGACCCTTTATGCCAAAAAGGTTCAATCGAGGGAGAAAAGTCTTAAATAATTGCATAATATTTTCATGTTTAACAGGTTATTTCATTTTTTCCAGCTAAAGAGTAGAAAAATCATGCAGACTCTAGTGGGATTTATATATAATTTTATGCAATCATGCTTTAGGTAATCATATTTAATGTCACAACCATGATGTCAGCTCCATCATTTAACCAATTATTTGGGATTTTTAGATTCCCAATAATATCTATAACACCAGAAAAATGACCGACAAATGACTATGATGTGACATGCAAAATATGATTAGTTTGCATATCACTGTCAAAACTTCCTTAATAAATGCTGACAAACCACTTTCTCAATTCATTCTCAAAGCGGAGTACTAATGCTGTCAATTTTTATAATGAATATTTGACATGTCAGCATATGTGCTTGTTGTATTTTGACATACACCGAGGGGAAATGAACAAATTGAATTAGCATGCTGCGCCCAAATTTAGATGTGGAAATCCAATTTAACATTCAATTGAATTTTTTACCAAAGCTGGCACACGCGATGACACACGTGAAGGCATTCTGCAAACCACAGGAGAACGTGTGCACCATAATGCTGAATGCAGAGGCAAAATCAACAAGTAAATCAGAACAATGAAAATAAATCGAAATGTTAAAGGAGGTGTCTCCTGTGACCTTAGGCAGCTTTGTGACGGAGCGTACATGGGGGAGTTGAGTTGAGCTTGTCATATTTGAAAGCTTGGGCGGAAGAAGAGAAGGAAGGAGAGAGGTGGTGCTATTCCCCTCCCTCTGCTCCTCTTTCTGTGTCTGCTAAGCGTCGGATTGTCTGCCCATTTGAGGGACAACCGCTGACTTCAAAGGATCCACATTTTTGCCGCTGTCATATTTGAATGTCATGAGACACGCTTCAGACAACCTCTAAGACAGAAAAGAGACATCCGTCTCTTCCCACTTGTAAATGCACACTCTTTAAAACTTTAAGCACTATAGTCTGAGAACACATGTACACTCCTGGGCAAAAAATGGCCCAAACCCAAAATGGCAAAACCCTAAGCTTTTAATTGTCTTAACCACAAATTATTGGTCAGGAAATTAGCTAAATTTAAGCAAATGCTCTACTTAAAAAGCCATTGCTGTCTCAGAGTTTGGGTAGAATATGGGAAATTGCGTGTGAAGTGAAAAATCACAATGAAACACAAGCATGGTGATGATACCAGAGCGGTGTCTTCAAAAATCTGCTGAGAAATATAATGATAAATACATCTCTAGCATTTGAAGCAGATTTTTGAATCAATAATATATAGAATATGATGGACAATGACAGCATTTTCTTTGGGAGCTGCTGTGGAGCCAAAATTATTTCCCAATTATTAATTAAAGCTGCCTTGCCACAATTTTCATTGTAAAAAGTGCTATATAAGTAAAGGTGACTTGACTTGACTTGAAGCATGGAGGAAGGTGTAATTGTGTGGGGAGGCTGGTATTGGTGAGCTACTTCACTGCGAAAAGTCATTTAATGCTTTGGAGAATATTGCAGAATGGCTTGCAAAAATGAAAGGTTGTTATCCAAATAAGAATGAGAAATTTTTCACCTAGACAAAGCTCCTACCCAAACTGCAAAGACAACCATGAAGTGGATTGAGAACAAGTCCGTCAGTCTGTTTGATGCTTTGTCCTTGTCCTATAGTTTGACCTTTGGAACCCTATAGTGAATACTTGGTCTCACATTAAACTCAAACGAATTGGGAGACATTTTTGAACTACTCATGAACTGTTTTAAGCCATTAACATTGAGTGGAACAACACTGACTCGATTAACATCAATTGACATCAATACCATTGGGAAGAACTGACATATAGATATTTTCAATATTGTTTCATAATTTGACAACAGGTATATTAGGCTGCTGTCACTTTAAGATCTGATGCACGGATCCATCATACTGTTACGCATGCATTTTATTTCTCAACTGTTTACATTCACTAAAAACATAACTGACTGTGTTTACATGAATACTCACCAAGTGTATATATATATATATATATATATATATATACACATATAATGTTTCATAATTGTTAACTTATTATATATATATATATATATATATATATATATATATATATATATTATATATATATATATATATATATATATAGGCTGTATTTAGGCTGCTGTCGCTTTAAGACCTGACACACGGATCCATCATACTGTTACACATGCATTTACGTGAATACTCACCAAGTATATTTATAAATACACACACATTTAATGTTTCATTATTGTTAACTTATTATGTATATAGGCTGTTTTTAGGCTGCTGTCACTTTAAGACCTGACACATGGATCCATCATACTGTTACACATGCATTGATGTGAATACTCACCAAGTATATATATATATATATATATATATATATATATATATATATATATATATATACATACATATATAAATAAAAATATACACATAATGTTTCATAATTGTTAACTTATTATATATATATATAATGATTGTTAACTTAGCAATATGTTATCTCCAAATTCATGTTATGTTGTTTCCTTTTCTATTAGTATGCTGTCTTAAAAGCAAGCTTCCTATTAAGTCCATCGAATGCATTTCATCTCACTAGGTTTAGGAACAGAGCCATAGTGTTTTGTTAGTTGCACATTTAGATGTGCAGCAAACTCACACTGCACTGATTGATCTTTTAGGATGTCGGTGTATCTCTGGTCACTGTGATCTTCAAGGCTCCACAGACACATTTTAATATGTCCACACAATGAACTGACCTATTGTTGAAGTGAAAGACAGCGCCCTCTACAGTGGCTCAGGGTCACACGAAGATTGATGTGAATGAATCAGTGACCTTTGAAGAAGATCAAAGCTGCACAGGTTACATACGTCTGCCTGTTTAACTCTTTCATCTTTATGCAGCTCCGGGAGTCATGACCCGAGCCTGTTTATCAAGCCAGCTCACTGGAGGAAGCCTGAGAGAGGCACCTGCACACTTTATGTAACAGAAAAACACATTTTAATTGAGGTGCTATTGAACAGGTTAAGAACATAATCCACTTGTTGGATACACTCTTAAAAATAAAGGTTCTTTATTGGCATCTGTGGTTCCATGAAGGACCTTTAACCTTTCATGGAACCTTTCAATTGAACAAAAGTGGATAAAAAGATTCTCTGGCTTATAAAAAAGTTGGTTCTTACTGAAAAATGATTCTTTAACAGTATTGCTGCTAAAAACGCGATCAGCAGGCAATAAACAGCAAATTCCTTTGAGTTCTTGTTGACTACATTACAAGAGCAACCTAAACGTGCAAAGATTTGGTCTCATTTATGGGTGACAAAGTGCGATTGCATTCCAGGAGTGAGAGTGAAGTCAATTAAGCCATTTCCCCTCCAATTTATCTCCCTGCAGCACCTAGATCAATTGGACTGCAGCTGCAAGGGCCATGTGTGTCTGGGAAAATGAGAAGATTGAGGTAAACCTCGCCTGGCCCCTAGGAGAAAGACTGGCAAGATTGTCTTCATACCTGTTTCAGATGAATGGGGGTTTCAAGTCTAGCTGTCTTTAGGGTGTGTGTGTGTGTGTTGGGATAAGGATGGGGTATGGGTTGACAGAGGATAGATTTGTCAAATGTTGTCATAATCCAGAACATGCTGTCATCCGTTGTAATCGTCTGCCTCTTCTCCACTTGCTATCGGCACTCGAGTACAGAAATAATGGAACAAAATTAAACTAGTCAATTTTGAAGCATTTTTCAAAGTAGATCTTTACACAATTTTAACTCAACTTTACGCAAAATTTAAAATCAATGTTTACAAACACTTTAAAAGTTCATTAAGTAATTTATCTTTTTTAAAATACTGGAAAAACCTGGAAAAAACAATGAAGACTGTAGCTCGACTAAAAAAAAAAACGAACAAAAAAAAACCTGCTAAAAATATTTATTTTATAATGGATTGCTGTGGACTGCAGAACAGGGCTACAGTGATGTGAAAATAATAGTAATAATAACAATAATAATAATAATAATAATAATAATAATCTGTTGACTAAAGACACTTTTTGAAAATTCAATAATTTATTCACTGGAAACAGTAATGTAATGTCTTTTACTCTTCAAATGGGGGTAAAGCAATTACTAATATATGTATTTATTTAATTATTTTATTAATTAATCACCACTTCATGTAATTAGTTCTGTTAAAAAAATGTAATAATGACAACCCTACAATTAAAAATAGTATTGAAATCAAGTATGAGACTAAACATCTGCTCAAATTTTACTTACCCCCAGCTCACAGTTTTGGTTTTTATGAATGTCTATGGTTCTAAAAAATAAAATCTAAAAGGAATTGGTGAACCATACACATATACATATATGTCACTCTTACTGCAGTTAAAGTAAAATGTAGCTCCCAATGTCTTATAAAACTTTGCATCACATATATCATGACCCAATTCCCATCTTGTCAAGATTACCATCTAATTAGGAGTTTTAATAAAAACGCACGATGATAAGATGGTGTTGCATGTTACACCTATCTAAAGGAAGCGATTTCCCTTTAGAAGTGAACTTTGAAATCTCTCACATTTCTTAGATGCAGTGGTCGGTAGACATTCAGCTGAACTGTGAGCCATCTGGAGCGTTTCCCCAAAGGCACTCCAGCGCTCCACTCCAAACCCAATTAGCCAAATCACATTTCAAAAGTGCTTGAGTTTACCTGCCAATGGTCAAATCCTTCAGGTGTCAAGAAGAAGGCTTAGACCTGGAGGAGAGAACCAGAGAGCAGAATGGAGTGGGATTAGAGTGAACAAAAGGCCACAGATATCCTCCAACACCTGTGCGGGTACTGTGGCCAGTGGAGTGTCTACTAATGGGAAAAGCCTTTGGTCCAATTTGCAGGTGCTCAGAACCTAATCTCCCATCTCTTACGGTGGGCCGGGTATCTGTTTACCTCTGTACTAGTTTAGCAGACTCAGTCTCACTTGATAGGCAGAAGAGTTCCATCCACCCTTGCAGCATAATCTAGGTGATCAATCATTTACATCAGTAATTAGGGCCTGGTGTCAAAACAGAAATGGAACATGAGCCTGGGGACTTGTGTGTAGCGGGGTTGACATCAGACTTGGCAAGTGTTATGGGTGATGTGGGTCTGCGTGGGTGAGATTGGGGGGGATTCTCGTCTCAATGCCCGACTGTGGTCCAGAAGCCTGAGGTTAAGACATTCCACTAACTTGATCCATGTTTAAGTATACAGTTTGTTCTGTGCCTTCCTGTAGGCAATCGGGACAAAATACTTGAAGATATATTAGTACAGCAAGATGAAAAACAGTATCGACTCAAACTTGGCTCCTAAAACAAAAGATTTAGCAGCCAAATGATCATATTCAGTTGAGATTTTACAGAATTGCGCCCATCTTAAACATTGGAATGTTTCTTGATTCATTCATAAAAACAAAACTCTGTTGGGAATATGTATTTTACTTACACACTGTCATATGAGCGGGCAGCTGATAAATAGACTAACAAACCTCAAATATACATTCTCGGTTCATTTAGAGTGACTTGTGGTTATCAATTCAGTAATGGCTTTGAAGGATTCGCTGACTGAGTCTGATTTACTGTGGTGCAAATTCAAGACTCATTTTGAATAAGAATCATTTGTGTTCATTGTCACCTACAGGAAACAATGGCATACATACAGTACTGTGCAAAAGTTTTAGGCAGGTGTGAAAAAATGCTGTAAAGTAAGAATGCTTTCAAAAATAGACATGTTAATAGTTTATATTTATCAATTAACAAAATGCAAAGTGAGTGAACAGAAGAAAAATCTACATCAAATCAATATTTGGTGTGACCACCCTTTGCCTTCAAAACAGCATCAATTCTTCTAGGTACACTTGCACACAGTTTTTGAAGGAACTCGGCAGGTAGGTTGGCCCAAACATCTTGGAGAACTAACCACAGTTCCTCTGTGGATTTAGGCAGCCTCAGTTGCTTCTCTCTCTTCATGTAATCCCAGACAGACTCGATGATGTTGAGATCAGGGCTCTGTGGGGGCCATACCATCACTTCCAGGACTCCTTGTTCTTCTTTACACTGAAGATAGTTCTTAATGACTTTCGCTGTATGTTTGGGGTCGTTGTCATGCTGCAGAATAAATTTGGGGCCAATCAGATGCCTCCCTGATGGTATTGCATGATGGATAAGTATCTGCCTGTACTTCTCAGCATTGAGGATACCATTAATTCTGACCAAATCCCCAACTCCATTTGCAGAAATGCAGCCCCAAACTTGCAAGGAACCTCCACCATGCTTCACTGTTGCCTGCAGACACTCATTCGTGTACCGCTCTCCAGCCCTTCGGCGAACAAACTGCCTTCTGCTACAGCCAAATATTTCAAATTTTGACTCATCAGTCCAGAGCACCTGCTGCCATTTTTCTGCACCCCAGTTCCTGTGTTTTCGTGCATAGTTGAGTCGCTTGGCCTTGTTTCCACGTCGGAGGTATGGCTTTTTGGCCGCAAGTCTTCCATGAAGGCCACTTCTGACCAGACTTCTCCGGACAGTAGATGGGTGTACCAGGGTCCCACTGTTTTCTGCCAATTGTGAGCTAATGGCACTGCTCGACATCTTCCGATTGCGAAGGGAAGTAAGCATGATGTGTCTTTCATCTGCTGCAGTAAGTTTCCTTGGCCGACCACTGCGTCTACGGTCCTCAACGTTGCCTGTTTCTTTGTGCTTCTTCAAAAGAGCTTGGACAGCACATCTGGAAACCCCTGTCTGCCTTGAAATTTCTGCCTGGGAGAGACCTTGCTGATGCAGTATAACTACCTTGTGTCTTGTTGCTGTGCTCAGTCTTGCCATGGTGTATGACTTTTGACAGTAAACTGTCTTCAGCAACCTCACCTTGTTAGCTGAGTTTGGCTGTTCCTCACCCAGTTTTATTCCTCCTACACAGCTGTTTCTGTTTCAGTTAATGATTGTGTTTCAACCTACATATTGAATTGATGATCATTAGCACCTGTTTGGTATAATTGTTTAATCATACACCTAACTATATGCCTACAAAATCCCTGACTTTGTGCAAGTGTACCTTGAAGAATTGATGCTGTTTTGAAGGTAAAGGGTGGTCACACCAAATATGGATTTGATTTAGATTTTTCTTCTGTTCACTCACTTTGCATTTTGTTAATTGATAAATATAATCTATTACCAAGTTTATTTTTGAAAGCATTCTTACTTTACAGCATTTTTTCACACCTGCCTAAAACTTTTGCACAGTACTGTACATGCTTTCCTGAATTTCGCTAAATGTAAAGAGATTTTTAATTATTGTGGCTAATTTGTATATTTGTTGAATTTGGAACCATTTTTTTTGTTCGGAGTCTAGAGCCCTATTCTCTTACAAATAAAGATTCTTTATTACCATTGATGGTTCCATGAAGAACCTTTGAACCTTCCCATTGCAAAAAAGGTTCTTCATAGCGGATTAGATTATTAAAATGTTCTTCACACTTAAAAAGGGTCTTAGAGATAGACTGACTGATGGTTCATTCAATAGAACTGAATGAAATCCAACTTCAAGATCTGAAAAGTTACTAAAAATTGAGACAATGAGCCACCAAGGTGAGGTTAGGCAAAAATAACAGTGATAGAAATGATAGAAAAGCTGCCAAACTGTACTGAAGCTGGAAAGCCAGCTGATTGAAGTTTATTACCCGTGGGAACGAAGCAAAGTCTGCTCTTACAATAATAACACTACAACCCGAAGGAACTGAAGGTGATTCACTTTAACCTTTCACGCTAAATACCAGTCCAGTAGCCCAAGGGAGGGCGAGAGTCTGTCTCAGAACACAGAGTTTCTCAGCTGAACTAAATGGCCATGCTTTGAAGAGGTGGGCCAGGGCCATCAACTGGTCCAGTAATGAATTAATCTATTGGAAGAGGCTGTACATGGGTGGGGCAGAAGATCAAAGCATGTTTCTCTTATTGCCTGCACCTCAGGTGAAGTTGAGGCATGTAGCCAGTTGGGGTGATACGCTGTCCCACACATCAGCAGGAATGCAGAGAACTTTGTATCCCTCTAGAGTCGGGTTTCACGGTGAATGCTGTAGATATCATTACATGCATGCATTGAGATCAGTCATTATGAAAAATGACTGTGGTCGAAATACAAAGTGAGCAACTGTAAAACAGAAAGCATTACTCAATACGCTCGCTGATTCTCTGGAATTAAAAATTATTATTTTGAGTTATTAATGACGAAACATGTACAGTATTAAAGTTTCATCTAACGACTAAAAGTTGGTGTCTAAATGGTAGGTGGTTTAAAACATGATGTGCTTTGGAAATTCTACTAAAAAGTACCAAACAGAAAATATTCAACTACAACAAGCTGCCCACAAAGACACAATGGTCACAGGAATACGTCAAAGTTGCGACGAAACTAAAGTAGCGACAGAGTGTTGCTTCCATATTGTGACGTACATCCATGTGAAAGGCTTATCAAATCGGTTGAAATGTGGGCGATGAAAAATGGAGGCAAATCTGAATGTGAAGATCAAGTTATGAAAAAAAATTCAACATCGTCTGATGTCACAAATAAAGCTTGGGCTTCACAAAAAGAGGATATGTATATATATTTATTCATTGTGTATTGACTAATTATAGTATGCATATGTAAAATGTTTGGCACTATATATATATATATGCCAAACATGCACATTTTTGGTACATTATATATATATATATATATATATACACACACACACACACACACACACACTATGTATATAGTGCCAAAATGTGCCTCTATTTTATGTTGTTCTCATCCTGGTTCTCTTCATCACAGGCCAAAATGGACATTAATCTATAATGTCATAATGTCATCTTGGATTGGTTACATAAATCAGGCTTTACAAAAAGGAACTAAAGTTTTAACGAGTATTTTTGAAGCATTGAAATAGATTTTGGTCAAAAACATGGCCACAAAAAAAGCCATAAATCTTGAAAAAAAAAGTTGAAAAAGGTTCCTATTTTTATGTCTTTGTTTATGTAGTATAAGAAAAAAAAATCCTTCCTTTTTTTTCCCTATCCCTCCAAAGGATCTGACTTATGAGACTACAAGAGACCGTTTCCTTTGGATCCTAATTTTAACCAAAATGAGCACAACACTTTTGGAGCCGCCTTGGCCACATGAACGCAAAGGGAGTTCGAATGAGGGATTATGCCGAGATTCGGCTGACTGTGTAAATCCGTACAGCAACACCAAAATCTGCGAAACATAATTCGGTGTGCATCGCCATTGCCTGCCAATCATCAGCTTCCACTGGGTAAAGATAAAGCGCTCATTCGGAATAATAGCTCCTCTAACGTGCACTGGGATATAATCCTAGTCAACAAAGAACCACTTTGAGAAAATCCACTAAACAGCGCAGAGGCTCTCCTGAGAACGTCCACTGTATGAAACAAACATCGGAACACATACAGAAGAGCCACTGAGACCTCATCTCACAGAGCAGGATTACTTTCCTGTGGGAACAAGTTGTCAAAGATCCATATTTGCCGATCTCAATAGTTGCGCTGTGCAACCACCGAGTGTTAATGCCATAATCGCGTGGCTCTGCTGTTACTCAAACAAAGTGGGTTGTCCCTTAAAGAGGCTGCCGATAAAGGCAATGCAAACTGGGATATGTTTACATCATTCCAACACCTGCTTTTCCCACAAGTTCTTGTGAATGGTCTCTCTGTGATGCTGACTGGGCATGCATGTGAGACAAATTATCTTGAGTTGTGGGACCTGTTGTTGTCTGTTCCTCTTGAGTCAACACAATTATTTGTGGTAGATCAAGAAATCATTATCGCACAATAGCGCGCTTAATTCATAAACACATCCTCGTGGGTGGAACAGAGCACGGAGGAATAGACCCCGCGCGTTTTCTTGTAATGCGAAATGTTTCTTGTTGTGAAAAGGATTTTATATGCTTTCTATTTGAAGCCGCTGTCATTTATTATCGTTGACAGGTTTGATACGTTTGAAGGGGTGAGGAATGTGACCAGCCTTTGTGGTTTTTGATTAGGCTTAATGATCTTGTGAATGAAGTTCTGTTGAGATCACAAAAGGATGTGGTAGAGACACTAAGAGAGAGTGAGCCACAGACCACAAACAAGACTAATGAGATAATATGTTTGCCTGCTAACAAGGTAGCTACTCTAGAGAAAAAGCGTGAAGAACTCCCTAGGGTGTCATTTAAAAGAAAAGAAAAAAAAAAAGCCACAAACTGCCAAATCAGGACGACACTGGTTTGAACTTTGGGATGAGAAAAACTCAACATAGGCTGATTGGAAATTTTTTTTTTTTTTCTACCAAAATGTACATTTACCAACAGTTGATGGCAGTTTTCAGCGACTTTTATTCCTGTTCACTAAAATTATGATTTCAAGGGCAGAAAGGTTTGGTTCATTTTCAAACATGATAGAGCATTAAACTTTCAGCAGCACTCTCTACCACGATACACAATCACTGACAGAATAAAATGTTGCCAGATTCGCTTTCATCTGAATAAAACTGAATTAGTTTTTAATGGCATTTACTGGAAGTGAAAGTGTCACGAGACATGCAAGACGTGACGTAAAATCATGTTTCGGTAATGGTCTTCGAATGAGCCTGGGTTGGAAAAACTGGTTCGGTGTCCATTCCAGGTTGACTACAAGATAAGCAGAACTCACAGCATTTGTGGCATAATGTTGATTATTTCCTTTTCTTTAAAAAGATAAAAGTCTACAGTGAAGCATTTATAATGGAATTGAATGAGGCAATTCCTTGGAGGATTTAAAAGCAGAAATGTGAAGCTTATAATTTTATAAAAGCACTTAAATGAATTATTTTCTTAAAACTTATTATTTGAGCAGCAAAAAGCTTTTTTTCAGTCATTTTAGGGTTTTGTATGGAAGCTTGTTTCCCCCCACTAATAAAACAATTTAAAAGATAACTGACTTTTTATCTTGCAATTCTGATTGTTTTTTTTTCTCAGAATTGCGAAATATAAAGTTATAATTAACTTAAAAACTCGGGATAAAAACTCGCAATTGCGAGAAATAAATTTAGTATTTGGAGATATAAACTCGCAACTTTTTTCTCGCAATTTCGAATTTATATTTCGCAATTCTGACTTTTTTTCCAGCAGTTGTGAGTTTATATCTCGCAATTTGGAGTTATTTTTCTCAAAATTGTGAAATCTAAACTTGGAATTGCGAGTTATAAAGTAAAAAAATGTATATCGCAATTCTGACTACAACTTCCAATTGCGAGTTTATATCAGGCCATTCTGAGAAAAAAAGTCAGAAATGCGTGATGTAAACTCGCAATTGCGAGAATTTTTTTTTTTTTACTTTTTATTCAGTGTCGGAAACAAGCTTCCATAGTTTTGGAACGTTGTTAGTTGTAAATGTCAATTTAAATTTAAACAGGTTAGTAAGCAAGTTTTCCACACTAAAATAATACACATGCGAAGTGTTTATGCGTAGAGTATTTTAATTGAATAAAGTATTCATTTGCTTTTCTTAAAGGAGAGAAAAGTCTAAGTTAATTTGTGTGTTAATAAACATTACGCCTAAAAGAACTTAACAAGTACTGAACCTACAATATTCCTTTAACCAGCTTACAGTCCTAGCTTCGGTTGAAGATTTTTGATTTCTTGACAAATTTTCAAAACAAAGATACAGTACACGGACTACCCGAACACTCAAGCGGCAAATGAAGGGGTTGACAGGTGTGTTCTGCCCATGATAATTATTCCAATCAAACCCAACACCTGTTTGCTGCTCTCCTCTCCCACATGTAGGCTGTTAGCCCCTTGACATATGTCACCTCTCAATCTCACGAGGGCTAATTCAGCTGTTAGCACAAAGAAATAAACACAGATGCTTCTGGAAAACTCAAAGATGACCAACGACGGCTTGGACTGCGAATGTATCATTTTCATATCAGTACTTGTAAGCTGGTTCACTCCAGACATCTATTTGATTCTACTCTTTGTGTTAGCAAATAAACAATAGTATGTGTGTGGTATCAGGGTCTTAGCTCTCTTTTCTAATGTTGCCTGTGTTTACCATCAAGATATGTCTCTGATGTGACCAGAGGGTTTGTCTTTTTCCTTTTTCTGAGTCAGGCTACAGCGAGATTGCTTGATAAGCTTTCGGCGTCTCGTGGTCACGTTAACACGGCCTCCATTACCCATTATCAGCTCCCAAGGGCCAAACTTGAAAAACAACACAGGGTAACTCAAAATCTGCTGGAGAAAACCTTCTATGTCTAAAATTAAAAAAAAAAAAAAATCCTATCTGATTGACTTTGCTGTAGTAGTCAGTTTTTTAATGCTTTAAAATCTTGAAATTGGCTTGGGAAAAAAGTGAAATGATGCAGAACGGTTCTGTTTGACCCCACATTGCAGGTCATTACGACCTCTCGAAATTCAATTCCACAGCGATTGCGCCTCCCAAATGAGCAAGTCCCTGCAGAAATAAACGAAGGAACCGGGATGAGCGCTGCAACGCAACCAGTATTACACAATCACATTGTTTTCACACGTTTTTTTGCGAATTAACAATTCAAGATCCCATTACCGTGTCTGTGCCAGAGAGAGTTCATAAATTACACGAGAGAGTAATAGGAAGAACAATGTTTTTGAACCTTGAACATTGTATAGCCCATGGCAATTTAGGCTGAGGAATTCAGCTTTGAGGTTTGTCAAAAATGATGGACTCCGCTGGTCTGGACTGCCAAGAGTTTCTGAGATTCTCTGTATCATTCACGTCAGAATATGTATAAACACATCCATCAAACGAAGGCACAACCTTCAAAGAACACCAAGATGTTGATGAGAAATGCTGATCAAGGAGCGACGGAAATGCCAGAGAGTCTGGAGAAGTGCTGATAAGACTTTTTATAAAAGTAAAATAATTTAAAGCAAACCTTTATTTTTTTCTTTTCTCCTAATGTCCTGACTATATAAGATGCTAAAATCAATCTACTGGAACTGTTCAAATAGAAATTAAACAGCATGGATGAATGTTGTTGTTGTTGTTGTTGTTTTACATCGGAGGTCACTTGAGTCATGTGACTCAGCTGTTACCAGAAAATGGGTATTATTAATAATTATTAAAAAAAACACAAATATTGTGTCATGGTCAAGTAGTGAATAATGTCTGTTCACAAGAATGCAAGGTAATAGTAAAAATCAAGAAAACGCAAAGTAAAATCTGCATGAATCGAATTCAATTGACCCTTCGCAAACAGTTTGATTGACAGGCGATCTGACCAATCATAACCCCGAATCTGCCATTTTGTCTGACAAAGCAGTCAGGGGAGTTAGTAGATTAACGTTGGTGAACTTGAACTTGATAAATTGTGTGTGCTCACGTCTTTCCACGGTTGAAACAACATTCCTTCTGATGTTCATTCATGTTTATTTGATGCTATAAATGAACTGGTATGAAGAGATGATCGGTTCACGAGGAGCTACAGCGATCTGTCACGACACATTAAACACACACTATACGCTATTTATTGATTAAACTTAAATACAAAACTGTTTCATATATCAGTGTCCACTTTGCTCCACGATTTATTTTTTACCTTGTGAGAACATGATGTGTGGCGTGAGAGCACATGGCTTGTCGGACATAGCAACAGTAACTAAAGGGGGCGGGTCTTTGTGTAGGGTCAATTGGCTTGTCAGCACAGTAAGCTTGACAAAAGTAGGAAAAATTTAAGTCTAGAGTAAAGTAGCTACAAATCCCCCAAAAACATACATACATAAAGTTGACATTAACACCCGCCGATTGAATTTTATAAATAAAATATTCATTGTTCAATTGAAGTCTTTAAAGAAGGCATCTCAACTAATAATAAGTGCAATGTAGTGTTGTCAAAAATATAGATTTTTCGATACATATTGATACCGAAATATCTGAAACGCTTCCAATACTGAGTTTCCGCAGATAGAAACACAATACCAGCTGCGCTTTCTTGTTCTCTCATCTCTCACAAACCCGCCTCCCCGCACTCATTCATTTGCTCCAGATGAATATTGTTGGTGTTACAGGGCTTGAATTTTGCCGTGGGATTGCACGTATTGCGCATAACTATACTAATTCCCGCAGTGTGTGCACATAAAGCCACCTCTCAGTATTAAATTGAGTTCTTTTTCACTGTTTAATGCGCTTAAATAGTCAAATACAAACAAAATAATGTCAAAATGCCGGTCATGGCGAGTATTCTCGTAAGCACAGTCAGTTATGTTTTACCTGAAATGAAACAGTTGAGAAAGAAAACGCACGTGTAACAGTATAATGGATCCGTGCATCAGGTCTTAATAAGACAGAACCCTAATATAGCTGCTGTCAAATTATGAAATAATATAAAAAATATCCATATTTGAGTTTTTCCCTATGGTTTCAATGTCAAAATTATGGTCAGTGAAAACTGGAAACCTTTGGAAAACCACTAGCCACAGTGGCTGGTGATCAAAAAAGTTAATGTTAAGCCCTGGTTGAGCCCTGGTACACTATACAGGCTTCATTGAAAGTATACCTAAAGTTTTTCTCAAACACCAAGGCACAAAACTGATTCTTTTGAATTCAGCTGTGTTTTTCAACATATGTAATCAAATGCATACAGTACACAGCAGCCTGCAGGTGTTAAAGCAGGAGATCCCAAAGACAGCAAAAACAATTGCTCATCTTTCTTCATCTATCCTCAGGTAAGGCTTTAGTCCACTTAGTAGAGGTAAAGCACATAAAGCTGAGTAGGTCTGATCTGCCCCTTCATCTAAATATTGGATACAAAGCACAAGGCTTTAGGGATTACAGAAAAATCTCTATCGGGCCTCGGAGCTGTGGTCAGGAAGGGTGTGGCTGCCGCGGCCTGCAACCGAAGAGGATAAACTCCCTAAAATCTCAATATCAAAACCCTTCATCATTTTGCATCCACGATGTCATGGGTGATTATACTCTGGCCACGCCGTGCTCCAATAACACCAGGGACGGCGGTAGGCCCGGATGACACAGATCTCGCCAATCTTTGTACTGCACATTCAAATATTCGACGGAAACCTGGCCTGGACCTCAGGCCGTGGCTTAGCCCGAGGCAACGGACTGCACAGTGGCCTTTTCATTGTCATGCATCAATGAGAGCGAGAGCCTATGGGGGTCACATGACTTGGAGCTTCATCCTGTATTGTTTTTTGAGCTTCTGAGATTTGAAAACCTTACTTTTCCCCTAGTTCCTCCACTCCTCCCCCACTCTGCCATGTTGTTACCTTCCAGCATTGAAGGCTGGAATGTTTATTGAGCCTCGTCAACAATGACAACAACAACAAAACCGGGACTTGCCCACCTGTGTTCCCGCCCCTTTTGAAACAATGCAGCATCCGAATCACCAAACCAGGCCTGCCAGTCATTCTAACCCAACCCATGGCCCCCTGCGGACCGGGGAATGCCTGAAGAGACGCCTGATTTTTGTGTTTTTGCCACTCCTTAAGTTCTCAGGGAGATTAGCTATAAAACTGGAGGGGTGCTAGTCTCCTATCAAACACTCCAGCTGTTTCTTACGTAAATATGAGGGGTGAGCCTAATTTAAACACTCATTAATGACATGCACTTTAAATAAATATCACAGATGTAATCAAAAAGCTGTTATATCATAATGAACGATCTCTCGTTTTGTGATTGCTTCATAAACACAACAAAAGTCCAAATCCATTATATATACTCTACGAGTGATGAATTTGGAATAATCACCAAGCCTCACCAAGGCTGCATTTATTTGATCAAAAAACAGTACAACTTTTGTTTTCAGTTTTAAAATGTAATGTATTTCAAGTTTCAAGCTATCCTTCAGAAATATGGATGTGTTCTTTGTTCTCAAACGTATACACAACGAATGCATAATGTTGTAATAAAGGGATAGTTTACCCCAAAATGAAAATTCTGTTATTATTTACTCATTCTCATATGCTTTTTTTCAGGGGAAAACAAAAATATATATTTTTTTCATGGAACAAAAGGTAATTGTGGCTGCCAAGTTTATAAAAGGACAAAAACACAATACAATAAAAGCAGTCCATATGTCCATAATAATACAAAATGATCATAAATGTGGCTTTCTAGCAAGAATTGCTTCATTACTGACCTAAGCAAATTGGGAATGATGGCTTTAATGTGCACATTTTGCAAGTCAAAGAGCGTTTTTTATTATTTCGAAATATGTGTTAAAGGTTTAGTTCACCCAAAAATGATTTACTCACCCTCAGGCCATCGTAGGTGTATGTGTCTATCTTCTTTCAGACGAACACAATTGGAGATGTTTCTAAAAATATTCCTGGCTCTTCTTTATTCACTATAATGACTAGCTTCCGGCAGACGGCCGTACGCATGGATTTGCGTCAGAAGACTAACCCCTGACCTGACGCATGACGCAATGATGAAGGCGGAAGCCCAGAAGACTAGAAGTCTAAAATTAGAATTTTTAAAGAGAAATGCCGGAGGATTTTGATGTAAAAGAAGATGAGGTTGAGTTTGTTGCACAACCCTATTTGTTTAAACCGCTTGATATACTCCTACATCCAATTCGTCATGCATCGCATCAAGGGTTACTCTTGTGGCGCAAGTCGACTTGCCCATTATGCGTATGGTCATCTGCCGAAAGCTAGTTATTTTAGTTTATAATTTTTTAAAATATGGATATTTTTCTTTCAAAAACCAATGGCTTCGCTTCAGAAAGCCTGGAGCCGTATTTTTATGATGGATGGATGCGTTTTTTTAGGCTACAAAATCACGCCCCATTCACTACCATTATAAAGCTTGGAAGAGCCAGGTTATTTTTAAATATATCTCTGATTGTGTTTGTCTGAAAGATCACAGTGATTAGTAGACTAACTATTTTTGATTATTCTCAAAGGATATAAGTGAGAGTGAGCCGAGCGGATTGGTGGGAAAGCATCTTGAATCCATGTCTGTACTGTAGGTACATGTGCTCAGCACATTTCAAGCATCGCCCTCCAGTAAAATCAAACTGTGTTACAGAGGAAATAACAAAACAACAGCAACAACAAAAGAAAACAACAAAAAAGACTCTGTAGACTAAGGACCACATAAATAAACAGGAAATTAGATGCCAGTCAGCAGTTTAAAAAGAAAAGAAAGAAGAACTGTTTCTGAACGAGTAAGATAACCTCACTAAATTTCACAGTAATAGGGCTGTGCAGTGATAGGGTTTTTGGATGCGGACCACATGGTAATGGGGCACACTGGGTGTCTGGGCTTTATCACTCTGACTGACAGCTGGGTGGGGGCACAGCCTCGGGCAGTTTAATAGCAGACCTCTTAGCCCACCCACCTGACCCTGCCCAAACCCACCATCTTGAAACACCTATATTATTCTCTCAGGAAGAGGGTTAATGAGGGAAAAAGGTTCCGGAATCAAGAACTATTTTTGGATTTAGGATTTTAGGCAGTCACCGGGTGAGCACAACAGATAAGTGAGATATTGTTTTTAAATCTTAAGTTTGTACGTTGCTGCTCAGAATTTCTGTCATTAAACTAATGCAAACATATTAAGATGTAATATTAACTGAATATTAATAAAACTAATGTGTAATATGTGTAATAAGTACTAACTAATGTGTAATAAGTTAAAAAATGAACAAACATTATTTGTGAAAACATTCCATTTACACTTGGCCACATAAATCTATCTCTGCAAAATGAGAATAAATTAGTGCCGTCAAATCGATTAACTGCAATTAATTGCAATTAATCTCGTCTAACATAAAGTTTGTGTGTGCGTCTATATATATATATATATATATATATATATATATATATATATATATATATATATATATATATGTACATACATACTCACACATGCATATATACTACATGCGATTAAATGCAATTAATTGATTTGACACCACTGATATTCTCGCGGTATTTGTAAATTTAACAGAGCTCACAGCAACAAAAACAGATATTGGAGAGAGAGCATCATCAGCAGTGGTAGGATCATTTCGCCTCACTACTTTTAATGAAGATAATTGTGTGTTGAGCATCTGTAACTTACTTTTCAGTTTCATTTGCATTAGTTTGCATGTATGGCTTGCTAGAGAGATACTCAGTGCGGCAGGTTGCAGTAGTACTGTCATATCTGCCAATAACATGTCATATACATTTGTAGTTTTGTCCAGTTTCATTTGGAATGTGTCTCAGGGTACGTTTACACGACTACATAGTACTAAAAACGATCCCCGTTCACACGGATCTGCAAAAACAATTAAAATGACTGTATTATGCACGCCAGGCCAGTAGTTGGCGAAGTCACTTTCTAAAGAAAATCTACATGCCTTTAGACTGAACACCTCATTTGCATGTGTATGACATCACAGTTTATGCAAATTTGCATTTTTGTAGTTTACACAGAGACGATAACAGTATTGTTTTCAAAAACTTGCAAATTCAAACCTGTTTTCAAAACGCCACAAAATGCCACTGCCATATAAATGAAAGGCCAAAATGCATAAAAAAATTTCAGTGACTAGTTGAAAACTGTGTCATGTAAATGGCCCCTCAGACTACCTCATAAAGTGGTTGGAGTGATCGAATTTAAATACTGAAAGCATTTCAGAGGGCATTTATACCAGGGCTGCACGTTTTATCGCACAATATGAAAAATAACATTGAAGTTGAACACGATTATCGCTTAAAAGCATTTCATAGTGCGATTATGAAATTGCAAAGGCTGCGATTATAATTTTATGCATAGCTTGTCAATGAAGTACGGCTCGAAATGCTAATCCATCTGAAAGCACTGCGAGTTTAAGTCATTAATAATTTAAATTTTAAACAGCAAAATCTTTCCAGACATGAGAAGCATTTATTAACATCTTGTCCAACAAAAGACATTTAATAACACGTTTTTACTCCAAACTCAATTCATAATTACCAATCAAGTCAATGGGGACATGAAACTGTTTGGCTATCAACATTCATCAAAATATCTTCTTTTGCATTCAACAGAACAAAGAAACCCATACAGGTTGAGGGTGAGTAAATGATTTTCATTTTTGGACAAACTATTCCTTTAACATCTAATAACACCTGGAAATGAAACCAGAAAATGTCCACAAAAAAAAAACTATTACAATTTAATATTTATGTCACAGGAGAATACATAGGAATACAAAACAGCAGAAATGCACTCAAAGTAAAGACGATAAACAAAAGTGAACTGAAGCATATATACACAGAAGGGAACAAGAGGACTAAATGAGACACAGGTGTAATTAATCAGAAACCTACGAGATTAGTTAGATTAACAAGATTAAACTGCAAGGAAACACAAGAATGAAATATAACAAAACCCTGACAATTTAATGTTCTGCACTTTTCTAGGTCACTAATCAAATGTAAGCAAATTTGTGACACTGACCGTATTAACATTCTCAAACCATGCTTGACAACATGGATCATCTGGTTTTCTTATGTCAGCTCGAGTGATGATGTGAGCAAAACATAATATATCCTACTAAAATAAATAGATTATTCACTTAATATTTTATGCCAACAATATAATTTGTAATAACAAGAAATTAGAAAAAAAAAGCAAAAACTAAGAGGCCAAACACACTTGCATACTTGAGTTGGAAAAGTAGTTCTTGCAGGTGCACTTTTTGTATATCTCAAAGTCTGTGAAATAAACCAGCACCACTCTTTGCATGTGCAAAGGCAACCATTACAAAACGGAGACCGGTGTAACTTGGCAATGATAAATTTCACGTCTGGAACTGCTGCTTTCCAGATGAAAACAACTAGGAAGTAAGGTGGAAAATCAGTCAAATCAGGTGGGTTCAAGGCGGGTGGGCTGGAGGTGTCCACCCATCACCAGCTTGATACAAACCAGAGCACCTCGAAGCTTCTAGTTAAAGTCATATTCCCTCTCATGCAAACACTCAAAATAAATGTTCATTCGTAGATGCATTGAAACAAACATGGCACACAATGTTATATTTTCATATACAAAATAAGGAAAAGTGAACAAAAACAAGAATATCTGGCCAACTGGAGGAAAGCCAGAAGCTCTGAAAGAAAGTCAAGTGCACATTATTAAAAACCTATGATTACTAAATTCCAAACGACATTGCGTAAAATAAAGAGGCCATTAAGCAGTTAAAGTAGAAGATTATTACCAAGTTTATTCTTTCATCTGCATACCTCCAGGTCAAATCCTGGGATAAAACGTATTTTTAATGCTGATTTGTGTGTGTGTGTGTGTGTGTGAAAAATCTCTCAAATCATAATCAAATTAGCCAAAAATATTTAATAAACAACTACAAAAGGGGCAGGTGTGTAGAACTTGAATGCCGGCTGCTCCAGTTATGTGGAAATCTTCCACGTGGACCTGCCAGAAACTTCATAATGCTCCTTTAGATAAAACAGGGCTCACCTTGTGTTCGATCAACCACAACCATTAATGATGATGCTGTTTGTTTCACTCTAACTGTGACCACAAACAGGTCTGTATCACTTAGTCTGTCCAAAACCAGGCTCAAATCAAACCAATTACTTTACTTGTCCAAAACAGACATCCACAATCCTTTGATACTTTCCAGCAATAAAGCTGTGATACCTGGTTTATTTGTATGTTCCGCTTCATAGCCGGCGTCGAAATAACACGGCTTTCTCATTTACACAGATGAGCGAGATGCATGAATTTGGGATTAAAAACAAATGTGTCTTTAGGACAAGTATCTACAATATGAGTGTGATATATTTTAAAAATGCATGTGCAAAAAGTTTTTTTTAGAAATGTGTGATGTATAAATGTATATTTTTATAGATAGATAGATAAACATTCATTTGATTTTTTTCCACCTGAACTGATCTTGCTTTGTATATATTTTACAACATCAGGATATGAAGTGGTCTTCTCTGATATAATTTTATGTTTTATGTATTTTTTGCTTTTGACATTAATAATCAGTGATTATTACTTTTCTTCCTAAGAAATAAATCATTTTCAAGAATATCATTTTTTTAAAATGAGGCTACTTGTTCATTATGATATAATTAAGATATTTTTACTTTAAGCACCCCAAAAACAAAAAAGATTAATAAAAAAAAAAAAAAGCTAATTATAAGAGCTGCATTCAAGTTTTATTTTTTTTAAAATAAATAAATAGGGCAAAAAAGGATACATAAATCAATGCATTTCAGATACATTAGACAGCAAGTTTTTTTTTCTTTTTACAACTTTACAATATTCAAAATATTTCCTTGTAAAAGTGAATGGGATGTAAAGGAGGTGATCGAAAAGACATGTCTCGATGGGAACATGTGGCAGCAATTGAGGAGAGAAAGCGCTGTCTGACCAGTTGCAATTAACACACTGCCTCATGTCGGCCTTTCTTTTAATAGCTGGGATTGCCCTGTTTAGACTAAAAATAAATGGGCCAATTTAGGACTGTGGGGACTGTCATTTCAGGAGCATGAACTCTGACCTTGGCCAAAACAGAAAGTCCAGATGGAACGTAGTGTGCGTGGCGCAAAACCACATCTCCGCAAATCCAGAAGAAATGGCTTCCACACCTGCATGCATCATTACAAAAAAGACCTGTACACTCTTAAAGTCACCATGAAATCAAAATTGACAACAATCAATTTTTTTATGCAATATTTATTATAATAAATCTGTATCTGTGCATGTTATTATTTTTTAAATTAACGTGTCCTCATAATCTTTAATCAAAATAACTTCCCCTTCTTCCTCTTACAGCACCACATCTTCTCTTCCCTTAAGATGCGTTTACTGATGCCAATAGCAAACCACAACCATCCGATCCAATCCAATCCAATCCAATCGATTCCCGAGTCCCACATTTTTTCTGTTTGAGAAGCCGTTTCACTCAGATATACATCAGAATAGGGAAGAAAAGCATATCGTAACTTCCGTTTCATGGCGACTTTTGAATGTTTTAAATGGCATCTCCATAGAAGAACCATGTTGGATTCCCCAAAGAACCTTTCAGTGAACACTTCTTAAAAGAACCATTTTTTCTTAGTGTGAAAACATTTTAAAATGTACTTTTCGTACATAACCTTTTGTGGAATGAAACGTTTCAAAGGTTCCTAGTGAAACCATAATAAATTTATGGCCTTTATTTTTAAGAGTGTACCAACTGCACATAACATTTTCTAAGTAAAAATACAATGACTCTTTGTAGGTATGTTTATTTTTCCATTGCAATTATGCTGGATTTCTCAAACTAGCATTGGCGTTATAATCTAAAGCCAGTTTCAGATCACTATCTAGAGTTGAATGGGGTGTGAAGAGGAAACCCTCTGCATTTGGGACTCCGATAGCCAATCCCTAAATCACCTTCCATGTCCGCCCTGAAACTTTCTTCTGCTAAATTACCCTCTTGTTTAAATGGAATTTGCAGCCAGATTCAGGCTGAAACTGTTCCAGAGCGCTGGGCCTGACCGGTAGTCCGGCACAGATGTTCAAATAAGCCCAAGAACAACAAGGAGAACCCTTCACACCTGGAAAGTCTCAACACAAAACTTGGCACCCCAGAACCTGTAGACTTGTCCTGGCTCAACCTTTCACCCCTGGTGATGGCAACGCATCCTTCGGCCAATCGGAGCTCTCCGGCCTGCCCTTGACTTTGCCGGCTTAGACACAAAGACAAATGAATCTATCAGATTAAATGTTTTTTAATGGCATACGGAGAAATTCAGTGAGGACCTTGCTAGAAGCCATATGTGGATTTGCTCTGATAATCACTCAAAACAAGCTTTAATTTGTAATCCGCGAATGGAACCGCTCTGGCTCACGGGGGCCCGCTTGCAATCTGTGTTGTTTGTTTCTCCAGATGCACTGTATGTAATGACAGCACAGCTTTGTAGTGTTAGAGAAAGGCCAACTCTTAGAGTTCTTGCCTACGGCCAAGTCATTTATTCCATCTGAAGCAGAGACGTACATTTGAAAATGTCAAGGAAAGGCAAACTGGAACTAAGACACAATATATCATGGTTCTATTCCTTCCAGAATGAAATGGAGACCACCTGAGAATTACTGTGTCCAAATCAAGTCACGCTTAATTAAATTGGACGGATAATGGAGGCCGCATGAAAAGACCGTGAAATATTGTGTCTCCTGTGAGACAATGTCCATAACTAATTGTTCTGCTTTGTGAAAACTACAGCCAAGTCTGAATCATACTGGAGAATATCAAACGCAGTCAGAGCCTCTGAAGCTGCTAATGTAATTAGACAACCCAGAACACAGATTCTTATATATAATTAAGAGTGTTTGTTATTAATCCTCATACTGGAGGAAACCTCTGATCTTAAGTATTAAACTTTGCTGCATAATTTGTCTTGAGCAGTGGACATGAATAATACAGCTTGTTGAGGTGAGAGATCGGATTTGTGATTTTCACTATGCTCCAACCCGATCTCATGGCAATTGTACGAGGTACGACCTTATTTCTGCTCAATCGTACGTATTTTGCAAGTTGCCCAATTCGTATGTGTTTGTACGAATGATCTACCCCTAACCCCACCATTGGGGTTTAGACAAATCGCACAAATTCGTACGAGTGAGACTGTACGAGTTAGCCACCTCATAAAATACGTACAAATTGGTCATGAGACAGCATTGGATGACCGATACTGCATTTGTGTACTTGTACTCATTAAAATGCTCTAATACCAACAACTGATAAACGCAGCATGTAGAGTGTTTTTGATATCAAAGAAACACCGACAACAGAGCATGAATATATCAGCAAAGCAAAAGTATCAAATTAATAGAATGTTAGCAAATAAAACAAAACAAGGCACATATTACTAATGATAACTGACGACACTTCTGTTGCATACTTGATTGCTGATCGGCACACATGCGTCATTTGGATTAAAACTAAATTGAGTGGTTAACGATTGGCTCCCGACATCATTACAGGACAAGAAGATTTCTGTGCACAAACATCTGAAGCGTCTAGGCGCTTGAATACCGAATTGAACTCTCTTTCATGTCTTCTTGCACTTAAACTGACATATTCAGATAAAATTAAGTAAAAATGCCCGTCTTTGCAAGTATCCTAGTAAATAATGTCTTAAGTGAATGTAAACAGTTGAGAAATAAAATGCCTGTGTAACAGAATATTGGATCAGTGCATTCATATTAACTGAATGACTATTGTAACTTTAATAAAAATGTATCTATATTTAAAAAACCTCTAAATCTGTCTGACATGTTTTCTTTTAAATAAGCATTTTTTTTTTTTTTTTTTAACCAGAGAAATGTTTGTATTTTACAAATTTCACTGTCTTTTGCTGCAAAACCAGGTAAGTCCATGTGTGCTTTTTCGGCAAATAGCTCTCTGGACAACAACAAGACAGTAAAACACCCATTTCTATCAGTTTTACAGTAGCAAAAGGAACACTGTTGTGTTTACTTGCTACTCGCAAAATCCTTTCATTGCCACTGTAACGACGGACAAAATATGATAAAATCTTACAGCTTGGCAATTGAAAGCCGGCTCATACGGATTCATCTTGAAATCTTATGATTCGAGGAGCGTCTTCCGATTGGTTCTTCTGTGGATTTAGAGCCTTTTGCTGACAAAGGGAATTGGCGTTTAGTGGTTTCTGCCAACGAACCGCTATTTCTGATGGGCTGACGCTGGGATTTATTGGATTTGAAGCGAACGTATTTGATGTATACCGTATACTATGTGCAGAGAGCATTCGCTCAATATCATTATATAATTTCTGACAGAGGTGGCGTTTAGCGGCTTTTACATCTAAACTCTTTATTTATTTTATACTCTGAAGACTATAGTTATTTTACATTATATTACCTTATTGTAACGATCGTCAGCTGAAGTGCCTGGGACAACCTCTAGAGGGCACTTCACTTTGGACTATACACCACACACTCACACTCTCATTCATTCGCACGGACTACATTTCCCATAAGCCCCGTACCCAGTCACTGATTACTGCACCAGCTGCACCTCATCACCCAGTCACTAATAACCATCACCAGCTGTAACTCATCACCCACACCATATAAGCACTGCTCACACATCCATTCACCGCAAAGTCTTGATTATGTTCCCTGTCTGAGTGTTATTTCCCGTGTCTTGTTTTCCTGGTTCTGTTTCCTGCCTGTCTGTCCCGGTTTTGATTGTTTGCTGCCTACCCTGTTTGACTCACTGCCCTGGATTGTTGTATACCTGCCGCCTCTACCGACCTCTCGCCTGTTTACTGACCACGAACCTGCTTACCTCCCATATTCCTGTTTGCCACTGTTTGACCCTGCCTGTTGCGACCATTCTGTTATAGAATAAAGCCTGCAATTGGATCTCATGCCACTGACTCGCCCTTCATTACACTTATTCAAATGATGTACAGGGAAAACAACTGTTAGCCTGAAATCCTGAAAAGCACAGTTTATTTCATTTGTATCTTTGCTCTATTGAGCCCTCCTGAAGCAGCTCTAAATATGCCCTGTGCTATTAAATGAAAGATATAATATGATAAAGAGATAGAATGAACAGTGAACTTGTATAATACATTTTAACAGGCATAATGAAGCATAAAAATATATATTTGCTAAACAAATTAAACCAATGAATATGACTCATATTCATATGATAGACTATGTTAACATAGTCTTTTATGTAAACTGCATGCATCCTTCAATGAACAAATTAACAAACAAATAAATAAAACATGTATCTGTATCGGCGAGTAGCAAAAATGAAAGTATCTGTATCGGCCTAGTTCTGGAAATTAATTGGTTTTGCCGCATCCCTAATTTTGGAGTCATGGAGAAAACAATCCTATAGGGATCCAAGCTACATCTAGAGACAGAGCACCACAATCTTACAGTTCAAAAAGCTCCCAATGATCATCTGTGCAGCACAAAAGAAGCTTTTCAAAAGCTGTGGAAAGGTCAAGTGACGTTCCCACAAAGAGCTGTGGGTCATTTAGATCAGACAGACACTGTCCTCCAGTGGTGTTTCTTCATTAAACAGAGACAGGCGAGAGGACAGTTTGGATTCTGGCCAGTCAAACCAGCCTTTACCTGTGATCACCCAAGCACGTAGAGTGGAGAGAGGGGAGGGGTTCAGGACCCTAGCCGAGGGGCAACCTCGTCACTCACCTGGACCGTTGTCTTTGGACAGGACACTCGACTATCTGAAACAGCAAAGCACCCCCACACACGGCTTATTAAGGGCAGGTTTGTTCTTCCTGACAGAGCTCAATTGTAGATAATTGTCTCTTTCAGATCACTGAGGGCTTGTGTGATCCTCCATCCATTGAAGTTGAAGGAATGACGGATTCTTTTCGCATGTGGATGGAAGGAGTTCCACTTCACATAACACAAACCAATAAGGAGTCAAAGAGCCTTTTTTCTCAAGGTTTAATTAAACTGTTAAATTCAACCTGTATTTACTATCATTGTCAGCTTTAATATATTAAGTTGTATGGTGAATTTTTTAATATATTAAAAAAGTGTTTTTATATATATACATACAGTGGGTACAGAAAGTATTCAGACTGCCTTAAATTTTTCACTCTTTGTTATATTGCAGCCATTTGCTAAAATCATTTAAGTTCATTTTTTCCTCATTAATGTACATACAACACCGCATATTGACAGAAAAACACAGAAATCTTGACATTTTTGCAGATTTATTAAAAAAGAAAAACTGAAATATCACATGGTCCTAAGCATTCAGAGCCTTTGCTCAGTATTTAGTAGAAGCACCCTTTTGATTTAATACAGCCATGAGTCTTTTTGGGAAAGGTGCAACAAGTTTTTCACACCTGGATTTGGGGATCCTCTGCCATTCCTCCTTGCAGACCCTCTCCAGTTCTGGTTTTCGGCCAGGATATCCCTGTACTTGGCTGCATTCATCTTTCCCTCGATTGCAACCAGTCTTCCTGTCCCTGAAGCTGAAAAACACCCCCACAGCATGATCCTTTCACCACCATGCTTCACTGTTGGGACTGTATTGGACAGGTGATGAGCAGTGCCTGGTTTTCTCCACGCATACCGCTTAGAATTAAGGCAAAAAAGTTCTATCTTGGTCTCATCTGACCAGAGGATCTTATTTCTCACCATCTTGGAGTCCTTCAGGTGTTTTTTTTAGCAAACTCCATGCGGGCTTTCATGTGTCTTGCACTGAGAAGAGGCTTCCGTCGGGCCACTCTGCCATAAAGCCCCGACTGGTGGAGGGCTGCAGTGAATGTTGACTTACAACTTTCTCCCATCTCCCGACTGCATCTCTGGAGCTCAGCCACAGTGATCTTTGGGTTCTTCTTTACCTCTCCCACCAAGGCTCTTCTCCCCCGACAGCTCAGTTAGGCCAGATGGCCAGCTCTAGGAAGGGTTCTGGTCGTCCCAAACGTCTTCCATTTAAGGATTATGGAGGCTACTGTGCTCTTAGGAACCTTAAGTGTAGCAGAAATTTTTTGTAACCTTGGCCAGATCTGTGCCACAATTCTGTCTCTGAGCTCTTCAGGCAGTTCTTTTGACCTCATGATTCTCATTTGCTCTGATATGCACTGTGAGCTGTAAGGTCTTATATAGACAGGTGTGTGGCTTTCCTAATCAAGTCCAATCAGTATAATCAAACACAGCTGGACTCAAATGAAGGTGTAGAACCATCTCAAGGATGATCAGAAGAAATGGACAGCACCTGAGTTAAATATATGAGTGTCAGAGCAAAGGGTCTGAATACTTAGGACCATGTGATAGTTCAGTTTTTATTTTTTAACAAATCTGCAAAAATGTCAAGAATTCTGTGTTTTTCTGTCAATATGGGGTGCTGTATGTACATTAATGAGAAAAAAATGAATTTAAATGATTTTAGCAAATGGCTGCAATATATCAAAGAGTGAAAAATTTAAGGCGGTCTGAATACTTTCCGTACCCACTGTATGTATATATATATATATATATATATATATATATATATATATATATATATATATATATATTATAAATTTTATTACACTAACAAATACAATGTTAACAAAAAAGAGGCAAGGGATTTATTTAAATGTATTTATATGTATACACACACACACACACACTGTATATAGTATACATATAAATACATTTAAATAAATCCCTTGCCTCTTTTTTGTTAACATTGTATATGCTAGTGTAATAAAATTTATAAGAATGGCATGCATCCTTAAAAGAGCACGAAAGACAAAATAATAACACTAAAATAATATATTTTTTTTAAATCCAACCAAAACAAGCAGCACTCTCGATGGACAGGAAGTAAAATTCGTTTAACACACACACCTCCAATGCAGCGGCACCTTCAAATGATTCCAGTTTCAACTTGTGATATTGTTCAGCTCCAAACTCCTTGACGTCATCTGAATAGAGAGGTTCCCCTCATTGCGTTTCCTTCATCAGCTCACACACACACAAACACACGCAGGTTCACGTGCAAAAACGCACACGTACATGCACACACCTGCAGCTGGTCTGATTAATAAACTCCCAATGGCAGTCCGTTAACAGGCCAGCTGTAGAACAGCAACAGAACCATGTGTGAAATTAGCCGGCTACAGGTCCTGTTATGTGCCTAACTCAGGCTGTCCCATTACTCACACACTAACACATATCCCTATAAACTGAGACAAAGCCTGGTTTATTTGGACTAAAGGGGACATTAATCAGTCATTCCTACAAAAGAGTACATTATCATGTCCCCATCATATGTCATAATGTACTGGATAAAATATTAAAGTCAGAACTACTTTGGTTTAAATGGACGTTTCCATTGTTGCCATGCCCCTGCTTTAATATATACATTAAAGCGATTATATCAAGGAATGGCAATTTCCTTGACAATTTAAGGAAGCACAGGTGCCTATGAAGAAGGAACGACTACATATATTAAATCTTCATAGGTATTCCTACTTCCTTAAATTGTCAAGGAAATTACCATTCCTTAAAATAATCCCTTTAATGAATAAATCCAGTTCCTTTAATGACATCATTCTCCAGGAATTGACAACCTTTTTATGGGAAAACAACAGCTAAAATAGCCTGTGTTTTGTGCTATTAGTCCCTTTTTTAACCTTAATGCACTTCATTCTGTTCAACGTACCTACAGACGCTTAAAAATCTCAAAATTAACTTCAAGTTGACACTCTGATGTAAGACAACTCAATTCCTCACTGAGCAATGGCTAACTTAGCCTAGGGCCGTATGAGTACAAAGTGGAAAACAAGGACAGAATTGTGGAATGCAGTCATGAAAATGGAATTTACAGAATAATATGGGATGTTATGGAATTTTGGCTGAATAAATCAAAAGTACGACTGTACAATTATTAAATTGTGATATGAACTAGTGACTGTGAATATTAAACTGCTACTTAAATTCTTTTAATTTTTTTCTTTCTATTTAAAAACGGCGTTAAATTGCAAATGTTTCATGATTTCAATTAATTAGACATAATTTTCGTCTACTAAAATGTCATTTTAATAATAAAATGGAATCCAGAAAAATGTAAAAGAAAAAAAAAACCATTTCATTTGTGGCCCTTCATTAGGTCTTCAGTTCAATTCTGTTACGTTCCACTCTGTTACTTTTCTTGAAATTGCATAAATAATCGAATAGAAATTGGGGAAAAACAGATTTCATACAAGGCCCTTGATTAACTCTTCAGTTCAATTCTGTTACGTTCCACTCTGTTACTTTTCTTGAAATTGCATAAATAATCGAATAGAAATTGGGGAAAAACAGATTTCATACAGGGCCCTTGATTAACTCTTCAGTTCAATTCTGTTACGTTCCACTCTGTTACTTTTCTTGAAATTGCATAAATAATCGAATAGAAATTGGGGAAAAACAGATTTCATACAGGGCCCTTGATTAACTCTTCAGTTCAATTCTGTTACGTTCCACTCTGTTACTTTTCTTGAAATTGCATAAATAATCGAATAGAAATTGGGGAAAAACAGATTTCATACAAGGCCCTTGATTAACTCTTCTGTTCAATTCTGTTACTTTCCAGTTTGTTACGTTTCTTGAAATTGCATAAATAATCGAATAGAAATTGGGGAAAAACAGATTTCATACAGGGCCCTTGATTAACTCTTCAGTTCAATTCTGTTACGTTCCACTCTGTTACTTTTCTTGAAATTGCATAAATAATCGAATAGAAATTGGGGAAAAACAGATTTCATACAAGGCCCTTGATTAACTCTTCTGTTCAATTCTGTTACTTTCCAGTTTGTTACGTTTCTTGAAATTGCATAAATAATCGAATAGAAATTGGGGAAAAACAGATTTCATACAGGGCCCTTGATTAACTCTTCAGTTCAATTCTGTTACGTTCCACTCTGTTACTTTTCTTGAAATTGCATAAATAATCGAATAGAAATTGGGGAAAAACAGATTTCATACAGGGCCCTTGATTAACTCTTCAGTTCAATTCTGTTACGTTCCACTCTGTTACTTTTCTTGAAATTGCATAAATAATCGAATAGAAATTGGGGAAAAACAGATTTCATACAAGGCCCTTGATTAACTCTTCTGTTCAATTCTGTTACTTTCCAGTTTGTTACGTTTCTTGAAATTGCATAAATAATCGAATAGAAATTGGGGAAAAACAGATTTCATACAGGGCCCTTGATTAACTCTTCAGTTCAATTCTGTTACGTTCCACTCTGTTACTTTTCTTGAAATTGCATAAATAATCGAATAGAAATTGGGGAAAAACAGATTTCATACAGGGCCCTTGATTAACTCTTCAGTTCAATTCTGTTACGTTCCACTCTGTTACTTTTCTTGAAATTGCATAAATAATCGAATAGAAATTGGGGAAAAACAGATTTCATACAAGGCCCTTGATTAACTCTTCTGTTCAATTCTGTTACTTTCCAGTTTGTTACGTTTCTTGAAATTGCATAAATAATTGAATAGTAATTGGGGAAAAACAGATTTCATACAGGGCCCTTGATTAACTCTTCAGTTCAATTCTGTTACGTTCCACTCTGTTACTTTTCTTGAAATTGCATAAATAATCGAATAGAAATTGGGGAAAAACAGATTTCATACAGGGCCCTTGATTAACTCTTCAGTTCAATTCTGTTACTTTCCATTATGTTACGTTTCTTGAAATTGCATAAATAATTGAATAGAAATTGGGGAAAAACAGATTTCATACAGGGCCCTTGATTAACTCTTCAGTTCAATTCTGTTACTTTCCATTATGTTACGTTTCTTGAAATTGCATAAATAATTGAATAGAAATTGGGGAAAAACAGATTTCATACAGGGCCCTTGATTAACTCTTCAGTTCAATTCTGTTACTTTCCATTATGTTACGTTTCTTGAAATTGCATAAATAATTGAATAGTAATTGGGGAAAAACAGATTTCATACAGGGCCCTTGATTAACTCTTCAGTTCAATTCTGTTACTTTCCATTAAGTTACGTTTCTTGAAATTGCATAAATAATCGAATAGAAATTGGGGAAAAACAGATTTCATACAAGGCCCTTGATTAACTCTTCAGTTCAATTCTGTTACTTTCCATTAAGTTACGTTTCTTGAAATTGCATAAATAATCAAACAGAAATCCCTGACGTACAAAAAGCACATTCCTTACAAAACTAGGATTGGAACCATGAAAATTGACATATTTTTAGCATCTAGATCTTTCTAGCAGATCTGTGTGACAGACCCCAAGTTACGTGTATTGAGAGCGATGACCCGGGCTGGGTGTCCCTCAGTATTTTTGACCTTTTTCCACTCCATTCAAACCCATTCACAAAAACACCCCACATCCTCACCCTCACGCAACTCTCAATGCACCAACAAAGACGCTCTACACATCCTGGATGGTCATGTGGTGACAATGTGTGCGCTGTGGTGGAAGTCTCCGAGAGGAGGAAGCGAGTTGTTGCCCCGAGCGGCTCGTCCTAGGGAGGAATGTTTATCGTGTCCAGTGTCTTTGATCTCGCCCACTTAATCACTTCCTGCACACTGTACGTGAACTGCAGCGCTGCCACATAGGGGAAGCAGGGGGAGGCCATTAGATGTGGTTACTCCTCCACTACCTTCCAAAAGTCATTAGATAGAGTCTGTGATAAGGTGCTCAAATCCCATGGTTTCAGGGTGTTGTGGCTGATTCCTTGAACATCTCTGAGGGCCGAGTAAGACAGCCTTTAATTGCTGTCTGGCTTCGATTGGCGTCTCCAGTGCTGGGAACTTCGCCGTATGGGGCGGACAGATGCCGGGCAGCCCCAAGTCAAGCTTTACGCTCGGGCTGGGTGGACACAAATTTCAGGATTTGTTTCGATTTTGATTCACAAGCATGCAATTCGATTTAGTTCCATTAATTTGGATATATATCAGGTTATGTGTCCATTTTTAATGCTGTAAACTATACAGAGAACCCTGTCAGTTAAAAACAAACACTGTGATAAAAACTTTAAGATGAATTTATCTAAACGTACATTAAATATTGACGAACAGGTTAAGCACAAATATACGGAATATATAATAAAGTGAGTATATTTATGAAAAGGCTCCTCTCTAGAGTTGATTTTTTTTCTAGTCAATTTATGAGGTAAATGTTACATCACATATTGTTTACAAGCTGTTTTATTGACATCTATTGGCAGTTGAAATACTAATTGTGCGATTAGGCCTGCATGAGACATAAAGCATTTCATTAAGTTCGACTTTATCTTTCAACATACACTTCCCGGCCAAAAAAAATGCAGTTCTTTAAAAGATAACAAATGGAGTGTGTATCTTTTAATTTTTTAAAGAACCATGTCGGAAGACGTATCATGACCATAGTAAAAAAAAAAAAAAAAATAGTCGTGCGCACGACTTAGCAAGTTGCGGGAACTAAATAGTAAATCGCGCGCCACGATTTAGTAAACTGAGGGAAGGGATTAGTAAATACGTGCACATGACTTACTTTTTTCCTGCATATCATGGTTTAGAGAGCATAGAATCATTTTCACAGATGAACTGGCACCTCTGAGTCCAGGGCTTTGAAAGTCTTTGGGATGTGCTGGAGAAGACTTTACAGAGTGCTTGACTCTTGCATTGCCAATACAAGATCTTGACCAAAAATTGATGCGCCTCTTGATTTCTTCATTCATTTATTCCCATCAAGAAGTGCATACATGTTTGGTCAAGATCTTGTGTTGACAATGCACATCCCAGAAACTTTCAATGAAATTAAGGTCCGATTCATATGTGAAAATGATTCCTTCCCACACATTCTGTCACAATTTGAGCCTGATGAAACTTGACATTTTCAACCTGGTCTACATGGTTGTTTAAGAAATGAAAAGCTAAACATTCCGTCTTTCAGGATTAAAAGAACCGTTGCCAAACATAAAACATGCTAGAAACATAATAATCACTGTAAAAATGATCCATCCACAGACTCTAAAGTATTTGCCTTTTAAAATCCAAACAGCGCCTTTTCATGCATCAACTGAAAACGTAGACTAAAAGATCAATTCCTGGGATTTAAGAATCGATATTGGTTCATCAAAATGACAATTGATTATAATAGAGCAATCGTTATTGTCAAGCTAGCATTACTTTACGCACTCAACGGCAATCATGGGCTTCGTCGCTTGAGAACAAATGGAGAGCAAAGTTCACGAAACACTATAAAACATGGTAAAAGAACCGCGGAAGGGACTTTGCGCATGCCGCGACAGGTTTGAGGAGTTCTGAAGGTAACCTCCCCCTACTGTGTCTGGTTCTCACCATGACTTGTTTTCCTGCAAATCATAAAAGCGACACGCTGTTGCTGGGAACCGTGACTCAGTGCAGGCCAGCGGACGCCATCACAACCCCCTACAATCTCGCTCGGGTATCGGTGGAGAACTTCGCTGCCCTACAGTACAACTCAAGCCCTCAGGTTAACCGGCTCCACCCTATGCAAACCCAATTGCATGTAGGAGATTCTCACAAGCCTTAGAATAGGGATAAACCTGGCTCCACACCTGGGAGAGGCACAAGCAGGGACAACCTGTTGGCTCGCCCGTGAAGGATTGGCTGGTCGGAGGATTTATATTTTGTATTTCCTTGTCCTCAACTCTTATGTCACTCCACAAAGTGCTGTTGGTCTTTTGACTTTAGGCCAGGATTCAGTCTGTCAGTGGTGTGATGATGGCTGGGCAGTTGGCACAGCGTGTCGGCGCTCATGTACTTCGCTAGAGCCGACGGGTGTAACTGATGAGTGTTACAGAAAGCTTTTGTTTCTCAGTGAGTGACGAGATCTGCATAAGGAGGATTTGCAGAATGTTCCTGAATCCATTAGTTACCAAGGGTCATGAACTGTTGTTTCCCATTACAGCTTTCTGGGTGTTCTAGGATGAACAAACATGGCAATTATCCAATATTTGCAGCCTGTACTTTAAATAAAAACGTGGCGAGAAAGAAATGCTGCAGAATTCAAAAGCGGGACATTGGATAAATTCTATGATTCGTACGACCTTTTTGTGTTTCTTTATTAAATTTGATGTCACTTTCAGCTACCAGTCAGAGTGTAACTCCATTTAACCCCAATTTTTAAAAATTCAAAAATTCGCAGGATTACACGGACTTTCAATTGTAGTCAGAGCTAAAAATATTAAAAAGTGCATGGAAAGCAGGCTTTTTTAAAAAAAAAAAAAAAAACTTATTATGCACTGTATTCACATATATGGTTCTCCATAAGCTAAACATAGGATTTATTTATTTTTTTAAATTTTTTTAGAGATCTATAATGTTCTATATTAAGTAAGAGTTCTGGATTCATAGGACATACTGTTTAGGAGTGCTCAGAAAAATAGAAAAGGGAAAAAAAAATTCTTTCCAAAATTGAAGTTTGCACTCATGTTGGTTTCAGAGAGCTTTTACAAAAGATTTTAAAAAAGATTTCAAATTTATGACTATAAAAAAAAGTCAAAAAAAAAAAAAAAAAAAACATTTTTTTTTTTCCTGACATTTCACACATGTGTGATTGCACATCATTAAATCATTATATATATGTGTGTGTGTGTGTGTGTGTGCGTTTTTTTGTGATTTATGAGGATACCAATTTGTATATGATGGTATGACACACTGGTATTACAACTTAATTTGTGAAATATGAGGACATTTCATGCATCCTCATATTTCAAATAGATAATAAACACGCAGAATATTTCCTGTGATGGGTAGGATTAGGGGTAGGGGTAGTGTAGGGGGGCAGAATGTACAGTTTGTACAGTATAAAAACCATTATGCCTATGGAATATCCTCACTTTGATAGCAAAACAAACCTGTGTGTTTAATGATTTTTTCTTCTGAATGTTGGATGTTGGATTACAAGACGTAATTGGTCGCACTTTACAGACAATTTAAAGAAAATATTAATAATAAGTCAAGCAGTTTTTTCTCTTATAAACAACAACTTTACATTTTATTTTGAAGAATCGTGAATCTGTGTGTCGTTATGATTTCGGAACCGTATACTAACACGTTTTAAATTATACTTCAGCAAGAATGACAAAATTTAGAAAACATTCTCATCATAGAAGAGCTATTGATTCCCATAGTCCCCATTGATTACCATAGTATATTTTTTTCCTACTATGGTAGTCAATGGGGGGGGGGGGGGGGGGCGAGATTTCTTTGGTTACATACATTCTTACAAATATCTTTCTTTGTGTACAGCAGAACAAAGAAATTTATGCAGGTTTGGAACGACTTGAGGGGAACTAAATGATCCATTGTCATTATTGGGTGAACTATCCCTTTAAGTTACTACAACTTAATTTTTTTAAAAGCCAATTAATGCAGAAATTAGAGTTTAAATTGCAAATAATATTAAGTTGATGTAATGATCGACATTATTATGTCAACAGAACTCTACAAAATAAAGTTTAAATCAAAACAATACATTTGTAACTTGCGTTTATTTAAGTTGTGGTTAAAACAGGTCCTCTGAATTCCTTTTTAGATTGACATGTACTGAACTGCATTCGTTGTGTTTTTAATTAAATTAATAGATAGGTCAGGGCAGTGTCATGTCATTGACCCAGTAAACAAACAATAGTGGTAACTATGTGAGACGTGCAGGCTCGGAACAGCAGCGAGGCACAAACACTCTTATTATGGAACAACGTGTCATGGCAGTCACGGTGAAAAGGCCGGCATCTTTCATATTTCTCATTCAGCAATGCCCTCCAGCCTGTTTCTTTGCTGTCAAACTGCAGCTGGCACACATTCACAGCCCGGCTATCTTCCAAAGAACATTTGGATCTGTAAGCTCAAGAACCCGACTAGCCCAGTTTCTATTGACTCACAAATATGGGAGTAAACATTCCTGCTCAGTTACATTCTGTTTGCAAAATATCATTTTTCAAAAGTGGTCCAATCAATAAAATAAATGCCACAAGAAAAGTGGAGAGAATATATGTTCCTATGACAGCGTAATTGCTTCAACTGACAGGCCACTTGTCGGACAGTAACAGATGCCTTAACACTCCCATATTCTTTTTATGGCGGCACAACCCACATGTTTACAAACATAAGACTAATTCTGGAGCGCAGGTGACATCATTTCATGAGAAGACAGTTAGGTGGATCTATCTTGATACCAAAATATACGGCATTAAATTAGGTGGCACGCAGCAGACCGCTCACACAGTCCTTCTCATAAATGCTAAGAACAAAACTCTCCAAAATAACTGCATAAAAAACTTTACCGACATGAAATATTCAAAACACATTTTACATCAGTAATCACATCTAGTCATGTTTCAACAGGATATTCAACCAGATAGATACATAGATAGATAGATATTATCCATATCTATGACAAATGGTCTCTGTTTATCAAGCGTTTTTATTGTAGGGGTCCATAATCTAATTTGGTGTGGAATTAGTGTGCCAGACACAGCATTCAAAGTTAAAGCACAAATTAAAGCAAGAATATTATATATATATATATATATATATATATATATATATATATATATATACATAACATTTACATATATTTATTTATTACAAGTTTTATATTTATATATATATAATTTGTTAATTTTATATGGCACTTACTACATTGTTATATATTGTATTGTATATAAATATTGAATATATATATATGCAATAAAAAAAATTACAAATGTTATATACATTTACATTTTATTTTGATGTTGATATATATATAAACACACATATATAACCTAATTAGCAATATAGATCTTACAAATCTTAAGATCTTAATTATCAATATAGATCTATAAAATACACATAATATACACATAATATTTACAGAAATTTATATAAGTTTTATATGTATGTATATATATAATTTGTTAATTTTTTTTAATTAATTTATAATTTTATATTGCACATATTCATTACATTGTTATATATAATCAATACTTATATATATAATATTTGTACATTTTATTGCATATATATATATATATATATATGTATATATATATATATATATAAATTTAAATACGAGCAAAATAGACAATAACATATATATATATATATATTCACATATATAATTATACTTTATTTGCCCAAATGTGTGTAATGTTCATATAATTATGAGGACCCAATTATCGATCAGAAGCTCATAACAAATACCCCTTCAACAAATATTAATGCAAAGCCAGTCACCGCAAAATACCAAGAGGAGCTGTTCTGGCACTGCGCGTACATGTCGGCTTGCGTGACTGGGGTGTGTGTGTGTAAAGGCTCCAGTCCTGCCTGAGGGTGCCGGCACACAGGGAGCAGCTCTTTACTTTTAATCCTTGAGAGTCTTAAAAAAAAAAGTCATATAAAACAACAAACACTTCAGCTTTGACATGGGATGCCAATGATGCCCTGAACAACCACAAGTGGAGGTGACTTAGTGCAGAGTCTGCAAGCAAAGAAACAATGCACATAAACAAGGGCACCATTATTTAGGTGAAGGAACGCTGTGCCAAGCACTGAGGTTTTTGGAAATGTTTAGGTGCAACGGTCTAAATACAGGAAAAACTAAAGGTTCATAATAAACTGTTATCATAATTCAAGTGAGAAACACATATGACACTAGCCATGCAGCTGTTCAGTCAGAAGTGAGTCAGAACAGACAGGAGTTTTGGGAACGCCTCATAAAAACGTTAACATGTCACATGTTGCTGAGTCACACTGGTGGAACGCATCCTCCCAACGCACACGACCTCCACAAAACTCAAAGTGTCATTTCAGGCATTTCCTCCTGTACCTTCCTCAGTGGTTGACTTGACAAAAATGCAAACCATAAATTGGTCTTTATAGAAAAACTTTAGCTAGAACCAAGATTATTAGTTAATGAAAACTAACGCTAGAAACTATATAAAAAACAATTGAGCATCGTTTTTACAAGCCATAAATATGTACTGCCATGGCTGTCAATATTTTTATTGTTAATCAGCAGGGAAAAATCGTTCAGAGAGTGAATCCAACGATGTCGCTCCTCTCTGCCGTTATCGTTATAACTGTGGTGCTATTCTTTATGCTTGAAATGATTTTAGAGATATATTTTTAGTTATAGTTGCTGAACAAGCCTTTAGTTGTGTTTGTGTCATTGTGTTAATCACAGAATTATTAGGTGTGATGGTCTCATTCAACTCTTTAACTGTCACCAATTTACAAGGAATTGATTTTGTTCCTATTAGATTTGGTGCCTTAACTCAACGAATATTCCATATTTTTACCATCACACGTTAAGTATCTTAGATACACTGCAACTGAAGTTCCACTGAAGTTGATATAAGACACACAGGCCACAGCAGATGTTTTCTTTGGTAGACAGTTTGTTTGTCTTTGATTTGTATCATTCGTCTCATTAAGGTTGCTTCTTCCAGTTTGATCAGTGTTATGATGATGCTTTCAAGATTACCAGCCACTGTTTACTCGCTAAAGCCAATTTTTCCTTGCATTTAGCACTTGGTAAGGTTTCATTTTGCATCCTGCCTGCATCCTTATTATATTAAAGGTGACCATTTATGGAAGTTTAGAAACAGTACTTGCTCATGTAGAAAATCCCTTTGGAGTGGACTTTGCAGACATTTTTCATGCTCAACATTACACACTAAAGAAAGTTGAAAATATAAAAAAATAAAGGATTAGGGTATTAGGGTATCGATTCCGATCCTTACTGATTCCTAATTTTGATTCCAATAAGTTAAAAAATACCATGAAGAAAAATCAACAGGCTAAAGACGCACAATTTTGCCTATAATAAGAATAATTTGCTAAACTAATTATGTCTTTGGTAATTAAAAAAATAACACTAACAAGTTACCAGTCACACAAATAAACACCACTGAACAAAGACACGATTGAAATAAATATTCAGAAGCAGAAACTGTAATTAAATGTAAAATATCAGCACTTTATAAATAAAATATAAATTACAACTACAATTACAAAAGTATTTATTTAGCCAAGAACAGCGAATTTTCTCTTTGTCTTTTGTTGTTTGATTAATATTATTATAGAGACGGCAGCAGGAATATTAGGCTGCTGTCACTTTAAGAGCTGCACGGATCCAATATTCCGAGTTTTCTTCGTCAACCGTTTACAATCACTTAAGACATAACTGTTTATTTTTTGAAGTTCAGTTCAGTATCGCGCACTATTCAGCATGAGACGCGGCTTTCTGCGTGCACGTTTTGGATGAGACAAGTACGTCTTCTTGCGCTTGAATGATTTAAAATGGCATTAAAATGCACACGAAAAAGTCCGATACTCAGAAATTCATTTAAGCATCCGATTCCTGACCTATTCCAGAATGGGAATCGATTTTTGATTCTCAACCCCAAACAGGGACCATCTCAACGTATGTGATTTTAGTCTGTGTGACAAATTGTGAATCTAACAGGAGAATTGTGGGAAAAGCAGTTCCTTATCTTCTTCTTCATCTCATCAGAGTCACTTCCAGGACTCCGAGCTGGCATACAGCTGGTCGGGTGTGCGAGAGCGCGCGCGTTTCCGAGAACAGAAGGGTGGGAAGCGTGAGGAACCTGCTGTGTCCCGTCCCAGGTGGAAGGCTTTATGTGGGGAGCAATACAGAGGGTCAGGAGGGCCGGGCTCAATACCTGCTGTGCTTCTGAGACACCCCTCACCTGGTCGACTCGTGTCTGAACAGGCACAACCTGAGCCCATTGTGATCAACGGCTCTGTCTCTCACCAGGGGCCAATCTGACAGGGCTGAATCCGCCGCCGCCGCCGCCGCCGCCGCCGCCGCTCTCCACAGGCCAACTGCCTGACACCCACAACACGAGGGATAAAGACTCCCATCTGCTGGCCTTGACTTGGTGCCAGATGGGCTGAAGACCCACTGCTGAGCCGAGGAACCAGGAAGAGGCCGGGAGGAAGGAGCTTTTTTCCTTTCAATGGGTGCAAACGCAAGGGAACTCGTCCAAAAACATTCGAAATCCTCGAAAATTGCGTAACCTGTGAAATCTGGCACAGCTCTTGACTTGAAAACAATGGGCCGCATTTAAAGGATCCCTTTTACATTTCTGACAAGCCAGAAATGATGATACCTCTCAACTTCCTAATGAATAAACACAGAAATCATGCTGAATCCGACCGAAGGATATTGCGATCCAAAAAAAAAAGGTTTACAAAACTCCATATTAAGCAACCCCCATCTAGGGCCGCAGGTTCAGTTGTTGTTGTGACATTCCAGTCAGGCCATTGTGTGCTTGTCCTCTGTGCACGTGACAAGAAGTGGTTGTTTGGAAAAGCGAATAGAATAAAAAGAAAAGAAAGCTTTTGTTTACTGGACCAGGCCTCAGGTGCAGGTGACCTTTGACTCCTTCAGCTCGCAGGTGGAACAAAAGACCCTTGAGGTGGAAACATATTTCCCTCCAGCTAAACACCTACTAGAGCAGCTAGACCTAGACAAGAACACCACGAAATACCAGTAGGAGAAGTCAACATGGCTATAATTATAGATATAAAAAACTGACCAATGATTGGTAATATAAATGTCAAAGAGACATTTGTGGGTGCTTAAATATTTAGGTAAACAAATGAAAGGATTACATATAATTTATAGCAGAGCCTCAACATGTGACTGACCTCACAGTCAAGATTTTACAGTGTTATAACTTATTGATACTGTTTGAGATAAAAAGCTGTATAAATATTACAACATGCTACTTATTTAATGAACAATTTCAGGCCTTTTTTCATTTAATATAGGCTTTGTTCCTGGTATTATATTATACTCTAAATATTAAAACATACTGTACTAAATATTTAATGAACCATTTTCATTAAAATGGACCTATTTTGTTTTCATTTAATATAGGTACTGTTCCTTATATTATATTATATTATATTCGATGTGTGTCCCGTCCAGTGACCGACTTCATAGTTAAGGACTATACAGTATTAGAATTAAGTTGCTTTTTTTTTTGAGAGAGAGAGAAAAAGTAGCTCTCTAATATTAACACATACTCTACTAAGTATTTAATGAACCATTTTCATTAAAATGGGCTATATTAATTTATCCAATAATCAATAATTATAATTTATTGATGTTGTTTGGGGAAAAAACCTGTATAAATATTACAACATGCTACTTATTTAATGAACAATCTCAAGCATGTTTTCAATTAATATAGCCTCTGTTCCTTATTATAATATATTATATTATATATTACATTATATTATTAATTATATTCAATGGGTGTCCATACCAGTGACGAACTTCACAGTCAACGACTGTACAGTATTAGAATTAAGTTATATTTCTAAGTGGTAAAATACCTCTCTAAATATTAAAACATACAGTCCTAAATATTTAATGAAGCATTTTCATTAAAATGGACATTTAATTTACCCCCTTTTGTTTTTATTTTATATAGGTACTGTAATAATATAATATAATATAATATTCAAACGTCCAATTTGATATGTGACACTTAGATTTAGAACAGTTGGTAATAATTTTTAAATAAAATACAGTATATGGGGCTGAGTAGACAGTATGAGTCAGTTTGACAGTGGTACCGTTTCCCATCAGGAAGTATTACTGTTTCAGCTGCTTTTCCAGAGGCGATGATGACCCACCATCAACACCAGTGAATCCCTGTTTGGCAGATCGATGATTGATTATTTATCTCTTTGGAGATTATATTTTCTCGAGACGTCTCATCCTTCAACTCAGTCCCAGAAGCTAAAGACAGGATACGGTTCAGTGACAAGTAAGTCTGGTTGAAAGAACAGGAACAATACTTCCTCTTATTGCCAGGTGACAATAGGACTAGTGACAAAAAAGTGCAGGGATATTTCAAAAAATAGTTAGTTAATCTAAAATGAAAAAAAAAAAGAAGAAAAATAAGTCCACAAACTCATTGCAAATATCCCCCACTGTACTAACTGTACAAAGAAGAGTTTGGGTTTCTCCAGTGGTTATGTTCTGCATACAGCTGTGTTTTTGGGTAGGTGGGGGTCTGTCGGACTGATTCTGGCTCAACACTGCCACCAAGCGGTGTGTCCTCAAAAAGCCATGTGTAAATAGGACTTCTCTGCTTCTTGTCACTCTCTGGAGTGGGTGAGCTGTGGTTAGCCTGGTGAGATGACCTCACTGGAAGGGAAATACATAGAATGGGATGGGATTTTCCATTGCGCTGTGGTGTGAGAATGCTTAGACCCTCTTGTTACACCGCATGCTAATAAAAAGAAGCGCTCGGATGAATTACAGACAGAAACCTTTGCAGCCAAAAGGGAAATCCTTGTAATCCTTTAAGATTTAATGTTCAACATGCCTGTTTGTGTCAAAGTTATCAGACCTGTCTTTGTAGAACTGAAAGAGAAAAAAAAGTTGCATTGGAATTAAAAAGTTACATTTTCAAAATATAAGTTACAATTCGCTATTTGAGGATGCAAGGTATGATGGGACAGGAGGAAAATGCATGACATGAATTTGTCAAGCACATGTTAAATTCTGCTCTATTTATTCATTCATTCAAGTTTTTTTAAGAAAACACTCTTAAAATATCATCACCGTTAAAATGATTTATATAGTAAACACTGCAATTAAAGATTTTCCGAAACAAGTCTGACTAAAAAAATATAAGGTAGAACTCACTATTTAAGGATACAAGGTATTCGGGGATGGTGGACAGGAGGAAAAATCTACTCCAGTGTTTACCCATAGGTTGTGATGCCAGTAAACAGTGGGAGTGTTGAAGAGTTTGCATACTTGTCTTAGGGCTGTGTGGGAATGTAAGTACCTAGTAATACCCAGAGATCGCAAACTATGAAAGATTATGACCCGAGTTATATAAAACTGCATTTATGTGCTAAACAAATGCAGCAAAGCACTTAAGAATGAAGTACCATCAAATAGGCTACAAATAAGTAAATAAATTTTTTAAAGAAAATAAAACATATTTTCACCTACCGGAACAACGCTTTTATGTTAAGCCACCAACATAGAACATTGTGATTCTGGTCTCTGTGTTGCATTTCTTCCTAAAATCTTTCTAACCAAAAATAGATGCTTATTATATAATTGATACTTTAAATATTTAAGCTTTGTGTGTGTGTGTTTGTGTTACATAGAAAGATGGGAAATGTAGTTTTGCAGCACGAACATGTCGCCTCGTAAACCGTTTAAATTAGTGGTATTTTTACTAGCTTTATCATTATTCGTCATGTGCATTCACAATTAATTAATTAACAAGTATTACTTAAAGGGATCGTTCACCCAAAAATGATAATTCTGTCATTAATTAGTCTCCCTCATGTCGTTCAAACCCTTCGGAAAGCAAATGAAGATCTTTTTGATGAAATCTGAGAGATTTCTGCCCCTCCGTTGAGGGCAACAACCACTTTGACTCTTCAAAAAGTTCATAAAGAGATCGTAAAACTATTCCATATGGATTGAGTGGTTTAGCCCAAGTTTTCTCAAGAGACTCGATCACTTTATGAGATGAACAGATTTATGGAAGGACAGAAAGTCTTTGAAATTAATGACAGATTTTTTTGGGGGTGAACTATCCCTTTAATTATCAGCAACACCAATTAACTTCCATCATGATACTTTAACTGAAACGGCCAAACTTAGAAAGTCAGGACTCAAAGAAAGTCTTCATTACATCATTTCGGATAGCTCACCGTGTAATCGTTCTGATAAGACCTGTAGTTAGCATTAGCGGCTGAATATTTCGAACGCAACGTCTTCAAGTACACATTAGCATTAACATATGCAGGCAAAATTAATTCAAATCTGATTTGTGTGGAACTTGTAAATCTTTCCATACAGTAAAAAAGCAAACACTGAAGCACACAAACTTGCTAAAGCAAACACTCAGATGCAAAGATGTACATGTTGTCGTCGACACACAAAGTGCTGGGATTAGTGGTGTTGGCTTTCTTTCCATCATGTGAGAGAGTGTTACCACAGGAAACCTGATCTTGTTCAATAATTCACAGTAACACTGGACCACTACAGCGTTCTCTATTAGCCCAGCTCAAGACCTCTGGCTTTACACCTCTCGTTTGCCGAGTCTTTCTTGGCAGTGTCACGCTGGATACATCAACACTAGATGAACAACAATCTTTAAAGTCCATAAGACAATCACAGCAAAAATGAAACAAAAACATTTACCTCAGCTTGGTTGTGTAAGATAATCACACTGGTGTTTCTAGAAATCATGAATTAAGTTGAATTTGTCTCACCTCAATGGAGAATTGAATTCATAAAATTAAGGTTGAACCACTGTAGTTACCTGGACTATTTTATCGATGTCTTTAATACCTTTCTGGGTCATGACAGTGGTGGTTAAATTGCTGTCTGTGGAGTCAGAGATCTCTTGGATTTCATCAAAAATTTATTAATTTGTGTTCTGAAGATGAACTAACACTTTAATGCTTTTGCGTTCTCTCACGAGCGTTTTGCATTCTCGCAAATGTTTCACGAGGGGACGCAAAAAAGTTGTGAGCGAAAAGCGAAAGTTTTTTGGTGGAATGCAAAAGTGTTGGGAGCGAATGTAATGCTTCTTGGAGAAGGCAAAAATGTAAGCGAGCGCAAAATTTCTCATGGGAACCCAAAAATGTTCTGAGTGAACAAAATGTTTCTCGGAGGAACGCAAAAGTGTTGTGAGTGAATGCAAAGTTTCTCAGGGGAACGCAAAAGTGTTTTTAGCGAATGCAATATTTCTCGAAGTGACGCAAAAGTATTGTGAGCGAACATAACGTTTCTCAGAGGAACGCAAAAGTGTTTTTAGCGAATGCAAAGTTTCTCAGGGGAACGCAAAAGCGTTTTTAGCAAACGCAATATTTCTCGAAGTGACGCAAAAGTGTTGTGAGCGAACATAACGTTTCTCAGAGAAACGCAAAAGTGTTTTTAGCGAATGCAAAGTTTCTCAGGGGAACGCAAAAGCGTTTTTAGCAAACGCAATATTTCTCGAAGTGACGCAAAAGTGTTGTGAGCGAACATAACGTTTCTCAGAGGAACGCAAAAGTGTTTTTAGCGAATGCAAAGTTTCTCAGGGGAACGCAAAAGTGTTTTTAGCGAATGCAATATTTCTCGAAGTGACGCAAAAGTATTGTGAGCGAACATAACGTTTCTCAGAGGAACGCAAAAGTGTTTTTAGCGAATGCAAAGTTTCTCAGGGGAACGCAAACGTGTTTTTAGCAAACGCAATATTTCTCGAGGCGACGCAAAAGTGTTGTGAGCGAACATAACGTTTCTCAGAGAAATGCAAAAGTGTTTTTAGCGAATGCAAAGTTTCTCAGGGGAACGCAAAAGTGTTTTTAGCGAATGCAATATTTCTCGAAGTGACGCAAAAGTATTGTGAGCGAACATAACCTTTCTCAGAGGAACGCAAAAGTGTTTTTAGCGAATGCAAAGTTTCTCAGGGGAACGCAAACGTGTTTTTAGCAAACGCAATATTTCTCGAGGCGACGCAAAAGTATTGTGAGCGAACATAACGTTTCTCAGAGGAACGCAAAAGTGTTTTTAGCGAATGCAAAGTTTCTCAGGGGAACGCAAACGTGTTTTTAGCAAACGCAATATTTCTCGAGGCGACGCAAAAGTGTTGTGAGCGAACATAACGTTTCTCAGAGAAATGCAAAAGTGTTTTTAGCGAATGCAAAGTTTCTCAGGGGAACGCAAAAGTGTTTTTAGCGAATGCAATATTTCTCGAAGTGACGCAAAAGTATTGTGAGCGAACATAACCTTTCTCAGAGGAACGCAAAAGTGTTTTTAGCGAATGCAAAGTTTCTCAGGGGAACGCAAACGTGTTTTTAGCAAACGCAATATTTCTCGAGGCGACGCAAAAGTATTGTGAGCGAACATAACGTTTCTCAGAGGAACGCAAAAGTGTTTTTAGCGAATGCAAAGTTTCTCAGGGGAACGCAAACGTGTTTTTAGCAAACGCAATATTTCTCGAGGCGACGCAAAAGTGTTGTGAGCGAACATAACGTTTCTCAGAGAAATGCAAAAGTGTTTTTAGCGAATGCAAAGTTTCTCAGGGGAACGCAAAAGTGTTTTTAGCGAATGCAATATTTCTCGAAGTGACGCAAAAGTGTTGTGAGCGAACATAACGTTTCTCAGAGAAATGCAAAAGTGTTTTTAGCGAATGCAAAGTTTCTCAGGGGAACGCAAAAGTGTTTTTAGCGAATGCAATATTTCTCGAAGTGACGCAAAAGTGTTGTGAGCGAACATAACGTTTCTCAGAGGAACGCAAAAGTGTTTTTAGCGAATGCAAAGTTTCTCAGGGGAACACAAAAGTGTTTTTAGCGAATGCAATATTTCTCGAAGTGACGCAAAAGTATTGTGAGCGAACATAACGTTTCTCAGAGGAACGCAAAAGTGTTTTTAGCGAATGCAAAGTTTCTCAGGGGAACGCAAAAGCGTTTTTAGCAAACGCAATATTTCTCGAAGTGACGCAAAAGTATTGTGAGCGAACATAACGTTTCTCAGAGGAACGCAAAAGTGTTTTTAGCGAATGCAAAGTTTCTCAGGGGAACGCAAAAGTGTTTTTAGCAAACGCAATATTTCTCGAAGTGACGCAAAAGTATTGTGAGCGAACATAACGTTTCTCAGGGGAACGCAAAAGTGTTGTGAGTGAACGCAATATTTTTTTCGAGAAACGCAAAAGTATTGAGAGCGAACGCAATGTTTCTCGGGGTAGTGCAAATATTTTACGAGCGAACGAAAAAGTTGTTACATTTTTTCTCCCATCTCAAATTTTTTCTCTCACCATGTCCCATTAGGGGCTCCATACTTTTTCCATTTCTTAAATAATGATCTTTAAAACGAAGTAAAAGAAATCTTTGACATAATTATGAGCTTAAGAAGTGAACTCTAAGAACGTTAAATTCTGTCATATTTATGATTTGTTTTCCTTGGTTTTCCAGAAAAAGACAATCTTAAAATTGTTACAACTGTTTTCATAGTAAACAAATGACAATTTAAAAGTGGATATTTATAATAATATCAGTACAAAATGCCCTTTCCGGGAAGCATCTTTAAGTTTAACGAGCCTCATAAACTATAAAACTGTCGGTCCTGTTACCTATCTTCTGAAACCATAATTATATCCCAAAATATGCTACAAGCTTAAGATGGAACAATGCAAGTGACAAGAAATCTGGAAAAAGGTCTAGTAAAACAGTCGGGACAGTCCTCAAGTGGAGACATATTAAGGGACGAGGTGAGACAAGAGTTGTGAAGTGCTGAAAAGGCATCAGAAGCTCTCATGTGCACTTTGTCTCCATTTACTTAATTAAGATGTGAGGCAGCAGCCCGTTCTGGGAGGGCATAAATCCTCCGGTTGTCCTGGAAGAGCTGTAAACCACTCATCAATTATAGAGGCCAGCAGCATGAGCGTGACTAATACCCACATCACATGCTTATTCACACCAGAGCTGAAGCCAATGAGCACCTACGGTGCCTTGACAAGACAAGTGCGTCACCTCTTTGACCAGTGATGCTCTTTACAACCACCAGGCTGACCGTATGTGCTTCACCACAGCTGATCACGGTGGTAAAAAAGGTCACCAAATTCAAATATTAATGACATACATAAAAAAAATCTTTTTGTCAGCTTGTCTGACAACTCTGTAGAAAGTCAGACGTGTGGAAAGAGAAGCCATGCTATCTGATATATAAATTTTTTAGTAGCTCCTAAATTCACATGCCTGAATGGTGGAAATCCAAACTGTAGTTGGTATGAATGAAGTCGCTGCATCGCGCTGTAAGGACACCCTGATAGTTCCAAGTGAAGTAATGATATGTTTAATGCCACAACACCCTGCTCCTGTTGTTAAGCCGGTGAGCCATGTGGAACAGCCAACTGTTCGCGTGAGAGAAACTTTATGGCTTGGTGCCCGTGTGCGGCACGCTGGAAACCTAAGACATCGGGACGACACTGATGCTGTTGTTCTTGACACCCAACTCAAGTGGCACTTTCAACGGAGTTTCATTTTTATGCACAGTTTTCACCATGTGTTTTGACTTGGCACTTAAATGTGGTCTGACAGGTTGAATTTAATCTCGAAATTCAAACTGTCTTTATTGAGAAGCTGGTCTTCATAACCCAAAAAGTACTATGGAAAACAATTATTCAGTTCCAACGGAATACAACATAATACAATATTATTTACTTACATTTATAAGGGCTATACATTTTATAAATGTTAGGTTGGCAAACGTAATTAGGTTAAAGTCAACATGAAACACCACTCAACCTATTATACTTATGTATAATATGTAATATGATGCGACTGCAAATTTGAAACAGGATATTGAACAAGAAAAAAAGTGGAGATTGGAACTTATTTTAATCCATTGGGAATTGGATCATGAAAAGTCTGCTAAAAGTAAAAAGTCATGAAGGTTCATGAGAAGTGGACTGCATCGTAAGCCTAAGCCATTAGTCAATATTGACTCAGATAAGAACACCAAAGCAAACTGTAACATCTTTCACATCAGATTGTACAACACATCTTAGATGTTAGTCATGACTGACATCTTTTACCGTGTCACGCATCTCTTCAATGATAGCTACTCACGAACATTAGTATTTCTACTGTTGTAGCTGCCGGTGTTGCAAGTCACTCCTATTGTTTCTTCAGTAGGCAAGCCTCCCTCCTCAGACTGCAGGACTGCAAATTTAATGCAGAAGGACAATTTAACTGTTGTCTTTGAGCAAGTCCAACAGACTCTTGACAATTCTTGAGTATTTTAAGATTTGGTGAATTAGTTGCAAATTTGTATGAATCTCATTTGTACATTTACACATTTGACTGCCTTAGAGTTTGGTTTGAGGTGGATCTTCATGGGGTTTTACCTACAAATTTTACATTTTCACATGACTTTGATTGTGTAAATTGACACAAAATGGCAAACTATTCCCAAGTTCTGCCATGAAACTCTTGATGGCAACAGGCAATTGATTGGTTGCAGTTGCATCAGCGACCAATGAGCTGCGGCTCAACATTTAAACAAATACCGGCAGTGTTGCTCTTAGCAGTATGCGCTTTCAGAAACCCTCCACCTTCCCCAGCTCCACCTGTATATATCTGCTACAGGGGTTAAATCATGTATGTTACTTGTGCAGCAGCATATCTTACATGCTCACAGCAATATCTCTGCATGCATTGGCAGGAGCAAGTCACGGTACTTATAAGATTTATTCCGCCAAAATCAAATAAATTAGCATTGCCATATTCATCACCATGCCAATCTCTATCACCCCACCAGTCTACCTAGAGCTGTCATGATAGAGCTCCAGGTTTAAGTTTGATTTTTTTTTTTAAATAAAATCCTAAAAACAACCTTCCTGCTTGAATCAACTAATGCATTAAATCAGTCAAACACATTTATTCTTTAAAACGACGACTCAAATTAAACTACGAATGCTTCGTAAGTGCACACAGGTCTCGTTTTAAGAGTCATTAAGCACTAAGTGCCTGAAGCGACCTATATCTATGTATACAACACTATCACCCAACAGCATGCCGCATTTTTTGAAAGGGAGAAACCCCCACGATAACAATGTCAGCAATCATGTTCAATGGAGATACTTCTACTGATTCAGCTCTGGAAGAACCTGATGTATCACAGTGTTAATACAGAAACTGGCACCTGGGGCCCTGCAACTAGCTTATCTTAATTATCATATCAGCTGTCTTTCAATTAGGGTTTACTTTAAAGGATGCATCCATTGCATTCATGCACATGCGCCAAAACACAGACTAAAGTAAATTATTGACAACTCGCGGCAAGGCAATTACAACCTAATTACAGCTTTTGTGATTCAAATGACAAAACTGGTAAATGGGGCCTGTAACCTAAAACTAATTATTGTCCCCCCCTTCCAGACACTTTTGCCTACCTACTGTACTGGCTCTCATTTCCCTTTTCTCATTTGTTAGATCGGTATCGCGGCATTGATAAATGTGGCCGTCAGTGTCTTAGCTGTCGGCGGAGTAAAAGACGTAACAGAGCAGGTAAGGAGAGGTACAGGAATGTGCAAACAGCCTCTTCCTTCTATCTCGGTCTGTCTTGTGCAACCTTTTCACGTTCTTTGTCATGACAGACAGCTGCAATCATTCCCATTGTGTGTCATGCAACATCAGACTCAAAATGTCAGAGATCCGGCTCTAAGCTTCACCTTTCACGGAGCGATGATTCTTTGATGCCGGTCGGGATGCGGAAATGATACAGAATACTCCCTCTTAATCGCAGATGTGGTTGTAAGGCTGTAAGCTGCGGTGGGTTTGCACCAGCATTTTACTAGAGTATTTTATGTGCTTAGCTTTGGTATGAATTATGGCAAATTTTATGGTTATAAACTACATAACAAATTCTGAACTCTTGCCTTGTCTAATTTAGGCCTCTAATAATTTTCATATGTCTTCAGAATGTCTGCCAGCACAGTGCTCTGTTTGCAAATCTGACCTCTTAAACCGTAGTACATGCAGTTATTTGTTAATATGGCTTTTAAGTGTGGCATAAAGTCTGGTCCAGTTTGGAGACTGGCCAAGAGCCGCCCACATAGCCCTGTTCGCCCAAAGTGACTAATCACAGTTAGTTTCATTTTTCTGTGCACAGTAATAAATGGGTGTGTGGATTCTAATTCAAATAACTGCAGTGTCAGTTCAAGACACAGAACATTGTATAAAATGGATTCCCATAAATCAACATATGAAAATGTTAACTATGATTCACAGGGATCTATTTAACAAATCACATAAGGCTAGTTGGGCATTCCCGTAGCTGGAGTATGGCGCTAGGAACAGCATATGGTTTTGATTCTTAGGGAATACCTGTTCTCCTCGTAATTATAGACCTTGAATGCGATCTTAGTCGCTTGGATAAATGTATCGGCCAAATGCATAAATGTAATTGGAATTTGCAGCGGTTGCTGGTATATCATTTTTTTGCCATTATACTCAGTCTACTTGTCAACAAACATTTGCATTACAAATCCTTAAATCTTAAAGGGATAGTTCAACCAAATATGAAAATTCTGTCATCATTTAATCCCCCTCGAGTTGTTCCAAGCCTGTGTATATGTCTTTGTTCTGCTGAACACAAAGGAAGATATTTGGAAGAATGTTTGTAACCAAGCAGATCTAGTAAATATATGAGTATAAACATCTAATAATAATAATAAATGCTGATATAACTTTCCATTTTATGGTTTTCTTGAAATGGCATTGACTTGGTGGACAAACTTTTTTCAGGTATTATTAATATTTTCACTGGGTGTATGAAGAGAGGGATATTTTAATATTATGTTTTTATTATGTCAGAAAATGTACAGTGATACTATTTAAAAAAAAAAACACACTTTCAGCCTTTTAATTAGTCTTTTTACTTTTCTTTCCTGTTTTTTACTCAAGACTTTTGTTTGAATGACTTAACTGATCAATATATATATATATATATATATATATATACAGAATGTAAAATATATTTGCACAAAAACACACATATCTCATCATTGACCCAATAGCCAACACGGTAATTTGACTGCAGAAGTTTTCTAAGCCTTCATATCTCATGTTCTATTGTGAAGGTGACAATCATGGTGAGTGCTTGGTACCAGTCGCATTATCCGCTCTTTGTGACGCGCAGAATACAGTATAGTCACACAGACATCATAGAGCATTAAGAACGGGCTCTCTAACTACCACCCACAAACTCATGAGAAAAACAAGACCTCTAGAGAGAGCCACAGTCAGCGGCGGCCCACACAAACATGATGCAGAAGGGAAAAAACCTTAGAAGAATGTGAAGGTGTTGGTGGTTGACGCCACTCTAAGCCAGTGTGGCTCAGGTGAGCATAATGCTCTCGCAGGCCTGTTGTCTGGGCTTGGCTCGTCACACTCATGAGAAACTCCCATCGTGCCTTCAGGGCCTTCTCTGCACGGCAACAGGTATGCGTGTTGACGCATGCCGAATCCCTCGCTTTTCTTCTGTTTTTTCTCGCGAACATCGCGTAACGCCCTGTCTAAACCGCAGACATCAGAAAAACCACCTGAGCGAAGCTGTGACTTGTTTGATTGCACAGGCTCACGCCCTGGTCTCTCCTACTTCACCCCCTTCCCATTCCCAACCAGCCCCAATCCCAAAAACACACACGTAAAAACACACATGCACAGATCTAATGGCATCAGCGATGCCACATGTCCATCACGGTGCGTTTCCCTGAGGCCTGATCCGGCCTGGGCCGCTGCCATGCATTGGGAGAGAAGACATGCTGATAGATGGAGGAGGGGTGGATTCCAAGGGCAGGTGAAGGAGGTGCCACCTTTGATCTGTTTCAAGTGTAGAGCGAGCAGGAAGAGAGAAAAACAAAACAAAAAAAAAACAAGTGACAACGCACATCTCAAAAGTCAGATACTTTGTCTTCATGTCAAGTGGTTGAGGAGCGATCTGTTGCCCTCCAGATATGGTGGCCTTATGAGATGCATTTGGCTGTTATTGCATGATATTGCATGATTTATTTCGAATGTAAAGTTGAAATAAATAAATAGGACTTGAATGATAATCATAGCTTAGCGTGATTATCAAATCAAAGGCTTTAATTAAAAAATGATGTACTCTGATGTAAAACATGTTTCAGAGTGAAGCAAACAAACAGCAATTTACAACAGAAATACATTAACTTTATTTTTATAGAGTTTTAAAAAACGTATGTGTGTGTGTATATATATATAGTGGGGAGAACAAGTATTTGATGCACTGCTGATTTTGCAAAGCATGTAGAAGTCTGTGATTTTTATCATAGGTACTCTTCAACTGTGAGTGATGGAATCTAAAACAAAAATCCAGAAAATCACATTGTATGATTTTTAAGTAATTAATTTGCATTTTATTGCATGACATAAGTATTTGATACATCAGAAAAGCAGAACTTAATATTTGGTACAGAAACCTTTGTTTGCAATTACAGAGATCATACGTTTCCAGTAGTTCTTGACCAGGTTTGCTCACACTGCAGCAGGGATTTTGGCCCTCTCCTCCATACAGAACTTCTCCAGATCCTTCAGGTTTCAGGGCTGTCGCTGGGACATTCAGCTCCCTCCAAAGATGTCCTATTGGGTTCAGATCTGGAGACTGGCTAGGCCACTCCAGGACCTTGAGATGCTTCTTACGGAGCCACTCTTTAGTTGCCCTGGCTGTGTGTTTCGGGTCGTTGTCATGCTGGAAGACCCAGCCACGACTCATCTTCAATGCTCTTAATGAGAGAAGGATGTTGTTGGCCAAGATCTTGCGATACATGACCCCATCCATCCTCCCCTAAATATGGCGCAATCGTCCTGTCCCCTTCCCCAAAGAATGATGTTTCCACCTCCATGTTTCACGGCTGGGATGGTATTCTTGGGGTTGTACTCATCCATCTCCTTCCTGCAAACATGGCGAGTTGAGTTTGGACCAAAAAGCTCTCTTTTTGTATCATCAGACCACATGACCTTCAACCATTCCTCCTCTGGATCATCCAGATGGTCATTGGTAAACTTCAGACGGGCCTGGACATACACTGGTTTGAGCAGGGGTACCTTGCCTGCACTGCAGGATTTTAATCCATGACGGTGTAGTGTGTTACTAATGCTTTTCTTTGAGACTGTGGTCCCAGCTCTCTTCAGGTCATTGACCAGGTCCTACCGTGTAGTTCTGGACTGATCCCTCACCTTCCTCATGATCATTGATGCCAAGGAGAGATCTTGCATGGTGCCCCAGACCGAGGGAGACTGACCGTCATCTTGAACTTCTTCCATTTTCTAATAATAGCGCTTGTTGCATTCTCATCAAGCTGCTTGCCTGTTGTCCTGTAGCCTATCCCAGCCTTGTGCAGGTCTACAATTTTCTCCCTGATGTCCTTACACAGCTCTCTGGTCTTGGCCATTGTGGAGAGGTTGGAGTCTGTTTGATGGAGTGTGTGGACAGCTGTCTTTTATACAGGTAACCAGTTCAAACAGGTGCAGTTAATACAGGTAATGAGTGGAGAACAGGAGGGCATCTTAAAGAAAAACTAACAGGTCTGTGAGAGCCGGAATTCTTACTGGCTGGTAGGTGATCAAATACTTATGTCATGCAATAAAATGCAAATTAATTATTTAAAAATCATACAATGTGATTTTCTGGATTTTTGTTTTAGATTCCATCACTCACAGTTGAAGAGTATCTATGATAAAAATGACAGACTTCTACATGCTTTTTAAGAGGGCAAACCTGCAAAATCGGCAGTGCATCAAATACTTGTTCTCCTCACTGTATATATACATATGTACAAATTATATATACACACATATACATACATATATATATATATATATATATATATATATATATATACATAGGTCAAAAGGCAGGCAGATAAATATCAAAAGACAAAGAAACAGGCAGAATCAAAACCAGGCAAACAAGACAGGAGTGAATGCTCGGAAATGTTATACAGGGAAGAACAAGACCTAGCAACTAAGTGTGTGTGCGGTGGACTTAAATATGGTGGGATAATGAGAATCACCTGGAGAAGTGATCTGTGACAGGTGCGGGGATTCTGGGAAATGTAGTCCGGGTTTGAGTGAGTGTGTGGTGCTCTAGGGGAACTAACAGGCATTTCAGCTGGCGATGGTTACATATATTTATTTATATATATAATATATATATATATATATATATCTCCTGTAAAAGGAACCATTTACCAGATCATTAAGAACTCAAAGGAGAAAGGTTCAACTGCAGGCTTCAGGACATCCCAGAGTGTCGGACCCTTAGGAGTCAGTTACGAAATGGTGTCACCACCAGTTCAGAGCTTGCTCAATATTAGCAGCAGACACACACACAGTGAGACCAAGAGTTCAGGACAACAACCAGGTGTCAAGAAGGACAGCAGAGGTGCCGCTTTTCTTCAAGATAAACATTAAGGACAGACTGAAATTCGGCCGGAAGTACACGGATTAGAGAGCAGAGGACTGATGAAAAGTTATTTTCTCTGATGAAGTTCCTTTCCGACTGTTTGGGACACCTGGAAAATCGATTGTCCGGAGAAGAAAAGCTGAATGCCATGAGGCATTCCTGAAGCCTCAATGAAGCATCCTGAGAACATCCATGTGTGGGATTGCTTTTCATCCAAGGGTCTGGGCTCTCTTACAATTCTGCACAAAAACACTGCCATGAATAAAGAAGGGTATCAAAATGTCCTACAAAAACAACTTCTCCCAATGATTCCAAGAGCAATTTGGTTATGATCCATGCATTGTCTAGCATTATGAAGCGGTATGGCAAAAGGAAAGAGCAATAATGAAGTGGCTTGGAGATCATTATGTTGAGATTTTGGATTTTGGATCTGTGTCCAGGCAAGTCCACTAAACTTAATCCTCTGGTCAATCCTCAAAAAGGAGAGAAGTCGACAAACTCAACTCAAGCACTAATAAGGCAAGAATGGATCGCCATCATTCAGGATTCGGCCCAGAAGCTGATCTCCTGAGCGAATTTTAGAGGTTATAAAGAAGAAGGGTCAACACCGTAAACTCTTTGCATATAATGTTTTTGATTTCAATAAGACTTGAAATGCTTATCACTGTTTTCCATTATACTATATTGGTACTTCTACAGTAAAAGTTCCAAACTTGAAATTCCAAAACTTTCCAATTCAGAAACAGACTCTACCATGCTTTCGTTCTGTTCTAAAACCATGATGCAGTGCCTTCGAACATTGTGTGACACCTATCTTGACTGGCAGATATTAAAATAATTTGTTATGCTGCTATGGCAACCATATCTGAGAAGAAAGATGAGCCAACATAGTTGTAGGTGAAATATTAGCATTGCAAAAGAGCAAAAGCAAACAGTCTGAGTTGCTGTGCCAACACTTCACCGTTAGTAGGTAACAGATTGCTGCTGAGACAAACACATGTTCCACAAAGTACCATCCGTCTCACAAACAGAAAGTGATATCAAACGCAACCTGACTCCCCATTAAGCCTTTGATAGCCTCCCAATAGAGTCGTTCTGTATATCGGTTTCAGATAATGCAGGAATAAGGAAGAACATCACCATTACATGAACATAGTTAGACTGCTGAAGCTTTCCTTGAGTGTCACAGGATACATGCTTTACATGTTTACATGCTTTACCTGCAGCTCAAGGAAATAAAAGTCATGATCAGTTTACAACGAGGCAATAGAGCTCAGTAGAGTTCATTTGTAGGCTAGAACAATTCGCTTCCTCAGTAATTTTGAAAGGGTTTGTAGAATATCGGTTTTCAGTTTTTTAAGTAAAATAAGGTGCCCTATCATACACCTGACGCAAGTGTTTTTTGCTAGTTTCAGCATGAAGCATGAAGATTTTCACATCCTGTGCCACGTTGTTTAAATTGCAAATGCATTTGCGCCCATTTGTGCGCCCATGGGCCTGCTGGTCTGAAAACGAGGTGTGTTCAGATGCATTGTTGGCGTGTTGCTATTTTGAGGAAACTGAAATAGACTTCACCATTGACCAACTGAAACCTGATGTAATGTCAATGGTGCAATATAGATATTTTTTTGTTGTTATTTAAAGGTTGCATTAGTAATATTCACCTATAGGTGGGTGCAGAATGTGCGTACACTTCGCTTGTTAAACACAAAGGGATACGCAGCAGCACACAAACATTTTTAAAAATTGAAAATAAAAGGATTCTTTTCTGGAGAAGTGTTATGTTTGTCCGCTTGCAAATTCCGCCATGTAAATAGCAAATTTGCGAACGCAACTGGCTTTTAAAGGGAATGGGAGATGAGACTCTGATTGGTTTACCGCACATTATGCCCAAAACACACCCCGATCATTTTCCCCATCCTTAAACTAGCAAGAGTGGATTCAGATTCGCCTTAAGTGCACTTGTGCCATGCGCTTTATGTGCTTAGACTGTTAAAATAGGTCCTAAGGTCTTTTGTTAACATTACTTATAAAAACAAATTACACACAATCATATCTCAAGAATATAGAACAGAAGCCTATTTCGACACATAATAAAAAATAAAAAAAGTAATTTTAAGATTGAAAATTGACATTGTAGAATATGAAATTACACTGCAAGTTATAAAGATGCAATTATGACTAAAAATATAATGTGAGACTACAAAGGTACATTGCGAGATATTAAAGTCACTGTATTATAAATTATTCTTTAAATTCCTGATGGACAATATGAAGTCCAGTCCTACATTTGTTTCTCATTATAGAAGCTGTTTCACTTGGATATATGTCACAATATATAAGAAAATATTACCACAATTTCCGTTTCATGCCTATTTTTAGACGCATTGTTAGCAAAAAGTCACATTGGAAGATATATAAGTTCCATACAAATGTTTGTTTTGAAACCATTGTGCGCTTCAAAAACATTTAACTTTCCAACAAGCTGTTACATTACAGTTCGACTCATTAAAGGGATAGTTCACCCAAAAATGAAAATTCTGTCATCATTTACCCACCCTTATGTTGTTCCAAACCTCTATGAGTTTTTTTTTCTTGTTAGTCTCCAGACAGTTGACGATAACCACTGACTTCCGTAGTATGACAGTCAAAGAAAGTATTATGAAGTATGAAAAATTACTATGGAAGTCACAGTCTATCGTCAACTGTCTGGATACTAACATTCTTCTAAATATCTTCTTGTGTGTTCAGCTGAAGAAAGAAACTCGTACAGGTTTGGAACAACATGAGGGTGAGTAAATGATGACAATTTTCTTTTTTGGATGAACTATCTCTTTAAGCACTTAAACTCACATCCTTGTGGTAGTTGAAATCTACAGAGGTACATGACATGCAGGAGGAAAACAGTAGGATAAAATCATGAGCATGATTTATAAATCAAGGGAACGAATTAGTAAATTGTGCAGACGATATAGAAAATTAATGGAACGAAATTATAAATCGTGTGCACAATTTAGAAAAGGAGGGAACGAAATAGTAAAACGAGGGAACGAGACTGTAAATCCTACATACGATTTAGCAAAACGAGGGAACAAAATAGTAAATAGTGTGCACGATTTAACAAAAGGAGGGAACGAAATAGTAAAACGAGGGAACGAACTTGTAAATCCTACATACAATTTAGCAAAAGGAGGGAACGAAATAGTAAAACGAGGGAACGAACTTGTAAATCCTACATACGATTTAGCAAAAGGAGGGAACGAAATAGTAAAACGAGGGAACGAACTTGTAAATCCTACATACGATTTAGCAAAATGAGGGAACAAAATAGTAAATCGTGTGCACGATTTAGCAAAAGGAGGGAACGAAATAGTAAAACGAGGGAACAAAATAGTAAATAGTGTGCATGATTTAGCAAAAGGAGGGAACGAAATAGTAAAACGAGGGAACAAAATAGTAAATAGTGTGCATGATTTAGCAAAAGGAGGGAACAAAATAGTAAAACGAGGGAACAAAATAGTAAATAGTGTGCACGATTTAGCAAAAGGAGGGAACGAAATAGTAAAACGAGGGAACGAACTTGTAAATCCTACATACGATTTAGCAAAAGGAGGGAACGAAATAGTAAAACGAGGGAACGAACTTGTAAATCCTACATACGATTTAGCAAAATGAGGGAACAAAATAGTAAATCGTGTGCACGATTTAGCAAAAGGAGGGAACGAAATAGTAAAACGAGGGAACAAAATAGTAAATAGTGTGCATGATTTAGCAAAAGGAGGGAACGAAATAGTAAAACGAGGGAACGAACTTGTAAATCCTACATACGATTTAGCAAAATGAGGGAACAAAATAGTAAATCGTGTGCACGATTTAGCAAAAGGAGGGAACGAAATAGTAAAACGAGGGAACGAACTTGTAAATCCTACATACGATTTAGCAAAAGGAGGGAACAAAATAGTAAAACGAGGGAACAAAATAGTAAATAGTGTGCACGATTTAGCAAAAGGAGGGAACGAAATAGTAAAACGAGGGAACGAACTTGTAAATCCTACATACGATTTAGCAAAAGGAGGGAACGAAATAGTAAAACGAGGGAACGAACTTGTAAATCCTACATACGATTTAGCAAAATGAGGGAACAAAATAGTAAATCGTGTGCACGATTTAGCAAAAGGAGGGAACGAAATAGTAAAACGAGGGAACAAAATAGTAAATAGTGTGCATGATTTAGCAAAAGGAGGGAACGAAATAGTAAAACGAGGGAACGAACTTGTAAATCCTACATACGATTTAGCAAAATGAGGGAACAAAATAGTAAATCGTGTGCACGATTTAGCAAAAGGAGGAACGAAATAGTAAAACGAGGGAACAAATTAGTAAATAGTGTGCACGATTTAGCAAAAGGAGGGAACGAAATAGTAAAACGAGGGAACAAATTAGTAAATAGTGTGCACGATTTAGCAAAAGGAGGGAACGAAATAGTAAAACGAGGGAACGAACTTGTAAATCCTACATACGATTTAGCAAAATGAGGGAACAAAATAGTAAATCGTGTGCACGATTTAGCAAAAGGAGGGAACGAAATAGTAAAACGAGGGAACGAACTTGTAAATCCTACATACGATTTAGCAAAATGAGGGAACAAAATAGTAAATCGTGTGCACGATTTAGCAAAAGGAGGGAACGAAATAGCAAAATGAGGGAACAAAATAGTAAATAGTGTGCATGATTTAGCAAAAGGAGGGAACGAAATAGTAAAACGAGGGAACGAACTTGTAAATCCTACATACGATTTAGCAAAATGAGGGAACAAAATAGTAAATCGTGTGCACGATTTAGCAAAAGGAGGGAACGAAATAGTAAAACGAGGGAACGAACTTGTAAATCCTACATACGATTTAGCAAAAGGAGGGAACGAAATAGTAAATCGTGTGCACGATTTAGCAAAAGGAGGGAACAAAATAGTAAATAGTGTGCATGATTTAGCAAAAGGAGGGAACGAAATAGTAAAACGAGGGAACGAACTTGTAAATCCTACATACGATTTAGCAAAATGAGGGAACAAAATAGTAAATCGTGTGCACGATTTAGCAAAAGGAGGGAACGAAATAGTAAAACGAGGGAACGAACTTGTAAATCCTACATACGATTTAGCAAAAGGAGGGAACGAAATAGTAAAACGAGGGAACAAAATAGTAAATCGTGTGCACGATTTAGCAAAAGGAGGGAACGAAATAGTAAAACGAGGGAACAAATTAGTAAATAGTGTGCACGATTTAGCAAAAGGAGGGAACGAAATAGTAAAACGAGGGAACGAACTTGTAAATCCTACATACGATTTAGCAAAATGAGGGAACAAAATAGTAAATCGTGTGCACGATTTAGCAAAAGGAGGGAACGAAATAGCAAAATGAGGGAACAAAATAGTAAATCGTGTGCGCGATTTAGCAAAAGGAGGGAACGAAATAGTAAAACGAGGGAACGAACTTGTAAATCCTACATACGATTTAGCAAAATGAGGGAACAAAATAGTAAATCGTGTGCACGATTTAGCAAAAGGAGGGAACGAAATAGTAAAACGAGGGAACGAACTTGTAAATCCTACATACGATTTAGCAAAAGGAGGGAACGAAATAGTAAATCGTGTGCACGATTTAGCAAAAGGAGGGAACGAAATAGTAAAACGAGGGAACGAACTTGTAAATCCTACATACGATTTAGCAAAAGGAGGGAACGAAATAGTAAAACGAGGGAACAAAATAGTAAATAGTGTGCATGATTTAGCAAAAGGAGGGAACGAAATAGTAAAACGAGGGAACGAACTTGTAAATCCTACATACGATTTAGCAAAAGGAGGGAACAAAATAGTAAAACGAGGGAACAAAATAGTAAATAGTGTGCATGATTTAGCAAAAGGAGGGAACGAAATAGTAAAACGAGGGAACGAACTTGTAAATCCTACATACGATTTAGCAAAAGGAGGGAACGAAATAGTAAAACGAGGGAACAAATTAGTAAATAGTGTGCATGATTTAGCAAAAGGAGGGAACGAAATAGTAAAACGAGGGAACGAACTTGTAAATCCTACATACGATTTAGCAAAAGGAGGGAACAAAATAGTAAATCGTGTGCACGATTTAGCAAAAGGAGGGAACGAAATAGTAAAACGAGGGAACAAACTTGTAAATCCTACATAAGATTTAGCAAAACGAGGGAACAAAATAGTAAATAGTGTGCATGATTTAGCAAAAGGAGGGAAAGAAATAGTAAAAGAGGGGAACGGAATTGTAAATCATGCGTACGATTTAGCAAATCGAGGGAATGAAATAGTAAATCGTGTGCATGATTTACTTTTTTTTCCTGCACGTGATGTGCTGGGCTCCATAGAAATCCTTGTTTTAGCAGCTTACAATTCCGAAGCACAGAAAATGAAATTGTAAACTCGAGTAAACAGAGAATGTCTCTACCAGTTATATTCAACACTGACCTTTAGAAACCCATTAGAAACTCCCGAGGGAACCCTTGGCTCAAAAATGCTAATTCTCTTCTGGGTTTTTTTATGACTACAAACTGAACAGCTCTATATAAAACACAATATGGTCCTTTAAAGACATTTAAAACTTTTACTGGTGAGATTTGGATCTTCTCTAATCCGCAGGCGCTACAAGCAGCACTGAAAGATGTCTGCCTCAAAAGGCACCAGTCGGTCCAGTGCAGGCAGCATTGCATCACACTGTACTCATAAACAAGGCTGTCTTGTATTTCCTGTTGCTTTGCACGCCATCTTCTTGGCTGTCCTAGACGGGCTTGGCTGCAGTGACATAGTTGAGGTGGAGCACTAGTGAAGCTGGGACACTGGGCACATGGCCAGCGGAGAGAAGGTGGTTCAGACACCACCCTGGCTTCAGGCACCGCAAAACCACAGCCCCCTGAAAAAACATCAGGCATACAGGATACATCAGCCCTCTTCAACGCCCCCAAAACCATCATACAAAACCAAGGCAGGATCCAAAAGTCCAAGACATACACCCGTCCTCACAGTGCAAACCTGAGGGGACGTAATAAAAGAAATGCACAACATAAAAAAAATTATTTAAAAATTGAAAAAAAAGTGTTTATAAATGTATTTAATGAAAAATACAATGATATTGTGAGAATTTATTGTGAAATATTATTACATTTTTTTATTTATTCCTTTGATAGCAACGCAGAACATTTATTATTGGTGCTCATTTATTAATAGTTATTATCAATATTGAAAAAATTATCACTTTTTTCAGGATTCTTCAATTCATAATAGAAAGTGCAAAAGAACAGCATGTATTGTTATAACATATGTTTAGTGTCACATGAATCAATTTAATACATCCTTCTTGACTAAAAGTATTAATTTCTATTTTTATAAAGATCTTATGAATGGTAAGTTTCCACAAAAATATGAATCAGCACAACCAAATCAGCAAATCAGAATATTAGAATTTCATTTTACTGCATTTTTCATCAAATAAATGCAGCTTGGTGAACATGAGACTTTTTTCAAAAACAATAATAAAATCTTAATTATTCGAAACTTTTGACTGCCAGTACGGTTTCTATTAATTTCTTTTTCTACGAAGAAATTAAAAGATCATGACGCGAGAATAAAATTTCTTTAATCTGCCAGAGGTCTGCTGATCGGTCACTTTCACATGCCAGCTACAGGTGTACCCAGTTTTACAAGTATATTTTGTTGGTGGAAACATGCTTGTAAAGCAGACTCTTGTAAAACGAGTGTTCAATCTGTAGTGTATGTGAGGTTTAAATAGTCGTAAACAAGGCCTAGTAAAGAATTGGTTTGCTATTAATAAACAGCACAGCAAATACAAAATAAACCTTTCATAACAAACCTGTATGACTTTGTCTATTCTGTAGGATACAAAAGAAAAAATGGTAAAGGATTGTACTCCTTTCTATGCAACTACAATGAATAGGGCCTGGTTTCAAACTTCAAAAACGGGAGTAAAAGCATCATAAAACGTATCGTAAAGTGCTCGAGTCAATACAACATAGTGTTTTGAAGCAATATGACAGCTTTGTGTAAAGAAGAGTAAAAAAATCTTGACAATGTTACAATGAAGTGTTGAATGAATGGTTCTTTTGACAAAGTTGACAAAGTTCATAAAACATGTCTGATTAATTAGTTCATGCTTTGAGCCGATTCGGTTCTTGAGTTCAACTCAACTGATTCAGTTAACATTGCAATGGAGATGACAGCTTATCAGTTAAAAAAAAACAACAACCTAAATTTGAGGATGTTCTTCACACAAAGCTATCATGCAACTTGGAAAGTCACACATGGATCATATGGACTATGTTTATGATGTTTTGTCCTTTTATATTGAGTGCTATACAAAAGATATGTCCTTTTCAAAGTTCAAAAGCTCCAATCTGCCTTTTTTGTAATAACATTGAATAGAGTAACGAGTAGATCCTTCAAAATTTGTGTATCACAGAATTAAAAGGGTCATAACATGAGAAATCAAATTTTCCTTGATCTTTTGACATACAAGAAGTCTTTGCACCATTAAAACATCAAATTTCAGAGCTTAAAACGTCCTCCTTAATCCTTCATCAAGCTTCAAAAATGGCTCGTTTTGATGGCTGACATGTGACATCACACAGGGAATCACATTTGCATACGGCTGCCTCCAGAGCAACACATCGATGAATAGTTTTTCATCATCGCACCATTGGCTCCGCCCTCCAGTATTCAGTCGCTTAACAGCTGACATTTGCCTACACGGAATGCAAGCATCATGTTGCATTAAACTAGGGGTCCAAGGCGGAGTCAAAGATGCCTCCCTCCCCTTCAAATTTTGATGGGCAGAGCCGCCACTGGGGCGGACTCTGGAGGGAGCTCTGGGGCGGACTCTGGAGGGAGCTCTGGGATGGACTCAGGTGCGACCTCTGGGGCGGACTCTGGAGGGAGCTCTGGGATGGACTCTGGAGGGAGCTCTGGGATGGGCTCTGGAGGGAGCTCTGGGTGGACTCTGGAGGGAGCTCTGGGGCAGACTCTGGAGGGAACTCTGGGGCGGACTCTGGAGCGAGCTCTGGGGTGGACTCTGGAGGGAGCTCTGGGGTGGACTCTGGAGGGAGCTCTGGGATGGACTCTGGAGGGAGCTCTGGGGTGGACTCTGGAGGGAGCTCAGGGGTGGACTCTGGAGGGAGCTCTGGGGTGGACTCTGGAGGGAGCTCTGGGGCGGACTCTGGAGCGAGCTCTGGGGTGGACTCTGGAGGGAGCTCTGGGGTGGACTCTGGAGGGAGCTCTGGGGTGGACTCTGGAGGGAGCTCTGGGGTGGTCTCTGGAGGGAGCTCTGGGGTGGACTCTGGAGGGAGCTCTGGGATGGGCTCTGGAGGGAGCTCTGGGATGGGCTCTGGAGGGAGCTCTGGGATGGACTCTGGAGGGAGCTCTGGGATGGACTCTGGAGGGAGCTCTGGGGTGGACTCTGGAGGGAGCTCTGGGGTGGACTCTGGAGGGAGCTCTGGGGTGGACTCTGGAGGGAGCTCTGGGGCGGACTCTGGAGCGAGCTCTGGGGTGGACTCTGGAGGGAGCTCTGGGGTGGACTCTGGAGGGAGCTCTGGGGCAGACTCTGGAGGGAACTCTGGGGCGGACTCTGGAGCGAGCTCTGGGGTGGACTCTGGAGGGAGCTCTGGGGTGGACTCTGGAGGGAGCTCTGGGATGGACTCTGGAGGGAGCTCTGGGGTGGACTCTGGAGGGAGCTCTGGGGTGGACTCTGGAGGGAGCTCTGGGGTGGACTCTGGAGGGAGCTCTGGGGCGGACTCTGGAGCGAGCTCTGGGGTGGACTCTGGAGGGAGCTCTGGGGTGGACTCTGGAGGGAGCTCTGGGGTGGACTCTGGAGGGAGCTCTGGGGTGGTCTCTGGAGGGAGCTCTGGGGTGGACTCTGGAGGGAGCTCTGGGATGGACTCTGGAGGGAGCTCTGGGATGGGCTCTGGAGGGAGCTCTGGGATGGACTCTGGAGGGAGCTCTGGGATGGGCTCTGGAGGGAGCTCTGGGGTGGACTCTGTAGAGAACTCTGGGATGGACTCTGGAGGGAGCTCTGGGATGGGCTCTGGAGGGAGCTCTGGGGTGGACTCTGGAGCGAGCTCTTGGGCGGACTGTGGAGGGAGCTCTGGGGTGGACTGTGGAGGGACCTCTGGGACGGACTCAGGAGGGAGCTCTGGAATGGACTCTGGAGCGAGCTCTGGGGCAGACTCAGAAGGGAGCTCTGGAGCGGACTCTGGAGATTCAGGCTCAGTCCAAATGTCCATTAGCCACTCCTCTTCGGCCGATGCGGCCATCCGTTTGAGAGTGTGGCTTGGTTTCAGCAAACATCTGGTGCTGCGGCTCGCACTCTGCAGCCATCTTGCTCACTCTACAGAGGTCGGAGTTGTTATTCCAGTCACTGTGGAGTAGCGCCAGCAGACAGAAATGGTCCGTGCCGTTTGACTGGTATGTGGTGGGCATCAGTGTAAGGTGAGCAGGCGCGGCTGTGTGTGTGTGTCTCTGATGAGACGGGATGCGGATCACGATCCGTTTGAACCTCTTTGACTTCGAGATTAGAACCAGAATAAGATTAATTGACTCAACGAGGGAGAAATAACAAGCAGGTTCATTGTAACGGATCGTATCTGCATCCAGACCAATGCAGAAACACACGTTAAGCGCCGCGCCCCCCCAGCTCACCCGATGGGAAAGCTCGAGGAACTCCACCACATACCACTCCAACGGACGACCATTCTACGGCAGACCTCACCTTCGATCTTCTGCTGCGACCATAATTCAGACCATTCTTCCTAGTGGTATTGGTCAATCGTTCTGTTACTTTCTTGCTGGTTAAAGGAGGAGCACAACGACGGAGAATAACAGGAACAAGGTTTAATCATAAACTGGAGAAATATTCCAAACAAGACTCTCAACATAGACACACGTAACAGTTACGACCCCTTTAAATGAGTAAATGACTCATGACTTGATGGCTTATTTTTGGGTGTCAATAAATACATGCATTTTCAATAATAATAAAAAAGAAATCTCAATGTAGAAAGTATGACAGACTTAGAGGTGTTCCCTCAATGTCCCCACTGCATTCTCTCCTGTCCCACTGTCCCCCTCCCATCATCTTGCTATACCTCCCTCCATCCCTCTGTCTCCCTCTTCAGAGTCTGGGATGAACAGTCTGTAATTGTGGAGAGGCCACAGCACACAGCCAGAGATATAAATACCCATTTCTCCTGTTCCTGTCAAAATAAAGGACTTTATGAAAAAAGAAACAAGGACTCTCTTTTGTGGCATCCGCCTCCCAGTGTAAGAGTTTATTTTGGGAGCTTATGAGTGCTGTGTACCTACAGCATCCTCAAACTGCTTCCCTTAATAAAAAGATGCAATTGGTTGCCAAGAGACATCCACAAACGACATAATTAAAGTTTATTGGGAGACTTTTTTTAAGGGTTCATTTGTCCGGGAGTCGGACCCTTGAAAAATTTCACCCCCCAGAAAAGACAAAAACAATATATATAATTCAATATATAATACATTTTGCATTGAAGTTAAACCTATTTTTAAGATTTGAGACATTATTTTTATGAATATTAACCACAATTCACTCCAAATTACTAAAATGCATATGGATGTTTATCATAGTAGTTTCAATGATTCTAATTTCTTTATACTACAGTATTTACATATCAGCATATATTAAACACATTAGAATAAATATTTCTATGATGTATAAAAATGCTGAGTTAAAAACAACCCAAGTTGGGTTGAAAATGGGCAAACCCAGTGACTGGGTTGTTTTAACCCAGCGGTTCAGTTAGTTTGCCCAACACACTGGGCCGTTTTGTTTAACCCAACTATTGTTTAAAAATGACTATATGGCTGGCTTAAAATGAGCCCAAAATATGCTGAAATCAGACACATAAATACTAGAGGCAAAAATAATATTCAAAACATGAACATTTATTAATAAGTAATTTAATAAATGTTTATTGTTTAATTATTATTCATTATTATTTTATTATTAAAACACGTTCATTTATTAAACATGATAATAAATGTTAATTTCCTAAATATTTTGGGTTTTTCAAGCAAGCAATACAGGTTGGGCAAACATTTAACCCAACCGCTGGGCCAAACAATCCATTTTCTGGGTTAAACAACCCAGTTGCTGGGTTTGTCCATTTTCAACCCAACTTGGGTTGTTTTTAACCCACTATTTTTTTAGAGTGTACAGTTTAAATTTTAGGAGCCATTGTAGACTTTACTTATATTTATTGTCTTTAAATTGAACCCTCTTTTGCAAACATACCCACAATGCAAATCTTTTGCCAAGCCTACCAACAGCTCCCGGCATCTTTTAATTAATTTTCATGACTTGATGAAAACAAAATATGTTGTCTGATATTTTACAACACATTTAACTGTTTACTTGTTCATAATATATAATCTTTTGACCATAATGACTGCAGGCATTAGAGGAAAGCAGCCAGAGTGCTAATGTGACTCAGTGCAATGCAGTTCTTCCAGTGTTGTTTTCAAGAACGCAACAGATTCGTTCCTCTACATAGGCGGTAAGGAATCCATTTTCCCAACTGCCATGTGACTGTTCCACTGCAACCTTTTTCTATATCAGTGGGACCACACAATGTGCCGAGATGACCACATCAGTCTCATTTCATTTGAACATGTTGCCCAGAGCAAGTGACTCCAAAGCAAAGGTACTTACTTTTGCCTGGTTAAACTTATAAAACAGGGTGGAAACAGTATTAATCTCATTGTTTTTAGTTTTTATTTTCAGTTCATTTTCAAGCAAATAAAAAGAAACTAATGTGTGTAAAGTTTTACCTGTATGTTTGGATTATATGTGCCACTTCCCATGACACAGGGTTTGGAAAATGGATGGGATGGGATGGATAAATCAATCTATGTACTATACTTGGTATGTGTTTTTCTTTAAAAGACTTATGTTGTCAACGATAATGGTAGAGATAATAAAGACACATAAGATTCTGCATAATATAACACATATCTGGATCCTTACCGATGGAACTTTCAGAGTACGTAAGACAAAAATGCTTGTGAAAATGTATTCTCTTTCTGCATTGTGTAATATAAAAACAATATGTATATGTACATAATACCATATAGCTCTACACAGTCATCAGATCTCCCGATGATGAACCACAAAATATAATATACTACTGAAGGGACCGAAGTGTTGCTGCTATTGCCAAAACAAATGATACAAATCACCGAGTCATGCTGGTGTAACCCGCATAAATATGCTCTTGAACTAAGGACAGTGCATTGTGAGCTGTGTGTTGTGCACAATTTACTGCTGGTTGCTTTATTTATTCACTTGTCCCTCATTGACATGTACAAAACACGTTGTTGGAAAGTTTTCAAGATATTATCTGCCCAGTTTAAACAACGTTTTCTCCTACTCTCCCTCCATGAGCTGTGACGTTTTTCTTTTCCTACACCACGATGCCACAACCCTAATAAAGAATATGGATTCAAGATGATGAGCCTGTGATGAAGAAAGTTTGGAAGAAGAACGGGCAGGATTTTTGATCTTATCCTTGAAGTTTGAGAGGAACTGCTACGCCAGTAACCTGAGAATACCTCAGTAGCACTGAGTTTTTTTGTGTTGTATTCTTTTCCACATGCTCACGCGTTTAGAGAATAAGACGAAAAATGTGTCTGTTCTGGTATTATGGGCTGGAGAAGGTGTTGATAAGAATTCTCGGAGCTGTGCGTGCATAGACAACTGTTGACGGGCTGCCTCGTTTGATCTTGCTTTTGACGTGCAGAAAGAAACCGAGCTTCATGCCCCACACACCTGCTGCACAGGTTTGCTGCACAAACACTTAAACTTCAGTATGGTTTTTAATAATTTTCAAAAAAAGACAAACTATTCACATTAATGCCCATTTCCACACAACAAGGTTATAAATATATCACTGGACACATAGGAGTAATCAAAATCGACCATATTCGCTGTCCATATTCATACTAGGTGGGGTCTGAAATTGGATACTCTTATTGGCGGTGTTGGGGAAAGTTGCTTTTATAAGTAATCCATTACAATATAGCATTACTACCTAAAAAAAAAGTAACTAATTGAGTTACTTTTTATGGAAAGTAATGTGTTACACTTCTTTTGCATTACTTTTTCTTACCACTATGAACTTTTTTTTTAAAAACAAAAACATTTTATTTTTGGCAAATATAAAAGCACTTTTAAACCAAAAAAGTGAAATGAATAAGCCTCAGGCTGAAGGAAATTCAGGCAAGTTCAAACAAACCTTTGAAATATAAAAATGAAACACAAATGCAATGTTTATCTTGTGTAAGTTTTGTATATTAGTATGGTTGGACTGGATCATTGAAGGTCAGCAAACATTAGTTAATAAAGTGACATTAAATACATAAAGTATATTTGTGTAGTCCAACATAATGAATTACTGCAGTTTTGCATAATATTCTCAGTTTACATTTTACTGATTTTATTCATTTTGAGGACTACTGAATCTGTTTTTGTGCAAGTGAGATGAGTAAATGCATGTTCACATTTAGTTTAGAACTACACTGCACACAAAGTGCCTCTGCAATTGCAATTTCTCCCAATTTCTCTTGGGACAAGAGAGGTGTCAGTCAATAAATGGGAGAACAAAGTAACTTGCGTTACTTATTTGAAAAAAGTAACTTTTTGGGGGTAAATTTAAAAGTAATACGTTACCACTAGTTAATTGAAAAAAATAATCTGATAACGGAACTGGGAAAACAGTAAAACAGTTACCCCAGCCGTGCTTACTGGTTTCATGGGATAGTGAACAGTCCATTAGATTAGCACTTATGAACATTGGCGGAAGTATTAGGTTATTCGGGTAATTTTTGCCTGCAGTTTTATGAGTACTGTAAGTTCAGATATACTATGCTTTTCACATGCATCTGGATGCAACCCTAATTTTCTTGTGCACAAGCATGTGTGTCATTGTAAAAAAAAAGGAAGAAGTCCACAATAAAAATAGATGATCTTTGATCATTTAAAGGGGTGCTTGATTATGATTTCCCTTTTTTAACTTTAGTTAGTATGTAATGTTGTTGTATGAGCATAAACAACATCTGCAAAGTTACGACACTTTTAAGGACTTCAACAAATGGCTGGTAGGGACTACAACAAGCTTCTACCCGGGTTTGTGACATCACAAACCCCAAAATTTACATAAACCCTGTATTTGGGAACACATAACAAAGGGGGTGTGGCCATGTTGGGCTGCTTTAGAGAAGAGGAAGTGTTGTTGTAGTAGAGAGTTGTTGATGCCGTCATTTTACACCGGACTGCTTCACAAACGAGGGCCAATTCATCGTTAGATTTGCACAAAAGATTAACATGACGACACATGCTAGTCGATGAGTGGAATCAACTCCCCAGCAACTACATAAATGTATTTACTAAGCATTCAGAAACGTCCAGTTTCATTCTAAAAGTTGTAACTTCTTCCTGAGTCTCTCCATCAGTGTCGACTCAAGTTTGAACAATGTAAGGTTGAACAAGTTACTGACAATCCTCATTTTGGCTGTGTCAGATTCTCCAGCTTTGTTGTTGTTGAGCTGTTAAAGCTCCGCCCTCTTCTGGAATGTGGGCCGGGAGCATCTCATTTGCATTTAAAGGGACACACACAAAAACGCACAAATTTGAGAAGCTATAATAAGTTATCTGTGGGGTATTTGGAGCTGAAACTTCACATACACATTCTGGGGACACCAGTGACTTGTATTACCTCTTGTGAGAAGGGGCATAATAGGTCCCCTTTAAATAAAAATAACTGACTCAGCCTCTGAAACAATTTTCCTTTTCAGCTGATGTCAACAAGGCCTTTTATTTTTAAACCCCAAATATACCACAATTTTCTCCATCCAAACAATTCCAGCTCCCTTTTTTATCATGTTGAACATCCTCAGAAATGCATCATTACGGAATGCAATTTCATGCTGACTTTGTCCCAGAAAAGGCTCAATAAAATTCAAGCAAGTCCACATCTAAATCCCCAAAAACACGTGACAGTCTTCAAAAACAGACATGAAAAAAACAATATACACATGCATAAAACATCCACACCTGCATTCCACAACACACACATAAATGTTTAAAAAAAAAAGCACACACACACGCATCAGAATTCCCTGTCTGGTACGGCTGGGAGGGGCTGGGATGAGAGAAGAGGAAGAAGGAGGGTTATGTGTGGAATGCTTCAAACCCGAGCTGGTGTTGCGACTCGTCCCAGACTCTGTGCCGTCACCGCTGGGGTCTGTGGCCAGACCTCCCTGTGCCAGACCCACTGGCTCCAGAGACCGCCCAGGCCAGTTTAGCTGCAGCACAGGGCCCATAATTACCAGCTCTACCCCCTACTCTCTCTCTCTTTTCCTCTCTCTCTCCACAATCCCTACAGCAGGGGCTCATTCATCTCTGTTTCAAAACCTAGTGAGCTGCCTACATAGGCTGCATTTTAAGGCATCATACAATACTCCCCACTCCAAAGATCTGGCTCTTTTTAGTCAAATTTCTAAGGCAATTTGGCAAATAACTTTCATAAAGAATCTAATCCCATTAAGAATTGCAACAAGCTCATTGAAAAAATAAGTTAAGAGAAATGCAATCTAATGAAAAAAGTTTTTAAATTTTAAAAAAGTATATTTTTGTGTGAAGTGTATTTTTATGCTTAACGTGAATAGTCTAGTCCAGAACTTTGAATGTATGCCATTAATGCATTGTGACAATCACAGCCAATCAAATAGTCAATGTTTAATGCAAAGGTATGAGTAGTGGAATTTTGGACCAATGACAATTCAAAGTGGGTGGGGCTATAAACTGAAGGTCAGATGAGGATAAAAACATGTTTATTGCATTGCTTCTGGTTAGGACATACATAATGGTAGAGGACTTTTAGCTTAAGAAAATACTAATATCAACCTCTATAGAGTGGTGTAGAGTTGACTTAATTTTGTAGGTCAACCTGGAAGTTAGCATCACCCTGTTAGACCCAATTAGGATTTTTCCAAAGGTTTTTGGATTACTGTAGAAAATAAGTTTTGTGACCTACAAAGATAATGATAATCTTCACAAATACACACAACTTTTATGGATTTTAAAGCCTTAATACATTCAGCAGAAGTAAAAAGCTAAACGTAGGCTATAAATGAACTACAGCTTTATTTTCTTTATTTTAAAAGTTTGCGGTAGAATAGTTTGCGAGAGCACAATTATAAACTCAATCAGGCTGGGAAAGCGATTTCATGACTTTGGATGAGTTTATCTTTAGCTGATGACGTTTAATAACAACAGCAACCTCTGTAGTCCCAGTTAGACACTTGTTCCTTTTTCAAAACAAGTAAAAGCTTTAAAAAATATCACACAGGAGTATCACTGATGCATTTTATGTTGTAGAATAAAACGTGAAAATATCTTGCGCATGTGCTAACAACAGAGGTGGCATTTACAGGGGTGGTTGATTATGATTTCTTAATTCTTTAGTCAGTGTGTAATGTTGCTGTTTGAGCATGAACAACATCTGTAAAGTTACGACGCTCAAAGTTCAATGCAAAGGGAGATGTTTTCTTTTAGAGAAATGGCTTTTTAAGGACTACAACAAATGGCTGGAAAGGACTACAACAAGCTTCTTCCCCGGTTAGTGACATCACAAACCCCAAAATTTACATAAATCCTGCCCCCGAGAACACGCAACAAAGAGGGCGGGGCCATGTTGGACTGCTTTAGAGAAGAGGAAGAGTTGTTGATGCCGTCATTTTACACTTTCGGACTGCTTCACAAATGAAGAATAAATCATCGCTGGATTTGCACAAAAGATTAACATGATAGTCGATGAGTTGAATCAACTCCATAGCAACTACATAAATTTATCCACTAAACATTCAGAAACATCCAGTTGCATTATAAAACTTCTTCCTGAGTCTCTCCATCAGTGTCGACTCCAGTTTGAACAATGTAAAGCTGAACAAGTTACTGACAATCCTCATTTTGGCTGCGTGAGATTCTTCAGCTTTGTTGTTGTTGAGCAACTGAAGAGCTTTTAAAGCTTCGTCCTCTTTTGGAAAGGGGGCCGGGAGCGGCACTCATTTGCATTTAAAGGGACACACACAAAAACTGCATGTTTTTGCTCACACACACACATAGGGGCAAATTTGACAAGCTACAATAAATGATCTGTGGGGTATTTTGAGCTGAAACATCACAGACACATTATGGGGACACCAGAGACTTGTATTACAGCTTGTAAAAGAGGCATTATAGGTCCCCCTTAACCAAAAACCTATTCAAAAACACATTGGCCGGAAGTGCTGAAATTGTTACATACTTTTGAACTGATTTGTTAGTCAAGTCTTAAATGCAAAGCACTGTTTGTGTGCCACTATTTGAGTTGTTGCCTATGTAGAGTATTCTAAATCAGTTGAAGGCAACTCGCTAGGTTTGGAAGAGAGCCAAAGACTCATTATTCATCAGTACTCATTATTAATTTCATTCACTGCTGTTTTATAGATGTGCCACTGGGAATGGCACAGTGTGCGGTGGGATGGAGAAAAGACTCGTTAAAGTAACTGCTTATTTGCCAAAACGTCGCTCTAAAATGTAGAAATAAGAGTGAAATGTGTTCAGCAGAATAAATGATCTCATGCATCTCTTAAACTAAAGAAATTGATGGTGGGTAATGGTGAAAAATGTGTCACAGGTTTGTTCTGAAAAAAAATATACTATGCTAAATGCTCATGGTAAAATGCAGCAAACTATAAAATCAAATATGTTATAAAACTATTTTGAAAAGGCTGGTTAAAACACTTACCATAACTTTTAGCGCAAATTCATTAGGAGAAGAAGGGCAATTGTGGCGATCCAGATTCAAACTAATGTCGCCAGCATGAGAACCAAGGCTCATTGTTTCTGAACATGTTTGCTAAGGTGGGCCACGCCCCAGCCGCTCATTTAGATTAATGGTGAAATTTATACTACCTTCAGGGGCGTTCAAGAGACTAAAGAGCTTGATTCCAGCTGTCACGGAGATCAAAGCAAAATCGGAATAAAAATCTGAGAAAATCTCTAAAAAGAAGCCGCTTTTGCATATCATTGCTGTAAAAGAGACCGAACGTAAACCCTCTAAAGTCCATGATTAAAGCTTAAAGAGACACAGAGACAGCATAATGATGCTAAGTGATCAAGGAACGTTCCAGGTTCAATATAACTTAAGCTCTAGCAACAACATTTGGGGCATAATGACGTTATGAAAAACAATGTTCAATGTTATGCTCACTAAAACAAGAAGTAGACGCTTCAGTAAGGCACTTAGAATAGAAGCAAACTGACCCTTGCATGATTTAAAAGCAGAAATTGAGTTTTTAACTGTTCCTCTAAAAAGCGATTTTGCTTTAAAAACACGGGAACAAACTGAAATTATTTTCTGTTGGTAAAAGATATTATGCCTAGATTCAAAATACATTTATGCCTCCATTGAGAGTAGTTATCAGACTGCATGACTGTGCAGCATTGCATAAAATTATAGTACAATGATGATAAAACGACCCTACGAGCTAACAGTTGCTAACATGGTGCTAACTGCTCATTTGTGGCCTCTAAGCTTTCCATGGAAACGGCTGCACTGGTGAATAGTGTTGACAGGTTTACAATACGAGATGAAGTTTAGATAACGTACGCGAGCGTGCAGAAAGGGTTACAGCAGGAGACACCGAGCCCCCCCACTGCGGTCTCCACAGCCTAAAGAAGACCGACGTTGTTTATCTGGGGTCAGAGGGTTGGGCAAAAGGCTTCATAAATCTAATGAAGCCTTCTCGAGGAATACCTCATCCTCCATGAGAGAAATGAGAAAATTATACACTTTACTGACCGCCTGTCCTTTTCTCCCCCTCTCTCCGTTTTACCACTGCTGCTATAATTTCCTCTAAAGCAAAGCTACCTAAAATAACTTTAACCTAAAATTCTCCATCCGGAGACTTACAGGACTTCCTGGAGGTCCTCCTGGGTGGCTTGCCTGCTTCATTCGCACAGGACTTCGAGCTGCGAGGTGGCTCCTGATTGTTCAGACAGATGCTCCGTAACCAAAAGCCTTCCATGACTTCCATGATTCCATGATCATTGCCATTGGTTTGGTGCAGATTGTGGCTGGTTACAATGAAAATAAAAATGAGAAAAATCAGTAAAAACATCTCAACAACCCATAAACAAAATACTTGTCAACAATTCACTCAGTTGGGCGTATTTTTGTCTTCAACTTCGAAGACAAAGCTGATACAGAGCACAAGACATATCTGAGACATCTGTGAATCTCTGAAGGTCTATATTATGGAAAAAATGTTATTGGTTATTGGCTCCGATATGAAAATTTTCACCGATAATCCCTTAACTTTAAAAGCCGATAGCCAAAATATTGGCCAATAAATCTAGATCCAAATTTATAATTTCCATAGTCTCTCCATTCACTTGAAATCCCAAGCACACAATTATAATGAGTTTATATTATATCATTATAATTTTATGAATAGAGGCTTACACTTTCTTCATCAGTTGAATACGGAAGGCGGTCTGGCGGACGCTGGATATTCTACTTTATAACTGGTTAAATATGGATATTTTTTCTCACACAAATGCATTACTTCGCTTCAGAAGGTCTTTATTAACCCCCCGGAGCAGTGTGGAGTACATTTATGATGGATGGATGCACTTTCTTAGGCTTCATACTTGTTGCCCCAGTTCTTGCTGCCATTATAAAGCTTGGACACATCAGGATATTTATTAATAGAACTCTGATTGTGTTCATCAGAAAGAAGATAATCATATACACCAAGGATGGCTTGAGGTAATTTTCATTTGAAAGTAAACTAATCCTTTAAGAACTGATATTGGTTCATCAAATGAAGATAGATCAAAATAAGTAATTGATATTGTCAATCCAGCCCTAATGCTAATAGCTCTGTAGTTACTGTTCAAATGGCTTCAGTCCACGTTTATGCCAAAAAGCATACTCAGCCTTTTCAGTCTCTAAAGCAACTACAGCTTCACAGTCAGACTCCCCCGATTATAAAAAGGTAGTTCTTAGAAGGAACCACAAACCCACAGAATACGATTGATGTCTGTTGAAACAGAGATGCCCATGAGCTCATTCGAACCAAACGTTCTGCCTCTCTGAATTGTGAGCTCGTGCTCTGTAACACAAGCCTCATATTTCTCTTCATGATCTTCCCTTCTGTATATCCATCAACAGTAGCGACTAGCGACTGCTTATACAGTTGTGGAAAAGAAAATACAAACCTACAAATTTTGGTTAAGGTATGCAGACTAAAACGTGGCATCAAAAAAGACTGTGATTTATGATTTATGGTTACTTACTGAGACTCACTTTGTGGTTTTGTTGTTACAGTATGTGCACGTTGTAACTGAGTGAAACGACAAAGGACAGAGTATCAGTATATTCAGCATGAAGAGCATGACGACCTTTAGTACATTTTAGAAGGTTAAAAATGGGGATAAAAAAAAAATATTGTACACTAAGTCATCTTTTTAAGAACTCATGGCGGTCATTTGCAATTGTGCAATTTGGGAAATAAGCATCAGAACTCCTTACATCAGCTATAAGCATTGTTTTCCAGCCTTTTTTTCTCATGGACACCCATTAAAGGATTAGTTCACTTCAGAATTAAAATTTCCTGAAAATTTACTCACCCCCATTAAGTATCCAAGATGTTCATGTCTTTTTTTTCTTTCTTCAATCAAAAAAAAATTAAGCTTTTTGAGGAAAACATTCCAGGATTTTAATCCATATAGTGGACTACAGTGGGGTTCAACAGGTTGAAGGTCCAAATGTCAGTTTCAGTGCAGCTTCAAAGGGTTCTACACGATCCCAGATGAGGAATATGGGTTTTATCTAGTGAAACGATCAGTCATTTAAAATATATATTATTTAAAATATATTTTATTTTAACAAATGCTAGTCTTGCTCTGTACTGCGATCCACCATGTATTACGTTGAACCATCACGCATGACATAGGCGGAAGTACCGCAGTAGGGTGAAAAATTCCATCTAATTTTGTCCTCCAACTTCAAAATCGTCCAATTTCGTTGTATAATATTTTTTTGTTGCTGTCGTAAAGGCTTAATCTTTGTAATGTGATTACATCAAGCGTGGGGATTACATCATAGAGCAAGACGAGCATTTGTGGTTAAAAAGTATACACATTTTTTATTTTTTTTTAGAAAATTAAATGAAAACGAATGAGCGTTTCGCTAGATAAGACTCTTATTCCTCGTCTGGGATCGTGTAGAGCCCTTTGAAGATGAAACTGCAATTTGGACCTTCAACCCGTTGAACCCCACTGAAGTCCACTATATGGAGAAAAATCCTGGAATGTTTTCCTCAAAAACCTTCATTTAATTTCGACTGAAGAAAGAAAGACTTAACATCTTGGATGTCATGGGGGTGTCAAGGGGTTGAGCGAATCCTTTAAAAACACAAACCAGGAACTTGTTACTTTTAACTCATGTTAAACGTGTCACACAAGCTCTGAAGCGCAGCCACACTGCACGACTGAGATTGAAGTTTGCTTTAACGGAAAGTTCAGTAAAAAAAAAAAATTATATTTTTAAAACTTACATTTTGGATAAAATATTCCTACTTACTTTGCTTATTTTGCTCCTCTCATAAAAGTAGTTCCTAAAAAACACCTAAGAAGCACTGGCATTTCCTTCCTGAATGTTTTGTGCAAATCGGTTGAGTGAATGATTCACTCATATTTGTTTCGATATTGAATGAATCAATGTTTTTGAACAAATTGGTTGGCTAAACGATTCAAAAACTCACTCTGCTTTTATCTGTGAATGAATTAGTTGACTGTTGATTCAATGACTTGTTAATAAAACAGTTGTCACCACCTACTGGTGAACGCAATGTGTAAACATTTCAGTCAGGTTTTATGGGTAAAAACTCATTCATTTTTAAATAGATTTTTAACAAAGCGTGATAGTATATGCTTTTGTTGAAGCCATCTGTTCACATTATTTCCTTTTTTTTTCCAATAATCATGTTTAACTGCTCAATTTGTAGAAATGTAATGGAAGCTCTAGCGCAAGTTCTACGGGGAAGACTCAAATGTCACGTCACTTATTAGTTTAGATCTAACCAATCATCATCGAACACTTGGAGTATATAAGATCGGTACTTGCACATGTCTGAGTTCACCTCCATCCTCCTCACTACCACCAGGATGGTCCCTGTCCATACCTCCCAGGGGGTCGGCTATACCCCTTCCTTCATCTTTAGGCAGGAAAAGCAGAGTAAGCAACACTCAGGATGTAAGCTACGGACAGGACCTACGCCAAAGAACTTTATCTTACCATATTTTGCTTGCTGATTGTTAATAAACATCATTGTTACGTTATCTTGCCTCCCAAATCTTTCTGGTAGAACTACATTACCCACGATGCTGCACATAAAATTCCCCATATCAGACAGTCAGAGCGACAAATCGCACCAAAATAGATCGCAAAGAATACCCAGGCCCCATCCAAAATGGCACACTCCATTTGCATTTGCGGTCTTGTGGACTTGCAAGAGTGTAGGGTATCCCATTTGCCAATGTAGGTTTCAGAAAGGTGATCGCAAGAGACCCCTTTGAGGACGATATGCTCCCTCAATGCGCACTTTTGCAGAGCCCGTGAGCTCCGCAGCAGCATATGATATAATTGTTCAATAGTTTTGTCAACAACTAATAATCAATACAGCTGAGGTGGCTCGGGCATCTGTTTCGGATGCCTCCCGGACGCCTCCCTAGGGAGGTGTTCCGGGCTTGTCCCACCGGGAGAAGGCCCCGGGGAAGACCTAGGACACGCTGGAGAGACTATGTCTCTCGGCTGGCCTGGGAACGCCTCGGTGTACCCCCGGAAGAGCTGGAGGAAGTGTCTGGGGAGAGGGAAGTCTGGGAATCTCTGCTCAGACTGCTGCCCCAAGAAAATGAATGAATGAATAATAATCAATAATTTTAAATGAAGAGATTTCATTGGATCATGTCAATCGGAGTGCTTCATGGGATTGTAGTTCATTCCCTCACAGTCTTGAACCTTTTTGTTTTTGTCTGATTTTCAAAATTTTTTTTGCTTTGAATAAAAGTTCCAACCACCTCGTAGCTGGTTGGCTTGGTTCATGGCTTATAACACTTTAACAAGACTTTTTTTAAATCCTTACATCTAGAGCCACCGCAGTGGTCGGGCACTAATGCACTCTATAAACCACCTGGGTAAATTCTGTTTTTGACAAAGAAAAATCAATATGCAAGTGCACTTAATATAAAATGCCATATTATTAGTACAAACTCAGGGACTCGACACACATTCAGACTCTCTCCTCTGTCATATGGAATCTCGTGGGTGGCACTGGATAGGCAGAGCGCTCTGGAAATAGCTCAGGAGCAACCCCTCTGTTTCTCCAACCCAGATTTCCTTTTCTGAGGTCAGCGCAAGGCCTGGAAGTGCTGTGCTGCAAACCTCTAGTCGCCATGGCCGACCGCAGCGGCTTCTCTCACAGCACTTCAAGGGCCCGGCGGCAGTGACCAGATGGCCCACCTCACTGGAGCATCTCATAGACTCTACACTCATTCACCAAAACTGTTAGACACACTCAATATAGCTAGGAACACAGAGCAAGGCTATATGTGTGACGTGTGTTAAGCGAGAGAGGAAACTGAGTTTTTTGGCGCAGAAAAACAAAAATCAAAAAGGTAATTGTGACCTCTTTTTCTCTTGATATTTCAAAATTCAGACTTTGTTACTTGCAATTCGCAAAAGAGAAGAATTATGAGATATAAACTCACAATAGTGAGCAAAAAATTCCAATTGACCCTTTCCAAAGCCCCGCCCCCTCACGCCACGCATCATGTTCTCACGAAGTGAAAAATAAAAGAGGACACTGACAACGTGACAGACAAGACGGAGCAGGTTAGTTTTGATATGAAACAGTTTCGTATTTAAAATATTGTAATTTTTAAAAGAAGTTTAAATAATAAAGTGTCTCTTTAATGTGTCGTGACAGATCGCTCAAGCTCCTCGTGAACCGATCATCTCTTCATACTAGTTCATTTATATTTAAATAAACATGAATGAACATCAGAAGGAATGTTGTTTCAAGCGCAGAAAGATGCGAGTACATCAAATTTTTCAAGTTCAAGTTCACTAACGTTAATCTACTAACTCCCCTGACTGCTTTGTCAGACAAAATGGCGAATTCGGGGTTGTGATTGGTCAGATCGCCTGTCAATCAAACTGTTTACGAAGGGTCAGTTATCCTTTTTATTCTGTAATGGAAACAAAAATAGCAGAATTGCGAGGTGTAAACACAGAATTCAGAGAAAAAAGTCATAAATGTGAGATTCTTGGTGGAAACGAGCTTCAATAGAAATGTGTGACAGACTTAATAAATAATGTTGATTATTGATTATCATTTCAGACACATATAACCTTTTTCTTCTGTAGAACACAAAAGAAGATATTTTCGAAAAACTTTCATCCTGCTCTTTTCCATACAATGGAAGTGGACGGGGACTATTTAAGACTCCAAAAAAGACCATGAACATACAATTAAACTTGACTTAGGCCCTGTTTACACCTGGTATTAAGACCTGATTTCTTCGAGGGGAGGGTTTATCGATAGGTAAATGTATGGGCTTTTTCAGATCTTTAGATCTAATGGATGGAATAAGCTTGTACGATTTACATGTGAACGATAAAACGACACGATGGAAAAACAGCCACAGACCCCGGCGAACGCGGTGAATGCGTGTTAAAAATCAGGAATGGTGAGAGAACATTGTGCTTGGTACATTTTTCATCTTCAAACCATACTTGAGCCGACAAAGTTTAAATCCGTCTAGCTAGCTCGCTTCCCATAATGTTTACACATTAGGTCATCCGGTGGAGAGTCTGCGTTTTGCATTTACACTACGGAAGCAATCTGGTCGAATGCGTTTTCGACTACCTCTGGAAGTGGTCGAAGGTGCACAAGCTCAAAACATTTTAGACTCCGTTTACACCCGTATTTGGGGTCGTCCACTTGTGATCGGACTGGCAAAAATGCTTCATAATACCAGGTGTAAACAGTTTTACTGAAGCCATTTGTGTGACTGAATATCCTGCATTGAAAGTCAGTCGCGGTCAACATTCGCTCTCATGGAAAACAGCAGCTTGGACATTTAGTTATAAATAACTGTTTTTCGGCTCCATGGAAGGAAGGAAGTCATACAGCTATCAAAAAGAGTGAGTAAATGATGACAGCTTCCCTTATGAACACAGTTAAGCTAAACCATTGTAAAAAGAGAACACACATAAAAAAAAAAAGAAGGCAGTCTGCCTGAATGTTAAACTTTTTAAATGTCAGTATAAACTGTATGTTTCCATTTTTACAGCCATTTTTACTCAGGCCAATGTTTGTCGAGCTTTCAGAGGGCTTTATATTTCCTTTTCCTGTGGTTTTCACAGACAAGTACAGCCAAACCCAAATGTAGATGCTCAGCTTGGCACGCGGAAGACTTGAGCGTGCCGGTCAGACAAAGGCACAGAAGACGAATCAAGCCCATTTATTTGTATGCACTTCTATTTCTCAGTGGTTTTGCATTTTGTGGCCCAGACATACAGACCCCAGGGAGGATATTCCTACTACACAGCTGATTTTTATTTTTATTGACAGCTGACTGACGTTGTGGTGAAGGTAAATCTCAAAATTCAAACAGCAAATAGAGACAAAATTTTTCTTCAAGCATGATACAGAGCTGAGAGATGGTTACGACAACACAGCCCAGCCTAAGATAGCTTTCACATTGGGAGATATTTGCATGCATCAGTTAGCCGCTCTCATAATGCAGGGTATTGAAAACGCGTATAAATGCGTTTTACTTTTGATTTCGATTGACTTTTCGATTTACTTTTACTTTTGTGCTGAGCACGAATTCTACAAGATAAGACATTTGTCAGATACTGTTGTGTGACGAATCCTCCGCCATGGTCTTGTCAGTCATCTCGTCACGTGATAGAGAATACTTTTTGTGCGCCGAAAACACAAAATAACAACTTTCCGACAATATCTAGCGTTGGCCTTAACAAATCTTTTGCTTCAGCTCAACGATTTGTCTCATGTCATTTTACAGTAAAATGCTGTTAATTGTAAAGCTTTTAGAAGTAAAAAAGAACAAATCAATGTACAATTTACAGTCAAAACTGTAAACTGACAAATTTGAAGGTATTTTCTTTAAATTTTCATTTTTTTATTTGACAAAAAGTAGCGAATACACTCCATTCGTCAAGGATAACACAATAAAGTTTTAGATAAAACTTGTTTCCATTGTGGTCCTTGATGTAAAGCACAAACTCCACTCCCGGTAACAAGTACACCGGCACTGCGTTATGAATACAAGAATTACAATAAAATTTCACATTTACAGAGATTTACAATCATAAATAACCTACGTTATACAAATTCATCAAAAAAACAACCTACTTAAGAGCAAATTTTTAGCTTTTAAACTAAAACTTACCATATTCGAAGTACCCCAGAAAAAAATGCCCCAGAATATCTAAAGGAATACGGCCATACATAGTTTTAAAACAACACAACGTAATATCCATGAGACTTTGCCTAGTTTTATAACAATGGTGCTCATTTACCCTTAAAAAAATGCATTATATGCAAATATGAAGGAGCTCTATTATAAATAATCTCATATACCCTTTTTAATTTAATATAATCTAGTCTACTTTCTATAGGTAACCAATCAAGACACTTAAAATGGGAAACCTCCACATGTGTGAAATGACTAAACCCTGAAATTAGCCTTATCAATTTATTCTGAGATTTTTGTAACTTATCCAACCAACCACGAGACAAATCGGACATCCAGGAAATACATGCATATTCAAAATGACATGACACTAATCATGATGCAAGTAATTTATAATCTGTTTATCAAGAAAACTAACATGTCTGGCAAGAAATTTTGTTCTAGCATTAACTTTACCCAGGACTTTCATAGCCATACTTACACCACTTAAATTGTTGTCAAGGATACATCCAAGATAGTTAACGGAAGTTTTATTTAACAATAAACAATCTCCCACCTTAACAGACAACTTAGAAGCCTTATTCAATTTTTTTTTTTTTAGACCCAAATGAAATGGATTCCGCTTTACCTAAATTTCTTAGAAGTTTTTGTTATCAGTTCTACATTTGGGTTTACTTCTGTTGTTTCACCAAAGTTTATTGCATGTGTCATGTGTGTTACCATGAAGGTGTTTTGTGTTTGTGTGTGTGTTTCCGTGCGCCTTCTATATATACTAATATAAACTTCTGTGTGTGAAAAAAAACTTCTTCATGTGGCTCCTTCTTTCACCAACTGCATTATTATGATGGTTGTCAGTATATGTTTAAGGTACAAAACATTTGAGTAGCAGTGTGCGTTGTTAATTAGTTGGTTTAAATTTAAATTTTTTTGTTTGTTAAAAAAATTACCGATTGTTCTGTAAATATGTTTACTTTTTTTTTTTACTGTATTTCTTACAGAATTATTACCATAGCTGCCAAAAGTTTTTTTTTTTTTTTTGCAAAAACAATAGGATTTTTTTTTTCCAGTATAGCAACCATCCAGAGCACCTTAGCAACTGCATGCCACCCAAAAGTTCTAGTATTGAAGCCACCACACCGTCTCTGAAGGCGGTTATTGCCCCACCGGCCCAGCTCTGACACACTGTCACCCGTGTGATGCACTGCAATGACATCACTCTCAGCTGAACGTATGGAACTAATTTAACACGCTTCCCTTTCCTCTTCCTGTGCGGATGGGTCAAATCTGTGCACATCTGGGCCCTCCTCCATCTTTACAACATCCAGACTCCTGCATATGAAGACATGAGGAGATGAAACAACAAAAACTGAGAAACCACAACAGCCTGACGCAGGCAGCAAATATGAGACCTCCGCTAAAAAACATGGACAGGAACTCCCCGCAATTGGATGAAAATCCCAGGCGTGCGTTTACACACAAGTCAGATTACACTTTTAGATAATAAGGATTGTTTTACAGTGAAGTTTATGGGTCAAAGAACAGTAAACTACTGTAAAATAATCAATAAAAAAATGAGAAGACAAACAAACAAATTAAATACAGATAACAACTTAGAAAAAAAAAAAAAATACTGATAACATCTTAAATAAATAAACAAAGCAAAGAGAAAAAAGAACACTAATAATTTACAACAAATAAACAAACAAAACAAACAAAAATAGAGATAACTTAGAAATAATCAATAAATAAATAAAATTAAATGAACAAATGAATATGTATAACAACTTCAAATAAATAAATAAAGCTGGACAGAAAGAATGTTAATAATTTAAATAAATAAATATATAAATACCGATAACTGATAACAACTTAGAATAAATAAATAAAGCAAACAGATAGAAAAAAGAATGCTGATATTTATAACAAACAGGCAAACAAATAAATATGGATAACAATTTAGAAAATAAAAATAAATAAATAAATACTGATAACAACTTAATAAACAAAGATATAGGAAGAATGAAAAATGCTAGGTTTATAATAAATAAATAAATCAAATTAAACAAATAAATACATATACCAACTTCAAATAAATAAATAAATATAGATCATAGCAAAATAAAGCTATGTAGAGACAAATCATGTTAATTAGTTATAATAAATAAATATAAATAACTACGAAATAATAAATAAATACAATTAAATACAAATAAATACATAAAGCTGGACAGAAAGAATGTTGATCATTTACATAAATATAGGAATAAGTCTAAAACTAAGAAATCAACTGAGAAATCTGACGCAGCCAACAAATATTAAGGCTCTACTAAAAACCACGCGCAGGAACGCCTCGCAACTGGACGAAAATCCCAGGCATGCGTTTACACACACGTCAGATTGCACTTTCGGACAATTAGGATTTTTTTTTACAATAAAGTATACGGGTCAAAGAATTAAACGATTATTTCAGTCACTCTTTCCGAATGCAGATCAGCCAGACAAGCAACGCAGGCAAACACATACGCATTTGCGTGCATAAATCAAGGACGGACAGGTTCTGCTGTTTGGCACACCTTACGAAGCTCTTGCCCTGAGCTAGATTCCCTCGCGCACACACACACACGGCTCATTCTTTGGCCTGCTCTCACATGCTGTGGGGAGTGTTGGCTGCCTGGCCTCACTGGTCAGGTCCGTTGCCAAGCCTCAGCCCAGAACTGAGAGGCCTGTGTTTGCCGCACGGAGCCTGGGCGCTCTCCCTCAGCCTTGTTTCTAAATACACTGCGGCTTCAAGGAACAGCTCTCTCAGCAGCTGGGCCAGCGGCCATGGAAAATGTAGACGCAATGAGAAAGACCAGGAAGAGGGAGTTGTGGAGGTGTTATTTTGTTTTCTGAGGTTTTTAAACCCCATCCCCCCCCCCCCCCCCATCTTTTCATGTGCTCATAAGCATTTCTGACAGCTTGTGATTTTCTTAAAGGTTTTAACACATTGTTAACGACCCTCGAGGCATCTATAACTGTTTATTTGGCTTCTTTACTGTCTCTTTATTTGCTGTTAAAGCGGAGGCATTTGTCCAGGTGCTCTATTCACGGGCAGATTCACCTAACCGAGCCAGAGCCAAACCCAAACCGGACGCGGCACGTTGGGGCGACATGTAAAGTATCATGCGTTCGGTTTAACTGATGAAGTATGTCATAGTTAAGCTGTTGAGTGCTATAATTATCTAATGAAATTACTGCTGATCTGGCAGAGTGGGCGAGTTCGATTTTGACACCTCACCTGACTCTCATTCGTATAATGACAGCCTTTCACACTAATGATATATGTAATATGTTTATTTACTACGGCCATTTCACTTTTAATGACATAATCGAGCACTATAGCAATACCACAACAATACGCACTCTAGGATTTAATCTGGAGTGTGGAAAGACAAAATAAAAGTAGACTTTTGCATTTGTCAGTGCAAAACTAACCACCATTGTTGTTAGTGGTTGTTCTGATTGGTTGCTCGCTTACTAAATTTAAAAAAAGAAAGAAATACTTATGACAACTTAGAATAAATAAACACAGCTGATCATTTATAATGAATAAATAAAGAAATACTGATAACAATTGAGAAGAAAGAAAGAAAGAAAGAAAGCTAATAATTTACAATAAATAATCATTTATAACAAACAAATAAATACTGATAAGAACTTGGAATAAATAAAGCAAAGAACTTAAAAATAAATACTGATAAAAACTTAGAAGAAATAAAAGTCTAATAATTTACAATAAATAAACAATAAACACTTATAACTTAGAAAAAATAACTCTAATAATTTAAGAAGAATAAATAATCAAATAAATACTGATAACTAAGAATAAAAAAGAAAGAAAATAATTTATAATAAATAAATAAACAATGGTAATAACTTATAATAAACAAACTTGGAATAAATAAATAAAGCTAATAACTTAAAAATAAATACATACTGATAAAAGCTTGGAAGAAAGAAAATATGCTAATAATTTATAATAAATAAACAAACAAAAAAACGTATTACTTAGAATAAATAACATTAATAATTTAAAATGAACAAATAATCAAATAAATACGGATAACAACTTAGAATGAAAAGAAAAGAAAGAATTTATAATAAACAAAGAAATGCTGATAAAAACTTTGAATAAATAAAGCAAATAACGTAAAAATAGAAGAAAGAAAGAAATCTAATCATTTATAATAACTAAACAATGGATGTAATTTATAATGAATGAATAAACAAATAAGTACTAGAATAAAAAAAGTATAGAGAAAGCTAAAAATGTATAATAAATGAATTGGTGTCCATTCGGTTTGCTCAAGACTTGTTTAAGCATGACCAAACCGTCGAAGGTCTCAAAAGCGGTTAATGATTTTACATCCGTACGAACCGTCTGAGCTTCTTGCGTAGGCATGAGTTTAGAAAAATACGTTGGAAGAAAAGTAAACTGTTATGAAGAAGCCATTTAAATATGAGGCTTGTTTATGATGGAGTTTACTGGTGAGATCACTCCAAATCCTGATTAAAGAACCTTCGGACTCGCAGTAATTGCAGGTGCAGACAGAGCAGTCTGGGATTCTGTGGCCAGTTTAAAGAGTGATTCAGTCAGATAAGAAACTCTGTGCACTTCCTTGTTCTTTCTGCATTCTGAGCCATCACGCAAAATCCTAATCCAACGGGCCGGCGGTGAGATCACAAGACTGCCGGCCTCCTCTGGGCGGGTTATCGAAATGTTTGGCAGTGATGGTGATGGCAATCAAAATCTAATCAACACAGCTTGGAGGTCAGCCAATAGAGCTCCCTAATCACTCACTGCCAAATCAAAATGAAAGCGGCAGTAAACCACAGCTAATCAAACAGGTATCTGAAGCCAATCACAAACCAACTAGAACATTTCCACAGACGTTTTCTCTGCTGTTTTGTTAAGAGTATTTGGATTAGCCAGCCCAGGCTCATGAGAAAATGTAACTATTTTGCAAGGGGGTGATTTCTATAACAACAACAAAAAAAAAGAAACAGAAAGCATGAAAGGGTTAGTTCAGCCAAAAATGAAAATTCTGTCATTAATTATTCATTTCGTTCCAAAAGACCTTACATCGATTAATCGTAAAACGATCGCCATCTTGATTCAAACACACAACGATTCGCCTACGTTTTTAAACCTTTGACAAAATCATACACTAGAGATTTTAGTGTCCTTGTTAGTGTCAGAGTGGGGTGAGTAGAACCGGAGGAGTTATATTTGGTGCCGTGACCCGGATGGGAGTGAGTGAGTGTTATGGGGTAGTCGTGGCCTAGTGGTGAGGGAGTCGGGCTTGTAATCTGAAGGTTGCTGGTTCGATTCCCACGCTGGCAGGAATTGAAAGTGGGGATTGTGAATAAACAGCACTCTCTCCACCTTCGATACCATGACTAAAGTGCCCTTGAGCAAGACACCTAACCCCTAATTGCTCCCCTTGTAAGTTGCTTTGGATAAAAGCATCTGCTAAATGATGAAAAATGAAAAAAAATGAAAGAAGTACTGAGATAAAAGTTTTAAGTTAGTATATGAATACTGTTGCCTACGATAGCGATCAAAATAGAACAAACTAATTTTGTCATTGAAACAAAAGATTCGTTCAAAAACACTGATTCATCCAGTAATGAAACAAGCATTTATTACTGAGTCGTTGAATTCATTCAAAACCATTTTTTAAATAATCCAGTCAAACATTTTCCCAGCAATTAGAGTCCAGCGATGGATATTTTGTCTGAACCTCTAGTAAATTACAAGATATTTTGTTTGGTTGTATATTCAGAATCGTGGGAGAATCATGATCTCTATTTGAAGCCAAAAAAATCGTGATTCTCATTTTATCCAGAATCGTGCAGCTCTAGAGTGGGCGTTCTCGAAAGCGCTGCACTGTGTTCACAACGTGAAAAAAGTGCGAAGACTGACACGGGAAGCAATTGTTGAATAAAGTCATTCATCTTGCACACAAAAAGTATTCTAATCTCTTTATGAAATTCAACTTGAACCCTTAGTTGCTAATATGCAACGAGTTAATTGTGCCCCTAAACTAGAATGTTAAAGGAAAAAGGAACAAATCCACAATGCTAGTTTTTTTTTTTACTTATTCTGTACGGAGCCTCGCACATGACATGCGGGAAAAAATAGTAGGCTAAATCGTGCGCATGCTTTACTAAGTAGTATAATCTATAAGTTTCTAGAATAATGAAAAATAAAACTTGCATTAGCAGTGTTACAATTTGCTCCACTTAAACTATATTTAAACATTCGAAGCTCAAGCCCAACCCTCCTATATTTAATTTTCCGCGTTCCGCTCCGTTTAAAAAAAGTAGTCTCTTTTGTCCGTTGAGCGCATGAAAGACGCATTCGACGAGTGAGCGCTATGTAGTGGACACTCAAGTCTGCACTTTTTCTTCTTGAGGCGTTTAGCAAACAGCATTGCATTACCACGCACGCCCCCTTCTGGATTGGAGTGTGGAACGCCTGTGACTTTGTCAACTAACTTCATGAACAGAACCGTGACGTCCATAACCTACAGTTCGGGACGAATACATGTACCTGTACTATAAAGGAAATCTCAACTGCTTGATTGTTTATATTGTTGCAAGCTGAAAATATATTATCGTTCAGCCATAATCTGCTAAATGCGACTATAAGTCATGAAGATATTAAGATATAAACATTAACAGTGTGATTTTCTGGAAAGCTTCTTTAAAACAATGTGTCTTGTAAAATGCATTACATACAAAACAAAACTGAATAGCATATATCTGCAGTATTTAGTATATATACTATGTATACTGCGTTACATACTTACAATGTATTTATTTATTTTCTGCGGGACAAATGAACCCAATGAACCCATGAAATGTATAACCCAGCATTTTAAAGCATTTCATTCTCTGACTAAATAAATTTAAGACATATTTACACAGAAACGGATAGAAAATGCAAAAGAATGCATTTTCAAGATCAAACTTGCCATTTGCGACAAAAATGCAAAGTGACAAGGTCATGTGGCAATAGTGTGGTGTAGCGTACGGTTTCAAATATGTATTTTGCATAATGTGTTGTTTCACCTGTTTAACCAAAGTGACTTACAAAAGAGGAACACTGCAAACAATCTAACATTTCCACCAAGTACAAGTGTAAGCTAAAGAAGTATAAAGAAGTAAAGAGTAAGTTATAGCTAGTATTGCCTTCCAAACGTAGCCTGAACGTTTGCTGCTCCGTCTATAAAGGTTTGGCGGCTTGTTTGTCTAGGAGTGTGCGGTTCAATCTGTGCACAAACTCCTGTTTGATCTCTATAGGAGGGATGCAGAGGGCTTCCTCTCTAATCTCTGTCTCTAAATGAAGGTCGGCACTTCAGACAGGAGATCCAAGCGGACATAAACCGTGCAGGAGGCTGCAGACTCTCCTCTGTCTGGTGTCTCAGTGTACAGGTGTACTCACACATCCATCCAACTCACCACAAGCAAACATGCATGTACGACCCTAATGAGACCCAGTAAAGGTACTTGTATTACCTTATAGTGGTTGAATGAGGCCCACTGGGGGGTCCTAGTTGAGGAATAGAGCATCTCTTTAATTGCATTGATTATTGAATGCCTGATTTGACATTCAGGTGTCAGTATAAAAGGTTGTACTCACTAATAACAAAAACGACCTACTATTTTCCTAACAAGCCTACTGCGTTTTAGATTATGGGCAGTGTTTCTCTCGTTTTTCTTACCAAATCCTCACGTCTCTTTACAGGTTTGTTTTCACAAGGATGCTTTAAAATGTAATTGTCTCCCCTTTTCACTTCTGATCCCTATTAGCAGTGTTTATTAAAATGTTTCTAAAGCAATATTTATTGTGCGTCAAAATGACGGAAATCACTTTGAAATATTGTCACTCGATGTTCCAGTTTATGAACATTTTTGATTAAAGGATTAGTTCAGTTTCAAATGACACGCTCAAGCCATCAGGTGTATATGACTTTCTGATGAACACAATCGGAGTTAAATTAATAAATATCCTGACGCATCCAAACATTATAATGGCAGTGAACAGTTGTCACGAGTATGAGCTGAAGAAAGTGCATCCATCCACATGTACTCCACATGGCTCCAGGCGGTTAAAAAAGCCTAATAAAGGTAATGCGTTTGTGTAAAAAAATCTATATATATATTTAACAAGTTAAGAACCAAAATATCTAGCTTCCACCAGACCATCTTCCGTACACAACGTACGAAGAAAGTGTAAAATCCTGCAGTTCACGTACTAGGCCCTATTCAACTAATGGAAAACTACGCCAGTTGACACTTTCTTAGATATTTTACTTTATAACTTGTTAAATATGAATATTTTTCTTATACAAATGCATCCCTTTGCTTAAGAAGGCCTTTATTAACCCCCCGGAGCAGTGTGGAGTACATTTATGATGGATGGATGTGGTAAAGTTTTTCTTTTTTAAAAAAAAAATTATATTTATAATGCCATATATTGTGTTATATTGCCATGTCAGTGTAAAGGAGGCAAGAGCTGTGCGAGTAAACCTCACTCGCATGGCCTCAAGAGGCATGCTAGAGACAGACACTAGAGATTTTAGAGTCCTTGTTAGTGGACCCACCTCCCATTTCGGAAACGGCGGGTCGAATCCCGCTCAGAGTGGGGTGAGTAGAACCGGAGGGGTTATATTTGGTGCCGTGACCCGGATGGGAGCGAGTGAGTGTAATGGGGTAGTTGTGGCCTAGTGGTGAGGGAGTCGGGCTTGTAATCAAAAGGTTGCCGGTTCGATTCCCACGCTGGCAGGAATTGAAAGTGGGGATTGTGAATAAACAGCACTCTCTCCACCTTCGATACCATGACTAAAGTGCCCTTGAGCAAGACACCTAACCCCTAATTGCTCCCGTCGCTTTGGATAAAAGCTAAATGATAAAAAATGAAGTACTGAGATGAAAGTTTTAAGTTAGTATATGAATACTGTTGCCTACGATAGCGATCAAAATAGAACAAACTAATTTTGTCATTGAAACAAAAGATTCGTTCAAAAACACCGATTTTAGCGTCCTTTTTAGTGCACCTGCCTCCCATGCCGGAGACGCAGGTTCGAATTCTACTCGGAGCGGGTCGAGTAGGACCAGATACATTTGGTGCCGTGACCCGGATGGGAGTGAGGTTAAGGGGGGTGAGTGTAATGAAGGAAAGCCTCACTCCCATGGTCTCAAGAGTCATGATAGAGACTGCCGTCTTTTGCGTCCTTATTAGAGCGCCCGTGTCACATGTTGGAGATGCAGGTTCAAATCCTTGACGGAGAGGGGCGAATAGGACCGGTTACGTCAGTAAATGACAAAAATGAATCAACGCTGCTGCAAGGGTGTGCTACGGAAAATTTGACATCTTTCTCTCTTCTGACCAACGTAGTCAATCCCCCTATTTTTTCCTCATTTGGAAAGTCGTGGATTTTTTCTTTTGTTATTGGAGCAAATGGAAATACAAAAATGTCCTGTCGTCTCTCGTTTACAGAAGTTCACCCAACTACGATGACTTCCGCTTCTGAGAACCCTGAAAACATGTGAAAAGGGTCCATTAGCATCCACACCAACACAATGTTCTGTTCATTATAAGAGCGCACTGTGGTTATGCCACAAACTAAATATTTACTCCAAGGCCATTTTACTACATTTGTTAACTAGTCATTTCAGTCCATACTTTAAGTGCTAGATAATTAGCTAAACTATTCTAACAGCTATGTTGAAAAATGTTGCATGGTAATACGGTCAGATTCACATCAATGTAGAAAAATATTTGACTGCAGAACACCGACTGCCCAATTGGAATCAAGTATTCCAGAGAGCTACAACAAAATATACAAATTTATACAAAGGCTGTACTTTTAATCATTTTTCAGCACGTCAGGGCAGTTCATAACCACAAGAATGCCAGCAAACGCCGAAAATAACCAAATTGAAACAATGACTTCACAAGTGCGAAGACAAACAGACAAGTTCACACACACAGAAAGCATTGTGCTATACTTAAGAAGATTTTGTATTTGTCCTGGTGTCTTTATTTATTTTGGTGTAGGTGTTGCGGGTGGGTGGATCGTCTAAGTCTGTTTGTGCTGTCTCTCTTTTTTGTTTGGTGTATTTAAAGAGACTCAACATTCCAAGTTTTTCTTCTCTTCTCTCTCTCTCTCTCTCTCTTTCTCAAAGGAGCTGTGCTGTGTTGCAGCAGTTCTGAAAGTAAGGTGTGGGTTTTGGCATAGCTGACTGTAGCATCACACAACAATGCTGACGAACAGCACAACTCAGACAGGGTAGTTTTGACGGAAATATGCCACTATAGTGTTCAGGAGTTTTTAATTGTGTGTGAATGTGTGTGTGTGTGTGTGAGAGAGAGAGAGAGAGAGAAAGTTGTACTTCCTGTCTACATTTCTCCGGCCCACTTAGACAGTGAGGGAATCTGGGCGGACTGCTGGCCACATGACATTTCTGTGCTCTCGCAGAGTGATGTGTTCAGTCCTTCCCTCCCTCCCTCTGCTGCTCTTCAAAGCTTCGACATGTCATCTCCCACCACAAAAACAGAGGTGGGAAGACTCACTGGCGCTACCGCTGCCTCAGGGTGTCTGGCGCTAAAGCCGCCTGCAAATACAGCAGGCAGCGGAGGAGGGGAAGAAATGTACCGTATGTATTAAACAAGCCTCGTAAAGTCAATGGCATCAAACTCTGTGTGAATTTGAGTGTGTGTGTGAGCAATACCTAGCTAGCTATCAGGTAGGTTTCTAGAAATCAGTACATTTAGGTGCCCTATGTTTTTTTATCTCTTGTTTGTGAGGACTACTACATAGAGTATGTTAATAATCTAACATACCATTAACAAAACATGAACTTTAACTAGTTATAAACACATAAAATGTCTGTATGTGACCCAATATGATTTGGACCCCATCTACAGAATTCTGGGAAGACGAGTCAATAATCTCATTCTACACAACCGGTCAAAAGTTTGGAATAATTAAGATGTTTTAATGCTTTTGACAGAAGTCTCTTAGTTCACTAAGGCTGCATCCAAATACCATAAAAAAGTGATATTGTGAAATGTTCTCTATTTTAATATGTGACAAAGCTGAATTTTTAGCATCATTACTGCAGTCTTCAGCATGACATGATCCTTCTGAAATCATTCCAATATGCTGATTATCTGCTCAGGAAACATTTCTTATTATTATCAATGTTGAAAACAGGTTTTGCTGCTTCATATTTTTGTGGAAACTGTGGTATAAAACCATTCTAAAGCCTTTTGTGGTAAGTTTTAAAGCGATTCAGATTGACAGTTTTAATCAAAACTGACACTTTTGAATAAATGATGTTCCTTTGAAGAATCCTGAAAAAAAAAATCATGGTTTATTAAGCAGCACAACTGTTTTCAACATTGATAATAATTAGAAATTTTTATTGAGCCACAAATCAGCGTATTAGAATGATTTCTGAAGGATTTTTATTTTTTACAGATATAGTTGTGTCTATTCAACACTGTTGTAATAGACAATCATATATAAAGGTACTCTAGTAACGTTAGGCCCTCTAGCAGTTGAAAAACAAAACTGCATGCATTTTGTGGAAGAACATTGTTTTGGTTGTGCTTAGACTGTGCATGACTTTGCGGATGAATATGATTACCGTATTGTTCCTAAAACTAGGCTTCAGAGATATAAGAGACATTCAGAGATATATTAAGATGGAAATGATCTCAAGTTGACTAACTGAATACGTTACTGTAGTTATATCCATTGATAAACACAGTACTTCCTTAAAAATAAATTCCAGCGCAGCGCCACGACAACTGTAATGAAATAATGAAACGATCCTTTACAGTAGATAATGCTTTACAGTGTGATATGGCAATTTATCTGTTCAATAAAATACCTTACTCACTTGCTGAGTAAAAATGTCGCCGATTCGCTTTTACAACATTTTGACTCCCTCGGTTCTTGATATTTCTGAAAAGCCAAGCCAATGTTGATTCTTGTTTTATTTCAAGCTCTGTAGTGTTCTCTTTTTTCCAGTAGACTCTTCTTTGTAGAGCTGCACGATTCTGGATAAAATGAGAATCACGATTTTTTGGTTTTAAATAGAGATCATGAAATTTACTAGAGGTTCAGACGAAATATAAATTGCTGGATTCTAACTGCTGGAAAATGTTTTACTGGATTATTTAAAAAACGATTTTTGAATGAATTCAATGACTCAATAATAAATACTTCTTTCATTTCTGAATGAATCAGTGTTTTTGAACGCATCTTTTGAGTGAATGATCCAACGACAAAAACATTTAAGTCACTTTTCGCCATCTAGTGGAATAAGATGAAATTGATACAACCGTTATTTGATGCACAAAAAGTAGTTTGCTCTATTTTGATCGTAGACATCAGTGTTTATATTCCAACATAAAACTTATATCTATACTTCTGTGATAATTTGAATATAGTTCTCTGGCAGCGCGAACACATATTTGAATGTTGCAGTATGATTTTGTCAAAGGTTTAAAAGACGCGGACGAATTTTTGTCATTAATAAAATAAGACCGCATGAGTGTTTAAATCAAGATTGCAATCTTTTTTACGATTAATCGTGCAGCTCTAATTCTCTATTAAAAGTTTTTTTTTTTTAAAAAAGAGTGATTCCCTGGAGGTTTGAGATTTATCTGCTCCATGTAAACCTTTCTCTAAATTATGACGTGACCGGTGAGTGATGCATGTGTGCAAATTCCCGCAAAACCCCGACAGGTCTAAAATATATAAACGCTATTAATAGGCTTACCATAGTAAATCAGGTTAAGACAAAACCACATTTTGGAAGAAGGATTGATGATGTATTTAATCATTATTTATGATTATTTATTTCTGATTTATTTTTGACAATGCGTGTAACAATATATCGTGTCAAAATATATTGCAATACAATATGTACTGTGTATAGCTCGCCCAAAATAATAATTGTTGTGTGATGAAATAATTCAAGTTTACAGAGTTTTAGTGTCAGTACTATATTAAACTACTATATATAATGTTGAATATAATTTATAATAATGCAATGGGGGAATATTTTTGGATCCTGATAATGCCAAATGTCTTATGTCTTAACAGTAAAAAGTGGCCGTTATTTTTTTAATATATCTACATATTCATCTAAAATAAATCTGTTTCGGCATTAGAATCATTAATATTTGCATTGCATTGGGTTAACACCCATCTTAATCAATTTTTTGTTATCCTTTTACCATGGGGTGTCACAATAATATCGTAAATATGTGAGTTCAGTATCGTGATATGTATCGAATCATGACATGAGGGTTGTCAAACCCCTAGTATTGACTAATATTTTGTTCATTTTTTTACATAGTGTACCTTTAAAAAAATGTATTATTTACATTTGTAAAATGATATTATATTATAATTGTGAATATTTAAATATGATGTTTATTTAATATTTATTGCTAATTACATAAACCCACAAAACAATAACTGTTTTCAAAACAGTTGCAAATTACAAACATTTTCTAAAAGGCTGCTTTCTTTCACTGACCGTTGTTGCAAAATGAAAAAAAAAAAGAATATTATTATTTACTGTATTCATGGAAACCACAACTTAATTGTTCAGCTGACATATATAAAGTTCAATGACTGCATATGGAACCAAATATTAATCTGTAACATACATCCAGGCTTATTATAATAGACTAAATATTCCATAGCAACACCCGCCTAGCAACAAGACAAACACTTACAACAGTATAATGTTAACACTAGTTTCTATTAATACTGAAATGGGTACTAACCACAAGTTAAAACCACTTAATAAGCTATTCCAACCCATGTGAAAAAGAAGTGTGCTTAATTCTATTGAATGTGCAAATCATAAAAGTACTTAAAAAAAACTGTACATGCAGATAATATAATATTTATTAAATAAAATGCCACTTAAGTGTACTTCAAGAGAGTACACCATCATGACTATGCTTCTTAAGTACACTTAAGTACACTTTTAAGTGCTCTTTGTAATAATGTCAAAACTTATTTTTATGTTTCGACTAACATACTAAAGCACACGTAATTGATCATTTTACCTGTAGTGTGTATTACTGTATATTATATTTAAATTTGAATGTGCTTACACATATATTTAAACATGACAAGTTTCAATAAAAGTGACACTTAAATTATATAGCTTGTCAGAAGTCATTCTTCGAGTAAAAATCAGTGACGTCCATCCAGGCTTATTATAACTGCTGCATTGTGGCACGCATTACCAGATCTGATAATTACAGTGGAGGTCAAATAGACATGAGGGATATGTCAAATCATAATCTATTCTGACGTGATTGACACAATGCCACATTGTGAATTGATTGCCATTTTCCTCAGATCTAGTTGTACAACGCTCCCAATCTACCCATTATGCTCTTGGCTTTTGCACCTCTGTGGTTCACCGAAGTTGCTAGCTATTGGCTGGAAGACAACGTAAGCAAATTTGACCATGCAAAGCAGAGGGTGTTCTGAAAAAAAAAAAAATCAAATTATGTATGCAGTTGTAATTTCAAACTGCTGAAAGGAAAAATGTTAGGACATAACCATGATAACAAGCTTGCAGGTTTGGTTTCTGTGTGCAGTCATTGGATCAGCTGTACACAATAGACCACTAAAATACACTTCCTATAAATTTAAGTCAGCGCCTGTTGAAAATGGTAAATAGTTGCTTGCGATGACCGTTATGTTGTTGGCAAAAGAGCTCCCCCTTAATTACGTCGTGTACGAGTGTGTACATCAGAGCATGTGGGTTATTGTTTATAAGGGACCCACATCAACACACAATGTCTGTGAGAAAATGTCACTGTGTCCGTGACTGATGTTTGTTGGAGTTGGCAACAGTTCACTGCACAAAATGCTGGTTGGCACCAAATAAAGTCAATAGGGATATATAAATACATTGTGTGAAATAACCAAAATAGGTTAACATGTTAACATCAAGGTTAACATCAGTTAACCAATAACATCGATAAACCAGAAACCATAAAAACGCTGAAATAATGGCTCATCAGTTAATGTACATGAACTTGCCATGAGCGACTCATTTGTTACTGTATTTACTAATCTTCGTTAACGGTAAATTGTTCATGTGAGTTCACAGAGCATTGACTAATGTTAACAAGATTTTAATATTTCAGTAGTAAATGGTGAAATTACCAATGATTAATAAATGCTGTAGAAGTGCAGTTCATTATTAGTTCATGTTAATTAATGTAGTTAACTAATGTAAAATAATGAACCTTACTGTAAAGTGTTACTATAATAATTATATATATTACTATAAATGTTTTGCAATTACAATTATTCATTATATATACAATCATTTAATTAAATATATGTAATAATAACTATACAATTAATATTAAAATCATATATTATATTATATTATATTATAGATTCGTGTTTTAGGTTTAACAAAGCAATATCTAAATCTTTCCACGTAGCTGTGAAACCTGTTATGGTGCTCCAAGAAGTATACTACTCTAAGAATACACTATGGTGTATACTAAAAATTTACAACAACAAAAAAAACATTTATTGTTCATTTTTTAAAAAAAGAGAGAAACCTAAAAAACAAAAATTGCTTGCTTGATTTGCTTTATGCAAGTCAAATGTTTCTCAGGCACTATATTTGGTGCTTTACAGCATCAATAATTTGCATCCTCGTGTGAAAATTAAAATTAAAATAAAAAAATGACAGCTGTCTCAAAGGATCTGGAGGTTTTCTGGGCTGTCCTGGTGAAAAGTGTGAAAAAAATATATATATATGAATATATAAAATATATAAAACAAATGTTACAGCCTCAAAGTTCCCTTCTGCTTTCTCGTAATGTGCCATGGGTCTCAAAATCAAAGAAAACAGACTTGAGGAACATGAGAATCAGGCCTTTGGGATCAAAATGCAATAGAACACGCAGTCTCGCTGACAATTTATAGCTTTGTGCAAGTCTGGATGTTACGCCCGCTATTGTGACTTACTAAGACTTTATTTCAGGAGTCTGTCTGCGCCATGCCAACAACTCAGAATGTTATATAACATGATGCTGAGAGGATTTTGCCATAACATCATTTAGTTCACAAAAAAAAACAAAATTACATAGGTGTGAAATAACATAAACATGAGAAACAGCTTGACTTAGTTGTTTAAAAACAAAAAGATCCACTGAATCTTAAGAATAGCTGCAGGATAAGAGTTGCTCGTGACATATAAGTGTGGATGAACTACATTTATGCTTGTCGGGTATATTTATGTTTGTGTGAAAGGCCTGAATGTGAGAGGATAAAGACATGCTGACACTATGGAGCCAGTAAAATCACAAACAACTAAGCCACACACACACATACATACATGAGGATACTGTACTATGTAAAACTGAGCGGTTGAAATGCCATTGTCTACTGATTTTCTTATGAAAGCATTGTTGTATATTTCTACACGTCTTTTAACAGTTACAGGTATGGAGATGGTCCAAACATGAACGTCCAATATATCAAAATGTTGGGTTGGTGCCACTGTTGTCACAGAGGAAGCTTGACTGGGAATTACAACAGCATTCATATTTTAGCCGCAGGTAATCACACTTTTATGCAAGGTAATGATTGGTTATTACAGGCTAACTGCAGATATAAAGCAAATGGTAAATGTGAGATTAAAGTCAAGTTAATGTTGGTAAACAGAGCATGTCTTGCCAAGAAAAAAAGATGTGAACAGGGATCTGTCAGGACATTTTTCATGTCTCATTAATGAAACAAGACTGCCCTCTAAAGGCAGAATAAGAATACGTCACCTCGGAACATCTCCAGTTTCAAAGGGAAAATTTGACAGGCAAGAGTTTTCATTTTAGTTTCTAGGATCATTTCATGATGCATGCCAGGGAGATTTGCATACAGCTAAGAGTTTCAGCATTGAGTTGCTCATTTGCATGCAGTGACCTGAAATGCACTGCCATTTGGAAGTCTACCGCAGTTATATTTGGATTAGTTCAAATTGAATCCAGTGGTTGGTTCAGAATTGGCGTTGTTTTACACCATAAAGAACAGCTCAAGTGGTGATCGAATACCTTTTCTTTTTCCTACAAAGCCAAAAGTACCAAAAATGTATCATACAAAAATCAAACACGGAATGTTTATGTAACAAAAAGCGAAATTATTAGCATCGAACACTGATGTAGCTAGGAAAACTGTCATTAAACAACAGCAGAGCTGTGATTTACCCGCCAAACACATTTTTTTTTTTTCATCATTTAGCAGATGCTTTTATCCAAAGCGACTTACAAGGGGAGCAATTGGGGTTAGAAATCGAACCGGCAACCTTCAGATTACAAGCCCGACTCCCTCACCACTGGGCCACGACTAAACACAAACACCTTTGGCGTTTGGCGTCAACAGCATTTTCTCTTTGGTTTGAAAAAGTTCATAGGCAGATATTTTGAAAATGGGAATCTCTAGTTCACCTTCGAACTGCCGACTGAGACCCTTAACCACTATGCCACCAGCAGAAGAAAGCATCTGCGTATAGTGCGAATAAAAAAGGAAATAAATTGGGCCTAGTACTGAACCTTGTGGGATTCCATTATTCCGATATTGTTAATCCAACCTTTCTATCTGACCTGTTATGAAATCCAAGTGTTGCATAATTCGAGAATATTGCAGATCCAAAGATGACCATCACCATGGACATCAATAGTTTGACAATGTTAAATTTTGTTGCTATTACTGAAACGCAAGTCAAGACAATGACGAACTGCGTGACTAAACAAACAAAGTATCATCTCTGAACAGATACTGGCCTCACCCTTGTAGGATCACACCTGAGGTAAAAAGTATTGGTTGAAGCTGCTCAGACCGTTGAGCCTGGTTATGTGATGACTCCATGGGAGGAGACCTCAGGAATCTTGGAAGGTCAAGGACCAAATAAACTTGTCAGACAGGAATTGTCCCCAAGCAAGGGTTTACAATCCTGCCTTCGTACACAACAGCTGCATCTGAGTGGTGTCTGATTTCCATGAAAGGCACAAAAAATCTTGTGAACAATAGCATCTGGTCAATTCAAACAAATAAAAGCAAACCTGCCTCCGAAAGACACACACCCAAGCTGAAGCACACATCGTTCTAACAGCGAAACAAAAAGCGAATTACCAACCAATTCATTAGATCTAACGGCAAGTGTGTGCAAATCATGTGTTTATGTGTCTGTTGTAAATGTATTTGTTTACACTGAATGTTTTTTTCTGTTAAATCTATGGTAAATGTTTATCAAAGGTGGGTTACAAGAGCTGGATAATGATAGGAAAATAAGAATATATTACATTAAAATGAATTAAAAATGAAATGAATTCAAATTCATTTGTGATAAGTAGCACTATGTGAATTGTGGCCGCCCCCTTTGACGTAATTTTGAGTACTTCTAATTCTAATCACTGTGGGACTAAAAACATGAAGTGTTTATATGGATTGAATTGGATTGCCATACTGATTTCTGTGCTGCTACAATAAGTAAAACAATAAATAACATCAAGATCTGTGATCGCAGACTACATTTGCTGCATTTAAAGTAACAGTAATAAGACTTGAAATCTAGAAGGACATTAAATGGAGTCTGAAGGACTCGATGATTGTTCCTATACACACACACAAACTGGCATTTAGCCAATCTGACAGTGAATCTGTCATCACAGGATTAGAGCGCAATGATTTAACAAAGGAGACGTTTGGAGAGCCGACGGCCTGCCCACAGAGTCGCTGTCTTTATTCTGCATGGACACAGTCTGTAAACATATCCATATAAAATTATGCCATAAATGTACAGTCTATCTTGTGTATCATATTTGATACTTCAGGCTTTTAAGGTGCATTTACTATGACATACGTAGAAGAAACAGAGCTCTGATTTGGAGAGAGAAAACTGGTGTAGCTGCTGATATTCATAAGGCCAAAAAGATGAAATTCTGATATCTTGTAATATAAAACAATGAGATCTTTATAATAGTATATCAGACTATACTTGCATAAAATGCACTCTATATTTCCCAATAATATGACTTAGTAAGATGATATTTATATGCTTAGTTTTATGATCAAAGCTCTGAAGTTTTAATTGTGGGTCTGCAAAAGAAATAATGCAATTAACATTATTTTACAAAAAAATGATGCATGGATAATCAAGTAAACCCAAGTGGCCAGTAAGTATTCCAGTAAGTACTCATTTTGAAATATTACTATTAACATAAAATTTACTCTTACGTTTATGTTTAAAAATTCCCAGCAAAGAGACGCCTACCACGACCTGAGCGTGGACATTTCTACGATTTTTACTATAAGTAAATATAAACTATCAATAAGATAACAGAAGGCATGTTGTACAACAGGATTTAGAGCAAAAATAATTGATCGTGTTGATAATAGGTCTGTGTCAAATATGATAAAATACGCTTTGGATGGATAGAGATTTTATTGGTGATTTTACTTTCCTACGGGATTGTTTAGTTGACTGTAACTAATTATTATTAATGAACAAACATCGTATTTCAAAGAACTTTGAAGTACTTTTGCAAGTCAACACTCAAATGACTGAGTTAACAGAAGACACTCTGATCGAAACCGATTCTTTAAAACTTTGGCTAGCTTTTAGTCTCACATAGTAATTGAACATGATCCATTTTAAAGGCTGATAAAACCTGTTCCAGCACACACTGTTCCACTCCTGTCAATGCAAACCTAGACCTGCACTGCACTCAGATTCGACAGTCTGATTTGGAAAAGAAACTCGGAAATTACAGGACAGGCTGAACTACAGCTGTAAAGGCAAGGGATGTCTCCTCACGTCTATTAAAAGCAACAATATCGGCAATCAGATGATGCACAAAAGAAGTTGAAAGATCTCCAGGAAATGTCATAGGGTTAAAGTACATGCAATCAAGACAGCGATTCCCAGTCACGATTTCTCAACAAGAGCACGACACTTAAGAGAGTGGAAAAGCTGACCTCAAAAAGGATTACTATATAGGATAAAACTTTTCATTGCTTTCACAGTGCTAGCAAAGATAAATGTACAGGTTAAGGCACTCAAAACATAGTTAAGCCTTTATTTAAGAATTTAATATTTGTATATTTGAATAGCATAAAGCATCCATCCATTTGGATTATACTACGTTAACAAACTAATAAGCTCAAAGGGGGTATATGTAAGTATTAATCACATTTTATTGCCAGTGTGTAAACAGCTTGTAATGAAACTTAAAAACGAGATCTACTCCGATTTCCAATGTTTTCTATGGCTGCGTCCGAAATCGCAGTGAGTATACTTCTTTTGAATAAGTAATTACTTTGTGACCTCTAAAAAAAGTACGTTCTATATAGTACGAATGTGTATAATATAAGGTAATCTGGACGTACTACATTCGCCATGTTGCCCTTATTATGTGACCTACCAGAGTCAGTGGCTGTGTCCGAAATCACATACTCTCGAGTAGGTAGTACTTACTTTGATAAGTAATTACTTCACGACCGCTATAGGTACGTTCTATATAGTATGAATGTGTGTAGTAAATTTGGACATTCGTACATTCGTCATTTTCCCATTATCACGTGACCTACCAGCGTCAGTTGCGTCGCTTCACTGACACTCACAAATCCACTCCCGTGGCCTCATGGGATAATAAAGTGTCTATTGTATGTACATTTCAGGATCTCGATATGTATACTATGTATTCTGTGAATTCAGACATACTTCTTTTGCCCACTATATAGAGAAGTGCGTAATTTCGGACACAGACACTGCCATTAATCCACTCCAGTGGCCTCATGGGAAAGTCTCCATATGCACACTTCAGGATCACTAGTGGGTTTATTAATACTGTGAATTTGTGACATATTGCTTTCATCTGCTAGTAGGGAAGTGGCGATTTCGGATGCAGCCTGTTAAAGCCTACACTGTAAAAAAAATGAATTGTTGGTTTAAGTTAAAAAAAGTAAGTTACCTGTTTAAGTTAACTCAATTTAATACAAAGAAGGCGACAGAAGCTCAAAATATTATGTTATCTGAACCACATTAATTATCTAAGTTGTTTTGACAAAAGAAAAAAAAAGTTGTATTAACAAATCATGAAAATGACTTTTTACAGTGTATAGACTCATTTGAATGTGAAGGACTCGGGGCGTTTTTACCGGGAAAATCAAAAGGATGTGACGTTGCCTCTATCTCTCGCTTCCGTTTTATGCCCATGAAATGAAGGCTTAAAATATTCAGGATCTAGAAAAAGCTATTCTGTTTTGGAATCTGAATGTGTAACGCAAAGAGAATTGATTAATTCAATCAATTAATAAATTAATTAATTAATCAAAAATTAATACAGCCTCACGGCCTAGCCGGATTTGATGTGCAGTCTCAAATATAATCAAACTAACATAACTAACATGTAATTTTAATTACCTCATCTGTCGACATCGATGCCGGTGAATTGCAGAGCTGGTGCAAACATATCCACGTCGTTATCTTAACTCACGTTATTTTTGTTGTTGAAAGGAAAGCGCAAACACATTCACCAAGTGGACGGCTCGGGATATACATTATATCGCTGCAAAGGTATTTCCTAATTCTTTTTAACTCTAAGTATATAATGTGATTTTTTTCGGAGCCGTGAACCAGATTCAGTCTCTTCGTGTTGGCAATAAGTTGCTAGCTGCAGTTCACTAATGAGCCACCGGTGTCGCTAATAACAAGGGTTGCTGAATTCTACAAACAGCCCCTTGAATGTGATACATATTTGTCGGTCATACATAAAATAAACTGGTCAGATTTATGCGCTCAAAAATAGCATAGTTTGTTTATTTACAAAATTAATTTATTGCTTAGAACATTAAAAATCTTTCTTTGTGAAATCAATTAAAAATGTTCAGTTAAAAAGTATGAAGATTGTTGAAATGTGGAACAAGCAATATGCAATTAGTTCAAATATATGATGATTGTGAAGACTATTTAAAACATTTTCAGTTTATTAGTACTATTACAGAGGTTTCAATGTGTGGCTGACAAATATGTATCACATAATTGTTTATTAGTTTATACTAAAACATGGATGGACATTTTATGAGGTTCATATATATTAATAAATTAAATTTAGGCCTTTTTTTTGAGCGTGCATGTCGTAATGCGGGTTAACTGGTTTCAATGGTATATTCCATCCTATAATTCTGCCTAATATGGCAAACAGTTGAGTATAACATGGTAATATGGTGTCAGCATTGTCGGACCCCATTGAATGAAGCAGTTTTCATATGCAAATGAAGAGCCTCTGATTCTTTTTGATTCAGCACTCAACATTAGACCTCTGTGGGCTTGGAAGCGCATGAGTGGAGTTCAGGTGAAATTATCGAAAATTGGTTTCTTGCTTTGTTAAGCACCTGTGGTGAGATCAAAGAGCACAAATCCGGTGTGTCATCTAGGTTTCAATGAGAGGTGTTTTTGCAATGCCTGATACGTTAGTCAGTTGGAATAAAAAACAACAACTTTCTAATCTAATTGTCAGATGAACACAAACAATGCATCAATCTTTTGAAGTACTTAATAACTGAATTTTAATTGCTTCAAAGAAACACAATTAATGCATTCTGGGAGGATTCTCAGACACTGACGTAATTTTGATACCATAGAGACAAACACTAGACGAAAATGTTTCTCTGAGATGCTTCATATATATAGAACCTTTTTGAGGTTCCCATCATGGGGTCATTTTATGGATTTAGTTTTAATTTTAATTCAATTTTACGAATTAAGTAAACACTTGAGTGCTAGAAAAAAAAAAACATCAGTTAAATATGACTGTTATGCAATCATGTAAGACATTTCTCCTCATAAAGAAGCTTTTTGGCATAAAGGGTTCTATAAAATTGATACGAGAACCCTACACTTTAAAAAAGAATCGTTGGTTTAGCTTAAAAAGATAAGTTACCTGGTTGCACAATGAAATTAAAATTTGAGTTAATACAATGAAGGTGATTGGTTTAATCTATAGACATTCAAAATATGTTGTTATCAGAACCACATTAATTATTGAAGTTGATCTGATGAAAGAAAAAATATTTTTATTACAGTGTAGGGGTTTTATATGGAGCACCATTGAACCTCTTTTAAGAGTGTATTTAATTCTTTTTGTCATTAAAGTTACCATTTCATTCACACAGCAAAAAATTATTTTCCTAATCAGTATGTTTATTTTTAGTTTTCCCGTACAAATATCAGTATTAAGATATACATAATTGAAAAGCAAACCGAAACATTTGTTTCTATCTGCCAAATGAGGTGAAGAGAAAATGTGTATTTTTTTTAATTGATACATTTTTCAAGAAAAAAATTAGACTTAATACCTGACAAATTGAAATATTTTTATTGTAAAACAAGACAAAAATACTAAGTAAATTATTTTTGTTTTGGAGTGCATCATTTCATAATGCCATAGTGATTTCGATTTATTGGTAGAGTTTTTTGGGGTTTTTTCCAGGCAATTCTTTTAAACGAGAACAGAACAATCGTGTGCCTCTGTCTTCTACACTGAATCTAACCGTCATCAGGTCACGGCGTTGACGTTAACACCCTCACATGTCAACCCTCAGCATGAATGTACGATCTAAAAGGTCTTGCTCTGTGAGTTTCATCCCAGACACTGACCAGAAGATATTATTCCACATGAAGCTGAATCATTTAAACAAAGCCAAATGATGATACATAGGACTGACATTTTAAAACATCTAAATCACTTATACTTCATTTAAATCTCTTTTCAACAAATCACAAACTGCTAAGTGGTAGAACAAGTTACTGTAAAGGGTAGTTCCTCAAATAATTCGAGTTTACTGCCTTTACAAATCCAGGCTCATTTGCAAGCAATGGGCTTTTGCTTAAGATCTTATATGTGAAAAGAACTTACTAAACAATTAAGTACTTAGTGATTTAGTCAATAGTTCTTGCACACCAGAAGGGATTGTTTGACGAACCCTGTTACAGTATCATAGACACCTTAGTCAATTTGCTTACCTCAGAAAAGAAAATGTCAAAAATATAATTATAAACTGGTTATATCCTCTATACTAGTGTTATGTATGTTGTACAAACAAAGCAAAAGGAGGTCAAATAATGGCTAATGCCATTTTAAACAAGTGACTGTACACTATAAGTGTGCTTTACTGCTCTGTGTGTTTAACCCACGGTGTATTAATGTCAAATGCACTCAAACTAGTGGGTGTAGGACACTATAGTGCATTATGTAAGTGAGGATAGCTAAATAAACTGTGACATTTTATACCCAAAAATTCTTCATACCAGTAAGAAAAATTTAGGACCAAATTATTCTGACCATGTTTATTTGACATGATCAAGATTATTTTTTTCAGACACAGTTTAACTCTTGAGTTCGTCATATTTTATTACCAACTGTAGCGAATATACGGTTTTAATGTGTGAAATGTTGAAGGTGTCTGTATAAATTTTGGTTTGAATGTAAGCAGCAGTGTTGGGGGTAACGCATTACAAGTAGTGTGAGTTGTGTAATCAGATTACTTTTTCAAGTAATGAGTAAAGTTACATTATTTTTTCAATTTACAACCAAATATCTGCTTTTTTCTCATTTATTGACTGACCTCTCTCTTGTCCCCATGTTGAGAGAAATCGTAAGTTTAGAGTTTAGTTATTGTAGTTCTAAACGAAATGTGAGCATGCATTTAATAACAGATTATAAGCAAACCTGCAATAATTAAATGTACAAAAATGCACTTTATGTATTTAATCTCACTTTATTAACCAATATCTTGGCCGCTGACTTTCGATGATCCACTTCAACGATACTAAGCAAAAATTACTTTAGATAAACATCACATTTGAGGTTTGTTTGAGCTGCGCCCTCTACTGTACGGGATTGAATTTGCATTTCCTTCAGCCTGAGGCTTATTTATGGTGTGAAAGGACCCTTACATTTACAAGCAAGCCCAGCCGAGACGAGGAAAAGGCAAAAGTAAAGCAACTCATTATTTTCCATAAGTAACGCAATTAGTTACTTTTTAAGTTTACTCAACCTTTACCACTAAATACGTTTTTTTTTATTGCCATGATCTACCAATTTTCCATAAAAGGACCTAATACTGGATTATATAACATAAAAAAAAAAAAAAAAAACATGAAAAAAACATTCTTTCATGAATTATTTTGCATTTTCATTGACGTGTGATGGGTCGATTGTTCCTGGATCAAAAAATGCAGTCATTGATCACTTAAGTCAAGTGGTACTTTATTTCATTTTATTTTATTTATCTTTTAAGTGGTATTCATTATGGCAGAGACGGTTGTGACGAGGGTGATTTGGTATCCGAGCAGGGAGGGGGTTGGCAGCCGTATGGATATAAATGCAGCCGCAACTAACAGAAAAGACCTCAGATTTCAGCAGAACCTCCTGCTTGCTGGACAGACTATACTGACGTCAAACATTTTTATTTTGTATTTTTAAGCTCCTTGTCAGTGTTTTAAACAATTCTAATATTTGTAATTACACATTTTTGGTCCTTATGGAGATTTGGAAACTCTCAGCATTAATGCTCACCATACTTCCTCTTGCCTACAGTGTTCAAGGATTGTCTTTCACTCTAAACAGAGACCACTGGATTTCAGATAACTGGGAGGTGAGTAATGCTTTCTGCTTCTTTCTGCATAAATTAAAAAAAAAAAAAAACATTGTTCATTATGCAAGTAATCATTATGGTTGTGATTAATAATTAATATCCATTACATATGTTGGTACTAAAAGAATGAAGAATAATGTTTTTCAAAGAACACTAAAACGATATGCAATGTCCCTTTCACATTATCGGTCAAAATGGTTTGGTTGTTAACACAGGATGAACCAGTGGACGAGACACTAGCCAGTCTACTTAAGAGATCCAAAACGCATCAGTTCTATGGGCTCATGGGAAAACGGTCCGGTAAGACTTAACATTTGCTTTTGTTAGTTCTGGGATGTCCTTGTTCTATTAAATGTTTTATGAAAATTATACTAACAATTTGCAATGAAATTGTATATATATATTTATGTGTGTGTGTGTAATTTCCTTTGGCTATTAAATGTTTTTATGCGTATTATACTAATAATTTGCAATGACACAGTGTCACATTTCAATTATTATTAATATACAATTATTAAACACAGTGGAGTCTACTTTAAAATGATTTTCAGCAGCTTTAAGATTAAGTTTTAAATTAGGTTTTGAATATTTAAAATTCTAGTGCACTATTTCAAAAGGCCTTGTACAGTTCACTTTTTTTACTCAAGTTATGGTAGAAATTTTTTTTTATTGCATTGTTGATCTCATTGTATTTGCATGATCTTATTTCCCTTACTTTTACTAGGAGTCCTCCATCCTGTGAAAATGGAACGAAGAAGTGAGTAAAATTACTTATATGAATTTATTCTAGACTTTATTTTAAGGTCTTTGTTAATTATAAATTTAAGTATTAAGTAATATTAAGTAACTACATGTTCTTTCTATAAGGTTAGGTTTAGGATAAGGGTTTGGTTTAGGGTTAATTGCATGGAACTATGTATAATTGATAGTTATTAATACATTAACTACATGTAACAATGACACTGTAAAATGAAGTGTTACTGAAAACAGTTTACAATGCGTGCGTAATTATGCAAGTTGATATTCTGATATTTTTTTCCAAGCACATTTGACCAATTCCAAACCACATCAATCTTAATAACTACTATTAATTTTGTATGTAATCATTTATAAGTGATATATTATTAAGGAAGCCTGAAAGTGAAAACCTCCTTACATACAGACACACACATACATACATATATATACACGTGTACATAATTACATTAGGTAGGTTTTCTTTTACAGGTAAAATGGGACAAAAAAGAGATTTAACTCGCAAAAAAAGCTCAAAAATTATTAAATGCTCATGAGGATACAATACTAATGAAATACTATAAATTGTAAAATTAACCATTGGACAGCAAACGTTGGGTCATACAAAAACAGGCCGAGAAGAAAAAGAAATTAAGGAATAAAGGTGAAGAATTAGATGTGAAACCATCAAGAAACATTTAGTCTCTCCACTCCAGTTCATTTCACAACACTTCAGCTTGTTATTCTTAAATGGGGGTTATATTGCAGGATTCTTCACTATAGAAAAGTCTCTGAGATCCTGACACCTAAAACTTCTGGAGACTCCAGGTACGTTGCAGTACTGCTGGCACTGAAGACTAAAGAGTTCTTGATATTTTCACACCTAATTCTTCACCTTAATTCCTTTTTTAATTTGTTTTGCAGTAAACATGTCTTTTCTTCTCCACCTGTTTTTGTATGACCCTGCTGAACGCTTTGCAGTCCATTGGTCATGCCTTAATTTAGCAATTACTTGTACTGCAGTATTGCATCCTTCTCATAAGCATTTAATAATTTTTGTTTTCGCAGTCTTGGTTAAATCTCTTTTTTGGCCCATTTTACCTGTAAAAGAAAATCTGCTTAATTATTATGCACACCTGAATATAAGGCATTTTTCACTTCCAGCCTTCCTTTATTGTATATCACTTATAATTGATTAAATACAAAATGAATAGTAGTTATTAAGATTGATGTGGTTTGGAATTGGCAAAATGTGCTTGGGAAAAATATACGATCAGAATTTCAACTTGCATAATAATTATGCAACCACTGTATAAAATGAACATCTCAAGAGTTTAATTTTTGCCATTGTCTAAATATGTCATCTTGGTTGAAAGACTCTTCCATTGTTTCCTCAAAGGGCATAAGGGGGATATGTTTGTGGGGCTCATGGGCAAGAGATCTTTAGGAGGTACGGCTTTACACGGCTCTGCTTACACCAGTAATAAAATGTTGTTGTTAATTCATTTTGACAAAAACTAAGGTTTTATTTAGTACTGAAAGGTTCTACGCTGCATACGTTCGTACCTGGTGTAATATGGATTATATTAATCTGCAGGTGCTGTCACAAGAACAATCCCAGAAACCAGTACAGCAATGGACAAATCCGCAGATCTGAACAAACAAACAGGTACAACACTGAAAAAACTGTATAAGAACTGTATTTATGCAAAAATTATGAAATGAACCAGAAGTTTATAAATCTGAAATCAAGTTTTTCCACATAGCAGACCTTCAAGAAGAATGGGACAGACTGCAGTACTACTGATGACATTTTCCAATGCTGTATTACAGACTTCACTAGCCTCGGTGTATCAGAATATTTTTGACTCTTCACTGGCACCAACATCATACCTAACGAGAACATCATTTGGGAGCATTTTTAAGCAAGTAAATGTCTTGCTTTAGATATTAAATGTGACATAATAAAAGTATATCAAAAGTTTTTTTTTTTTCCCTGTTCTGATTTACATGACAACATTTTCACAAATCTTTCGACACAAACAAACCAAGAAACGATGTTTGAAGAAAATGAAGAGTGTGTAATTAATGTAAATCTAAAGTCTTTTTGTAAGGCCCCATTTTTTTTCTACATTCTATTGATTGAAACTATTTTTTGCTTTTTAAAAAAAATCTAAATACTTCTAAATTTTAAAATATATGCTGGGGCAAAAAAAATACTTTGGCCAGAGAAAATATCTGAGAGTTCAAAAAATAAATAGCACTGTATAAAACAAAGGTGAGATTTCAGAGTTACAAAGAGCACGTAAAAAGAGAAATGACTACAACAGCTGAAGCCATTGCAAAAGACATTATTGATGGAGTCATAAAAAGATTTAAACGGCAGTTAAGTGTGAAATGTAACATGTAAGTCCATTAGGTTCCTTTGGGAGGGGTCCATTTCAGAGAGCTGGGGTCAATGGTCTTGTTGTTGTTGCCCCTTTTGGTCTCTTTGGCCTTCCACTCGTCAATCAGGTCCTGTGCCATTCAGAAACAAAAAAGAATCACTTTTTCAGGAAAAATAATAGCTAACTCATATCCTGTTAAACTCGAGAAAAATTGCAGCTGTTGCAGCAGACGGTTGCTTTACTTTGCATTAATGATGAACACTATTCACTGAGTTTTTCAAATCGCCATAATCAAATACGGTTTTAATAACAATTAATATGAAACGGTAATACTATCCATCGGGATTTTTATCGTCAAACCACTAACCGTTTCATCCCTAACTGGATGTTCAGTGGCTTTTCCCTTGTTTTTAGAACAAGTTTGCATAATAATTTAAATCTTACAACCATATATATCTACCTTGTACCTTAAAAACGTACTGATAACACGGCTATAATGCAATAGAAATCAACTAATTGTCAAAACAAAATGTCAGATTTCATGATCAGGTCCATACAGTGTAGAATGGAGCAAGCTGCAGCAGGAAAACATAATTCAGCACATAAGTAATCTCTTCCTATAAATTTACCCTTTTAAAGTCACTCAAGTACTTCCATTTTGGAAAAAAAGAAGAAGCTTGTTCTAAAAACAAGAGAAAAGCCACTGAACATCCAGTTAGGGATGAAACGGTTAGTGGTTTCACGATAAAAATCCCGACGGATAGTATTACCTAGGGATGCACCGAAATGAAATTCTTGGCCGAAGCCGAAGCCGAATAATAATGAAATGCTTGGCCGAAGGCCGAAGGCCGAATACCGAATGTGGTGTTTCGCATTTTTTCCATTTATTTTGCCAATTTTTTCACCATTACAATAATTAAATAGTAAAAATTTGCTTTTTACTATTTTGTGTTGCTTTTCAGAGAAATAAATCAAATAACAAAAATATAATTTCAAAATATTTAACACTGAACATTTTTTTAACATTCCAGCAGATATTATACAAACAAAGTACAATATAACTTAAAATGAATAAATTAGTAAAATAAAAAAAAAATAAAAATTATTTGGCCATCTTTGAAGCCTATGTTCTTCTTGAATAGCCTATAACTGACTGCTGAAAGAATGTGACTCTGTATGTCTACAACAACAAATGTGCATTGAATAGTGCAAAAAAATGTGGATGAACCCACAACAAATAAATAACTGTCCTAGACATAAGCCTACTTCACCTATCGCGCCTAATAAAGCGTGTAAAGCGCGGCCTCCTTTTCGCAAGCGTTCGGGAGCTCGCGCTTCTGTGGCGTCTGTCGTTGCTATGCAACCATGAACTGTGGTTTCTGACGATGAGAAAGTTTCAGCAAGGGATACATTGATTTTTAGCCCTTGCTTTAGCTTTACTACTAGATATATTTATGTAAATGAGATATAACAACCCCCCTGTACAGCTATGATCAGCTGTTCGGCTGAGATTTCCATGTTTTGTTATGGAAAGGTCGAAGATGATCGGTTGGTTCTTGTCACATGACCTGCGGTGCGCTTGCGGCATTCTGAAAAGTTGAGATGTTTTCATCTCGCCGCGGCACAGGCGCGCCCGGAAAAAAACAAGCGCGCCGCACCGCATGCGCGTCCCTTCCGTTTTGCGCGCGGTTACCGCGCGCCCACATAGGATATAAAGAATATGCGCGCGGAAAAGACGCGATATGTGAACGTTAAAACATCATTAAAAACGTCATTGTTCGGCAAAATTTATTCGGCCTTTTTACTTATTCGGCCGAATACCGGAAGTGCTTTTTTTGGCTTTTTTCGGCCGAATAATTTCGGTTGCCGAACATTCGGTGCACCCCTAGTATTACCTTTTCATATTAATTGTTATTAAAACCGTATTTGATTGTGGCGATTTGAAAAAAGTGAATACTGTTCATCATTAATGCAAAGTAAAGCAACCGTCTCATGCAGGCGCAGCACGGTTTCCTTTTGTGTGCAAACGAAGAAGGGTAGAGCGCTGAGAGAAATTATATGAAAGAATGTATGAATGAATGAATTGTATGAATGTAGGAAGGGGGAACTGACTGCATGTCATTATAGCTCCACGTGAAGCCTTATAAGCGCAGCTGCTTTGTTTACAGAGGTTATCGGAAACCGCTCCATTTCTGCTGTTTCTAAATTGTCACCTACTGTCGGAGATTGGAGTCACGCTTTCATTCAGCATGTATGAGGTTTTTGTTCAGATCAATGTGAACATCGAACAGATGTTTGCAATAAATTTTAAACGTTAGATGGAAAATAAGCTAACGTGCATTCTAAAAATGTAAACAATTCAGATTTAAAATTGTTTATGGGGCAACATACTTTTCCTAAAAATGATATAAAGGCAGAAATGTGAGGTTCATCATTTTATAAAACTATTACTTGTCAAAACTTTTTTTGAACATTTAGTATTTCATAGAAGATAACTTAAGTTGTAAGTCACCCAACTAATATTTTTAGTTCATTTAAAATCCGCAAAATTTATAATGAGCATCAGCACATTTTTACAGTACGGTGATAATATTGATAACTGATCATTTTGGTCAACTTTCATACCGTTTCATCTCTACTACTACACTAATTTAGTCTAAAACAGATTTTGTTGGACAAAAAAAGCCTAATAAATTTCATGCAATATTTCCTCAAGAATAAAATCTTTTTTGTAATTACTATTCATTTTCTTTTTAAAAAAAGAAATTACAATAAAAATCTGCATTTTAATTTTTTAATTGAATAGAAATGAAATTGAAATATTAATCTTCATCAACAGTCAATGGAAATAGCAGTCCTATAATAATAAAGCAAATGTAGGCTTCTAAAAAAAGAAAAAGAAATTGCTGATACCTGTCGTTTCAAGACCAGATGCTTCCCCTTCCAGTACTTGAGCATCTGTAGTGACTGCAGCGTACTGACAATGTCCACAGGGTTCACTGCAGTCTCTTGACTGATCTCTGAAAAGGGGGGAAAAAAAAACAAAAAAAACAATGCTAAACCCGCATGGATTTTACAAGGATGTCATCGTGAACATGCCTACAAATGTTCCTTTGTGTGGCAGGGCCAACTTATCTTACCCTTGATGGAGATCTCTTTGCCCTTGAAGTTGTACATGTACCGCAGCAGAACTTCCTTCCAATAGCTGCGATAACTGATGAGGCCCAAATCCGACAGAGGGCGCTCAGGAGAACCAACCTTCTCTTCAACCTTCGACAGCAGGTAACCTAGAACCATGCCAAACAAAGAATGTGATGCTCGTGTTGAGGAATAACAGCATCCAGAGGTAATGGCATTACAACTCTATAACAATATGATGCCATTTAAAGAGTCAGAGTGGGAAAAGAATGGGAATGGTCGCAGTCTTGACATGTAAATGGTTATGTCCAGCACGCAATCTATATAGGTCTTCATAGCACTTAATCACAAACTCATACAAATATAGTTTGTACAAATAAATATATATATTTTTTTAGGATGAGGTAATATCGTTTATGTAGACATACAGTAGTTTGATAATACAAGCGCATCTGGAGGACACAGAGGAGTTGCAGTTTCATTCAGAATGTATGAAGTTTTTGTTCAGATCAATGTGATCTGATGTGATTTCTGCTGTGCGGAAAGTGCATTATCCAATTTGTCCCAAACATGACACATGCTTTATATTAAAAGCTTCAAAATAACTCATTAGATATAGTTTACGTGTACAGTTTAAAGCGCCTTGCCCTGTCAGGTGCTCGGACAGATCCTTGCGCTGTTTAATGCGATTGAGATGTGTTTTTCTCAGTGCATAACTTGCATTTCACATTTATACTCTGTAAAACTGTAATTAACTGTAGAAAGTCTTGTAAATTTTCCATTTTGCTGTCAGGAGTGGACGAGTCTTAAGCGAATGAGTTTCTGCTAAACTAGTTTCTGAGCACTGCCGCACGGATGTGCACCAAATAGATGGAGCATTATAGAATAGGACGGCAATAATTAAAATAAAATAAATATTTTGCTAGTACAGTTGTTGTTGGACATTAAATGTGCCATATGTCAAATTTAAAACCTACAAGTAGGTTATGATTGAATTATGACTAGCACCATCAAATTTAGGCTAATAATTACTAAGCTCAGATTAGTTAATGTGTCTTCCTCTTATCAGGTTAACATTTCATCTGTGCTTTTGTTTTTATTAATTTTCATTTATAGATTAGTGACTGTATCGTCTGCTTTTCTTTTGTTTTAGATTGTAATTTTACAATGTTAGAATCTAACCCTTCTTTGCATATAATATTTAGCATGGCCTACATGGTTACATTCACTACATTTGTTTTCATATATGAACAGTGTTTGTAGGACAACATCGGGCAGAAATATGATTTTTTGGCCATATCGCCCTGCCTTAACAGACAGGGCCCAAATGCATCACATGTACTCACTAAAATCAATCAGCATCTTGCCATAGCCCTGTCTCATGTACTGTGGCATAGTCAGGATACAAGACACGTTGTAATTCAGGAACGAGTTCTTCTCCTGCAGAAACAAAAAGAAGCAATTTAGCCGGTGTGTACTTTGCATGAAAACGGCCAATGTTTCTGATTCAGCTAAAGACTTCAAAGACATTACAGGCGAACATTTCTGAAAATTGATCATAAACGTAGCATTATATTTGCATGTTCTGCTGGTTTATGAGACTTTTAGCACACAATTAGGGTGAAGTGCTCTTCAGGTTAGTACCCACACAAAACACCGTAGCATGGTTCAGATTTAAAAACAACAACAACAACAACAAAAAAAACATGGGGTATAATAATTAGCCCCTTAGATTGGTACTCTATACTAGTTGATCCTTATTCACATATTTAGAACAGAAAACATACAAAGATCAAAAAAGACAAATCAATTTCAATTTCTTCCCTAGTTTAATGCAGCGTTCCACTAACCTAGGGGTTTAAACCTAACTTAGTTTAGTCAAATTTGTTACAGCTGCCAGGTTTTGGTGCCTGTAAATCTAACAGATTAAGAGGAATGATTAAACATTAATTTTTCATGTGATGCTCGTTGAAATAGCGGTTGTAATAGACTGAATTAGAATAGAGTTTATGGACTACCTTCACCCTTTTGAATGTGTACTGCATGTGTTCCTTCATGGTTGTTTCAGAAAGTTCATCCTCCACTTCACTGAGAAAAACTGACCTTCATAAAATGTTTTCCCTATGCTTTAACAGCTGTGTTCTGTTTTTGTATGGGTCTTTAATTTTTTTTTGAACTTTCTCCGTGTTCTCCGTGTTTCCGTGTTTCAGCAAATGGAATGATTTTTGGTGACACACATTATGGGAAAAAAATTTTCAAAATTTTCAAAAAACTCACAGTACTCTGTGGGCAAATTTCAGCCACGGATTTTAACTGCTTTAAAAATGTAAAAAGATAAATATTTTTTATTTTTTTTTGCTTTTTTTGCTTAAATCTATTAATCAACCTCAGTCCTGATCAAAACTAAAAAATTTTAAAAAAATTCAGGATTTTAATAAAATTTGCCAATAATCGTCAAATTTTTGGGAAAAAAAAAAAAAAAAAAAAAAAAATTAGAAAACAATTAGACATTGATTTGATTGTGTGTTTATTTTTGCATCAGATTTCATTGTTTTTTTTTTTAAAAATCTGATTTTTTTTTTTTTTTTTTTTATAGTTTTAGTTTGACTGAGGTTGATTAATAGATTTAGCAAAAAAAAAAAAAAAATGTAAAAAATATTTATTGATTTTTTTAAAAAGCAAAATCGTGGCGTGGCTGAACATACGAAAGGTATGTGAATTTGAACAATGCACAAGGGTTAATTTGTGTATATTGGAGAAGAAGAGAGAGAAAAAAAATGGGATAGCCAAGCATCGGGCCAATATCACAGATGACTATGCTTAACCGAGAATAGCAGAAATTGTGATTATGATTAAAATTATTAATACTGCTTGGTATCCATTAATTACATGCAGATAAACAGATATATTTTGTATTTCTTTTGAGATGAAGACGCCTGAATCTGATCCAAGGGATAAAGGATAGTCAGTTCTTAAATTTATGAGGTTCACTGGTCAATGCCACATGAGTACAACTCACTGACTGATCTTCTATGATGTTCAAGAAGAGACTTGAGTCTATGTGAATGAGGCTCATGACTGAAAAAGGCTTAATATCAAATAAAAAAATCAGTCAAAAAAGGCTAATGGGACACTGGCCTGAAATCCAAATGTGTTAAGAATAGAAAATACAGAAATGCGCAAAAACAATTATGTTTTTTGCTTTCCAGATCATCCAAATCACTACATGCTGGCTAAAGTACCACATTACCTTTGAGAAATATCCCACGAGGTGACAGCCTGTGTTATCAGCTTCAGTCATGACATAAAACAGGAAAGGCTCCACATCATAATACAGTGTTTTATGGTCCAGAAACAGCTTGGCCAGCAAACAGAGGTTCTGGCAATAGATCTGTTAGGACAGGGATAGAAAATATCAGTTTCATATGTAGCAAACAACACTCATCAACAGACCAGAATTTCATATAAGAGGGGAAATGGTATTTCACAAAACAACAGACACATCCAAAACCCCTCTGCATTCATACTACCATGATCAACGAGTCCATTAACATTAATTCCTCACCTTGTTCTTTTTCCCATCAACCTCAAACACAGAGATGGCACCTTTTCTGTAGACTTCATCACCAGGAGGGTGTTTCCACACACACTTGGCCTGCATATACCACATAAGAATGAAAAAGTCAAACTTAACTTTCCTTCCAAATATATTTAGCAAGAACGAAGTTAGATTTTATACCATATGTCTGCGCAGGATGGTCTGGCTCTTCATGTACTTGAGGCAGAACTCACAGACGTACAGACGCCCCAGACGGGCATACTCCTCAGGGTAGGGAGAGTGGTACCAAGTATCTAGCTCATAACGGCCAAACAAGATGGTCTTGATCATGTTACTGCCCTCTGTGATCTGACCCTGCAGACGCAGCTTCTCCTGCAAACACCAAAAACCTTAGACACCAAATTTCTACATACTGTTAATTCAGCTAAAGTAACACATAAGAACTTTGGCAGTAAAACCAAAATAGCAGTACAAGTAATTTTATATCACAGTAACAGTATAGAGTTATTTTTGTTAAATTGAACAAAAAGTGTTTTATATATTACATAACCACACTGTAATGCCAGTGAATTAAATTCTTAAATTAAATAAATTTATTTATAATTTAATGAGATGCAAGACAAAGGGCAAATTTTGGTCCCGTGATCAGTTGATTTGAGATTGCAGTGTCAAGTATGAAGTGCGCAGCATGTCTGTTCATACCAGATCCTCTGATGCACGGGCTTGAGCTTTTCTGAAGAGCTCCAGATCATAATCACTGGTGATGTTCTCCAGCAGTGGTTCTCGAGCTGTGCCATGTGTCTGTCTGTGCTCCTGATTCATCAAACAGGAACAGATATAGTTGATTCACAAACATAAACATCTCAAACAATTATACCCAATAGGCTTGCTGCGGTAGTTACAGTGTTTGGCCGTACACAGATTACATTACTTGCCCAATCATCCTAACTGTTGTTTTGCTTTTTCATAGAAATAAAAACTATTTCAGTTCAGTTGGACACTACAATTATTAACTGAAAGTGTCTGTTCTGCTCCATAAACTTCACAGGAGTCAGATTTTACTTATCGAGTGATGAGATGACTGACAAGACGATGGCGGAGAATTCGGTGCGAAACAGATCCTTAACATCATTGGTAAATATCTTGTAAAATGTGCGGTCAGATCCAACACTTTCAGTACAGAGATTAAGTTGTGTTCACTTGTGAAGATTATCATGATGAACAAAATGGGTAAGAATCAAACTTTTATCGGCCACAGAGCTTATTTTCTGTAATTATCTAAAAGCCAATGGAAAAAAATTCTATTCGTTTTTGCCAAGGAAGCCAGGATGACTAACTTCCTGGCTGGCCTATAAATGTATCTCATCAGCACAGCACTTTATATGAACACACAAAAAATTTGAGTGAATCGCTAAGAGAACACCATTACCATGTATTTTTCTTTTTGGTCTTTTGTCAGGCCAGAATCCCTTCTCTTCCTCATCTCCATGACCTTCTCTTTATATCGCACCTGTCTTGGAGTTGGTGCCTGTGGAAAAGCAATGCAAATGAATTACATCCCACTTTACTGAAAGGTACATTGTGTACCATCCAGATAAAGCTCTTTAGGCATAGCTCATCAGTCATAACCTCACTGTGGTTACCACAGAATTTATGGCTTGCAAACAATCACAACATCTGAAAAACGGCAGGCATCACGCTGCTGACGTTAGGACTTCAAGCAAGTGTCTCTTTTTAGCACAAAAGCATGCATGCACTTAAGAGGCATTAACACGCTTGTGTGATGTTTGTTTAGTGTTGAGCGAACATCTGTTTGGTGAGAACCTGATGTCGAGTAGCGTGTCTGTTCTCCTCGTTCTGCCCCTGACTGCGCTCTTCCTCTTGTTTCTCACGCTCGATGGCTTTCACCTGATCGAGATGAAAAGCACGCAAAGGTAAACAAGAAAGAAAGTGCTAAACAATACAGAAAAGGATAAAGCACACAAGCTGAATGATTATTGGAATTTAGTGGTTGACCTAAAAGATTTTTTTTCTGAAGATCATACCTCATTCAATCCAAGAAGGTGGCCAAAACATACAATTAAATAATAGCAAATAACAAGCCAAGTACATTTTGGGCTTAACACACCTTGCACTCATCTGCTGACAGGTTATGGTAGAGAGGGCATCCTGATATGGAGAAATGTCGCTCATGTTTCCCTGTTAAATGTCCTGTGTGTAAACAAATTCAGAAAAATATACAGATTTTAGCTTTGAACTTAATAAATGATCCAATGAAATTTGAAATGTTTTAAAACACTGCATACATTGTTTTTTTTTGCAATTAAGCCCTTGTAAACCATTAGCACTGAATTTGATTATTAAGCAAATGCAAAAGGAAATTAATTTGAAGAGCAATTACCCAGAGAATTGCACCCAGGTGTGGGGCACTTCATATTGAAGTTGTAGCTCTCATGAAAGCGGCGGCGTTTTGGACGATGAGAGGGATCGCTGCCAGAGTCTTTCTGGTCTTTAGTCACGCTCTCATCGTGGGATGCATTGGGGCTGGATATGTCGATGTCAGATTCGGATGAGGGGGCGTTTCCTGTGGGCGTCCTGGGGGGAGACTCGTCTCTTTCTGCTGCTTGCTTCACATCCGGTGGAGCATCTAGATCAGGAGAAGAATTAACTTCTTATAAATGCATATAAAGGGATTAAACATAAGAACAGTAACTTTCAATAATTATAATAAAATATATTTAGAGCAAAAACACATTACAACAATGAGTTCCTAGGAATGCGTGTAATCTTAAGGAATAGTGTCATACCATTTAACATTTAGTTTGTGCTTTTGTCTTTATTTTCATCTGTAATGTTGTGGTTCAAGGGTGTGCTCACACTTGGCAGGTTTGGTTCGATTAAAACAAACTCTGGTGTGATCGATCTGTTAGTGTGGTTCATTTTATTAAGTGTGAATGCTGCCATCCGAACCCTGGTACGCACCAAAAAAGTTACCCGTCACACTTCGGTACAGACGTCAGAACCGCGTCTCCTCGCAGCAGATCTTGTGACGGAGGGTTTCCTACCGCTGTTTTGACTCAACATCGCATTTAGCCCAGCACACTGCATTTTTTTGGATGTTCGGGAAGTTCCGTCTCAAAATACACAATATGTCATAAACGTCGACCGCTCGTCGGATCCGATAGTAGTTTACTGATGCAATGTTCCCGTGTTATATTTATAAGAAAATTTAATAGCTGTCAGCAATTTATATTGTGATGTTCACATGTTATTTTTGGAAAGTCTATAGAAAGTATTCTATTTTTTTTTTTTTTACTTTTTGGGAATAAATTACAACAATAATCGAGCAGCTTTTTGTTGGTCAACACTGTGAATCCGCATGCAAAATCTGTGTTGGGAAAACTACTGAACTGCCTGGATTTCCCGCAAAAATTTGTCCTGGTTCTTTTAGCAATTACACTGTCTTAACAAACGCCGAACCTAAAGATACAAAACAAACAAACAAAAAAATGCTTTTATGGTGTATATTTTGCAACAGACCTTACCGAACATCCGAAATGATACTGTGAGCTCGGATAAACGTGCTGGTTGTATGTGCATACATGTGATGGTATTTAAGCCGAAAACTAGGAATTCCACCGTCACACATAAATGAACATCTGCTGCAAGAAGATGCAGTTCCAACGTCTGTATCAAACTATAATGGGCAACTTTGCAACAATGATGAGAAAAACCAGGCATGCTTGAGTATTGTCTTTTTTAGTGTCGCATCTTGTGACATCACATCCCGCTTTTGGTTTGTTTAGATGTCTTTGGTCAGCATTGTGTTTATATTCCGCTTGGTTGATGCACACCAGGATGGCAGCTTGAACCGCACTAACATAGCAATCACACCAGAGTTCATTTTAATGCAGAAAAGTCATTTCAGGGAGGTTTTACAAATAGTGCAGTGAGCAAGACTGTCTTTATGTTTGACACTTATAAGACAGGGGTAACACTTTCGTGTAGTCTGCCATAAAATGTGTCTTATACTTTTTTTTGTGGCACTCTCCCTCTGCCATGGGAATTAATCATAACTGATTAATTTGGTTCAGGAGAAGAGATAAAAGCCCGCCCACACTGACAATTGATTGGTTGATTTGCCCAATCAGGATGCTCTCTGTCTTACATGCACTTCGCACACACACGCAAGGTCTCTCGCTCCCTTTCTGCCGTGCGCACGCTACACGGTTTTAAACACAGTCTCTGTCTCGCATGCGCGCTCTTGCTCGCTCGCTCACTCTAGATTCCGGGAGACTTTAATTTGTGGGCATCAGGGAGCCGGGCATTCCCGGAACTTCTGGGAGACTTGGAATGTCTGTTAATGGAACCAAACCTGCTAAGTGTGAACGCACCCAATGTGAACAATTTCTGGAGTGTGTTGGACAACTGCTACTTAGGGTGCGTTCACACTTGTAGTTCGGTTGGTCCAGACCAAAAAACAAAACAAAACATATAGTCCTGGTCTGCTTAGCGTTCACACTGGCATTTTTAACAGCGAACCTTAAGTTACAGAACCAAATGCATAAGGATACAGTCACAACCTGATTGGTCGGGTTTCATGACGTATATTTCACGTCTATAACGCCATCATTTGATGCGTGTACAAATGCTATATTTTTACCAGCTAAGAACTCATGAAACGCTTATAAAATGTTCAAAACATTCAACATTTCTTCCGTTGTATGCAGAAACAAATATTGATGAGGCACTTCACCTCCTCGCTGCTCCATGTTTGCCCACATCCTGTTTTTGGTTGGTTTACATGTGTTTGGTTCGTGTTGCGTTCATATATCAATCGAACCGCACCAGAGTTCATTTGGAAGTGGACCGAGACCCATCTTTTAGCGGTCTCGGTCCACAACAGGGTTCAGATGGCAGCGTTCACATATGCTCAAACGAACCGCACTAACTGAGCAATCGCACCAGGGTTCGTTTTAATTGAACCAAACATGACAAGTGTGAACGCTCCCTTAAAGTCTGATCGCGTATGAGCTTCGTACTGACACATGCTGTGAGAAAGCACTGTATCAGCTGTGTGTTTATACCTTGAGAGCTTTGGCTTAGGCGCAGTGATGCTCGGGTCATACGGGTGTTATTGCGCTGATTGGCTTCACTATGGGAGCTGTCGGTCTTCTCGTGATCTCCAGAGTCATCAGAATCTGCAGTCCCGTCTGAACTACTGCCTGCTGTTCTCTGCAAACAGGGTGTCAACACAGTTGTATTACCATACACATGCAAATAAATCAGAATAAAAGTAATGATTAAAGTCATCAACAACTTTCTCACGACACACATATGGCATAAAAAATCAAACGGAAACATTATACTAGTATGCAGTCTGGGTTTTACAGCCAAACCGCTAATAGCCTCATTTAGTTATCTGTTTAAAACACACCATTTCGGAGGCACTTTTTCCGATTCTCGTACGATAAAATACCAGCGTTGACAACCCGCTTCAATAAATTCACAGAAAACAAACTATATTTATGCGAAAATGTAAATAAACATTTAGCTAGCATTTAGCGCGCGCTGAGGCGACAGGGCAATTCTCGCATTTTCTCTCACCTTTCTCCGCGGCATGTTCCCTCGGATAAATCCAGCCGCGGTCGTTTAGACAAGTTTATTAAATGGGTATGTTTGCTATGTTTTATCAGAGGTAATACAGCAGCAGCGTGTTCATAAGTTTGTGTGTTTCTGTTCTCGTCAATTGTTCACTCTCTCACGACTCGCGCCACACTGAACCACAGCGGAAGTGACGTAGGGACGAAAAACATGGCGACGCTGAGGCGCCGACCAATGTGAGGAGTGTCCGTTGTTGTTTTCTATGGTCTAATGAAAGTTTTTCTTTTAGATATTATTTCAAAAGACGTTATTTTTTGTAGCTTTTTCTTCACAAATCCACAGCAATATTTTTGTAAACCTAAGTTTAGTAGGTAAAATCCCCTTTTACCAAATTTGGTTGTATGTCAAAAACATAACATTAATAAGACCGTTGTAATGAAAGTAAGTTTTTGTTGTGATAAATTATGTTTTTGTGTTTTTGATGCTTGTTTGCATTCAAAACACTTAAAATAAGGCATCAGTAATCCATCATATAAAGTTTATTGATTCTTGGAACGTACAGTTGAGTTCAAGAGAAGAAAAAAATCTAATTGGCTTTAAACACCCATATAAAAAATGATTTAATCCCCAAAATTTAAATTTTATAGATCATTTTATTGAGGTTACTCTTTATAACCTCGAATAAACATTGCCTGGAAGTGCTGACAAGCTTCTGACAGTCTACTGGAATCTTATAGGCCCTGTTTACACATGGTATTAAGATGCGTTTTGGTTGATCAGATCACAAGAGGAAGACTCTAAATACAGGTGTAAACGAGATCTTAAACGTTTTGAGTCTCTCCACCTTCGACCACTTCCACATTGCTGATTCATGGGTCCAAAAACTTCTAGTTTGGTATCATCACTTCATAAAACATTCTTCAAAACTTCACAGGCCTATTCAAATTCATTTAGCAAATAAGTAAGCTTTGCTTTTATTTATACAGCATAAGCTTTTTATGTTCTCTTGGTCAATGCCAATGTTGAGGGGTTGGAAAGTTACGGCATAGCTGTATTATGCACAAAGCTAAATTGAATATTTGCATTTAAATAATGCCCTTTTTTAAGTTTTATACTATTTTTGCCCTTCACATCCTTTTCTATTCTCTGTTCTCATTATTTGTTTAATTAATATAAAAATTACGTTCATTTTTTATATAGCAAAATATTGACTTGATGTACGTAAAATCTCTATAGATGGCGCTGCAGGAAATGAGACCATCATCACTGACATGAAACTGGATTCATTATCATCAGCTCTAGGGGAAACACAGGAATCTCTTAATATTACATAACCTCTCTAGTCCATCTCTTTTCACTCAAGGCATTCACACCCTCTGCCAATCTCTTTCAGCTTCATATCTGCAAGATTCTGATCACAAATAAAAGAAAACCGATATAGACAAAATCTGTGTGAATGCATTAAAGATATGTTTACACGACAATGAAGTACTAAAAAGGGAAAAGGGTTTCCCTTGCATTTTACTGATGGCAATGTAGTATGTGGCAACGTTGTCAAAATGATCCCCGTTCACATTGTAGGGGATTTTTTTTACAGTTAAAGACCCAAAAGACCAGATTGGATAAATAAAGACCCGGAGTCAGAGTTTAAGAAAAATCAATGAATAAATATTTTATAATATTACAATATTAATACAATATTCTAAGTTAATATTTAGACAGATAAATGTTGATTAATAACTTTATGATAAATCACTCAAAATGTATCTATTGAAGTGGCAGTGGATTCCAGAATCCACCCCTTCAACATGGATCTGCAAAAACAACTAAAAACATTGTATTCTGCTGCCTGGCCAGTAGTTGGCGATGTCACTTTGTAAAGAAACACTGCGTGCCTATAGACTGAACTCGTAATACGCATTAACATGCCGTCACCTTTTTCACAAATTTGTAGTTTACACAGAAATGGTATTGTTTTCACTTGCACTTTGAGACTTGTTCTCAAAACTTTGCGTTTTCAGGAAAGCCTAAATGAACGGCCAGAACTAATAAAACGTTTTCGGTTTTTAGTTGAAGATAGTGTTGTGTAAATGGGCGAAAAAAACCACAAAATAACGACTTTTCAACAATGTAGTGATGGCCAACTTCAAAACACTGCTTCGGAGCTTTACGAATCTTTTGTTTCGAATCAGTGGTTTGGATCGCGTATCAAAATGCTAAAGTCACGTGAACTATTGAAATTTCGAAACGCTGATGACGTAACGAAACCTTCTTTACTGAAGTCATGTGACTTTGGCGCTCCGAACCACTGATTCGAAACAAAAGATTCATAAAGCTTCGAAGCAGCTGTTTTGAAATCGGTCATCACTAGAAATTGTTGAAAAGTCGTTATTTTGTGTTTTTGGCGCTTTATAGCATTAAGGTTGAACCACTGTACTCACCTGAACTGTTATAAATAGTAGCTTTTTGGGCATCTGAAAGTGTTAATTGTCTTGCTGGCAATAGAGGACTCACTGAGCCATTGGATTTCATCAAAGATATTTGTGTTCTGAAGAGGAACGACGGACTTACAGGTGTAGAACGACATGAGGGTGAGGAATTAATGCCATAATTACATTTTTTTGGTGAACTAACCCTTTAAGCTGCTGTGATGTTTGATTCAGGGTACGTTTACATGACAACAATGTACCACAAACGGAAAGATTTTTACTTCACGTTTTTTGTGTATACGATAACATTATCAAAAAGATTGCCCTTGACACGAATCCGTGAAAATGACTAAAAATTCTGTATTGATTATGGCCAGTAGCTGGCGATGACACTAGGTGTTTATAGACTGAACGTGTAATCCGTATTCGTATCACCGTTTCTCAAATTTGCCTTTTTGTAGTTTACACGGAGACAATGACGCTATCTGTAACGGAGTTCTTAAGTACGGGAAGAAGGAGGTGGGAACCGGCGAACGTTCAACATAATTTTAATCAAATAAATAAACAAACAATAAAACATAATAACATAATAAAAGCACAACATAAAATCCAGGCCTGGTCCTCTCCCGCCCTTCACTGTAATCGCTCCTCTTTTATGCTTCCGGAGCTCCTCCGTGAGAGATACGAGACCGGTGTAGCGCGCAGATGACGCTCATTATCACTCCAGTCACCGGCCTCGTGCCGTTCCCTCATGGCTCTCGCCCGCCCTGCTCGTCACACTATCGTTTTCAAAAACTTCCACTTTGAAACGCACTTTCACAAGTTTGCGCTTTCAGGTCCCCAAAACGCCTTTGTCGTGTAAATCGTGTAGTCAGCCAAAACACATAAAAAGTTTTCCATTTTTAGTTGAAAATGCTGTCATTTAAACGGCCCCTAAGACTCAAATAAGCATCTGTTGAGGTTTGCATCTGTTTCTCTGGTAGATTCTCACCAGGGGAGGGTTTGTGTGAAAGGAAATGTCACAGTCGGGGTGAGGGTAGAAACTACGGTGATTTTCCCGAGTGTTCCACCACCTCCTTTAAATGGGAAGAGCAGGGGGGCTGGGGGTGAAGTGGTATGTTTCTCTCCCAGCAGCTGATACCGTCCATCCTAAAAATAGAGCCAATCCCTCAGCCAGCTACAGACACACTTTAAGCTCTGTCTAGTCAATTCTATTTTCTTTAAAAGTAAGGAAAATCATTCAAAACGTTCATAGAAACTACGTCAACTGTACGAGAAGTCAAGATGCCAAAGATTGTGAGACCAGAGGACTGGTGAGTGTGAACATGGGGGCTTTTGTGAAATGGTAGAAGCCACATGCTGATGTCTTCTCGTGTGATTTTCACGATAAACTCTGAACTTAAAAAATATATGGTTTCATCATTTTAGATCAGAAAGTTTTGTTTTCAAAGAGTTACTAAATGACTTTGCTTAAATTGGTACTTGCATTTGTTTAGTCAACCAGCCAGAACTCTGTGGTACGACCGGAAGAAGTACGTCACAATCAACTTTCTGGTTCAAAACCCAAAAGATGTTCAGATGGACATTCAGGACACAAAAATTATTTTGAGGTAAGAAAATTATATTATTTCAAATATTTATTTATCTTTGAGGTTGTTTTTGTGTTTTTTTCTCAGTAATATTTAATAGGAAATTCAGACTGAAATGATTCTCAGACACAGCAATGAGATTAAATACATGTCAAATGCAGAATTTTTCTTACATACTCTTAAAAATAAAAGATCCAAAAGGGTGTTTTCACAGTTATACCATTGAAGAACCCTTTTTAGTTCCCGAAGAACATTTCAGAACTGTTTTTCTTAGTGTGAAGAGCATTTTAGAATTTCTTTATGCAAACATGTCTCATCATATTTGGACAAACTCAAATTATGTATTATTCTATTCAGATTCATTTTATGGGTCTAAACTCTTGCTGAATGATAACTTTTGGTCAATAGCATTGTTTTATTTATCCTATAAGGAATTTGATTGAAACTTATGGAAAATGAGAGCTCCATTAATGAGCAACCTTTGAGCTATAAAACAAAGCTTTGGTAGTTGTACATGATGGATAAATAAGGTGTTTTTTGGCACTGAAACTTTCAGGTAAAGAATGTATTTTGCTATTTACAAGTAAAGAAATATTTAAAATAATAATAATAATAATAGCATTTTTTTTTTTCAGTTGTAAAGATGTGGATGACAACAATATCTACAATGAGATTGAATTTTATGACCGGGTACTTAAAGCTGTAAGTAGCATCTTTTTTTGTCATATAAACCCTGAAGTTTGTAGTAGTGTTCATATTTAATTCAGGTGGCACAGGGCATGAAATGAGTGAAATGTGTAAGTGAAATTTCATCCACGACATCTTTGTGGGTGATTCTCTTTTAGGATTCAAGGGAGAAGGTCTTTGACCGAACAATTAATGTCTTAATAAGGAAAGTAAAGGAAAATGTGGCATGGCCACGACTGCAGAAAGACCTAGCAAAGGTACGTATGTATGTATGTATTTATGAATCTATCTATCTATCTATCTATCTATCTATCTATCTATCTATCTATCTATCTATCTATCTATCTATCTATCTATCTATCTATCTATCGATCGATCGATCGATCGATCGATCGGTCTGTCTGTCTGTCTGTCTGTCTGTCTGTCTGTCTGTCTGTCTGTCTGTCTGTCTATCTATCTATCTATCTATCTATCTATCTATCTATCTATCTATCGATCTATCTCTCTATCTATCTATCTATCTATCTATCTATCTATCTATTTGTTTCTCTGTCTGTCTGTCTATCTATCTATCTATCTATCTATCTATCTATCGATCTATCTATCTATCTATCTATCTATCTATCTATCTATCTATCTATCTATCTATCTATCTATCTATCTATCTATCTATCTGTCTGTCTGTCTGTCTGTCTATCTATCTATCTATCTATCTATCTATCTATCTGTCTGTCTGTCTGTCTGTCTGTCTGTCTATCTATCTATCTATCTATCTATCTATCTATCTATCTATCTATTTGTTTCTCTGTCTGTCTGTCTATCTATCTATCTATCTATCTATCTATCTATCGATCTATCTATCTATCTATCTATCTATCTATCTATCTATCTATCTATCTATCTATCTATCTATCTATCTATCTATCTATCTATCTATCTATCTGTCTGTCTGTCTGTCTGTCTATCTATCTATCTATCTATCTATCTATCTATCTGTCTGTCTGTCTGTCTGTCTGTCTGTCTATCTATCTATCTATCTATCTATCTATCTATCTATCTATCTATCTATCTGTTTGTTTCTCTGTCTGTCTGTCTATCTATCTATCTATCTATCTATCTATCTATCTATCTATCTATCTATCTATCTATCTATCTATCTATCTGTCTGTCTGTCTGTCTGTCTATCTATCTATCTATCTATCTATCTGTCTATCTATCTATCTATCTATCTATCTATCTATCTATCTATCTGTTTGTTTCTCTCTGTCTGTCTGTCTATCTATCTATCTATCTATCTATCTATCTATCTATCTATCTATCTATCTATCTATCTATCTATCTATCTATCTATCTATCTATCTATCTGTTTGTTTCTCTGTCTGTCTGTCTATCTATCTATCTATCTATCTATCTATCTATCTATCTATCTATCTATCTATCTATCTATCTATCTATCTATCTATCTATCTATCTATCTATCTATCTGTTTGTTTCTCTGTCTGTCTGTCTATCTATCTATCTATCTATCTATCTATCTATCTATCTATCTATCTATCTATCTATCTATCTATCTATCTATCTATCTATCTGTTTGTTTCTCTGTCTGTCTGTCTATCTATCTATCTATCTATCTATCTATCTATCTATCTATCTATCTATCTATCTATCTATCTATCTATCTATCTATCTATCTATCTATCTATCTATCTGTTTGTTTCTCTGTCTGTCTGTCTGTCTGTCTATCTATCTATCTATCTATCTATCTATCTATCTATCTATCTATCTATCTATCTATCTATCTACCTATCTATCTATCTATCTATCTATCTATCTATCTATCTATCTATCTATCTATCTATCTATCTATCTATCTATCTATCTATCTATCTATCTATCTATCTATCTGTTTGTTTCTCTGTCTGTCTATCTATCTATCTATCTATCTATCTATCTATCTATCTATCTATCTATCTATCTATCTATCTATCTATCTATCTGTCTGTCTGTCTGTCTGTCTGTCTGTCTGTCTGTCTGTCTGTCTGTCTGTCTGTCTGTCTGTCTGTCTGTCTGTCTATCTGTTTGTTTCTCTGTCGTTCTGTCTGTCTGTCTATCTATCTATCTATCTGTTTGTTTCTCTGTCGTTCTGTCTGTCTGTCTATCTATTGCATTCCTCTGAGCTCTCTTTCCTTGCCCTTTCAGCCAGCATGGCTGTTAGTAGACTTTGATAACTGGAGGGACTGGGAAAATGAGGAGGAAGATGGCATGGCAGAATATGAGCAGTATATGGATGTAAGTCTCTTAATCTGGGTGGTGCAATTGCCATTTTGAATGATATTTGTTATCATTTCAATTATTGTCATGTGACGTTGCATATTGAGATCATAATAAATTCCTACATTTTCTATAAAATGTAATGACTTTTGTAATGCAGATGCTTTCTGACATGAATAACAAAGGAGAGCCACCTGCCATGGATGACCTGGACGATCTTGTAAGTTCCAGAAACCATATGAAAATGTTATGCAGTTTTTAGTCATTTCACTTTTTAGTTTTGAAGACATCCCATGACACTTTTTTTTTTCTTCACAGAGTGACTGAGTGGAGAACCATTGTTTAAGATGAACCTTTATAGTCTAAAAGTTTTTCAAAATGTTATGAATGCAGTAAAAGCCAATTCATAAACCATTGACATTGTGAGCTAGACTTACCGAATGTAAATATGTAACTTCCACATGTTTACTTTAGATTTTCTTGACTTCATTTTAAAACAAATCATAGTTACTTTGTGAAAAACAAAATTAGATGTGTATTTATTTTCTATTTGCACTGTTATTAATACTTCTGAGGAAAGTGTTTATGTATATTCGTATGCTAAATGTGTGTTTTCTACATTAAAGACTCAAAAATGGAGATGCTTTAGAATTTTTGATATTCATTTTATTTGATGATTTTAATTTTTTTTTATTTGAGATTCGTTTTGATATTTCAAGGCTCATACAGCACTTAACACAAGAAGTAATTAGATCCGTAAGTCCCTCTTTAAATGTTTTTAAATATAAAATTATTAATACAATTTTGTTTCAAACAAACAAACAAAAAAGTGTCATCTGCAATCAATCAATCAACCAATCAATCCAAAAATATGATCAATCAACAAACGTTTATTCAACCAATCTCAAGGTGATTGTTTGAAATCTACCAAGTCTCCAAATAGATTTGTCTTTATTATTAGCAGTTTTATAATGTAAAACCTTTTTTTGTTATATTATGTAAATTTATTTGTATAACTGTCCAAATACATTTTGGGGCCTTGAAGCAAATAAATGATCATACATTCTCAAAATGTGCGATTTATTGTTTTAAATAAGTATAGATTTATATTTAATCCAAGAAGAAGAAGAGACAGAAAAAAATCACAGGCTCACCTTTTGTCCATTGACCAGCCTATGCTCCTGCAAGCACAGCAGGTCTGTGAGCACAAGTGTTCACTGTTACGCATGGACAACTGTTGCTCAACTCTTCTTATGCAGAAGGATTGTGCCATCTTTCAGCAACTACGTCAGCGAAAGGTGACCCCTCGATTTGGGCCAAGTGGACCTGTAAGTCTGTGCGAGTGGAAAGGCCTTTGCTATTTTAGTACTGATCATTCATGCAATGGACCGGAAAACAGGTCAAGTAGTCATTAACCTTTTTTTAACTGACTCTTTGTATCATTGTACAAGCAGGAGTCCATTGGCCAAATCTTGTTTATCTCTGCGTACAAAGAGGAAGAGAGCCACTCAAGACTGTACAACAGCGATAAAAAACGATAAGGAGAGAATGATTGCTTAGGTGGAAGGAAAATATCACATGATTACGTATAGTGATTTCTTGCAACGTTTTTAAATTCTCTCATCATTTACTCCCCTTTATATTGTTCCAAACTCGCATGTCTTCCTCTAAGGAATGCAAAAGAAGACATTTAGAAGAATATTCTAGTAGTTATTTTACAATGAATGGGGACTGAAGCTCTTAAGGACACAAAACCAACATAAAAGTATCATAAATTTAGTGAATCTGACTTGTGCACTAGATTTCTTGTCACCTGAAGTCAAACAATGGTTTGTCCTCTTCAGCACATTAAAGAGTGTTCATGAGGAAAGTAGCAATGTGATCATATTGGTTTTTCAGGGCCGTGTACACGACACCATTATCGACTAAAAACAGAAAACTAACAGTTCATGTACACTGCATTTTTGCGGCCTTGAAAACGCAAACCTTTGAAAACGGGATTCAAAAGTTTTTTGAAAACTATACCATTATCATTTCTGTGTAAACTACAAAAACGTGAATTTGTGCCAACTACTGGCCTGGCAGCAGAATGCAGCATTTTTAGTACTTTTTGTGGACCCGTGTGAACGAGGACAGTTATGAATGTAGTCGTCTGTACGCAAAAAACGCAAAGGAAAAACTTTCCATTTTTTAGTACATCGTTGTCATGTAAAAATACCCTTAAAGGGTTAGTTCACCCCAAAATGAAAATGCTGTTATTAATTACTCTCCTTCATGTCATTTTACATCCGTAAGACCTTCATTCATCTTCAGAACACAAATTAAGATATTTACTGCATCGCCAGCAAGAACACTCCCTTTTTCAATGTTCAGAAAGCTGCAAAAAAACATATTTAAACAGTTCATGTGAGTACAGTGGTTCAACCTTGGAAGTTTTACGAATCTTTTGTTTCGAATCAGTGGTTCAGAGCGCCAAAGTCACGTGATTTCAGTAAACGAGGCTTCGTTACATCACAAGTGTTTTGAAACTTTAATAGTTCACGTGACTTTGGCAGTTTGACTCATGCTTTGAAATAGTCCATCACTAGATATTGTTGAGAAGTCATTATTTTGTTTTTTTGGCCCACAAAAAGTATCCTCGCAGCTTTATAATATTAAGGTTGAACCACTGCTCTCACATGAACTGTTGTAAATAGCTTTAGTAGCTTTCTGGGCATTGAAAAAGATCATTAGATTTTATCAAAAAAATCTTAATTTGTGTTCTGAAGATGAACGAAGGTCTTATGTAGAATGACATGAGAGTGAAGAATTGATGACAGAATTTTCATTTTTGGGTGAACTACACTGTTAAAAAATTACTGTAAATTTTACAGCATAATACTGGCAGCAGGGTTGCCAGCCAGTTACTGTAAAATTTACAGTAGTGTTACTGTAATTTAATTTACAGAATTTCCCTGTATTCTCTGATTACAGTAAATAACTGTATTTTTTTTTAAATTACGAAGGGTTAATTTACAGCAATATTCTGTAAATTTGAATCAAACCAACACGTGACCCCAGAATGCATTGCAGTTTACAGCAATATGCTGTATTATTAAACAACAGCCAGCGGCTGTAAAATAATGCTGTAATTTTTACAGTAATTCATTACAGTGCACTGTTAAAAAATTACTGTAAATTGTACAGTATAATACTGGCAGCAGGGTTGCCAGCCAGTTACTGTAAAATTTACAGTTGTGTTGCTTTATTTTAATTTACAGAATTTCCCTGTATTCTCTGATTACAGTAAATAACTGTATTTTTTTTAAAATTATGAAGGGTCAATTTACAGCAATATTCTGTAAATTTGAGTCAAACCAACATGTGACCCCAGAATGCATTGCAGTTTACAGCAATATGCTGTATTATTAAAAAACAGCCAGCGGCTGTAAAATAATGCTGTAATTTTTACAGTAATTCATTACAGTGCACTTTTAAAAAATTACTGTAAATTTTACAGTATAATACTGGCAGCAGGGTTGCCAGCCAGTTACTGTAAAATTTACAGTTGTGTTGCTTTATTTTAATTTACAGAATTTCCCTGTATTCTTTGATTACAGTAAATAACTGTATTTTTTTTAAATTACGAAGGGTCAATTTACAGCAATATTCTGTAAATTTGAGTCAAACCAACATGTGACCCCAGAATGCATTGCAGTTTACAGCAATATGCTGTATTATTAAAAAACAGCCAGCGGCTGTAAAATAATGCTGTAATTTTTACAGCAATTCATTACAGTGTAGCCCTTTAACCAAATTCACAAAATTAGTCTTAATGATTTTAATGATTTCACAGATCATATTTTTGTTGCTTTTGCAGAGCATTTTGAAGAATGAAAGCTTCGGACCCATCAGGAACACTAAAGTACTTGCCCCTGTAAAAAAGAACTATCCTTAATTCTAAAGAATATGCACTTGTAGTGTATTTCAAATCTTAGAAGTATATTTGGTAACACTTTATTTTACAGTGTCACTGTTACATATGTTTCATGCATTTACGATAGCAATAACTAGAAATTATGCTTAATTACATGCAATGAACCCTAAACCAAACCCTCATCCTAACCCTAACCCTACAGTAAGTACATTGTTATTACTCAGTACTTAAATGTATAATTACACTGTAATACTGACACCTTAAAATAAAGTGCAACCATATTTTTAAGAAATTGTACTTAATGATAATATAATATTTATGATATTAAAGGCCACTTAAGTATATTAAAAGTGAGAACACTTTCACCCACACTTGCAGTCTTTGCATTTGACCACTTGTCTACTTACATGACGTATTTCTGGAGTTTGGCCAAAGTGTTCAAGTGGGCGTGACGATCGCAAGCGTTTTACGATTATCGACATACTTAATCACTGTATGATTCTGGGGCTTCAGTTTTAAACCTTTTCCAAAACGTATATGTAATCTCTGCAGCACCAGTAAAATGTACTACACATTGAATTCAATTAACCTACACTGGAAAGTGTAGAAAGACATGACTTGAAATCGAGGCACTGAAAAGAGTGGATTTAGTGTGCGTTAACTGCACTTTGGCATTTTTCAGACCAGGGATGGTCTTACTTCCGCTTCCCATGCGCACTTACTTACCTGTCACGTACAGATGCTCTCAAGTGGCCAAGACCGCAAGTGTGGGTATTTGGACAGGCCCTAAGCTTCTTTACACACTTTTAAAAAGTGCACTGTATTAATTTTAAAATAAAACATTTAATTTGAAATTGTTACAACAACAAAAGAAGATTAAAACATGTCTATTTAAAATCATATTTTAATCGTCTTTGTTGTTCTTAAAGTACACTTATTTTGATGTGCTCTAACATTCTAAAGCACAAGTAAAGTTGATTATAATTTTAGCTGTAGTGTGTTATTATAATTAATATATTTTAAATGTTCTAAATTGCAATTTCGGTAGCACTTTATTTTACAGTCCTGTTCCAGATGTACATGCTGTGTACTTAATATGGTAATTGTAATAACTGTGTAATAACTATGTATTAACCCTAAACCTAGCCAATGTAGTTACCTTATATTACCCAGTACTTTCTTATATAAGTACACTGTAAGTAAATTAAAATGCAACCGCAATTACAAATTCATTTAATTAAAAGCAAGACATACAAGGGTTACACTTTATTTTGGTAGTTACATTGTAGTTACATTGTACTAACTAGTACAAGTACTGAGTGATATTAATTAACTGCATTTATTTACTATAGAGCTGCGGCTACGGTTAGGGTTTGGTTCAGGGTTAGTTACATGTAATTTTGCACAATTTACTGTTTTTATTAAACAGTAAAAATACCTTAAAATAAAGTTTTACCGTACCACTTTACTCATATTTCAAAGACAATAGAAATATTTAAGAAATTACGTTTAAAATGTACTTAAGTGGGTCCGAAAAAGCACTCGAGTTTGCATTTAATATCAATTTAACATTTAACACATTTTCATTTCATCGTAAGCATTCAGTTCCCACTTAAGTATACTATTTCCATAATTAGTAGCTTATTCTTTTTTAAAAGTATGCTAAAGTCTACTTCTTTCCACAAGGGTGCATGGAAGTACATCTAACGGAAGAAATAAACAGGTTAAAGGGATAGTCATTCCAAACCCGTTCATTTTCAAAACACAAATGAAGATATTTGAAATGAAATCTGAGAGATTTCCGTCACAACTACCACTTTGTCACTTCAAAAAGTTCATAAAGTGATCATACAATTAATCTATATGAATTGAGCGATTGCGTCTTATGGCTTTGAGTAAATGATGACAGAATTTTTATTTTTGGGAGAATTAACCCTTTAAGCATGAATTTTTTTTTTTTTTTTTTTTTTAACAGCCAATGACCAAATAGCATTGTCCGGGACAGAACAGTGCTGTGTGGCACACGCTCAACCTGTAACCTTCAGTGAGGAGTGAAAAACATTGATAAGGATGTTTGTGCAGTCTGTGATGTAACGGGCCGCAGATTCTCCAGGCCACCAAACGCATAAACAAAATGTTCTGCACTTTGGCCTACAACGCCCATCACAAACCCCACAGAAGAACAAAATTTAAACGTCTGCAAAAGAGGTTAGAGAAAAGCAGACAAAGAAAGTTAATATTTAAAAGCAGTCCTCAGGACGAAAATGTTTTTCAGAATAATGGAACATTTTATTATAACAAACGTTTTTTAACATCATCTAAAAGAAAAACTAAATGCAAATTTAATGAATTGATTTGTTTCTTTTCACTAACATAGAAAGACACTGTGTGCCTACTGGATCTGGAAAAAATTAACAGAGGCTTTGTTGATAAGTTTTAAAAGCACAAGCAAAATAGAAACAAAACAACGTCTCCACACTGTAAACATTTATTCTTTCATTATGCAATATCATGTGCAGTTAAAGTAGTCTGTAAGTAAACTGAAAGACATGCATGCATGCAATCACATTGTTAATGGATTAAAAAAAAAAAGAATTATAGGCCTATCCTAGAGACAGTATTCCATAATTAAAGTCATAAAAAGATACCAAGAGATATCCTTGGCTTAGTACTGGAAGTAGGTACTTAAAACCTATATTCAGTTCATAATGTAATACGACATAATGGTATTTTTGGCCGTCAACATAATGGCAGTCAAATCGATTAATCGTGATTAATCGCATGTAACATAAAAGTTTGTGTTTACATAATATGTGTGTGTGTGTGTGTGTATACAGAATTTTTATTTTTTGAAAAGAAATTAATTTTATTCAGCAAATATGCATTAAATTGATTAAAAGAAGACAATTATAATGTTACAAAAGATTATATTTCAAATGAACGCTATTTCTTTTCATCAAAGAATCCTGAAAAAAAATTGTAAACAATATTTTATACAATTTAATATTTTTAATGTTTCTTGAGCCACAAATCAGCATATCAGAATGATTTCTGAGGGATCATGTGACACTGAAGACTGGAGTAATGATGCTGAAAATTCATCTTTGATCACAGGAATAAATTACATTTTAAAATATTTTCAAATAGAAAATGATTCTTTTAAATTGTAATAATATTTCGCAATATTACTGTTTTTACTGTATTTCTATTTAAATAAATGTAGCCTTGGTGTGCAGATGAAACTTCTTTTAAAAACATTAAAAATCTTACCGATCCCAAACTTTTGAACGGTAGTGTATATTACTACATTAATATATATATATATGTGTGTGCAATTAATTGATTTGAAAGCACTAACTTATATGCTGTCAAATCGATTAATTGCAATTAATATCTAATATAATATGCTTATGTATATATAAATAATTTACAAATTGATATGTTTAATCACACAAATAAAATTATATAAATATATATATATATATATATATATATATATATATATATATATATATATATATATATATATATATATATATATATATATATATATAGTGACTAATTTTTAAAATACCCATTTTGTAAATGGATCTAATCTAATGTGCAGAATCTATTCTTTGGTAAGACGTTAATGTGTGGCTCCAGGTATTCTAAGTATGCTATAGTTGAATGGTGCAATAACTTGCTTTAAGATGAATGGTCCCTATAACAGCAGTCATGGGAACAATGTACAGAACACAGCCATACTGTATGTACAGAGCATGACTGAGAGACCTTTGAACATAAGATCTGAATGAAAGTTACTTAGTGAATGGGAGAGCCTCCTTTAGAATCATTCACAGATAACAAGATATGCAGGGAGGCGCCAGAATATGAAGATTTGCCAACAAGCTCAAATAATCTGGGAAAGATCTGAGTGACAATTAAAGCCACATAAATTCATCGTAGTCATGGGAGAGGAAAATCTTGAAAATTTCTACTATAAAAACGATTCAATTCAATATCTCATAAAGCAGTCCAACGTTTCATACTCAATAGTTTCTGGAAAAAAAGAAATCAAGAAATTGGAGCACATTTTATAGCCTAACATTTTTAGTTTGTCTGCTTAAAAATTGCACATCAATTGCGTTACTTGCCATTTCTTTATAATTGTTCAATCAAGCAATTTCTGAGTGAAAATACCTATTTTTTTTATCAGTGTAGATGAGAATGGAACCTTTTTTATGCAGAAAACCAAAATCACAGGACAGTTCTCAACCATCCTGTACATGCAATCTGAGGTTTTTTTTTTAAAGAGTGCACCAACCATTGCATACGTCTTAAAAATCAGTTGCAAAACTGCATAAAACTCAAAACATCCACCACAGTTTTGCACACAAACATCGCACTACATGTCCTTTTCGTGCTTGTTTTTTTGCGAAATCCAAGATATCGCTCCAGGAACAAGTGCGGTGGGAAGCACCAAAGCTACAGCGCACTTGCCGAATGAAAGAAGGTAGAAAAGTAACTGGTTGCTTGAGGAAAACGTCATCTTATCCAGGAGCTGCAGCAACACCAATGATACACCAATACATCCTGTCCTGAAAGAGGCGCTGCTGTGTTTCTTGCTTCTTGTTTCATTGTAGCTTGACAAGTGAAGACCAAGCCCCAGACCGAACAGGGTGCCCATGTTCCTCAACAGGCTGGCGAAGGGGGTCGTGTCCATAAGGACCCAGTCCGGATTGACGCACCATTTCTGGGCCTTTGCCAATGTCCAGAGCAGATCCACACCCAGAGCTTTCAGAAGCACATAGAAGCCCACCGCGAAGAAGAGCAGGAACAACGTGACACTGAAGTACTTTCTCAGACTTGCGTTGTAGATCCACTGTACTCTGGAGAATGTTTCTGCTACAATTATACCTGGAAATAAAAAACCAGCTGCTTTCAGAGTGCCTGGAAGCAACATAAAACGCTGACACACTGTAAAGTGAATATAGAGACGCTCATTTTTTCCAATGATCTAATAAATACATAAAAAAGTCATTCATACATACAGTATAATGACTTGAGTACACCTCTTGTATGATAAGTATGATTTAACTTTGATATTTTGGGGACATCAAGTTAAAAAAACAAAACAACAATGGTGGTATAACTTCACTAATATCATGATAAAGGAGAAAAAAAGGCTCATTATTAGGATGAAATTCTTGGAAATAGTTGAGTAGTTTGCCATAATCATATATTATTATTTTAACAAAACTGCTTCACTGCTTATTATTATTTAAAAACTTTTAGCTTTCAAATGAATGCGAATACGCCGTCATTTGACCTTGACCCGTGACGAAAAGTTCAGGTCAGGGTGATTATAGACGATTAAAATGAAAACTAAAACTGTTACTTGAAATAAAATAAACATGAACTAACTTTTAAAAACATTAGACTTATTTTATTAGCCAAAGCAACATTTTTCCTTTTCATTTAATTTAAATTGATATTGTAAAGTCTCAAATTAAAATACAAAATGAATAAAATGATTTAGACATTTAAAAAAACAAAATACGCAATAAAATTACTAAAACTTTAACTAAAATGGAAAATATTAAAAAAAAAAAAAAAAAACTAATTCAAAATATTACAAATAATTATAGTATATCAATGATGCTAAAATAACAGGTTGAAAATTGTCATGTGGTGTGACTCAAAAAATTAAATTTTTATGAATTACTAATTCATGATATTTGTTGAAATAAATAAATAAAAACATTTTTGAAAATAATGATTAAGATGTTTATTGGTTAGACCGCGTGACATTTTTATATTTTCTTTAAAATTGTATAAAAGTTTTTCTAAACCAACAAACCAGCATGAATGAAAAGAGCACATTTTAAAGAATTTTTTTAATATTTTTCCTTTTTTGTCCCATCATGGACACTATACGTCTTTGACCCATTAATGAAAAAAAAGAAGCCACCTACCTGAAATAACTCCACTGATAACCTGGTGTGGGAAATGAGCTGCTAGATAGACTCTAGACATACACACCAATAACTCCACCAAACCCAGAAGCATCCAAAGCATCAACTGTAAAAATCTAAAAGCACACATTACTGTACATTGAAACATTCTCACGCTTAAAACAGCTGTTTTCTTGAGATTATCAGACTTTTCTCAAACTCACCTATAACTTAAAGGAGGTATTTTTCTTTCAGTCACAATGGAAAGCACTGCTGTAACCATTACGTACCCAACTCCTGCAGAACCCATGGCATGACCCGACGGGCTCCCTGAGAACGAGAACCAAACAAGCATTGTGGTGAACACCACACTGTAATGAATTACTGTAAAAATTACAGCATTATTTTACAGCTGCTGGCTGTTTTTTAATAATACAGCATATTGCTGTAAACTGCAATGCATTCTGGGGTCACATGTTGGTTTGACTCAAATTGACAGAATATTGCTGTAAATTGACCCTTCGTAATTTAAAAAATCCAGTTATTTACTGTAATCAGAGAATACAGGGAAATTCTGTAAATGAAATTACAGTAACACTACTGTAAAATTTACAGTAACTTGCTGGCAACCCTGCTGCCAGTATTATACTGTAAAATTTACAGTAATTTTTTAACAGTGAATTACTGTACAAATTACAGCATTATTTTACAGCTGCTGGCTGTTTTTAAATAATACAGCATATTGCTGTAAACTGCAATGCATTCTGGGGTCACATGTTGGTTTGACTCAAATTGACAGAGTATTGCTGTAAATTGACCCTTCGTAATTTAAAAAAATACAGTTATTTACTGTAATCAGAGAATACAGGGAAATTCTGTAAATTAAATTACAGTAACACTACTGTATATTTTACAGTAACTGGCTGGCAACCCTGCTGCCAGTATTATACTGTAAAATTTACAGTAATTTTTTAACAGTGAATTACTGTACAAATTACAGCATTATTTTACAGCTGCTGGCTGTTTTTTAATAATACAGCATATTGCTGTAAACTGCAATGCATTCTGGGGTCACATGTTGGTTTGACTCAAATTGACAGAGTATTGCTGTAAATTGACCCTTCGTAATTTAAAAAAATACAGTTATTTACTGTAATCAGAGAATACAGGGAAATTCTGTAAATGAAATTACAGTAACACTACTGTATATTTTACAGTAACTGGCTGGCAACCCTGCTGCCAGTATTATACTGTAAAATTTACAGTAATTTTTTAACAGTGAATTACTGTACAAATTACAGCATTATTTTACAGCTGCTGGCTGTTTTTTAATAATACAGCATATTGCTGTAAACTGCAATGCATTCTGGGGTCACGTGTTGATTTGACTCAAATTTACAGAATATTGCTGTAAATTGACCCTTCATAATTTAAAAAATACAGTTATTTACTGTAATCAGAGAATACAGGGAAATTCTGTCAATTAAATTACAGTAACACTACTGTAAAATTTACAGTAATTTTTTAACAGTGCAGTTTTGAGGAAAGTTAAGGCATTACAATATTGCGTTGTTTCCTTAAAAAAGTAACTGTAATTGCATTACTTAGTTACTTTTTATGGAAAGAAATGCATTACTTTACTTTTACCTCACCTAGGCAGGGTTAACTTTTGTGTTTTTAATGAAAAAATTTTTTTTTTATTTTTGGCGAATATAAAGGCCCCTTCACACCAAAAGTGAATTGAATAAGCCTCATATTTACACCTGTACAATACAATAGGACAACTGGAATAGGACACGGAAAAATAAACTTCAACACTTACACTTCAGCAATAAATACAAAAAATGAAGCAAAAGTGATGCTTATTTAAAGTCATTTGAATGGCTGAATTGGCCAGAAAGAAGGGTTTTGGGAACTTTGCAGACTGGGGGACCAGCTAAAACCAGCTTAAACCAGATAAGACCAGCTTAGGGAAAATACCAGCAGCCATATAGATATAATATCAGTTCAAGTCAGGTTATTTATGAGCCATTTTAATTGGTCTAGAGTACTAGAATGAATGGATACTCGCCAGAAATACGTGTAATATTACTAGTAAGTAATATGTCTTCACTCAAAGACGGCCCTTGAACTGGAACAGTACGATAACCAGAAGCCAGATCCATTTCCACATCAGAGATTAGGTCAGCAACCTTGCTTAACTTACTACCGGTATAATTTTATTTGGAACTTTAATTCATTTATAGCATAATAAATAGTAATAAGAAAGGGACATGCAGCCAGTTATTATTACAAAAAACAAAAAAAAAAACATATTAGGAAACTTTTATTTAGCAATACTGATCGATTTATTATATTATTCTGCTTATTAAAAGACAACTTACCAAAATAAGTGAATGAACAGACATGGAATAATGATTTATTGTGCGAGAAGAAAGAAAGTGTTGAGAAAACGAGAGATTGTGGTTACGTCATAGTGCAAAACTATTTGAGCATAGACAGCTGTGATTGACCAATCGAAATCAGGTATTTCAGATAGCCGTGCAATAAATACTGTAATATACCTGGTCCAGTTTCACAAGTGATGGGGAATTGTTGCAGTTCAGGATGTTTTATGGGGCCATAAAACTTAGTCTCATTCACCCACCAGTACGGCCTCTCACCGAAAAGCACCCTTTGAATATAGCACAAAATCATATGAAATGGCATCATAATCCAAAAAAATAAAAAATAAATAAATAACTTATTTGAAGAGGGAGAATAGGAGCGCAAAGAAAACATAGCACATCATTTAATAATTTAATTTAAATAATATTTATTTAATAAATAACTTACATAATGCATGTTAAATATTAATAAAAAAATAAAAAATATTATTTCTCGTCCCATTTTTTATCATGTGTAATACAGGTAAGGTTTGTTGGTATTGGAAGGTTTAAGGGGTAATGGAAGTCTAATTACACATTAATTACACATTAATTACACTGTAACTACATGCAGGTTTTTTAAAATATAAGTACAGTGTAAAGACAAGTATATACACAATAAGTGCATTGTATCATTCATTCAAATGTCAATGCATACTATAAATTGTGTCAATATTTTTTCCTTTGAGAAACATTTTAATTAAGAATCCACAAACCAAAGAGCATCTCACCACTTCAGGACGAGGTTTAGCCAGTCTCCAACCACGGCCACCCAGATGAGTTTAACGGCTACGTCTCTGCGCAGATGAAACCAAATGGGGAAAAACACAAAGAATGTGGTGTGGAGATCCGCCACCGAGGAGACCCACTGAAACAGACTGTCATAGTCCCGGTACTCTGTCTGCAAATGGACAGCTAGGTTCACGCCCCAGCTGTGAAGCAGGTCCATCTCTGCAGCCTGCGATCGGGACGGTCACCCTGGACAAAAGCGCTCGGATGGGACGGAGGGTAGACGCAAGGTGCAGGGACGGGGATCAAACTGGACATACGAAGGCAGCCTGCCAGGTTTCGTCTAAACTCGAACCCCAGTTTTCTGTTCTAGTTGGACTTTATTCAAGGCTAGATGGTTTGGTTTTGTTTGCACGCTGGCCGGAGAACTCAGAGGCCCTCGATTTCACGACCTTTCACCTGTGATGACGCTGATGAGGCAAATACTGATAAAATGATGAGTGGACACACTGATTAGTTTTGTCTTTGCTTTCATGAAGCGTGATGTCACTATGATGACATCTTAAAGTGATGCATTTAACAAAAATGCTGGATCTGTCTGGATCCTTTGTCACTCTGTTCAATTGGAAAGGGAATAAATCGCACAATCTCGTTTAACAAATTCATTGATCCATTCGTGACTCATTGCTTCATGGTGTTGTGTTTTTATTTTCATTGGACTCTTCCCTTGAGAAAAACAAGTACACTTTAGTATACATTAAAAAGTGTACTTATTAGCCTACCTAGGAGTATATGACTCTCTTTTTCAGACAAACACAATCATATTTAAAAATATCCCGGTTCTTCCACGGTTTAGGGAATGGCGCTCACGATTTTGAAGCCCAAAAAAATGCATCCATCCGTCATGGGAGTAATCCATACGACTCCAGCGGGATAATTGACCTGACGTATGATGCAATGGCGAACGAGAAAAGTAACCGGATAACCTACATCCGGCGAGATTCTGAAGTGCGCATACGATGGATTACTATAGTAAGATGGTATGATTACTATCCCATGAGGCCACGGGAGAAAATTTGTGAATGACAGTGAAGCAATGCAACTAACGTTGGTAGGTCATGTGACGGTAACAACAGGGAGGATATAGTATGTCCGAATTTCATTCATACTATATTGAACATACTTTTTTAACATTCACAAAGTAAGTTCAAATTCCAATGCAGAATTTGGATGCAGCAATTTTTTTTTGACCAATCCAACACAATCGCACTCTTTTTCTTGACAATGTAACGGTCTGTTTTGTTATATGCAAAGATGATCTGTAAATATTTTGATCAAGGAAAAAATAATTGAACAAACAACCAAATATTAGCTAGAAAAAGCCTTGCATTGATTTCAGTTTAGCTTGTAAGCTTAATTTTCGATTTACTTAGGGAACACACATGTAAACAAGCAATTCAATGCAAATCAGAAACTGCTTATGTAAGCAGCCAAATGAACGCCTGTCTGAGAGTGATAGGTTCCCATAGATTATCTTCCGAACAGGATTCCCCTTCTTGTTTTGGGGAAAATTTTGCCCTAGTTTCTCAAAAGTAAAACTGACGTAAGTCTATAGATTAATCACAGCACGTGTTTGTTTTGGCAAAACAAAAAAAAAGAAACTCAAATAGACTAGTAAACACAATAAATTAAAAAAATATATATTAAAATAAACAAACAAATAAATTGTTTCACATTAAGAAATTATTTAAAATGTAAAGTATGCATACTTTAGGGTGGGATTTGTAATTTATGTCAATTCAAATAGAAAAAAGTGAAAAAATTGTAAAAAAATTTCGGGAACATATACAATACATATACATACATATATATACAAATATCGTAATGCAAATCTTATTGGTGGTAATTTTTCAAGACTCACTCATAAACACACACACACACACACACACACACACACACACACATATATATATATATATAAATATTATATTTATATAATATATAATATTTTTCAAGAATCACCCATATGTACACACACACACATATATATATATATTAAAATAATTACCGCCAATATGATTTGCGTCACGATATTTGTTCCCGATTTTTTTTTTTACAATTTTTTCAATATAATATTTATATAATATATAATATTTTTCAAGAATCACCCATATATATACACACACACACACACACACACACACACACACACACACACACACATATATAATATTTATGTAATATATATTTTTCAAGAATCACCCAAATGTAAACACACATATATATATATTAAAAAAATTACCACCAATATGATTTGCATCACGATATTTGTTCCCGAATTTTTTTTTTTTTTTTTACAATTTTTTCACTTTTTTTCTATATAATATTTATATAATATATAATATTTTTCAAGAATCACCCATATGTACACACACACATATATATATTAAAATAATTACCGCCAATATGATTTGCGTCACGATATTTGTTCCCGATTTTTTTTTTTTTTTTACAATTTTTTCACTTTTTTCTATATAATATTTATATAATATATAATATTTTTCAAGAATCACCCATATATACACACACACAGACACACACACACACACACACACACATATATATATAATATTTATGTAATATATATTTTTCAAGAATCACCCAAATGTACACACACACATATATATATATTAAAAAAATTACCACCAATATGATTTGCATCACGATATTTGTTCCCGAATTTTTTTTTTTTTTTTACAATTTTTTCACTTTTTTTCTATATAATATTTATATAATATATAATATTTTTCAAGAATCACCCATACACACACACACACACATATATATATATACACACACACACACATATATATATATACACACACATACATATACATATATATATATATATATATATATATATATATACACACATTCAATTGCAGATGTTGACTGAGTCTGGATGTGTTTTTGAGGTCACAGATGAGTTCACTGCTACGTCTTTTCTACGTCCTTTTTCTCCTGAACGTTATCTCTTCTGACAGGACAAACATGCTCTTAACTCTAGCGTTTTTTTCTTCTGTTCCACTCTGTGTTTTATTACACATGTGCAAGGTTCAAAGATCGGTTTGTCCATGCGTTGTGGTGGTGGGCCTGCTAGTATAAAAACCACAGGCAGGTGGTGGAGGACTATCATTCTCGACTTGCTCTACAACACATTCTGCCTCAGAGAACATCTAAAGATGAATGCTGTGATGGATACAGTGCATGGCTTCGGGGTGAGTAGCACCCAGTACCTGCAGACCCATTACAAAGACGCCCAAGGATGGTTTCTTTTCGTCTCCTTTGCGGCAGATCTGAGGAACACCTTCTTCATCTTCTTTCCCATCTGGTTCCATCTGAAGGAATCGGTCGGCGTCAAGCTCATTTGGGTGGCTGTGATAGGAGATTGGCTCAATTTGGTATTCAAATGGTAAGCAAAGCAAGCAAAAATGTCAAATTAAATCATTAATTGACATAAAAAATGACCATTGATTCATCTATTCAAGGATCCTGTTTGGAGAACGTCCATACTGGTGGGTCCACGAGACTTCCTACTACACCAACAGCTCAGCGCCACATATTGAGCAGTATCCCATGACCTGTGAGACTGGCCCAGGTGCGTCTTTCTCTTCTAGAAGTACCACACTTGTCCTCCTCAAACCTGTTTCATCATGCATGAAAAGACCACTTTGATCACTTATCTGCTTCTTGATGCAGGCAGTCCGTCCGGTCACGCTATGGGCGCTGCTGGTGTTTACTACGCATTGGTCACCTCCATTCTCGCCATAATGCTGAGCAAAGAGAAGAAATCATCGTCCAAGAGCCTGTAAGTCGATCTTTAGCATAATTAGGTAACTTTCACGCTTGTTTCAAAATCGATTGTTGCTCTGCAATACGTTTAAACGTTATTTGTATTTTTTTTTTTAATCAGATACTTACGTGGTTCACTTTGGACACTTTTCTGGATGGTCCAGGTCTGTGTATGCCTCTCTCGAGTCTTCATCGCTGCTCACTTCCCCCATCAAGTTTTCGCAGGCGTTATTTCAGGTAAGAATCTCGCAAAACCATCATCAACTTAAAATCGTCCACTTAAAAATGCACCTGCTAGGTGTTCATAGTGCATCAGATTACATGTTCCTTGTGAATTGAACCCATGAAACCCTAACACTTAATAATTAATTGGTTTGAGTAGGACAAACTCAAATTGAGCAAATTAGTTCAATCGAATGAACTTTTATGAGTACTTAGAACTTTCTTTTTCTTCTGATTTCCCAAAACGGGCACATTTTAAGTTATCTGAATTTTTTCCTTGTTTTGAGTTTTATGAACTTGATTCTATTAATTTAAACAAACTTAAATTTACCTCAAACTGGACTGAGATTTCCGAGCATGCTTTGCCATGACACTCAAAGTGGAGAATAAATGCTAAAATTAAGTGTTATATAATGTTTTTTTGGTGCAAGATTGATGTTAAGTGGGAGATTTAATCATGTTTAATGAGTTTCTGTTATGTGCTACTGTTATCAATCAGCATTTGTTGAATTAGCTAGTAATATAGCTAAATTTCCACCACTTAAAATTAACATGTAATCTCAACTTGTAATTAAGGTAAAATATATGAAGTAACTTACTCAAATTTCAAGTTAAGAGCGATTAAAGTCTATGATTACCTCAATTTTTTTTGCGAGCTTATTTGGGTTTACAGTGCACATTTACAGTGTTTGATCAAAAATGCAGTAAAAACAGTAATATTTTTGAAATATTTCTACAATTGACAAGAACTGTGATGCAAAGCTGAATTTTCATTCTTAGTCTTCAGTGTCACACGATCCTTCAGAAAACAGACGATTTTTGTGGAAGCTGTACCATTCAAATATTTGGGATAAAGAAAGATTAAAAAAGAGAAAATAATAAGTTCATTCGTTAAGGACACATTAAATTGTTCAAAAGTGACAGTAAAGACATTTATAATGCCACTAAAGATTTCTACTTCAAATAAGCGATGAATCCTGTAAAAAGATCTCATGGTTTTCACAAAATTATTAAGCAGCAAAAATGTTTTCAGCATAAGAACATTGTTAGTTGAGCACCAAAAGAAAGCATCACAGCATCATGAGACACTGAAAACTGGAGTAATGATGCTGAAAATTCAGCTTTAATCACAGGAATAAATTACATTTTAAAATATGTTACAATAATAAAAAGAAATGATTTTAAATTGAAATATTATTGAAATAATATTTCACAATATTACCGTTTTACTGTATTTTTAATAAAATGAATGTAGCCTTGGGATTAAAACATCAAACTTTTGACAAGTTATGTACCCGTTAGGCTACCGGAACACAAAAGAAATGACTAAAAGTCTTATAAAGTAGTATAATGAACTCATTTATTCTTCTTTACAGGGATGATTGTTGCCGAGGCCTTCAACAGACAGAAATGGATCTACAGAGCCAGTCTAAAGCATTACTTCAACGTCACGCTGTTCCTGCTCTCTTTCGCGGTGGGCTTGTACGTGCTCCTGAAAGCTCTGGGCGTGGATCTGCTGTGGACCCTTGAGAAAGCCCAGAGGTGGTGCGTCAATCCAGCTTGGGTCCATTTGGACACCACACCGTTCGCCAGCCTGTTGAGGAACATGGGCACCCTGTTCGGTCTGGGACTCGGCCTTCACTCTCCACTGTACACCGAAAGCAAGAAGAGCAGCAGCGCTGGAGTCCGGATGGCCTGTATCGTCACCTCTCTGTTTCTGCTGCATCTCTTCGATTCCATCAAGCCTCCCACACACACGGCCGCCCTCTTCTACCTGCTGTCTTTCTGCAAGAGCGCCACCGTTCCCCTCGCCACTGTCAGTATCATCCCGTACTGCGTGTCCGGAGCCCTCGGTTTACAAAGCAAGAAGCAGCTTTAAGCTGGGAAAGAACTGTACAAGACTGTAAGCATCTGCTCAACTATTTACAGTATTTCAGACTAGCACGTCTTCCATAGTTCATCCCATCAGTTGAAGGAACGCCGCCTGATGAACAACTTGCCTGTGTTTTCTACATCAGGGATGCAGATAACTAGAGTTTAAGTTAAGCACTGTTATAGTGCATGTATTGTGATGTGATGTGTGAGAATTTTAGAATTTTTATATCTTAGGGGCCATTTGCATGACACCATTTAACTAAAAACATTCATTAATACGACGGGTTTTGGGATTCAAAGTGCAAGTTTTTGAAAACGATACCGTTATTTTCTCTGTGTAAACTGCAAAAATAGAAATTGGTGAAAACGGTAACATCATGCGCATTACGTGCTCAGTCTATAGACGAGTTTTTCTTTACAAAGAGACGTCGCCAACTACTGGCCTGGCAGGAGAATGCAGCGTTTTTAGTTGTTTACGTGGATCCATGTGAATGAGGATCTGTATGCGATCTGTGTCACGTAAAAAGTTGTTTTTAGTACATTGTTTTCTAGTAAATGTGCCCTTAGTGCCTTTGGATCTTGATGAAAAGGTCTGGTATTTGACAAAGAGTTAGTTCTTTTTTGAGGACTGAAATAATAAAATAAAACACAGTTAATATAGGAGGACAAATTTTGTCCTCCCTAAGATGTGTACTTTTCTTTTGATGTATTTTCTGTAATATTCTATTTTTTGGAAATTCTTTAGGTCATTTTTAATAAAACACTGAAAATATGTCTTGTCCAGCAGTTTCTTTCTTTTGCATTTTTAGGTTAAACTTATATATAAAAAAGTGAGTGCAGTAAACCATATTGTAGTCATTCATATGAGCTCATAAAAATGGCATCCTGCATAATAATTGGGAAACAGTTTAAAATACAGTTTAAAATAGTTTTAGATGGAATATTGCATATCAAGCACCCAAAAGCACTTCATATCAACACCCATCATCAAATCATCTTCAAGAAAACAAGACGTGAGACAAGCACTCTCCTAAAAAAAAACATCAAAAACAATATGCATTTGAATATTATTTATTACAAGTTTTTGGGGGGTACAGTTGGGTAGAGACGTTTAGCAACCCAAAGCATTGCACTTTTTTTATTTAAAAAGAACATTTTCGGTCTTCAACTAGCTTTACTTCTGATGATCACTAGCCCTATAAAATAAAACTAGGAAACCCTGAGATCGAAACGACCGAAATTGTACATTTGCCAGTTGTAATTAAATAGCAATTTCCCAGCCCTGCTTTGTGATTTTAAAGGGATGATTCACACAAAAATAAAAATTCTGTCATTTCAATTTCAGATCGTCTTCTGAAGACTTCGAGTACGGCACACGGACGACTTTCATGGTACATTTTTATAAAATGTATAAAAAAGGTATTTTAATTGTATGGAAAAAATTGGCTTGAACGTGCTGCAAGATCTCTTTTTTCTAAATACATATGGATTTGGAATGACACGAAATACGAACACAGCCCAATGATTCAATGAAGCATATATTGTTTTTTCAGCTATTTATTTAGATTAGAGCTGCCGTCCCAACATCCCATACATTTAATTCAGTATTTTCTGTACTAAGAGCCAGTCCAATGGCTGACAAATAACAAATCATGAGCAGTATGGTGGCTTCTGTAGGGACATGTGCATTAACGTAGCAAAAAAAAAAAAAAAATGAATACAATATCAACTTCATATGTAATGTAATTCTGATCTAAGACAATGTTTTAGTAAACTCATACATACAGTAGTACTTCAATTTACACTGTCTCAAAATTATTAGCCTTAGAAATAAATGCCATTATCACTCATGTTCTAATTTACTCCAAAGTCCACGATCAAGTAACCGTTTCTCTGATCACAGCAGCAGCAGCGTGTCTAAACTGGAAGCGAACGAAGTTCTATCTTACCACAGTGGCTTGAGTTTGTCTGCACTGATCAGCTGTAAGCGTGAGAGTATAATTTAATTTCCTACTGTTTTCAACAAAAAAGCAATTTGTTTAAAAACTGAATTTGCATGGGCTTAGTTCACACAAAATTACTCACTCTCATGTTGTTGACTTTCGTTCATCTTTGGAACACAAGTGAAGATATTTTTAAAGAAATCTGAGAGCTTTCTGTCCTTCCATAGACAGCTACACAACTACCATTTTGATACTTCAAAAAGTTCATAAAGTGTTCGTAAAACTAATCCATATGAGTTGACTGGTTTAGTCCAACTTTTCTGAAGAGACTCGATCGCTTTATATGATGGATCGCTCGACATGCGAGAACCAATGAGGTTCATTTTGTGTGGAGCACGTTTGAGCTTCCTCAACAGGTTTGTTCTCGCACATCAAGCAGGTTCGGTTGAGCTTCTGTTTATGTTCGCTGATTAATGTTCATATGCGAATAAAAGCCTAAATTATATCTGTTCATCATATAAAGCGATCAAGTTTCTTCAGAAAATTTGGATTAATTTCATATGGATTAGTTTTACGATCTTTTTATAAACTTTTTGAAGCTTCAAAGTGGTAGTTGTGTAGCTGTCTATGGAAGGACAGAAAAATCTCAGATCTCATCAAAAATATCTTTATTTGTTTTCTGAAGATGAACGAAAGTCTTACGGATTTAGAACAACTTGAGGGTGAGTAAATGATGGCAGAATCTTAGTTTTTGGGTGAACTATCCCTTTAAGAATCATGAAAAAACTTAAAATTGGTTCGGTAACACTTTACTTAAAGCCTAATTAATATATATATATATATATATATTAATATATATATATAAAATACATTATAAAACATTAATTATGCCTTGTATATAATGCACCTTATAATGCATTGAATGATCTCATGAACAATTGAAATCATGGTTATAATACATTAAATATTACGTCTATAGAAAGTATAATGCTATAAAGAACATGACAAACAACCAGTTTCACATGTAACAAAGAATATGCAAATATTATAATGAATTAAACTTTAAAACTACGATTATTTATGAAAAATGTAATGCACATTAAGAGTACTTTTATAATGCATTATACGTAAAGGTTTTAAGTATACTGTTACCATTATTTCTAATCAAATGTTTAAATATAAAAGCCAAGAGACCAAAAACATTACAACATGGAGAGGGAAAATTATAAATTACTTTGGATGGATCTATCAACTGAAGGTGCATCGTGATGTTTTGTGTGCACTTCCATGTAGACAGTTTCGATGCAACCAACGGAACTATCTAGTTTTGATGTGTCTGGATCGTCATCAATGCACCTGTACGTCAGCATGTGTCCGCAGTGGTTTTACTCCTCTCCTGCAGTGAGTTTGCAGCTGTGCTCCTTCAATAAGGCCTCAGCCTCTGCCCTCTTCACCAGACTGTTGGCTTTACCCTGGTAACGTCCAGCCTTTCCAGCTCCTTTACCCTGCAGCAGTTCTGACACCCTGGACATGATGACACAAAGGAGCATTTCATTCAGAAGAGTGGCACCTACTGGAAGAATCACTACACAACATAATTCTGCAAGCAACCTGGGGAAAACAATTCAATCAGATTTATTACAACATCCCTCTCTTGACAGGCAGTGGTGCATAAAGTAAATAATTCTAATATTAACAGAAGCAACAAGAATCATAGAAAGTAAACTAGTTGGAAAAATGGTAAATGTTGTTTACGATTACAACTGCTTATGGTGACTGTATTTTGAATTATTTTCTTTTCATGCCAGTCTATTATTGTGGCATGATCTATTTGAGATAAGGCAGTCACAAGTGGGCGGTCCCTGTTTAAGATTAAAGGGATAGTTCACCCAAAAATTAAAATTCTATCATCATCATCATCATCATCATGTTCCAAACCTGTGAGTTTCATTCTTCTGCTGAACACAAAAGAATTTATCTATTTACACAGTAAAACCCCCAGAGTTCAATCAACTCTGCTCAGATAACATTTGGTCCCTCTCTAAATAGTGTTAAAGTAACACTGAAGCAGAGTTGAAGTTAATGAGATAATTAAGCAATTAATTGAACATTAATGATGAACACCTGCTGTTAACAAGCAGAATCACAAGAACTACAACTGACTTCAGCCACAGTCTCAGATGAAATCAACTGAAGATAAAAGACATTCAATCTCTGAAGAGTGTGACTTTAACACTATTTAGAGAGGGACCAAATGTCATCTGAGCAGAGTTGATTTAACTCTGGGGATTTTACTGTGTAGAAATAGATATTTTAAAGAATGTTGGTAACTAGTTAGCTGATGTGACTTCCATAGTGTTCTTTCCCTTGTTATAGTTAATGGTTACCGTCAACCGTCTGGCTACAAACATTCTTTAAAACATCTTCTTTTGTGTTCAACAGAAGAAAGAAACTCACAGGTTGAGGGTGAGTAAATGATGACAAAATTAAGCTTCCACTTGCATTAAAAATGAAAAGAACCCTTTTAGATTACTGTATCATCTTTGAAACGCACAAAGGCCTCTAAATGATTAACATTATCTGAATTAACTTTGCTGAAAAACGTGTTGCACACAATCTACTACGTGCCTTCTGTCATCTGACTGATAGTTTATACTTTTTTTAGCAAGTAAACATCCTTTTAATAGAATTGTATATAAATGTCCCCCTTCGAGTCATGGTACATGAGTCTTTTTGCTGTTTACTGCTGTATGAAGTAACTGTAATAACTTTTATATTGCTAGTAATAATTCAAGATGATTACTTACTGGACTGAAGCAGCATACTTAATAATTATCCATAAATTATTAGTTTTTAATCATGTTAAAATGTATGTATGAAATATGATACATCAGGCTTTTGAGGAATGTTTATTTATTCATCTCTCAATCATCTTTGTATCACATTGCATTATACGTTTTCCTTCCACAATTAAAACTACAGAGAAGCATTTAAATATCATCTTAAGACATATTAAATATCGTCAACATAAGACATATTACTGGGAGAGCGTGACAAATGATATTTATATGCATTTTCTGTAAGAAGTCTATAATATACTTTTATGTTTTGGCCATATACTGTAAATATCAACTGCATAAAATTCATATTTTTGCTCAGTTTGGGCATAAAATTGATGTTTTTTCCCTTCGATTGTGTGCGCTCCTTATACTCACTATATCATAGTGTATGAGCCTTAAAAGCCTGATGATGAAGATGATTTGATCTAAATTGTTCCATTTAATGGCATTAAATTTTCCTGACTATTATTTCATATGTCAGAATGTCATTCAAAAACGTCGGTAAAGAAAGACTTGAATTAATATTGGTCTTACCGAGGTCCCGCTTCAGTGACAATATTCTCAGGCCCTGCGAGCAGGAACAGTCCCGCACCTTTCTCCTCACCCGCGGTCAGGAAGATCACGGTGTCCTACACAATCCCAGCAAAGAGAGATTTGTGTGAGATCTGTGATTAACACTGCACATACATCCCATTCCTCCATGGATAAAACATGTGGTTTACCTGAAATCCAATTTCATTTGCGATGATGTTCATGAACTCATTATCACCATCTTTGCTGTGAAAATATTAGCAAAGGGCAGAAAAGTTGCTAAGTGGATTGAACTTTCCCTTCTATTTTCATGTGAATACTTGGTTTCATCTGGAAATACATCAGGTTACGAAAGTAGAATTGGTTGGAAAAGCATTTCTTGCTGATTTCATTCACTGATAAATCTTTAAAGTCACCTTGAAATTAAGGGGCCGTTTACTCAACACCGTTTTCAACTAAAGCAAAAAACTTTTATACGTTCATTTACATGACAACGGCGTTTCCACTGCCTGAAATCAGGTTTCAAGGTGCAAGTGTTTGAAAACGATATAGTTATCAATAGTTATGTAAACTACAAAAACGTAAAATTGTGTCAATAGGCGAGTAGTAATCTAGTGTAGCCAGACTTTCAGAATGACGGCAGAAAGTCTGGACTCTATCGCAGCTTTCATTGGCCAAGGACCGCCCAAAAGGACGTTTGACTGACATGTAACAAGGCAACCAATCACAGCTCGTTTTGTTCCGTGCCAGGTTTAACGGCGTGAAAATGAAAGTCGATGTCCCTACAATAACAGACTGGTGTTCATCTAATAAATTATTCATTCAAGAACGTTGCTTCCAGGCGGACCCTTAGAATTCGAAACTCCTGAAGCGTTTCCATATGCATCAGACGTTCAGCCAACGGTCTGTGAGCGTGACGTCTGAGGCTGAGACAAGGTGTTTCTTTACAAAATGACATCGCCAACTACTGGCCCGGCAGCAGAATACAGCTTTTGCAGATGATTGTTTAACGTTGAACGTTTTGACAAATGTTGTCATCTGTTTTTAGTACATTGTTATCGTGTAAACATACCCTAAAATTGACAATTATTTATATAATTATTTATATTTTTTTAAATAGACGTTTCCTTGTAATCTTTAATCAAAATATATTCCAAGCAGGGACATCTCTTCTCTTCTTCCAAACCACAACCATCCAATGATCCAATAAATATCCGACGGACAAAATCAAGCCCTGTCTAACGTTTTTTTTCTTGTTCGAGAAGCCGCTTCGCTCAGATATACGTCACAATAGTGAAGAAAAGACGGTAACATTTATTTTACAGTGTCATTGTTACATATGTCACATGTATTTACTATAGTAATAACTAGAAATTATGCATAATTACATGCAATTAACCCTAAACCAAAAACCCTCACCGTACAGTAAGTACATTGTTATTACTCAGTACTTAAATGTATAATTACACTGTAATACTGACACCTTAAAATAAAGTGTAACCGAAAAGACTATCACGATTTTGGTTTCAACTAAAGCCTTTAACATGAGAAGTTAAGCACGCACTTGTGTAAGCTGAAGAAGTTTCCTCTGTCCGGTTTGCTTTTGAAGTTCTGTGCGATCAGAACAGCCATTTCCCTCAGGATAATAAGATTACTCTGTCACAGGAACACACAGGGTAATGATTAATAATTGCTAAAGTGAAAGATTAATCCTCGTTTCCTGAAACAGTAGCTTACCTTCTGAAGACGTCTGACCGTCTTTTGTAGCTTGTCCACGGCATCAACATGCTCATCAGCCCCTGTCCTAATAGACCACATGGACAAACGTTAGTTCATGCTCGAAGAGAAGCACCTGATTTTAAGGAGAGTAACTCACTTGAGAAGGACGGTCAGAGATTTTTCGATGTTGTAACTCTTCTCAGCATATTTTAGAACTCTGTTGCCCGCTATGAAAATCAGGTTGGTTTTATTCTTCTTCCCTTTTTCTGTTCCCAAAATCTTTATCATCTAATGAGCGCGGAAACACAATTTGAGTGTTTAAACAGCGGAACATCACTGAATAACACACTAAGACTGTGGCTCACAGGTTAAGTTAACTCGACCACGACACAAGAGACTGACCTGTAGATGACTGAGGTTGGACACATGAGTCCCACAGCACATGTTGGCATCTACGCCCTCAATGTCAATGATCCTGATGGGTCCGGCATGGTCGTCAGGAAGACCACGGCTTCTCACCTGTTAAAAAAGTTCATCAAAAGAGACGCTAAAGACATTTATAATGTTATGAAAGATTTCTATTGCAAAATAAATGCTATTCTTTCTATTCATCATAGAATCCTGAAAAAAATGTATCATGGTTTTCACTAAACTATTAAGCAGCAACTGCTTTCAACATTGATAATAAGCAACGTTTCTTCAGCACCAAGTCAGTGTACTAGAATGATTTTCGAAAAGAACCATGTGTCATAATATACTGATTTTATTGCATTTTTTCTTGAGAGTAGAGCTGCACAATTCTCGATGATAATCACGATTTTTTGGTTTCAAATAGAGATGGCGATTCTCCAATGATTCTGATAAAATAACTAAACAAAATAACATGTAATTCACAAGAGGTTCTGACAAAATATTACCGTAATTTCCGGACTATTGAGCGCACCTGAATATAAGCCGCACCCACTGAATTTTTAAAAAAAAAAATATTTTGAACATAAATAAACTGCAGGTGTCTACAGGTACATTGAAACAAATGAACCTCTAAAATCCTCAAACTTCATCGCGGTGGCGATTGTTTGGGCTTTCAGTCGGATCTGCCGCGAATGTTCGTTCACATTCTGTCACGTGCTCAGTTTTTTGGCGGCATGTTTACGGTTTAGATTAAATCGAGCGCGCTCAAACTTCCCGTCATTCTGATTACTGTAGTCATTTTGTCATCCTCATCATGACAAAGACACGGAGAAATGCATATGATGCTGCTCTCGAGTTGATCTGGCTGTTGGAAAAGGAAATAGAGCTGCTGCACGGGAGCTTGGTCTTCATGAGTCGATGAGAAGACGCTGGAAACAGCAGCGTGAGGAATTGACTCGGCGCAAAAAGACAACTAAGGGACCGTTCGCGTCTTTTGCGCGCGCCTACATAGGAAATAATGAATATGCACGCGCAAAAGACGCGATACGCATCATATGCATTTCTCCGTGTCTTTGTCATGAGCGGGAAAAATCCATGTATTAGCCGCATCTTTGTTTAAGCCGCAAGGTTCAAAGCTCGGGAAAAAAGTTGCGGCTTATAGTCCGGAAAATACGGTAATTAATATGAATGAATTACTAAAAAAAAAAAGGGTTTGAGTGAATTCAATGACTACAGAATAAATACCCGTTTCATTAGGCAACTGGATAAATCAGCGTTTTTGAACAAATCTTTTGAGCGAATGATTCAATGACATTTTTTTCAACAGTCACTTGTCGCCACCCAGTGGCGTAACGATGTAATTTATTCAACCGTTATTGGAAGCGGCAAGTAAGTTTTGCTTCATTTTGATCGCTATCGTACACAACAGTGTTTATATCTTAACTGTAAACTTTTATCTCGGTACTTCTGTGATCATTTGAATATTTGTAATGGAAATAACTACTGTGTGGTTCAAAACTGCTCTTTCTGACATATTTGAATTTTGTGAATACACATGCGCGAATCGTTGTCATTAATAAATAAGATCGCTTGGGCGTTTGAATCGAGATCGCAATCTTTTTACGATTAATCGTTCAGCGACTTCTTTCAAAAACATTAAAAATCTTACAAACCCCAAACATTCGAATGACAGATTGAATACGACAGATTATATGACATGTTATATCCATAGTAATCTTTTCATTATTACTATACACATTGAATTATTGAAAAGGATTCACTGAAATACTGAAGATAATTCATTCATTTTGTTCACATGATTTGGGCGTTTCCATGTATAATGTAACATATTTTGTTAGATAACTTCTGTTTTAAAGCCCGATTAGTCTTGACTTGTAAGTGCATCGCTTGTACTCCCATCTACCCGACTAGTTAAACACAGCATTTGAGCTTTCTAATAAAGACTAAAAGAAGAAGATTTCTGAAGATGCACACATGCCTTCTCCACTGCTGGATCATCAATGGACAGAAGGTTGACAGTGACTGGAACGTGTGCACGGATTTTCTCATTCACAGCAGCCTCCAAAACTTCCATTTCTCCAGACTTCACCGAGGCTGTGTCCAGCTCTATGCTGCTCCGCTGACGTCCCAATTCCCTGTGTCATTTCGGCATGCTTTAACATTTAGAAAAATCTCATTTATTTCCGAGTCATTTAATAGATCTTACCAGGAGGTAGTTTTGTATCCAAACATTGCATCAGCCAAAGCCGTGATCAAGTGCTGACCTTTAAAAATGACAATAAACATTTGAGAAAATTAGTTTGAGCTTCATTCAACCTTATAAATCCTACTGTTTCATATTTGATTCGCCAAATTCTAAAGCCTCTAAACTGATCCAACATGATCAAAATGTAAAAAAAAAAAAATAAATGGTCGTACACAATCTACTCCTGCCATCTGATCGATACTTTTTTTTAGCATGTTTATTATATTTCTAAAAACTTTAATCTTGGCACATGTGTCTTTTTGTCGTGAAACTGAATTCGTTGTGAATATAAATGTAACAATAACTTTTATATTGATAGTAATATTCCTACTGGAGTGAAGTGACTTGGTTTACTTGATTATCCATACATAATCTTTTAGAAAAATCATGTTGAAATGTGGGAATTAAATATGATGCATCAGGCTTTTGAAGAATGTTTATCTGTCAGTCATTTTTGTACTGCATTGCATTATATGTTTTGCTTCCCCAATAAAAGCTACAGAGCTTTGGTAATGAAACTAAGCTTTTAAACACGATCTTAAGACATATTACTGGGAGATTTAGAGAGACGATTGATATTTACAGACATTTTATGCAAGTAGTCTGCTATACTGTTATAAAAATCTCTATCATTTGCATTACAAGCTACCAGAATTTTAACTTTTTGGCCTTATGAATATTATTACTGGGAGATATAGAAAGACGATTGATATTTACAGACATTTTATGCAAGTAGTCTGCTATATTGTTATAAAAATCTCTATCATTTGTATTACAAACTATCAGAATTTTAACTTTTTGGCCTTATGAATATCAGCTACTGCATCAAATTGCATATTTTTGCTCCATTTGGACATCTAAATAAAACTGAGGTGACTTTCCCCTCTTCAGGCTTCATATGAGCTTTATAATAAATCATATTATATGAACCGTAAAATTTAGATATATATTTTGCCTAAATACACTGTTCAATAATCTTTTCCATTTCAAAAAAATAAAAATGAGATTCTTCTGACTTTTATTTCACATGTCAGGTATTAGAGGATTTAAGGAATAGTTCTCTCAGTCACATTCCTTCCTTCCTTCCTCACCTGAATGCTGCTGCATGTGGTCAAACCTTCGCTCCCAGTCCAGTTTGATGTGGACCTCCTGATCCTTCTCCAAAGCAGAGCTGAGGAAATGCACTGCATCTGGACCCTGTCGCACCACACGCAGGACTGGGACACCTCCGACCGTCCCATGATCATCAGGCTGGGAATCAAAAGAGATCAAGCTCATGCAGTAAATATGTATATATATATATATATATATATATATATACACACACATATATTTATATTCAGGGACTGTTGAAACATTGCATCTTGTTAGATGGCTGCAAGGCATGACATTAGAGAAAGGAAACTCACCTGTCCTCCGCCTTCTGGAAACAGAATCGTGTCTTTCAGTTTCACATTAAAGCCCTTCAGCTTTTCTTTTTTCCCATTGATCTCTAGTTTTAATTCTGCAGGCACACAAGACACGACTGACGTATCCAACTGTAAAAGGCAAGTTGACAAACAAAATGGACAATATTATTATATACATTTTTGGTTTAAATTCATATGTACCAAATACAATATTAAACGTGCTCTTAATTAATATCAACATATATAAGAAGTAGAATCTCCGCAGCTGTCACTGCTGGACATGTGCTGTCATTGAGAACACTGCAGAGAATGTTCTCACATTATGTTTCTTATACACTCCTCTGGCAGTGCAACATATATTTAAATGTCATAAAAACTAAAAAAAAAAAGCCACATACCTCTTGCATATAACTGTCCCTCTGACACTGGAAAGCCATATTTCAGCAAACCAAAAGTAAAAGTGATCGCTGTTTGCTACAGTAAACACCCCCCGAAAGTTAAAACACGGTCAGTTTTTCAAAATAAAAGTCTATTAGCGTTGCGTGGCTTTTATTTCATTTCCCTCCATGCAGTTTATTTATTTCTGTCGATATATATGTATATATCTGGGTATATATATATATATATATATATATATATATATATATATATATATATATATATATATATATATATTCACATTTAAATCTAGTTCATGTAGAGTCTTCATAGAGAATAATAATTATCATACGACACTAAATTTCAGAACTTCTATGCACAAAGTAGACATAAGTAATGTTTTTTTATTTTTTTTATTTTTCTACAGTTCTGTGTGAGGGGCCACTCACATTACCATCAGGTGGCGCAATTGACCACGAATTACATCTAAAGTATTTCATGAAAATAATTCTATAGAGTGTTTTAATTACAGCATACGAATGTCATACTGTTCTCTACGTGTGCTGTATGCTTGCCATGTGAATTTGATATACTTATTTTATTATAACAGCCGAAATTTCAGCGAATATTATTTATATGCAATAAGAATAAAGCGAATAAAGCCTATGGCGGTCATTTTCAATCAATAATTGCATTCAACTGCAGAAATGAATCTGGCACGAGTTCGATTTTCCCATTCTCATCTCACCCACCCACCCAAAAACATGAGGTCTCGCCCCGCCTTCAGGGTGGTCAGAGATCACACAAACCCTAGAAAACTCTATCAGCGACCTACGTGCTTCTGTTACCAATAATCCATCAACTTCAACTGATTTCAATGCGACTCGCAACACAACACGCGCGTGGTGAGTGAGCTGCCCAGGGCAGCGGAGACTCTTGAAGACTGTGACTTACTCCAAGATGAATCTCAAAGCTCACGCATCCTGTGGGTTTGTGAAGATGAGCGCTCGTGGTAGGTTTCCGGCTGCATTAAACAAATCAATTCAGTATTACTGTTACTCGCCCCGCGCGTTTAAATGTAACAGTCTGAACTCGAACGTTCGAACGTCGTTAGCGGTTACAATGTTTCATCTGTTGATCATCGCAACTTTCTGCCGAGCCGAACGCTTACAGTTGCCGCTGGTTTAATGTTGTCACATCTGTTGCGAATTCATCATGCCGTGGAAATGTTTGACTTGTTTTGTATTGCTGAATGCTGGGGGTGATATTGTTGTAATCTTTCTCATGTTGCCAGTGTTAGCCTACTAGCATCTTAAGACTTCTTTCCCTGAGGTACTTTGAGACTCTAATTCTAATAAATTCGTTGGGAATGTAAGGCCTTGGCTACAAGTTACTGTGCCATGCTATCGTAGATGGAAAATCTGGCAATATTGTGGTTAAATTGTGATTCTCCTGGGCTGGACAAGTCGTCGTCTCGCGAGAACTCTGTAATATTAATATAAGTAGTTTGATTGTAACTGTTTTCACATTGATTTAATTTGTTTTTATAAAACATTTTCAACCCAAATTCTGATTTAATGACTCTAAAATGATAATAAAAAAAAGAAAAAAAAGTGCTAAAAATTTGAGCGGACCGGTATGTAGAAACTGAAAATTATGTCGTGGTCGATATTTTCAATTGTCCAAAGAATGAATTAAATCGTTTTAAACGTTACAATAGAGTTAATCATCTAACTTTAAGCTTTAAAAAATATTTTAAAGTGTTATTAAATTATTAGTGTTATTAAAAATGAAATTTTAAGTGAGTGCAACGTCAGTATTAGAAGCTAACAAAAACTGTAGATTTTAATATGAATACTTTTTACATAATGTTTATATACTATGAATGAACTGAACAATAAAATGACATTAACCTAATAAATTCTGTATTGTTAATTCATTTGTTAAATGGTATTGTAGTGTTACCAGATGATAATAATAATGAAAATGTACAAATAAGCATGCGCAATGAAATTTAAATGAAATCCATTTTTTTTTTTGCAATTTCATGTTTTTGAATCATTTATCTTCGATTAACATTGTAGAACTTGAATGATTGTTTACTGGAATATAATGAAAAGCACATGCTTCAGGGAAGAAAAGGCTGTTTCAGGTTTTGTAGGTTGACATAATGCAGCATTTGTCTAGATGGTTCCAGTGCAGGCGTTCTCGGATGACTAATGACTAAATGTAATTAAGATTAAGCAGGAGACATTTATTAGCTAGTGGGAAGACTGGAGCCTGTGGTGATCTCTGGGTAATTGGATGTCTCTCAGGTGTGTGTGTGTGTGTGTGTGCTCCGTCAATGGAAACACAAGGCCAGCAGCTGGGCTTCAGTCCCAGAGGGTTCAGCTGGAGACTTCCGAAGTATCAAAATGTGAAATTAAATGTTTTCTCTGCAGAATATCGCTCAACTTTACATGAAGCTGTTTCTTGTTGTTACTAAGTAAATAGGACAGGGTGACATTCAAGGCAAATGATCTAACAAATGAGTTTAAATCGGAGTGGTTGCTGATAATCCTTATCAAAAACGGTTGAGCAGTATCCATCTGCACTAATGACGCTTCAAGTTTGACTCTTCACCGCAAGCTCACGTGCCTGGTATGTGTTTTTGTTTCTTGTGCGGTCTCTCTCTGTGGTAAATTGCTGACACTTGCACAACCAAGAGCTACAGGCTGTTTATGGAAAATATGACACATGCGCACATAGAGACTCGTGCTCCTAATATAGACTTTTACTGTGGAAAGTGTATTGCTGTTGAGTGTGTCTGTGGATGGTTTGCCGCTGACTTATGTGACATGCGTTAATGGATTAGTTTGCTTTAAAATCACCCTCAAGCCATCCTATGTGTATATGAAGTTCTTATATCTAATGAACACGATCTGGGCATCCAAGCAGTGAAAGGGGCCAACGAGTATGAAGCTGAAGAAAGTGCATCCATACATGGTAAATGTACTCCACACTGCTCCGGGGGGTTAATAAAGGCCTTCTGAAGTGAAGCGATGCATTTGTGTAAGAAAAAAAAATCCATATTTAACAAGTTATGAAGTAAAATATCTAGCGTCCGACAGACCGTCTTCCTTATACAAATTATGGAAAAAAAACGTAATTGGCGTCTTGTCGGTTACGTTTTTTTTTGCAAGTTGAATACGAGGCACTGTGAGAGGTTACGCTTTGCAACATTTGTACTTGCAGTATGCACTGTAAAAATAATTTTGGGTCAAGATTATAAGAATGTTTTAAAATTTCAGAGGGGCCTGAAAATGCAAACTTTTTAAAAATAAAGAAATTGTCTCTGTGTAAACTACAAAAACACACATAAGTGAGAAAGGAGACGTCGTGCGCATGCATATTACGTGTTCAGTCTTTGGGCATGTATTGGTTCTTTACCAAGTGACATCGCCAACTACTGGCCTGGCGGTAGAATACAGCGTTTTAGTCGGATCGTTTTGGCAATGCTGTCGTTTCTGTTTTTGGTACATTGTAGTCATGTGAACATACCCTGAGTCTTCTAGTGTTACTTGCTGTTTCTTTGTAATTATTTGTGAAATTTGCTCGCAGTTTCAGAGTTTTTTTTTTTTTTTAACCTTTATTCAAGTGGATTCTTTTTTTTTCAGTGTTTGTAATTTTATTCTAATGATCATAATTATTCTAATTATTATATTAATTGTCAGACAAATGGAAATTTCGATTGTGCTAATAATACTAATTATTTGAGGATTATAACATTTTGTAAAAAAGTTGATTTCTTTGTTAAAAATCTTAATGAATGTTCTCCTATTCTAGAAATTTTCAGGTTGTTTCCGTCTAAAAGTGCAGTACTTTGTGAATGTCACAGCAGTAGTGACTCAACCAATGGTGTGGGGTTTGGGGCGGGACTATCTTTTTGACTAACCAATTGCAGACTGGATATGCAATGCAAATTTTATACATATAAAGTCAATAACTTCATAAAAACGATTAAACTGAGCCACATTTATTCAAAGTTTTGATCATCTTTGCATTTAAAATCAGCTGACGAGTATTTTCTTAAGCAAATGTTTTGAATTCAAATCTGTAGTAATGTGTATATATTTAGAGATCTGCTGTTACCCATTAAGGAAATTCCTCAGCAAGATCAATAACTGTACTTTGTGGTTTACAGGCATTTTTAGAACGGTTATCTTGATGTTATAATGGAGGGAAAATCTTTAGATGTCAGTGAGACTGTTTAACCAAATGAAGCCTGAAGGTTTTTCTTTTTAATGTCTGACACTTTCCACTTACCAAAGTTTCCTTTGTTTTATTCTTGCTTCCTTCTATTAGAGTGGAGCCAAACATTGTGTTGATGTGATAAATAACATCTGGTTCTTCCTGTTTTTTTTTTCGTGGTGATGAAAGAAGCTCTTACAACTGACCCCCCTAATTATGTTACTTTACAACGTTTTATTTTGTTTTCCATTTTGTTTTATTAAAGAGGCCATATTATACCCTTTTACAAAGTCTTCAATTTGTTTTTGGGATTTACTAAATTTGGTTTTCATGCTTGAATTGTTTTTAAAAAAAACATAATTTTTCACATTTCATATTAGGGGTTAGGGTTAGATGATATCTCGATTTTTATCTTAGATTTTTTCGATAACGATAATCAGACGATATTTTGCATCATTCAGAAATGTTTTATTTGGCCAGAAAGTGAGAAAGAAAGTTCATCCATACATTGTAAATGTACTCCACACTGCTCCGGGGGGTTAATAAAAAAACATAATTTTTCACATTTTATATTAGGGGTTAGGGTTAGATGATATCTCGATATTATCTTAGATTTTTTCGATAACGATAATCCGACGATATTTTGCATCATTCAAAAATGTTTATTTGGCAGTGTAATTGGTGACAGCGTTTGTTATATCTTTCCATCTGTCGCTTTTTCTGTCGTAAGGAACTTTCTTGCTAAATGATTTGGCCATGTTTGTTGCGTGTGTTTTTGATTTTGCTCGGTCATGTTCAGCTGATTCCTGAAGCTTTTCATAATCCTCATAGTAGGGCTGCACGATTTATCGTGTTTAAATCGCACGCGATTTTGGCAAAGGCTGCGATTATTTAATGCGCAGCTTGTCAGAGCTGTACGGCTCTGTGATCAGTAGTAAATGCTTCTCCATCTGAAAGCCAGAGGGCACTCTTGCTCACAAACTCAAAATATGTACTTCAACAGAAGAACGTGACGCGTCATATCGCTATAGCTGAATAAACAGAAGATTGAAACGCTTTGACTGATTAAACATGACTAATAAACACACGACTGCCTTATTCTGTGTAAGAAGCCACATCTTCTCACAGAATGATGCTCAACTGTTGTTATGAAGTGATTTTGGAGTAAAAACATGTCTTTTGTTGGACAAGATGTTAACGTGATAAGGGCAACATGGCAAATGTAGTATGTCCAGATTAACTTTTTACTATACACATTCATACTATATCAAACATACTTTTTTTTTTTGGGGCGGTCATGAAGTAATTACTTATTTAAAAGAAGTACTCGAGATTATGCAATTTCGGACACAGCTTCTCTGTTTAGTTCATGTCTCCTTCCGAAAAGCTCAATGTCCTCCGATTAGACTAGTCTGGACTAGTGTGGTGTGATTGGTCAACCAGAAATGTTACGCCCCTAACCATAACTATGAGTTTCAACACTGCTAATGAAACTCAACCAGGCCTCACCCTTGGGTTTTTTTTTTTTTTTTTTTTGTTTTTTTGTGCATATGCCTTGGGCAAGGAATTATTTAAATTAGGAATATTGTGATGTGTTCGTTCCCGGAAGAAAACTTGAGGCGTTTCAGGGAGTTCAGAAACGGTGCTTACTGATATAGAGAATAATTCACTATGGAGTGACTTTGTGCTTTGTAAGTTTGCAGACTATTTCATGTTCAATCAGCAACATTACTTACTAAAGAAAGTTGGAAGTTTTGTCTGAAGAAATTTCTCTTGACATGGCGCTGTATTCATTACCAACATGGTGCAGTAGCAGCAAAATGAAACCAATTTCAGTTTTAATTATGTTTTATTAACAATGTTTATCTAGATAATCTAACCAATCAACACGAGAGGAGACGCATACAGACTCACCTCGGTTCCACAACAGTTTTTCCAGCATTCCTCCTCCACCCCAACACCTTACTCTCGATTATATCCATCCAGAGATGGGGGAGTACTCTGGGTTCAGGCCAAATTCCAACCTTGGACAGCATGACCAATACACACATTCCGTGCATTATCTGATTACATGTAAGTGCGAACAAGTGAATTAAGGCCTTTTTTGATGGAATTTTATAGAATTAGAATATTTAAAGGTGAAGTAAAGCCTGTTTCAAGAGCAGTGCATTAGCCAATACACAACCTACACATAATATTTTGATGAATATTTTGTTTACTTCATTAAAGCAAATAAGATCAATGATGAAAATTACAAAAGTATAAATACAATTAAAGTTATCAAAGTAAAAAATGATTGTAATTCTTCTAGCGCATATATATATATATATATATATATATACATGTGTGTATATACTGTATATATATATATGTATGTATATATGTATGTGTATATATATATGTATGTATGTATGTGTGTATATATATGTATGTGTGTGTATGTATGTGTATATATATATATATATATATATACATATACATGTACATTATATATATGTATGTATGTGTGTGTAAATATATGTATGTGTGTATGTATATGTATGTATATATATATATATATATATATATATATATATATATATATATATATATATATATATATTATATATATATATATATATATATATACATACATACATAATATATACACACTATGGTGAAATGATTGTTGTCAGTCTCTCCCCAAATCCTCTTTATTGAGTGAATAAAGTCCAAACTTGAAACCTTACACCAGCACTAAAGGATCAGACAATGGAAAATCCCTTTTTTTTTATGTTAACATTAGAATAGAAAACCATCAAACTGGATAGACATTGGGTTTTGCAATTATTATTTTTTTATTTTTATTTTTTAAATGTATTAATTTTTTCAAACAAGGCAGGGTGGGAACAAAAACTTGTAGTCACACACAGTGAAATGGGAGTGTGTGTTTTTACTTGCATCAACAACCCAACGTGCAATTCTAACTGATTTATTGCTCTGTTACATTTTAGTCATTAAAGTCGAGTGTGCAGAGAAAAGTATCTGTCTGAAAGAAGCCCCTCCAACTTTGATATCTTGACTTTTTCAACTGCTCAAATTTATGCTTGTTTGTTAATGTGAACTCAAGCCTTGCTTGGTAATGCTAATGAAGTTTCTGCTTATGGAATGTGTGTGTCGAGGAATTTATAAGAAGACAGAGAGTGATTCAGGGACTCAATGGATCTATTGTGGCCTGTTCTTCCCCATCAGCAGTGTTGTTGGCTGTCTTATTCTGACCCACAGTTTTAGAGTTGAGAATTTAACTGACCTTTCGCATCCTGACCTTTTTTTGTAGATTTTGAAATGTATTATGATGAGTTGCCTTGGGTGATAAATTGCAAAACAGAGAAACTGTATTTTCAGCCATTTCACAATCTCTCTCTCTCGTGGCTCAAGGGGTGATTCCACTTCACGTTGTGACTTATTCACGGTACAGCACAACCTCTCGTACCTTATTGCTTACATATAAATCTATATAATGATGGAAATGCTCCAATTACTTACTGTTTTAAAGTGCATCCATCCATAATAAAATTACTGCACACGGTTCCAGGGGGTTAATAAAGACCTCTGTGTTTGTGTAAGAAAAATATCAATATGTAACAAGTAAAAATATCTAGCTTCCGCCAGACCGGCTTCTTCTGTATTCAGCTTAGGAAGAAAGTGTAACTGACGTTGTATGATGCTTTTTTTTTGGAAGGCGCAGGAAGTAGCGCAAGCATTTTGAACTGCGAGAGGCGTTACGCTTTTTTTCCTAAGTTGAATATGGAAGGTAGTCTGGATATTTTACTTCATAACTTGTTAAATATGGATATTTTTCTTGCGCAAACACTTCGCTTCGCTTCTGAAGGCCTTTATTAACCTCCCGCAACTGTGTGGAGTATGTTTACGATGGATGGATGCACTCTTTTGAGCTTCATACTCGTTGGTCCCGTTCACCGCCTTTGTAAAGCTTGGAAGCGTCAGGATATTTATTGTAACTTTGATTGTGTTCGTCAGAAACAAGAAGGTCATGTACACCTAGGATGGCTTTGGGTAATTTTCATTTCAAAGTGAAGTAATCCTTTAACATCCAAAGTGCGCCTTAACGGTGCACAGTATTTTTGTATTCCCTAAAACAGTGAACATAAACAGTTCAGAAACAAGTCGCATGTGTAACAGTGTATTGGATCTGTGCATTAGGTCTACAAGTGACAGCAGCCTATTTCAATGTTAATCAAAAAACAAGACAGAAATCACTCACTGCTCTTTAGTAGATTTGGTAAGATTAGTCTATTTCTTTTATACAGTGAAGACTATGCAGTGATATTACATTTATTGTTATTTCACAGGAATGCTATATTTGTAAAGCTCCAAATTGTTCCTTATCACCTTTTAATGTTGCACATATAAATAAAGAGTTGTCAGTTCATGAAACTGCCATCTTTTATTTTTTTTTAATGTTATATAGCATTAAGAATAGCTGAATAACCCCAGTGGATCTATTTAACAGTCCCTCCAGAAAAACACGATTATGCGATCGCTTGATTTCATGCATTATCAGCCAAAGTCCGCATTTTTTCAAATACGCCGCACTTTCGCAGCATAAATTGCCGATTTCAGCATGCAAAATATTCGGGGCTAGCATGATTTCATAATCCCTGTATTTTCGTTGCAAAAAAGTCACATACATCTTAGCAGAAAGTTGAAAAATGTATTTTTCACACAAGTAAAGCACCATTATTTTCCCCCGATTGCCATGGGAACCTTATGAAGTGACGTAATGACGCGACGTGAACATCATCTGTAAACCCCGCGGTGAAACTGTTATGAAGCACGCAAATCATTCTCATTTGCCAACATAAATAAGTGCAAAAGACCGCGCGAAGCAGTTTCCCGGTGTGTCACATGACAGTGGGGACAAATTATTTTGCAACTGCGTGTTGGACCGCAGACGGAAGTCGACGCTGTATATTAGTAGTGTGTGAAATAATTGACTGTTGCAGTAAGAGATTGCACTTTGTGCATTGGAAGCACTTCATTTAACAGAACATGTCTGTTTTGTACAGCTACCTCTGTGAAACAGGAAGCACACATTTTATTTTTTTATATTTTATTTATTCATTTTTACAGAAGTTGTTGAATATTCCTTTTGTAAAGCTACAGAACTTGTTTGACTCAATGTTTTGTTAGTTTGAGCCATGTGTTGATGAAGGTCTGAAATAAAACAGAATGAGAACTTCAATATTCTGTGATATATCATAGGAAGTTTTAAGAAATGACTCTTTACATTGAGGTAGTGAACTAGTGAGAACAGGGTGTTGAGGGAATCACCTTTTTTCCTCTTTTGCCTCAAACCGCAGTTTTTGCAATTTCCTGCAATTTCACCTCATTAAATTGCAAAAAGATCCTGCATATTCCATCGCATTTTTTAAGAATCAAAGATTTTTGCCCGCAACAATCACAAAAAAAATCTGTGTTTTTCTGGAGGGACTGATTTAAAGCCTTCTATTTATCATGTAGCAGTATTCGGTGATCAATATCTGTCAATACTGTTTCTAGTGATTGGTATTTGGCAAACTTTGACCGGAGCACCCTTTAAAAAAACCACAGTGAAAGATCATTAAAGTTGTCCGTAAGACTTAAACACTTTTCTTGTCTTCTAATGCTATATGGTAGATTTGTTTGAGGAAAAACAAATCACTAAAACAATTGCCTCCTCCAGTGAGCCGTTAACCACTGAGACCCGATCAGTGAGTCATACTTGAGAACCATCTCATTTTAATTCTTGAACATTTTCAGACCACTAAATCTCATTTTTATCTTTTCAACACTGTTCTTTTAAGATCAGTGGGCCTTTCAAAACATACCTCGTATTCTTGTACAAACCTAGATAAAGCAGGTGACCGTAAGTGACACACAATACCGGTGGGAGTTGGAGAGATTGCAGTTTTCTTCTGTCTTACACCTTCTGTTTGCTTTGTATAGGAGAAGCTGTTCAGTAACGTAAAACCACCTCGGTTAACAAAGGCCTATAAGTGGGTTAAAGAAATCAAGCATGCACTTGGTTCCTTTTTACAGAGAGATTCATTTTTGAATGTCATTAGGAAAGTGTGATGCATGTACTGTACTCGAATAAGATCCTGGCATCATTTCTAAAATAAATCCAGCAGTAGTTATAGCAACTGCTTTGCTAAATAAATGGTATGAGTAAGTTCAGATGAAATATCACTTATTCCTGTCGCAATTGTGTATTTTTATAATCAGTAACCAAGCAACTGGATAAAGGAGTGAAGCAACTCTCTAAACTTAAATGTGATCTTTTTCTTCCTTACATGAATGAATTGGCTGTTTTACTTAGGGAAAACAGCCAAGAGGTGTCCTGCATACGTGTGCACTCTTTCAGTACTGTTCAAAAAGCATTCCAGCTCTACATTCCTTTGAGTTGTAAACCCTCACTCGCTCTTGAAGACAGAGAGTGGGCAAGAGTTGCCAAAAATGTGTTGTGGGAGTCTGTATTTATTCACAAGTATTTTGTCATTGCAACGCAGTATTTTGCCATCATCATCTGGGCTTTCCAAAAGTCTCTCCACTGTCAAACATTGCTGCTCTTCACCTTGTATAATTATTACATGTAGCGGCAAAGCTGTTGTAATGTCATTTTTACCGTTAAGTTAGGACACCAGTGGGGTTATCATCCTAAAGTTAAGACCGTTTAGATAAGATAATGCACTTAGGAAATGTTATTCTGTAATATCTGTTTGGGATCCATGGTAATTTCAGTTCATTTGGTGTCTGGGTGTTGTCTGAAGTACCCCCCCCCCCCCCCCCCCCAAACTGTAACCAACTAGTTTGTTTGCTGGGTTAGGGTCTGTTTGATCATTTATGGAGTGTAACAAATGGTTGTGTCTGATCTGTCTGTCACCGCACAGACTTTTAATTCTTGCCAATTTAAAGGACTGTTCACCCTAAATGCCATCATTTATTCACCCTCAAGTTGTTCCAGCCCTGTATGAATTTCTGTCTTCTGCTGAACACAAAAGAAGAATATAATATAATATATTGTAATAGCACTTTTATATATATATATATATATATATATATATATATATATATATGATTGAACTATATATATGATTGAACATTAATGATGAACACCTGCTGTTAACAAGCAGAATCACTGAAGGACAGAGAAACACAAGAACTACAAGTGACCTCAGCCACAGCCTTAGATGAAATCAACTGTCATTAATGTTCAATCATCACTTAATTAATTGTTTAATTATCTCATTAACTTTAACTCTGCTTCAGTGTTACTTTAACTCTATTTAGAGAGGGACCAAATGTTATCTGAGCAGAGTTGATTGAATTCTGGGGTTTTTACTGTATATATATATATATATATAGTTTAAGACCTTTGCCCAGATATGTCGAATGAAAGACCATGAGTTAGAAATGTAATTAATTGAAGAAAATTTACTAAGAATAGTTTGCGGTTTCATCAGCAGAAGCCAGCTTCAAGTCTCACAAGGAGTTCGTAGGCCGCTCTGCGTACATTCACATTTCCACAAAAATTCACTCTAACAGAGCCCATAACTACGTCATTACTTCTGGTTGAACGATTCTGATTGGCTAAGCAAAATAGACGAAATCAATATGCTTCTGACTATCTGTCCATGTGTGGAAGATTATGTCCATCCATCACGATGCTGACGATCGGACCGTGAACTTAGGGACAGGATGTCCTGCTAAGTCAGGACAAGGCGTCTGCAGGTCTGAAGCAGAGTGCCAGTTGTCCACCAACACCAGTAAAGGACCTGTACCGCACACATACGAAGATGCACATAATTCACAGCTTCCTCAATGCTGAAGTTGACCTGAGCTCTGCTCTGAACAGGAAACTTTCCCAAAACACACTGATAAGTTGTACTTTTCTCTCAGTGAGAGATAATACACAATATACATCATTGTTTTCTAGTGTGTGCGAAAATTAAAAGGAAAATTAATGCTTTAACAAAAGGTGAAGTTATTCAAATAATTTAATATTTAGAAAGCTAAATGTTGATTTAATAACTTCAAGAATCCAACCCCTTCAGAGGGTCTAGTAGAGCATATTGTATTGTGGGTGATTGTACATTGTATTTAATTTTTTTTCTAAACCACTCGCCAAGGCGCTTTTCTAAACATCCGCTGTTCACTATACACCAGGAAGTTTAGCTGATATTTGATGTGAATGCAGACACCAATCTAATCTGTGTTGCGTTGATCTAATATTTGTTTTAAAATCTTTTAGATTTATATAGCAAATGAGAGTTTTTAAAAATTACCAAGTATATTTTGAGACAAAGGTCGTTATAATGGTTTTGTTTAAAGTCAGCATTTTTTGAAGAATATGTAAAAGTATTTGGGGTAAAATATGAAATGATCATTTTAAAATATGATTTAAAAATATATAATTTAATGTTACTATGGAGTCATATTAAATCTGATCTCCTTTGAGCACCGCAAGAAACTTTCAGAATATTTTTTTATTTTTTTATTTTCTGTAGTTTTTTTTTGTTTTTTTTTTAAATATTTTTTATTTTATAGAATATTTGTACAAACTTGCTTAAGTGTGTGTGTGGTAACAAATAAAGCTATTATTCCTGTATAAAAAAAACAAACAAAAAAATTAAAATTAAAAACTCTACATGCTAGGTTATAATAACTCACAGTTGTTTGTCTATATTTGACCTATATTTGATTGGATTAATTTAACTTTCAAATTATCAGAATTGAATCTGATATGCACATCATGATTTCGATTTGATGGACAAAGTTTTTTTTCTAATTTGATGCAGTGAAGCAGATTTATTAATTTATAGTTAAAAAAATAAGTACAGTTGAAAAAAAAGGAAAAATATGATGAGTAATATAATTTAGAAATATAAAAGTGCTCATTAGAAGCAGTGCTTTCAAGTCATTTTAATGTAATTTCTTTTATATATATATATTTTTTGATTTATTTATTTTTGAGGGGAAAAAAAACTAAAGATGGAAAAATAAAAAGTGTTACCTTCAGTTCTTAATAGATGAACCTCTTTATTTTGTTATTTGTCTAAACATTATTATATTACATATATATTATAACATTATATCGAGGTGGCCAAAATTTAATTTGCTAGTTGCAGTTTTATTTTGCATTTCATCTTTGAAAGAAGCATTTATTTTAACCTTTTTACAACTTTTAACAACTTGTAAAAGCGACACGTTTTGTGTGCGGCATCACGCTTCCTAAAGCTGGGCTGCAAACTCTCACACATTCACCGCAAGACTACACAATATTGTCATGCTTTCATAGTGAAAAAGAGCAAGAGGACACGACAACGTGCCGACAGACAAGCCTGTGCAGGTTTATACTGATATGAAACAAAGTCTCAGCTTTCAAATTCTGTAAATTTTATTGCAGAATTCAAATATCATTTCGGTGTGGCTGATTTTCTATTCCTCTTTACTACTAGTTATAGCACAAAATAAACGTGCATGAACATTGCAGATATGTTGAAAGAAACCGCATAACTTCTAATACAGCTTGTAAATAATGTCACATAACCTTTTATTTACCTCAGAAAAACCATTCAATGACTATAAACTCAATTTGTAGCGAGAAATGTATTCTAGAGTGGAGGATTTTGTTTAAATATGCACTATATTACATATTTATATTTTGGCTAGTGCTGTCAAGCGATTAATTGCATTCAATTTACATAATAAACGTGTGTACTGTGTATTTTTACGTACCGGTTTTATTACGTACATAAATTCACCAATGCATGATTATATTAAACAAATATATAATATAATATATAAATATACACACAAGTGTATATTCCTGTTTATTTATTTTTAATAAATAAAATTAATATAATATTTTATTTTATTTATATATATAAATAAAAGAAAATATTATATTAATTTTATAATAATTTTTATATTATATATATAATTTTTATATATATATATAAATATTTTTTTTTTATATAAACATGCATTTTTGTGTAATTATGTATGTATTAATTTAAAAAAAAATGCACAATACACACATTTATTATGTAAACACAAACTTTTGTTTCGGATGCGATTAATCACGACTAATTGTTTGACGTCACTAAAACGCATATAATCTGAACTAGCCCTGTTTGAAATAAGTTTTAGGTTACCTCAACAACTGTTATGGAAGTCACCAAGTTATCATTAGGTCTTTTGCGTATCAAACAGTTAATCAGATAAGAGAAGTTCCAGTTTCCGAACATTCATGTATAATACAGAAACTAATTTTTCAGTGTCATGGTCTATGAACCCCCTGAATTAGCTCGGCCACCCCACGTATAAAACTCTATTTCCGCCGCTGTTGTAGTCACCGAACAGCTGAGCAGTTCTGTTCTGGAAAAACGGATGCCTGGAGTTAATGTATAGCTTTGCTCATATCAGTTAATGTTCTAAAGAAGCACACGAGGTGAAATGACTCTGAGCAGGTGACCGGCTCAAATGATGATGGTTGTTATGGAGTTTATATGTGAACAGATTTTCCATTCTCTAACATCTTTATTTAGCTGCGGAAGAGTTTCCCTTTCTAGTTATCCATTGACATTTTATGTATTTGGCAGACATCTTTATACACAGTTCATTCGAGCTATAAATGCTCTCTCTGCATTGTGCTGCATAACTCAACTGAAACTAAAGTCAGATTTGATGTTATCTTTTGCTTTGACAACGGAAATTTCAGTAGGTTGGTTTGAACTTCTAGCTCTTTATCATCCTTGGGGTTTTGACCACGTTGTTATGGTAGATTGCTTGTTTAAATGGATTACTCATTCAGAGTTTTAGAAATGATGTCTGAAGGCCATGAAATCTCCTCCAATCGTGGACTGTAGCTTGTCCTTGTTTCTCAGAGGTTGCGTAGCACTAAATGTAACATGCGTGGCATACGCAGATATGTCATATTACTATTGAGAGACCGACTAAATCAGTCTTGAGCACTTTATGAAGCTGTTAGTCAGCGGTTACCACTGGTGTTTGACGTTACCTGTCACATTCTATGCCTGCTTATGCTCCCTTTTTTTACCCCTCTGTGTGTGGAGGAACGGCTTCTGGACATGTGCCATTCAAAACATGTTTTGTAAGTTTAATTAAATAAAAAACCCCCCAGAATGCTTTTTATGTCGTTACTCTTCTAGTAAGAATTTAGAAAAAATGTCCTGCTGATTGCTTAAATAATACTTGCCAATTAAAAACACAAAGCATTTACAAGAAGTTTATTTTTGCAATTATTATTATTATTATTATTATTATAATGCAATAATAATTTGTATTATTGTCAGTAAACGGCCACTGTTATGATTTGCGATCGTCATTGCAATGGAAACGGTTTCAACGCCCCCTCGCTATTGCACATGAGTGTTTTGAAAACATTATCCATATAAAACTGTAAAACAAAGTGTTATGAAATAATTTACTTGCGGTTTGTGATGCGGCGGCTGTCGGCTCCGTGCTTCATCTGTCCACAAAAGTTTCTTTGCGAACTCTCCATTAGTGTCCCTCGTTTACAAAATCTGCAGTCAAATTCTCTGAACAAACATCTACCGTATTTTCCGGACTATAAGCCGCAACTTTTTTTACTTGCGGCTTAAACAAAGATGCGGCTAATATATGGATTTTTCCCGCTCATGACAAAGACACGGAGAAATGCATATGATGCATATCGCGTCTTTTGCGCGCGCATATTCATTATTTCCTATGTAGGCGCGCGCAACGGTCCCTTAGTTGTCTTTTTGCGCCGAGTCAGTTCCTCACGCTGCTGTTTCCAGCGTCTTCTCATCGTCTCACGAAGACCAAGCTCCCGTGCAGCAGAGATCAATCGCCTTCAACTCGAGAGCAGCATCATATGCATTTCTCCGTGTCTTTGTCATGATGAGGGAGACAAAATGACTACCGTAATCAGAATGACGGGAAGTTTGAGCGCGCTCGATTTAATCTAAACCGTAAACATGCCGCCAAAAAACTGAGCACGTGACAGAATGTGAACGAAAGTTCGCGGCAGATCCGACTGAAAGCCAAAACAATCGCCACCGCGATGAAGTTTGAGGATTTTAGAGGTTCATTTGTTTCAATGTACCTGTAGACACCTGCAGTTTATTTATGTTCAAAATAATATTTTTTTTAAAATTCAGTGGGTGCGGCTTATATTCAGGTGCGCTCAATAGTCCTGAAATTACGGTAATCCTCTGAGGCGATCCATGACGCCATTAAAAATAAACCATTCCCTTATTCCTGACACTGGGATCTTTCTTAAATCGCTACAGAAATTAGTAAATGAGCTGTTTTTGGACAAAGTGAACATTCCTTTATGCATCCATGTACTCTCGGCAGTGTCAGAGAGTGAATGTTCGTCTTAGAGCTGCAACTAACGATTATTTTTTGCTCTGTCGACTACTCTAACAATTATTTCTTTCGATTAGTCGACTGTACTCTAACGATTTTTTTTTTTTTTTTTACGTTTTTGGTTACACTTTATTTTAAGGTGTACAGTGTAATTATACATTTAAGTACGGAGTAATGACAATTAACTTCTATAGAGTTCGGTTAGGGATGAGGGTTTGGTTTAGGTGTAATTGCATGTAATTAAGCATAATTTTTAGTTATTACTATAGTAAATACATGCAACATATGTAACAATGACACTGTAAAATATAGTGTTACCACGTTTTTTTTTTTATTAATCTAGTGATCTTTTTTTATGTAAGAAGTTAGAACTAATTTAGCAGTTCATTGAGGTGTAGAAACACTGGGACACGCCATTATTTAATTATACGATTTGATTTAGATTAAAAATAAACCACTTATGTATGGTCGTCCAGTGGTAGACGTTTGAACTTTAAAATGAAGAGTGTCAAAGACTTTCTATACAGTCTTAAAAGGAACTTTGATGGTGTTCAAGCCATTGAACCAAAGTCTCCTGAACCATACATTTTTCCTCTTGCGCTGTCTGTAATGCAGCGAGTCTTGTGATTTGGTTGTCAAGCCATAATTTTGGCACATTGTAACGCTGGTTTGTGTTGAGCAGGCGAGCGGTCTGCGCTTAGCAAGCGCGCGTGGCGGGAATCAGGAGCGCGAGCATCTGAAACCTCGCACGTGCGAAAGAGAACGTCCGCGCACATCCAAATAAACTTCTTCGAAATGCAAAACTGATTTTCATTCGCTCAAAATATTTTCTTATTTGCGAGACGAAGATTTTCTCCTCAACTCAGTTGGCGCGAAATGTCCTTTTGCACGCTCAAAATATGATCTTGCATGGGCAAAAATTTGGCAGAGATCCAATTCCATAGGTGATACACCATTTCGATTCTGCAAAGGGAACAAAGGACCGTTTTATTCGGCCTCTGTTTAAAGTATTCCCATACTTTTGATAATCGTGGTCTAGGTTTTTGTGATAGAATGGAACTTTCTCCGTTCCCAGGAGCAGAAGCCGCCATTACGCCAGATGAATGTAAACAGTGTGATGCATTTCACACACGTCGACGTATTTTCGTAGACGTCGTAATGTGTTCTGTTTGCTTTTGTTGAGGCGCAGCGCTCTCTGGTGTTGGAAAGTCAGCCATGACTGAACGCCAGTGGGCGGGGCCTATGGTGTGTCGTTGATGTTTAATTCGCCGATGTCTTGCTCTGGAGGCAGTCGTATGCAAATGTATTTGCTCACGTGACGTCACAATCCACCAAATCCAAATGAGCCATTTTTTTTGGAGCTTGATTATATAATGATTTGTTTATAATGAGGCGGATTTTTTAGCTATGAAAATTGCAGGATGTTTTAAGGCAATTTTGATTTCTCATCTCATGAACTTTTTAAAGGTTTTATGCCCGCCATATACATTAATATATAAATTCATACTCAACCTGTCCAAGGCCATTTTAATTACAGTTGGTAGCGAACCATAGTAAACACAATATAATATAATGACAACAAGATGGCAGCCGTCCAATATAGAGTTTAGCATTCAAAAAAACATGATTATGCGCAATATGTCATGACCAATCAAACCATCTGGATAGCTGCTTAATAAAAGTGGTGATAAGAAAGTGGGGATGTTGGAATAATGCCATTGTTTTGACGCAATGCATAGATCTTACTCATGATTAGTAATTTTTTACTGGCTTTCTCGCAAAGTGAGCATGTAACGGGAAACCACATTCACACTCTGTGTGTGTATGTGAGCTAGTTTGTGTTGTTTTAATTTGCTCTGCATTGCAAAATAATTTCCAACAATTGGAAAAGTTTTTCATTTCTATTAACCCCAGTCTCAATATTTTACTGATTCCTGCAAAATGGGGAAGGTTTCTCGTAGCAAAAACAAGTTTTTGTGTGTGTGTGTGGTTAGCTTGCAACATGACGACAGGAAGGAAGGCCATTGCAAGTGTGTAGGAATAAGGACCCCACCTATTATTTCTAGTGCAGATTTCGATTTACGACTGGAAACAGGTTCACAAGTTCTGTGAATTCAAATATGCAACCATTTGCAAAGACTATGCTGTACTATTTTAATGTGTATGTCCACATAGGTTTATTATTGTACTTTGTAAATACAAAATGAACTGCGATTGGTCGTTTTACATGTCGTTCAAACAATGTCTAATAGCCTGTTCTTGTCCAGAATAAACTGCAATGTGGACCGTGCTTCATGCGAAAATGCAAGATTATTCCTTGAAGTCTCAATTAAATGGAATTAGCGACAGATCTTTTTTTTTTCTTATTTTGATGCACATTCGAGTGTTACTGATTATCTGAAGAAATGTAGGACGCGGTCTTGCGTCTGTGCATCCGTTTGATCGCAGATGAAAGCAGGGGCGGAGTTTAACCGCTCTAAATGATTGGAGAAGACCTGCATACATCACCAGAGAGAAGACCGTTTCATCAAAGATCGCAAGTTTACAAAAAATGGAGAAATGGTTCAAATTAAGATCTATAACATGAATTTTCCTCTCATGCTGACTTTAAAGTAATCATGAAACGGAAGTTGTGATGATCTTTTCTTCCTCATTGTGATGTATGTCTGAGTGAAATGGCTTTTCAAAAAAGAAAACGTATAGGGTGGAACTTGATGTTATCCCATCGGGAATTGTTTAGATGGTTGTGGTTTATTATTGCGTTATCTCTTGTGATTAACTGCTTGTTCCGCCCTCAAACCAGAAAACACATCATCAGAGAAGAGTTGGGCGGAGGAGCTGTTTTGAATGAAGCACATGCATTTTTAAAAATGAATTAATTAAAAAAAAAAAAAAAAAAAAAAAAAAAAAAAAAAAAATATAATTATATATATATATATATATATATATATATATATATATATATTTATTTATTTATTTATTTTAATTAATTTTTAAAATGATATTAATAATTAATTATTAATTTATTATTATTAATAATAAATTTATATTTATTATATATATATATATATACATAAATAATTCATACAAAACACTGCTATATTCCATAAAAATAAGAATTGACAATTTTTGAAGATTAGATTTTTGCTATTTTTTTTAAATATAATTTTTTTGTAATTAATAATTGATTTATTTTTTTTACAGCAATCTTTGATCATATTTGCCAATATACCAGCACTGTACCTCACATGGCGGTTGATAAAATGGCTGGAAAAATCCCATAATTATATTTGAAATTTATTTATTTATTTTTTTTTTGAGGGTTTTAACAGATGGTTCACTAATTGTTTTTGGTTTTTTTAGCTTGAAGACCCCAATCATAGAGACTTAGAGTTGGCTCTTTTGACTTGGGCCAGTAGACAACCACTCAGAACAACCTTCTAGAGTTTTGCTTTACCTAAATTCTTCAGTGTATATATCGATAATTGCAAAAAAAAAGAAATCTTGTCATTTCATTTCTTTTTTTTTTTTTTTGTAAATAAGTTTTCAGTCAGTTACTTTCATTCAATGACGCAAGCCAGATGTTTTCCATGATAGATAGTTCCCTTCCCCCGACTGCTGTAATGTAAACAGTCCTGCCACACCCGTGGAAACGCACTCGAGAGCTCCTGGACTCCTTGCAGTCAGACGAGACATGTGGTCCTGATCAGTGTGTTTCTGCTCCAGCTCTCAGCTGTTCAGAGAACTAAATGTGCTTCTTTTTGTAAATACAAGAGGATTAAATATTCCAGGCAGTTCAAGGTTGCTGTGTTGACTGCATACCTCCAATGTCATGCAGTTTGGAAAAGTTTCTTAAGGAGTTTCTGCTCTGACAGTAAATTATTCTGAACTCGTGAGGGAAATAAAACTCGTGAGTACAGTTACAAGTGCTTTTTTTTCTTTTTTCTTTTTTATATAGTGCACTAGATGTTGTTACACTCTTGTAACTGTGAATTTTGAATTCTTTCATGCTGTCTTGTACACGGGAAAAACTAGTGAAAACACATGTGACTTAATGTATTTGTGTTTTAATGGATAAGTTGGAGCAGGTAGTGAAGGAAAAGCAAGTGTCTAGCATGCATGGGAACTTTTTCAGAAGTGTTTAAAAGCATCTCGACATTCACCTCATGAATTAACTGAAGAATTTTTGACACTGCTAAAATAAAATATACTTGTCATTAATGAATTATGTCTTGGTCGCCACGTATTTCCCAGATTTCAATTTGTTGTTTTATACTGTTAATGTTGGTTTTAAATAGAACGAGTGTTCGTTTCCAGTCGTTTTGAGTGAATGTGTGTATGGAAAAGCAGTGATGTATATATTTTTTTTATTTAAGTTTTAGTTTTTTATATACACACGTACACATACACACACACAGTGTGTGCTTCAGTTAACATTTACTTTATTTCAAGTAATGGAAATGTTTTCGTATGCTTTGAGTTTTCACCGCTTTAACCCTTTGTTGAAGCGTATTAGAAAATATTGGATAAAAACATGCTATTCGTTTGCCCGGCATGCTTCGCATTTACAATAAATGTCTTTGTCCTTTCTTTTACAGGACAGACCTTTATGAAGAGGTTGTAGGTGTGTGTCATATTTGGATTGAACTTCTGGAAGTTGTGAGCCAGACTTCCCCAGAGCGCTTCACTTGTAATGAACATGGTCATAGAAGGACTTCGTGTTTCGTAGCAGTGTGTGCCTATGTCGGATTCTCCATTACATTTCTATAAGCTCAAGGGCTGATATGAATAAAGTAGAGTCGTGGTCAGAGGAGGAGGTCTCGCTCTGGCTGACGGATCAGGGCTTGCAGGAATACTCCGAACTGTTGCGAAACTACGACGGACAGGCTTTGTTAAATCTCACCACGGATGACTTCAAGAGGGCGTCCCTCTCCAGGGTCACTTCAGACGGTGGTCGCCTGCTCCTGGAAAAGATCGAGACTCTTAAGATCGAGCATCACATCGATGTCCACATGAACGGACACGTCAATGGGCACATGGTGTTGAATCATAACGGGAATGCTGGGAGTGTCTCCAAGGCTCAGCGGAATGGTACGGTGAATGGCTTCCATAAGGAACTGGTGCAGATTTCCATTCCAGAGCCGGCTTCTCTAGAGTTCCCTCCTGAATGGGGAAAGACCGCTGTGGCTCTCGTCTATGCCTTGTGCTGCTTCGTCTTTACCACCATCATTATTTCTGTGGTCCATGAACGTGTGCCTCCTAAGGAGGCAACTCCACCACTTCCTGATAAGTTCTTTGACTTTTTTGACCGAGTGGAGTGGGCGTTCTCTGTGTGCGAGATCAACGGAATGATTCTGATGGTCTTGTGGATTATTCAGTGGAGTGTCTTAAAACACAAGTGAGTTTTCTGAGTAGAAAGAATCTTGTTTGAGATTCTTTCAAAAGTGGTGCTGAGCGAGTCCCACAAACCCTGCCTTGGGCATTTTTCACCCCAAATTCAGTAGAAATGTAATTATAAATTAAATTTGGCTTAAGAGAATTATCAGACTTGCAATTAAACATGATTTTCACTTAAATGTTTTTTTTAGTATTTTCTTCAAGATATTTACTTCTTACTGTTTTATGAATATTATTCAGATATTTTCATTAAAAGCACCATTTTCATAAAATATTATTCTCATTCTCTTTTCCTATAACTAATATAAAATATAATTTTACGCATTTTATAATTTAAACATTTTAATGACAGTGGCACAATTTTTCCTTTCGATCGTTACTGTATTGCAAAAAAATATTATACTAATAATAACAAAAAAATTCGATTTTCTCATTGCTGAACATGAATGAAAATATTATTTAAATAATATTTCATTGACATTTAAGCATCATTTTCCCTCGTTCTCATTACCATAATGCAAATGAAAGAAAATTTAAATGAATATCTGTAAAACAAATGTATGGAAGCCATGAAATAAAAAGATAAAAAAGGTAATTGCGACTTTTTCTTCTCATAATTGCGTGATCAAACGTGAGAATTGCGAGTTATAAAGTCAGAATTGTAAAAAATGTGCGCTATAGTCAGAATTGCATTATGTAAAGTCAGAATTGCGAGATAGAAACTCACAATTGCATGTTAAAATGTGCAATTGTGAGGGGGAAAAAAGAAAACTGCATGTTATAAAGTCAGAATTGCAAGATATAAACTCACAATTATGACTATCACTTGTGAGTTTCTCGCAATTCTGAGGAAAAAAAGTCAGCAATGTGAGATATAAAGTCTAATATAAAAATATAATATATATAAATATAAAGAATTGCGTGATAACTTGTAATTGTGAGAAAGTCAATCCTGACTTTATAACTCGCAATTACGGGTTTAAATCTTGCAATTGCGAGGGTAGAAAGTCAGAATTGTGAGATAAATTAACTTTTTTATTTTATTTCATGGTGGAAACAAGCTTCTAGTTTAGTAATATGACTCTATCACCACATCTTCTTTCCACAGATCAATTGTTGGTCGACGCTTCTGCTTCATCGTCGGGACGCTCTACCTCTACAGGTGCATCACCATGTACATTACTACTCTTCCAGTGCCTGGCATGCACTTCAAATGCTCTCCGAAGGTAAAAAAAAAAAACCCTTTTCTCATATTATTTTTCTTTTTAACACAGTTACTTCATAATCAGCACAACTAACTTCCCCACAATATCCATATCACTCTTCCATATAGAGTCAGAGAATACTGACTCCCTTTAAAAGCTTTCTAAACAATGCAAAAATATCATAAACAAAAGTCAATGCTACTTAATATTTTAAGTTGTTATTCAGCGATAATCTTGATTTCGCTAGTCATATAATATAAAAACAGTTGTGTACAAACTGTCAATAATTTGTGTTCAGTAATGAGTAAAAAAAGAACATGTCATTTTCCTAGCTCTTGTAATGATCGAGACTCTGCTTTATGATGCTTGTCACTTGTAGGAAAGCTTGTTTAATTGTTAGAATTTACATGATTTTCTATGCATTTTCGTCCCAGAATATTTCCAGTTCATGTAACAGGATGGGTCAGGCATCTGTCTATGATTTAAACAGCTGATGTAAAGAATTTGTGACCGCTCTATAAATGTCCTCAGAGCAGAGGTCACAAAGGGACATATTTCACATTGAATCGAGAAGCCGTTCATGGAAAATGTGAAGTGTGCTATTTTTATCTGATTTTCTTTTAATATGTTCAGGCAACCCATTTATATTGAGGGAGAAAGAGCGTTGGAAATATGTGATTTTTGGTGCTTAATATAGTGGTCAGTATTTTTATGGGATCTGCTTATTGTAGACATCCTGTCAATGTAATGTTAGTAGTTCCTTATGGATACAGCTGGGAATGTGCCATGCACTTGATGATGTGAATTAGTGTAATTATACATGGGTTTGGGTATCATGTGAATTTTATCGATTCCGATTATGCTTATCGATTCCCAGTTTCGATTTCAGTATCGTAAAAAAATATGCATGATACCGTATTGTTTGGTTTTTATAAATCAAATTTTGATGAATCGACATTACAGTTAAAGTTATTCAGTCAAAATCAGTGAACGATTTTCTTTCTCTTTTATTCTTTTATTAACAGTATTGACACAGACGGCAAAAGGTTTATTACACCTAATGCACGGATCCAATATACCGTTACGCTTGCATTTTCTATCTGTTTGTTCACTTAAGGCATAACCGACTGTGTTTACGAGGATATTTTCATATAATTTTGTGTATATTTGTCTGTTCAAGTGCGAGACGATACAAAAGGGAGTTCAATATTCAGTTCAGTATTCATGCACTAAACGCTCTGGATGTGCCCAGAAGAGAAAACGGATTGTGAGAGCCGAATTGAATTCTCTTCAAAGTCCCTTGAAGACGAGTCATTTCACTCTCGGGTGCAGCTTCAATCTCTCTGAATGTGGAAACATCAAATTCTCAAGCTTTCTATTCAATTTCGTATTTGAAATCAGCAATGAAATCTGACAACTGTCACACAAATTTTGTTTCTAAACGCTCAAATCATGACGAAAAAAACACATTTTTCAGGCTGTATCGAGCTCATGCGTAGTCGATCTGACTGCGATCGGAACTTCTAACATCAGCTGCAGTGACTCGTAACTTTACCAATTGGCGAATGCCGATTGGCTCTTATTTAGAAGGCGGGTCTTATATGCGCCGTATACACTTTCTCCCATTCATAATAATACGAGTGCACCGTCTTTCTATATATATATATATATATATATTTTATATATATATATATATATATATATATATATATATATATAATATAATATATATATAATATAATATAATATAATATAATATAATATAATATAATATATATATATATATATATATATATATATATATAATATACATATATATATATATATATAAAGTCTTTGCTTCTTTCGCTTCATCACGACGTGTAAAAGAGCATTTTTATGTATTTTATGTCAGTTTATGTAGATTTATGCATTTGGCAGGCCCTTTTTTACTCACAAAAACATTTTCAATGTATATAGTTTGACATATTTAATGTGTGAAAGACGTGTTTTACATGAATTTTTACTTGTTTTTGTTTTTTTTCAAGTGATTTTTGGTGAATTTTATTGACACCAATTAGGAATCCAATTTTAATACAACCCATTGAAATATGCAATATTTTAAAGTTTATTTAAAGTGGAGCCACACAAACTTTTGGAAAGTTTTGATTTATTAAAAAAAAAAAAAAGTCGTCTTTTGAAAATGTTTAATTTTCCTCACAGAATTTAAAGGGCCCTCTTTTCCGGATTGTAAGAATCCAAAAGCAAAATATTGGGTTAGGGTGAGTAATAACCCTAACCCACACACCAAAACAGGAAGCAATATTAATGTGAAATTAAGTGAGTGTTTTGAGTGTAACTGCTCTCTGTTGCTATGCTGACAATCCACTGGTGATCCTTTCGCAACTGTGTGTGTGACTAAATGTGGCGGCTGGGATGCTGTGAGCACACACTGGCTACACAAGGCAGGAAATCCACACCACGGGACATGGAGGAAACATTTATCATCAAGCCCAGCAACTTGTTTTGTCTCTCTTGTTAGAACCTGCTTTTGCTGAAAGAAAGCCTAGACATAAAGACCAAGAACTTTGCTTTCTAGGAGCCTCTTTTGTTTGGGTCTCAAAGGGTTTATTCGAGGGTCTAGACATGAACATATACTGAGGTTGTAGAAACAAATTGGGTCAAGCGGTGTATAAAAATAGATTATGGGAGAATGTCATGATGCTAATGCTTGTTTGTTTTTTCTGGCAGCTGTATGGAGACTGGGAATCTCGGATGCGGCGGGTGATGAAATTGATCGCAGGAGGGGTCTGACCATCACAGGCTCTCATAACCTGTGTGGTGACTACTTGTACAGTGGCCATACGGTCATGCTCACCCTCACGTATCTCTTCATGAAGGAGTGTGAGTGAACAATTTGAGACAACGCTGTCCCCTAGTGGACAGTCTAAGCACAAGTTATTATTATACAGCGGTACCACAAGATTGTCTGAAAGGGATTGCGTTTAATAACAATAAATTCAAACTAATTTGGCATAAACACTTTTAAAGCAAAATATTCACAATTTAATTTGTTGTCGTTTTGCGTTCTTCGGGGTCAGTTTGGATCAGGTGGAACATAAGCTTATAAAGCAAGTGTAACTTAATATTTGTCACCTAACAGCAATTTAAAAGTTGTTGCCATGTTACAATGTTATTACATTATTACGACATTACACCCTTTTTTTGACATTTCAAATTTTATATGAATTATAGGAAAAACATGTCATATTTTATTCAACACACAATTATTTGAATGTGTCACTGTGAAATGTAAAATAACATATAATTTGAGAATTACCTGTATTAAATCCACTTAAATCAATGAATTGAATTAAATTCCTTTTGAACTGCCTAAAAACTGAAACATACATATTCTTTTTCTAACAAAACAACATAAATATAAACAAAAATATTCATTGAGCTTATGTAAACTTTCACTTTCAGATGAAAAGATCAATTTTTCATGCTGCAATGGTTCATGTATGTGTTTATCAAAAATGTTCATTGACAAAAGCGTGTGTGAGATATGGAGAAGAGGCTAAATATATTTTACAAAAGTATTTTAGAGACAAAAAGTTTTGCATAACATCATGTGTAAAGGGTGAAAATAGACTTGCACAAAAAAAATATGCAAATATCTCTTAAAAATTCTTTTAAACGATCTACAATTTTTACTAATTGTGTATCTCTTTTGGGTGAACGAACCCAAATGCATAATGAATTAAACAGTTATTCAAAATGAGTAAGTGTTGGGGGTAACGCATTACAAGTAACCTGAGTTACATCATTTTTTCAAGTAACAAGTAAAGTAACGTATTACTTTTTCAAATATGTAACGCAAGTTACTTTGTTTTCCCTTTTGTTGACTGACAGTTCTCCTGTCCCCAAGTTGAGAGAAATCAGGAGGCAGAGGTGTTGTGAAAACATGATGTTTATTCTAGACTAGTTCACCTGTGTCTTGTTCTTCTGAATGGCAGCACAACTGAAAGGCTTGTTTGTTTGAACTGCGCCCTCTACTGTACAGACATGAATTTGCATTTCATTCAGCCTGAGGCTTAATAATTTTAGAGTGAAAGAGCCGTTAAATTTGTCAAAAATGGAACTTTTTCATTCATTCATTCATTTTCCACCGCTTATCCGGGGCCGGGTCGCGGGGGCAGCAGTCTGAGCAGAGATTCCCAGACTTCCCTCTCCCCAGACACTTCCTCCAGCTCTTCCGGGGGGACACCGAGGCGTTCCCAGGCCAGCCGAGAGACATAGTCCTAGGTCTTCCCCGGGGTCTCTCCCGGTGAGACACAGCCGGAACACCTCCCTAGTGAGGCGTCCAGGAGGCATCCGAAACAGATGCCCGAGCCACCTCAGCTGACTCCTCTCGGTGTGAAGGAGCAACGGATCTACTTTGAGCTCCTCCCGAGTGGCCGAGCTCCTCACCCTATCTCTAAGGGAGCGCCCTGCCACCCTGCGGAGGAAGCTCATTTCGGCCGCCTGTATCCGGGATCTCATTCTTTCGGTCATGACCCAAAGCTCATGACCATAGGTGAGAGTAGGAACGTAGATTGACCGGTAAATCGAGAGCTTCGCCTTGCAGCTCAGCTCCTTCTTCACCACGACAGACCAGTACATCGACAGCATCACTGCACTGATCCGGCTGTCAACCTCACGCTCCTTCCTTCCCTCACTCGTGAACAAAACCCCAAGATTCTTGAACTCTTCCACTTGAGGCAGGAGCCCTCCACCAACCTGAAGAGGACAAGCCACCCTTTTCCGACTGAGAACCATGGTCTCAGACTTGGAGGTGCTGAAAGCATCCCAACCGCCTCACACTCGGCTGCTAACCGTCCCAGTGCACACATTTGCCAAAAATGGAACTTTTTGTTATATAAAAAAACCTAGCCCAACCCAGATGAGAAAAAGTAACTTAAAGAATTACTTTCAATAAAAAGTGTAATTAATAACTTTTTTAGGGCGTAACGCAATATTGTAATGCATTACTTTAACTTTCCCCAACACTGGTTGTAATATTAGTGGGTCAAGGTGATGGTTATACCTCTTTTCCACCAAGTAGTACAGTACAGTACTATATGCAATTTTTGTCGTTTCCATTGTCAGAAGTTGTAAAGGGTACCCTGATTCCGAACCGTACCACTTTTTAGGGACCCTTCCGTTGGGGTTCCTGTCACAATCGTACTAAAGGCTGGCGCTAGACACACCGCAGAACATTGGTTGACAGAGAATCGTCACTTACACAAGGGGAATGACTACACACGGTGCCTTTTTTTCAGTAAGTTGAAACAGCCACATGCCAAGAAGCCAGAACAAGATCTGCTGTATGTCCTCCATGTCCTCCACTCCTATGGTCTTTCTTCTTCTTTGCGCGATAATTATGTCGATCACTACTTTCATGCATACACCACGCCTATCAAGTAAGGATACTGTTGGCAAGCCGGATCAGAGTTTATTGTCCCGAAACGTACTGTACTGTACTTTCCTGTACCCCTCGGTGGAAACGAGGCATTAATATTAATGAAGGGTAGTCGTGGCCTAGTGGTGAGGGAGTCGGGCTTGTAATCCGAAGGTTGCCGGTTCGATTCCCACACCGGCAGGAATTGAAAGTGGGGATTGTGAATGAACAACACTCTCTCCACCTTCGATACCATGAGCAAGGCACCTAACCCCTAATTGCTCCCCATGTAAGTCGCTTTGGATAAAAGCATCTACTGAAAAAAAAATGAACACCTTTTGGTTATGCAATTCTTCACTTGACTGAAGAGGAAAAAAAGCATTCTAACATTCGCTGTTATTACACCCCCTAATTTTCTTGCCCCTCACAGATTCTCCTAGAAGGTTCTGGTGGTACCACTGGGGCTGCTGGGCTTTGAGTGCAGTAGGAGTGTTCTGCATTCTTCTTGCTCATGACCACTACACGATTGACGTCGTTGTGGCCTACTTCATCACCACACGTCTCTTCTGGTGGTATCACACCTTGGCTAACCAACAAGTACGTCTCCGTTTTGATATCAAAATGCGCTTTGTCGAGCTGTATAACCTCTAACCATCTGCATCTGTTTTAGGTGCTCAAAGAGACATCCCAGACCAACTTTTTCACCCATGTGTGGTGGTACAGATTTTTCCAATACCTGGAAAACAACGTTCCAGCCGTCGTCCCCCGCAGCTACCAAAAGCCCTTCTCGTGGCGATCGCTGCACTGGGGCCACGTGAAGTACACACGGATAGACTCGGATTGACCGACGTGCAAACGGTCCATTTTGGAAGTCGGTCTCCAAACAAGTGCCGGAACAAGCCTGACATTGTAGCTTAATCCCTTTAACTAACAGACTAGTCATCCAAAGCTTCTCATTCCTCGGTGACGTCCTCACAGGATCGATTTATGGATGTAATTGGCACGTATGGGGCTAAGGACAACGGAGCAACCATGGTCCGTGATAAGCAAGTGATTTTCTGGGCTGGCGATGGCCTGTAATATCATCCTACATCAATAAAAATTCATTAAAAAAATGAGCCAGCTATAGCTAAATGAGAAGTTATTTGAATATACGTGTCTCCAAGAATCCTTGCCCCTGTTTACAGGCACAAAGCCATCTTCTTGGGATATTTTTGTTAGCTCAAGTACGCAGTTTAGTGACCCATTAAATATTGCAAATCCTAGTAACGCAAATCAGTTTTGTACATTTTTCTAATCTGCTAAACCACATGTTCAGTCAGAGAAGGTTTATATGAATATAATTTGTATTTTTTTAACTAATTCTTTTTTACTTTGAGAGCTACAGAAGTTGTATATTGGGATACTGGATAATCTAATGCTCCTCAGTGCCTTAATAGTTCTGGCAGTCAACTGTAATAATCTATTTATGTTCATTCAAAGACGGTTTCAGTGTTTTGGATTATATTCAGGGTGGTCGTGCTGTAAGCACCTTTTGCGAACCACATATGCTTGAAACCGAACTCACCTCGTCGGCCGAATGTAACAACACTACTCGTTTTGAAAGTATTTCCATGAGAGTGTCAGCAAAGCTAATTTTGTTGTCCATGACCATCTCTGATGTTGTTTTCGGAATTGTATTTATTTATGTCTTTGTTGCGTATTTCCATCTTGAATCATATTTTGTCAGACAGCTGGTGCTTTATAGCTCGTACTGAACTCCAGGTCTCTGGAGGTTGTTCTGGGTTTTGAATGAAAAGAACGACGTGACCCGATCCGTCCTTTCCGCAGATGTTCTGTCCAACTGACCGCCCAATACAACAAGCTGCTATATTGGGACGTAATAGGAAGTGTTCGTCCAATGACAAACAAATAAATGACAAATATTAGCACAAAACGGCTTTGAGTGATTATTTGATTTGAATATTTTGGTGTGTGAATGTGTACAGAATTGTCAATCATGAGTGTTTTTCATTATCGCACAGTTTAATCTAAAGGCTCATGCTTACATGGGTATGGAATTTATGGAAGCTTGTTTCCACCGCAGAATAAAAAATAAAAAAAGATACTTTTTATCTCTCAATTCAGACTTTTTTCTCACAATTGTTCGTTTATATCTTGGAGTTTTGACTCGCAATTCTGACTTTTCTCAGATTTGTGAGATATATACTCGCAATTGAGGGTTATGAAGTCCAATTCTGAGGGGAAAAAAATTTGTATGTTTCATAACTCACATTTTTTGGGGGGGATGTTAAGTTTTATTTTTGGAGTGTTTCGTATGGAAGCTTGTTTCTGCCACTGAGAAAAGAGATCTAAACTTGCAAAAATAAATAATAATAATAATAATAAAATCCATTTATTTATTAACCAGTTTATTGATAATTCAAATGTTACCTGCATTTGGCACTTGGCAAATGTTAATTTTGGACACTGGGCTTATATATATGTATATGTGTGTCTAAATATTTATATAACCCACTAAATTTGTTGTATTTTTTACTCTGAAGTTATACATTAGATTTTTCTTGAGACATTTATCATTAACTTAAAATTCCCTGTTGTTAAAATTAACATATTCCTATGGTCTTTGCTATCTTGAGTTATGCAACTAATCTAATCTAATCTGAGAGTTTGGTTTCACACTGTCAACATTAAATACGGCTATAAACGAGAGAATACTACCTTTGTTCGCTGCACTTTTTCCACACTTGGTTCATTTGTTTCCTCTGCACAATATCTACACCATTTACTGAGTTCGGACCCAGAGTAACACATGTAAGTAGTTTTTCCCACATATTATGCTGATGAGGAAAATGTTTTACCTGTTATGCATACATAATTATTGTGTGTGTATGTGTATATATATATATATATATATATATATATATATATACACACACACACACATATGCATTGCCATGACAGGAATGAATATACTAAAATAACAAACAGTTGTATTAAATGGTAAAAATATCAAAATATCATTTTGTACTGTATTTTTGATCAAATAAATGCAGCCTTGATCTAAATTTGTGTGTGTGTGTGACTACATTTAGCAACACATAGGAATTTGTGTTTCAATCATTGTGGATTATATATGGATTTATGTTTCAGCTGTTTAACGCTTAAGCATTGATTTCATACATCAGATCTGATTTAGTGAGTTTATATTTTGGGTTACACTTTTTAATGTGTCCTTACAGTGTACTTATGCACTTAAGTATTGCGTAATATTTATTAACTGCGTGTACTTGCTATAAAGGTTGGGAGTAGGATTTGGTTTAGGGTTAGTTGTGTGTAATTATGCATAATTTATAGTTATTAACTGCATGTAACAAGGACGCTGTGTTACCATGTTTTGTATATTGCCTGTCAAGTAAATGTTCTCTGTGTGTCTCTCAGTGCAGGATGGCACGGAAGTCACTGCGCTGTCGCCTCAATGGTCTGGAGATCTCGCTCATAGTTCTCTTTCTCCTGATGACAGCAGTGTCAGTGGCGCTTATTGCGATCTTGGCCCTCAAATTGGAGTCAGAAAAACGTAATTACGTGTTTTAAGTAATTCTTCTGAACAGTAGACTTACACTTAGAAAAAAGGTTCAGTGGGGTTCTATGACCCCTAGGGTTCTAGACTCAATTTTATACATTCTCTTTAACATACGTCTTAAATGATTACATACTTTCACGTTTCATAGGTTATTTCAGTTTGTTTTTATAGTGACAAAGTATGTTTATGAGCTTTAATTCATAAAAATGTCATTAAAATCTAAATGAGTTCAAACTAAATCCATAAAATGCTCCCTTGACGTGAATTTATATGTGTTTTGTATATGAAGACCTGAGAAGAACCCTTTAAGCTTGTACAGTGTATACCTTTTCTACTAGAGTGTAAAATAAAACTTCATATTATTGACCAAACTGTATATTTCTTGAGCAATAATTTTTTCTCAGAGAGTGTTAGATTTTGTATCCCAACTGTCCATTCATAACCTTATTGAAACATCATATTGTGTCCGGTTTGATTGATTTTTTGCTCCAGAAGAAGTGACTCCAGAGGAACCGACCCCTACAGTGAATCCTCCAGAGAACCCGTATCTGATCGGTGTGGGACGCGCAGACTGCACTGGGCCTGTGGCTGATTTGCCTATGGTTAGTTTAATTTCTTCTTAGATTTTGGTCATTTGATTTTACTCCGAAGCAAATCTATTACCAGCCTTTCTGTTTGATTATAGGCGAGGGCTTTATGGAAGTTGATATTCATCAGTTGTTAGAGTCTGATAATGTTCATGGCTGTCCATTGATCCGATGTAATGATGAGGGACAGATAAGGCCTTTAAGACTGTTGTGAATACTGATGTTTTTGCATTTTCCTTCATGGGAAAGATGGGTTATGCCAACACCGAGCAGACGGCGCGAGGGATCCACACACGTCTGTTCAGTAGAGCTTTCATTGTGGATGACGGCAGTAAAAGAGTGGTGTTCGTCACTGCAGACATCGGCATGGTCTCTCAAAGACTGAGACTAGAGGTAGTGCACATTCACTGTCCTTATTATGGGTTTGGTCTTCTGTATTCAAGGTAAATGCATATATATAAAGCACTTCCATGAAAAATTGCATGTGGGTCAATGATGATGGCTCTATTAAAGGCACAATATGTCATTTTCGCCATTAGAGGCCGCTTATTCAAAACAAAGGCGTTGTCGTCTTCACCTCCACAGCCGATGGAAAGTAATCTGAAGGGCAGAAATCCTGTTCATGAATGAGCTAATCTATTAAAGCTATCTAACGTTACTGTGGTATGAAGCAGGGCGGGCCGAGAGCCACGGGAGCGGAACGAGGCCACTGGAGCAAATGCTGATGAAAGACACATGCGATTCACACCAATCTCGAGTCCATCAAAGCTTGTATTGCTTTATATTATATTGCTATTGCAATCATGCTATATATATTTAAGTGTATTGATAGTTATAACGCTATTCTACATTAGCTCAGTGGCTGCTATGAGACACTTGTTGCATTTTGCAGTAATCTAGATCGATATTAGTGAAACTGGAAATTTTATTTCTCTGGATTTGAACATTGTTGGAAACATTTGGGATAGTGTAAGTACACAAAGCAACAAAATATATACAATTGTTCTAGTGGTTTTTTTGATATTTTAATCTAAAAAAAATCTAAAAATCTTTCATATTGTGTCTTTAAGTTATTTCAAAGAAATGGCATGAAAATAATATATATATATATATATATATATATATATATATACAGTACTGTGCAAAAGTTTTAGGCAGGTGTGAAAAAATGCTGTAAAGTAAGAATGCTTTCAAAAATAAACTTGGTAATAGATTATATTTATCAATTAACAAAATGCAAAGTGAGTGAACAGAAGAAAAATCTAAATCAAATCCATATTTGGTGTGACCACCCTTTACCTTCAAAACAGCATCAATTCTTCAAGGTACACTTGCACAAAGTCAGGGATTTTGTAGGCATATAGTTAGGTGTATGATTAAACAATTATACCAAACAGGTGCTAATGATCATCAATTCAATATGTAGGTTGAAACACAATCATTAACTGAAACAGAAACAGCTGTGTAGGAGGAATAAAACTGGGTGAGGAACAGCCAAACTCAGCTAACAAGGTGAGGTTGCTGAAGACAGTTTACTGTCAAAAGTCATACACCATGGCAAGACTGAGCACAGCAACAAGACACAAGGTAGTTATACTGCATCAGCAAGGTCTCTCCCAGGCAGAAAATTCAAGGCAGACAGGGGTTTCCAGATGTGCTGTCCAAGCTCTTTTGAAGAAGCACAAAGAAACAGGCAACGTTGAGGACCGTAGACGCAGTGGTCGGCCAAGGAAACTTACTGCAGCAGATGAAAGACACATCATGCTTACTTCCCTTCGCAATCGGAAGATGTCGAGCAGTGCCATTAGCTCACAATTGGCAGAAAACAGTGGGACCCTGGTACACCCATCTACTGTCCGGAGAAGTCTGGTCAGAAGTGGCCTTCATGGAAGACTTGCGGCCAAAAAGCCATACCTCCGACGTGGAAACAAGGCCAAGCGACTCAACTATGCACGAAAACACAGGAACTGGGGTGCAGAAAAATGGCAGCAGGTGCTCTGGACTGATGAGTCAAAATTTGAAATATTTGGCTGTAGCAGAAGGCAGTTTGTTCGCCGAAGGGCTGGAGAGCGGTACACGAATGAGTGTCCGCAGGCAACAGTGAAGCATGGTGGAGGTTCCTTGCAAGTTTGGGGCTGCATTTCTGCAAATGGAGTTGGGGATTTGGTCAGAATTAATGGTATCCTCAATGCTGAGAAGTACAGGCAGATACTTATCCATCATGCAATACCATCAGGGAGGCATCTGATTGGCCCCAAATTTATTCTGCAGCATGACAACGACCCCAAACATACAGTGAAAGTCATTAAGAACTATCTTCAGTGTAAAGAAGAACAAGGAGTCCTGGAAGTGATGGTATGGCCCCCACAGAGCCCTGATCTCAACATCATCGAGTCTGTCTGGGATTACATGAAGAGAGAGAAGCAACTGAGGCTGCCTAAATCCACAGAGGAACTGTGGTTAGTTCTCCAAGATGTTTGGGCCAACCTACCTGCCGAGTTCCTTCAAAAACTGTGTGCAAGTGTACCTAGAAGAATTGATGCTGTTTTGAAGGCAAAGGGTGGTCACACCAAATATTGATTTGATGTAGATTTTTCTTCTGTTCACTCACTTTGCATTTTGTTAATTGATAAATATAAACTATTAACATGTCTATTTTTGAAAGCATTCTTACTTTACAGCATTTTTTCACACCTGCCTAAAACTTTTGCACAGTACTGTATATATATATATATATATATATATATATATATATATATATGTATGTACACTCACATATATGTATGCATGTATGTATATGTATTGCTTTTCTCTATGGCAGTTTTTTTTTTTTGAGAAAGAACCTGGAGAAAAACCAGTATATAAATGTGAGTGTGTGTGTGTGTGTGTGTGTATATATATATATATATATATATATATATATATATATATATATATATATGTATATGTAATATTTATTAATATGTTATACCACTTGACATTTTTGGAGTGATTAAAAAAAATTTTGGTAAAAATTTGTATAAACAAAATTAATACAAGGATCTTCCAAATCTAAGAATCTGATTCATGTGTTTCAGACTAGACTTTCTCCTTATGATCCTCCCTAGCATCTACTTATTTGTCTTTGTCTCATTCCATTTCAGGTTTTTCAACAGCTAAAGGGGAAATACGGAGACCTGTACAGACAGGACAATGTGGTCATGAGTGGCACGCACACACATTCAGGCTTGGGTGGCTATTTCCAGTACACACTCTTTATGATCACCAGTAAAGGCTATATCAAGCCATCTATACAAGCCATCGTCAGTGGAATAGTCAGGGTATGCTTTTACTGACAAACTCTCATTTCAAATACATTCCTGATATGTTTGCCTATATAATGCTTAATGCTTTTAAGGTTTGTTAAATGCCTTTAACATGTCACTGATAATGATTTCTATGCTCTTTGTCAGAGTATTGATATAGCTCATAGGAATTTGAGACCGGGGCGAATATTCATAAATAAAGGACAACTAGTCGACAGCAACTTGAACAGAAGCCCACATTCATACATGAATAACCCTGAGGAGGAGAGGAACAGGTTTGTTTGTTTACTGATAAGTGATCATATTGATCCAGAAACTGAAATCCCACCAGTATCAGAAATTGACTTTTACTATTATTATTATTAATTTTATATGAATATTTGGTAACACTTTAAGTTAAAGGATTATTTCACTTTCAAACAAAAATTATCTCAAGCTTTACTCACCCACAAGCCATCCTAGGTGTATATGACTTTCTTCTTTCTGATGAACACAATCGGAGAAATATTAATAAATATCCTGATGCATTCAGGCTTTATAATGGCAGTATGCGTTACCAAGCGGGTATGAGCTGAAGAAAGCGTCTGCATTAATTTGTAACGTATTTCATTACATTACTCAAGTTTAGTAACTTAATCTAAATACTTTAGAATACTTTGGAATACTAATAAGTGTGGAACAAACACAAAAAAGGTCATTGCGAGTTTTTATCTCACAATTCTGACTTTTTCCCTTAGAATTGTGTGATATAAACTCGCAATATTGAGAAAAGTCAAAATAATGACATATAAACTCACATTCTAAATTCACAATTGCAAGGAAAAAAAGATTATATCTGATATCTCCCAATTCTGACCTTATAACTTGCAGTTGTGAGTTTAAAACTCGCAATTCTGAGAAAAAGAAGTCAGAATTGTGAGGGGAAAAAACTAATTGTGCGAAAAAGTTGCAGTGACCTTTTTTACAATTATAAAATGACTCACAAACAACTATCAGAAAATATGAAAACAGTCGAAAACATGAAACTTAACTGCTTTTTAAGACTGTCAGAGTCAGAGAATCACCAATCGCTGTTTAAATGACATTAAAATTCAAAGTAATCACTTTGGTAATCTAAAACACTTTTCAGATGTAACTGTAATCTGATTACCACCCATTTAAAATGTAACTGTAATGAAATACAATTACTTAAATTTTGTATTTTAAATACGAAACTAAGTTACTTGTATTTCGTTCCTCCCCAACCCCGCATCTGAGACAGTAAATACAGATTTCTGACAGCTGAAAGTCACTACAAGTTGATTTATTAATCTGTTTCCAACCTAGATATGAATTCAACACAGACAAGCAGATTGTCATCATGAAATTCACAGATCTGGATGGGGATGGTATGGGGTTGCTCAGGTATGATATACCTTTTACATCAGAAATCATTGCAAACAAGCTTGACTTCTGCCAAATATACAAATTGCATGGATAACTACTGCATCGGTAATCAATTTATTGGCTTTGCATCTGCCCTCAGCTGGTTTGCCGTCCATCCGGTCAGTATGAATAACACCAACCGCATGGTGAGCTCGGACAACCTCGGCTACGCCTCTTATGCCTTCGAGCAGGAGAAAAACATTGGCTTTCTACCCGGTGAGGTAAAAGGTCAACCTTCTAATTAGTCCTTCTCCCTCTGAGCACCACCATCAAGGTTAATTGATTGTCTTTATTAGTTGTAATCGACTCGAAGATTACTCAAGGACGTTTGCCGTTCAATAAAGTCAATACTTGCATTAAGAATGCTGTAAAACTGGAGGAAGTTTAATGAAGATGGTTAATGAATCCTGTTGTTATGACAGAATATGAAAAATATGTTTGCCGTGGAAACTAAACAGAAGATAAGATTTCTGTTGTTTATATCTTTATTAGGCTTTTTGAGTTGTGGATGGTTTGAAAAGCGCAGTGCTAACGCCTCACCGTCTGTTTATTTCCAGGGTCCTTTTGTTGCTGGATTTTCTTCCAGTAATCTTGGAGATTCATCTCCCAACATCCGTGGTCCCGTCTGCGTGAACACGGGCGAGAAGTGTGACTACCTCAACAGCTCCTGCCCAGTTGGTGGAGTGAGTTGTTGTTATATATACATGCTGTACTGTAAGCTGTATCAATAGGGTTGTGCACCATATACTGTCAAATTGATCTGAGGGTTGCTTTAATTTTTACACACATGTGGTATTTCCAGAAACGATATTTCAATGTCTTAAGTGCCACAGATTGCTATTTGTATTTTTCTAATTCTTTAGTTTCTCTCAAAATTTGAAACTAGAAAACTCTTATGTTGTGTGATTGACTTTTTTAAATTTATTTATCTTATAGACATACACTATTGGCCAAAAGTTTGAATAATTAAGGTTTTTAAATGTTTTTGTCTCTAAACAAGTATCTTTTTTTTGTTGACAGTAAAAACAGTAATGTTGTGAAATATTATTTTAAAATAAAATAACTGTTTGCTATTTTAATATATTTTAAAAAGGAATGTCACTTTTCAGCATTATTACTCTTCAGTCACATAATCCTTCAGGAATCATTTTAATATTCTGATTTAATTACTATCAGTCATTACTGCTGCCCGATTATTAATAATGGTTCTTATTATTATCGTCAATGTTGGAAACCTTTTTGCTGCTTAATATTGTGTGGAAACCATGACAACATTTGTTTAAAATAGAAAGCTTTTGTTACATTATAAATGTCTTTACTGTCACTTTTGATCAATTAATTGCATTTTTTTAAGAATAAATGTATTATTTAATTAATTTCCAATTATTATTATTATTTTATACTCATCCCAGACTTTGGAATGGTAATGTGTCACAGTTTTTACAAAAATATCAAGCAGTAAAAAAAAAAAAAAAATCAGCATATTAAAATCGATTTCTGAAGAATCATGTGACACTGAAGAATGGAGTGATTTATACTGAAAACTCTGTGTGTGTGGTCCTGGTAAAAATGGTAATAACAGAATTATGAGATGAATTATGAATTATGATCCATCTATCATCTCTGTCTGTGTGTCTCATCCGTCCATCCATCCATCAAAAATGTTCAACCTTGAATTTCAAAATGATTGTAGACACCAGTTCTAATTCACATGTGCCGTTCAACAGAAAAAAGCATGCATAGCTTTTGGACCGGGTGAGGACATGTATGAAAGCACCAGGATCATAGGAGAGAATATGTATAAAAAAGCTAAGGTGTGTGTCACTTGTCATATTGCTTGATCCTGATGAGTATCTGTGTGGCATGAGTGTTTCTTCACCTAGTGAATTTGTTCTGCAGGAGCTGTACAGCAGTGCAAAGCAGGAGTTGCACGGGCCGGTTTACGGCGCACATCAGTGGGTCAACATGACTGATGAGACTGTCCCGTTAAACTCCACTCATACAGTGAGTACAGGGTTCCTGTGCACAAAATATGGTTATGAGACCAGGACCATGCACTAAGAAAGCAGTAGAGTCAATTTTATTTCATCATGTTGACTTTATACATTTAGATAATTATATGTGTAAGCAGAAGGCTAGACACCTGCTATCTCTTTTTAAACTAGGTAACTTTACCATAATTTCATGCAAGGATATAGGAAGGGATGTGACATAATGATCCATAAAGTGCAGTTTACATTGAACAAACTTCACTCACAGAAATTTAATCTAATTAATCTACCTAAACAATTATTACTACCTCAAAAGGACAATTTTATACAACTAAAAAAAGTCACAATTGCAAGTTTATATTCTGATTTTGTTTTTTTCTCGCAATTCTGACTTTTTTTCCCTCTCAGAATTGTGAGAAATAAACTCGCAATTGTTTGTTATAATGTCCAATTGTGCGGAAAAAAGGACTCAGAATCGCGAGTTTATATCTCAAAATTCTGACTTTATAACATGCAATTGCAAGTTATATAAACTCACAATTCTGTTTATACCTAGACAGCAACATAATGTGGCCCAGATCCGGCTCACATCTGGTGCATGTGGATTACTCACGGACCAGATGTGGGCCGGATCTGGACCGACAGTATATTGCTGTCACGGAAAGTTTATCTCACTATTCTGACTTCATAAGACACAATTGAGAGATTATATCACGCAATTCTGACTTTATAAGATGCAATTGCGTGTTTATATCATGCAATTCTGACTTTATAACCCGCTTAAGCTGTCTTCATGTACTACGACTGTGATATTAACCGACCAAACTCACTAAACATCATACTAATAAAGTATACTATGTTCGATAAATCAGATGCGATCATATTCTGGGCTTATCGGATATTTTTTTGTACATAACATAAATAATTAGTATGATGTTTAGTGAGTTTGGTTTTTAAAATCATTATCTTAGTAGGTACATTAAGCCACATGAAGTGTTTTTCACAATAAGCATTTTAAAATGTCCCCGCTCAAGGGCGGAGTTTATATCTCGCAATTCTCAGAAAAAGTCAGAATTGCGTGATAACTCGCAAATTGCGAGGAAATAGTCAGAATTGCGACTTTATAACACGCAATTCTGACTTTTTAATCATGCAATTCTGACTTTAACTAGCAATTCTGACTTTATATCCTGCAATCTCACAATTCTGATGCAAACTTGCAATTGCGAGAAAAAAGTCAGAATTGTGAGATAAAATGTCGAATTTACCTTTAATTTTTATTAAGTGGCGGAAACAAGCTTCCATAGGTTTTTGTGATGTAAACAATTAAACGAAGATCTATCAAATAACTTTTGAAATTTTAATGTAAGCATTAACCTATGCAATGCCACTGAAAACCAAAGTGACACATTTCAGAGAGAAAAATAACTGTGCATAAGTGTGCACACCCCTGAACTTATACTTAGATGAAGCACCCTTTGAACCAGAAAAATGAAAACAGTTTCTGTCACCAGGGACGGACGTGTAAACCTGCTCTGGGTCACAGTTTTGCAGCTGGTACAACCGATGGAGGCGGCGAATTCAACTTCATACAAGGTAAGGAGAAGAGTCTCAGAAAAATATACCTATGTCACAAGCTTGGCAAGTACTTTGCCAGTTCTTATCATTGGTTAGTGGTTACATTTTTATAAATATAGTTGTTTTTTCCTGTGACCAGGGGATACTGATGGAGACCCTTTCTGGGATGGCATTAGAGATGCGCTTGTGGGACCCCCGTCCAACGAGACCATGGCTTGTCATCAGCCTAAACCAATCCTCTTCAGCACAGGGGAGGTACGAGGATGAGTAGAGCTAATAAATGGAATTAGAGAATCTGATATACAATACATTATCCTTTGTTATTATTAGGCTATGCCAATCACTCCAGGCATATTTTACACAATGTTTGACAATGGGTAAAGGAAAGTACTCATAAGACACACTTGATTGTTTTATTTGTTTCAAAATAATGACAGTAATTGCTGTTTTGATGCAGATGGATTCACCTCTCCCATGGCATCCAGCCATTGTGGATGTTCAGATCATCACTATTGGCTCTTTAGCCATAGTTGCAGTCCCAGGAGAATTTACGTGAGTTCTGTTGATACGCAAAAGCAGCAGCGGTATTATTATAGGAAAAAGTGGCTCCATAACCAGTCAATTTTATTCAACTCGAGTTGTCTTCAATGTTCTAGAACCATGTCAGGGAGAAGGATACGGGAGGCAGTCAAAAAGGTGAGAACCGCACATACACTCCCGGTCAAAAGAATAATTAGGATTTTTAAAATATTTTTGAAAGAAGTCTCAACAAGGCTCCACTTGTCTGATCCAAAACTGTAGTATTGTGAAATATTACAATTTAAAATAACTGGTTCCAACTTTTATTCATTTCATTTGTCCTGTGATGGCAAAGCTAAATTTTCAGCATCATAACTCCAGTCTTAAGTTTCAAAAAATCATTCTAATATCCTGATTTGCTGCTCAGTTATTAATAATGGCCATTATTATCAATTATGAAAACAGCTTTTGCTGCATAATATTTTTGTGGAAACTGATACATTTTTTGTAACATTTTATATGTCTTTACTGTCAATCAATTTAATACATCCTTGCTGATTTTTTCCACCTTTCTTTCTTTCTTTCTTTCTTAAATATTACTTACCCCAGACTTGTGAATGGTAGTGTAATTTCATTAGTATAATTTCCACAAAAATATTAAGCAGTGAAAACTTGAGTAAAACTACAATCTCATTATTCTCCCTTTCGTGTATTTAATATATTCAACATTTGATGGAATCAAACCTGCCAGAAAAGGTTTATTACTGCCTCAAAAAGACAATTTAAACAACTAAGTTTATATTCTATATTATATTACAACCAAGTTTATATTCAGACTTTTTTTCTCTCTCAGAATTGTGAGAAATAAACTCGCAATTGTTTGTTATAATGTCCAATTGTGCGGGAAAAAGGACTTGTGTTTTTTCCTCAGAATTGCAAGTTTATATCTCAAAATTTTGACTTTATAACATGCAATTACAAGACAGCAACATAATGTGGCCCAGATCCGGCCCACATCTGGTGCATGTTGATTACTCACGGACCAGATGTGGGCCGGATCTGGACCGACACTATATTACTGTCACGGAAAGTTTATCTCACAAAACTCACTAAACATCATGTTCAATAAATCCGATGCGATCATATTCTGGGCTTATCAGATTTTTTTTTATACATAACATACATTATTATTATGATGTTTGGTGAGTTTGGTTTTAAAATCATTGTCTTAGTAGCTACATTAAGCCACATGAAGTGTTTTTCACAATAAGCATTGACACACCATTTATGATTATGAATTAGATTCTTCAAAAAAAAAATTTTTTTTAAACTTTTTACTGTATTCAGCTATGCTAAACACATGCATTACATGACTTTCATAGGAGCTGGAAGTGCAAGAGTCTTTTACTAACGCAGAGGTTGTTGTCGCTGGTCTCTGCAACATATACACCCACTACATCACTACATATGAAGAGTATCAGGTATATATGCTTCAGTTTTAGTTGACCATTCACCATCATAATACAGTCATGGTATCAACACAGTACTCCAAGGTACAAAAACGTCAAAACGTCTTTTTCTTCTACTCTTACAGATCCAGCGATATGAGGGCGCATCTACCATTTTTGGCCCTCACACTCTCTCGGCTTATATCCAGCGCTACAGAGGACTGGCCAAAGCTATTGCTCATGTAACTCTCCATCTTTCATTGCCTTGCAGTCATTTGTAACTTTTTGATGAGCTGAAATGATCTGACGAATGAACCAATCTTCTGCAGGGAACAATAGGAGAGTTGCCCAAGGGTCCCGAACCCCCTTTTTTTGACGAAGACAAGCTTTTTAATCAAGTGAAGGACCCTGTGGCAGATGTAGCACCAGCTGGCACCACCTTTGGTGATGTCTTACAGGACGTTAACCCTGTCTATAAAGTGGTACGTCAATAATTGTGCTGTACAGTAAAGGAAATGGTCACATTTATCATTATTCAATGGAATTTTCTGGGTGAAATCCAGTCATTTTAATAGAAATCCATGCGTTCAGAAGTTTTGCATAAAAGCGAATAAGATCCTTTATGCAGATTTCACTCATGTTCAACTTGGTCATGTGAATTCGCTATGCTGACCAGCAGAAAACTGCTTGTTTTTAAAGTAACTGCTGTGTCGGCAGTGCATCAAACATCACTCCACTATTGACAGTGGAACTTTTTGCCCGCCAAATTTCCCTGAAATATCACTGTGACTAATATTTTGCTGAAAATTCTGACTTTATAACATGCAATTACAAGAAAGCAACATAATGTGGCCCAGATCCGGCTCACATCTGGTGCATGTGGATTACTCACGGATCAGATGTGGGCCGGATCTGGACCGACACTATATTACTGTCACGGAAAGTTTATCTCACTAAGACACAATTGAGAGATTATATCATGCAATTCTGACTTTATAACCCGCTTAAGCTGTCTTCATGTACTACGACTGTGATATTAACAGACCAAACTTGCTAAACATCATACTAATAAAGTATACTATGTTCAATAAATCCGATGCGATCATATTCTTGGTTTATCAGATTTTTTTTTTGTACATAACATACATTATTAGTATGATGTTTAGTGAGTTTGGTTTTAAAATCATTATCTTAGTAGCTACATTAAGCCACATGAAGTGTTTTTCACATATCACTGTGACTAATATTTTGCTGAAATGTGTGAACTAGTGAATGCTAAGCTTGCAACATACTTAAAGGCATAGTTCACCCAAAAATGAATACGCTGTCATTAATTACTCTCCCTCATGTCGATCCAAACCCGTAAGACTTTCTTTCATCTTTGAAACACAAATGAAGATCTTTTTTATGAATTCTGAGAGCTTTTTGACCCTCCATAGACAGCAACGTAACTGACGCTTTGACGCTTCAAAAAGTTCGTAAAGAGATCATAAAACTAATCCATATGAATTGAGCAGTTTAGTCCAAATTTTATGAAGAAACTCGATCATGAACAGATTCAAGTCACACGTTTGCTTGATGCGTGCGAGAAACAAAGAGGTTCATTCTCGTGTATCACGCAGCAGTTTGAGCTTCCGCAAGAGGTTTGTGTTCCCTGAGCCTAAATTAAATCATTATATAAAGCGATTGAGTGTCTTCGGAAAATTTGGATTAAACCACTCAATTCACATGGATTAATTTCACAATCTCTTTATGAACTTTTTGAGGCATTAAAGTGGTAACGTAGCTGTCAATGGAGGGACAGAAATCTCTCGGATTTCATCAAAAAGATCATCATTTGTGTTCCGAAGTTGAACGGAAGTCTTACTGGTTTGGAACGACATGAGGATGAGTAATTAATGACTAAATTTGCATTTTTGGGTGAGCTATGCCTTTAAGCTTGCTATTATAAATTGAAATGTGATTTATTTATTCTAAAGGGAGAAATTGCATCCGTCACATTTGTCGCTGGAAACCCAAGACACTCTGGAGATATTGTGAGTTCTTTAGAAGCAGTAACTGTACAGTAATCTTTTGCAAAACACGCTCTTTTATGCATGAGATATAACTAATCTCTGGTGATTATGATATCAGAGAGATAGGACATTTGTCACTGTGGAGCTGTTTCACAACGACACCGACACATGGGAAATAGTTCACACGGATGCATCGTGGGAAACAAGGTAATGTTGTTTCTACAAGCTCTCTATACAAAACATGCTGAAGTTTTTTTTTTATGCTTTCTGTGCTCATGTTTACATCTTATTGATTTGTATCATTCTATACTTTTACTTTGAGCTTGTGTTGATGAAGCCGTCTTAAAGCTGACATTATCTCTCAAGGTCTTTCCCCCGATAAGGCAAATGCTGAGTCAATTATTATGTACCCAATTCAATCCTCAGGGCGAAATCCATGCACGATCCTATAGGAATTGTAGATTACAGTCTGTAAATGTATACTGACATAACTTGCAAAGTCAGTAACACTGGAACTGAGAAGTTTTATTTCGCTGAATCTGAGCGTAGAACCAAATCTTTGTCACAAAGGGAAAAAAAAAAACGTTAAATAAAAATTGGTGGCCTACTATAATATAGAAGCAAAGATTGTCACTTATTTTGTGTTTGTGTGTGTAACTAGGTTTCACTGGATTAAAGGAATTGCCGGCCGGAGTCAGTCAAAAGTGGAATGGCACATCCCGCTTACAGCGCAAACAGGAACCTACCGGATTCAACACTTTGGACACTACAAACAATCCATGGATAACAACACCATCACACCATATGTGGGCACTTCTGATGCTTTCAAAGTCACCAGAAGTTTTTACTACTTTTGATCAGTGTATCACTGAAGAAGAACATTAGACGCTGTGGAATATTATCTGTTCAGTGCTCAGTTAACAGTGTCCATCTGTAAACTAATGTTGTTAGCTGAGGTAAACGTTCATATGCAACAAGAGCATATGTCAAAAGCACAAACTTTGACCTTTCTGGTGAAATAGTTGTTTGGTAAAGTAGCCGATGTTTTCCAGTCCTAGCTTCTGATCGGTCTCTACTACTAAAATACACTGTATAGCATTCACAATACTGTACAGCACACATAGAGGCAAGCTATTAAAGTTAGGTAGGTATGTCTTCTGAATGTATTTAATAAAATCATGTAGGCCTATTCATTTGAATGTGTGTCCTTTCATTTTAATTATACAGTAAGTGTTTTATAAAAGTAGCAAATTCTTAAGTAGCAAATAAAACAAAAAAAGTTTGTTTTGAAGAATAACCAGTTTTAGTAATAATAAGTTATGGGTTTGGAATGACATGGGGGGGGGGGGGGGTGTAAATGATGAAGAATTAAATTATTTTTTCTGAACTATCCCTTTAAGAAATATTGTGTTTTTGTGACAAGTCATCTAACATCTAGGCTACTCAATAGTTTTCCTTTTTTTTTTTTTAAGTGTTTTAATTATTCATGGTTGTCCCCCTCAATATTTTCCTCCATGTTGAAATAACGTGACCTGCTGTGTTTCACTAAACGTTGGTCCTCATGCTCATTTGTTCGGTGGCCCAGTAGTGTACAACACAATGAAATTAAAAAAGCAAGCATAAGTTCACAACACATCGAAATAAAGCCACAACACAAGGGAAATGCTCCCGATCGGGGGCTCTCGGAGCTGGATAAAGTTAGATTTTCTTGCCACTTTTCAAGAGTCGATAGTCTTTTATCAATACCATGATTAGTTTTAAGTATGTAAACATTGTATATCTACATGAAAAATCACCTTCTTGCACAATACCTTCATATTTATACCTGTGAATGATTTGACATGATGAAGGGAACGTCTGCCAATTCCACCAAATGGTTAAAACTAATAATTTGTATTCTTACAATAACTTTGTTTTAACATTTATAAACAGACATGTTCAAATTCCAAACCTTGTTAGTTCTTGTTGGTAAGACTGACTTTCTACAGTTGAAATTGTGCCACTACCTCCTTTTATGTACACTACACAATTTATTTTTATAAAAATGTTTTTACTGTAATTCATTTTAAGTAATTCCAAAGCTTGTAGGTTTCTATTGGTAAGACTGACTTACTAGAGGTGAAAGTATGCGCTGTACGTATTGTCGAAATGTCACCTGTAGTAAGTCAGTCTTACCAATAGAAACCTACAAGCTTTGGAATTACTTAAAGTGAATTACAGTAAAAACATTTTTATAAAAATAAATTGTGTAGTGTACATAAAAGGAGGTAGTGGCACAATTTCAACTGTAGAAAGTCAGTCTTACCAATAGAAACCTACAAGCTTTGGAATTTGAACATGTCTGTTTTTAAATGTTAAAAATCATTTTAATGAATACAAATTATTAGTTTTAACCATTTGGTGGAATTGGCAGACGTTCCCTTCATCATCTGTCAAATCATTCACGGTATAAACATGAAGGTATTGTGCAAGTAGGTGATTCTGAATTAATATTTCATGTAGATATACAATGTTTACATACTTAAAAACTATTCATGGTATTGATATAAAGCTGGACTCTGGAACAGTGGCAAGGAAATCTAACTTTATCAAGCTCGTCGGCAGAATTTCCGTTGTGTTGTGGCTTGATTTTGTTGAGTTGTGCTTTTTAAATTTCATTGTGTTGTGCACTACTGGGCCACAGTACATTTAGGGTATGGGACACAGTTTTTACCGTGCTTCATCAGCGGAGACAACGGGAGAATCACAACGGGAGACAAAGACGAAACACAAGTGTAAACATCGTTATGGCGTTGCAGGTGATTAATTACTGTGTTCTCTCAAAAACTCGCTAGTTTTATAAGTGTAATTTACATAAAACTCTGAAAACCTCCCTGAAGAGTTGGTATCACTGCAATGTCTAACACCATTGTGTGTGAACGCTAGCTAGCATCGCTAAAACAAAAACAAACAAACAAAAACACTAGCCTACTTAATGCTAGTTTCATGGCGCTTCAAAGTGTGTCACAAATAACATACACACACACAACAGTTTTGAAGTTTTGAATTTGGTTTATTGATGGTTAGTTGATTTACTTGAATTATAATTTCACAACTCTCTTACTCTGTAGCACTATGAAGCTCTCAGCTTATTTTTTTCCCTGACGATGCCCGTCCAATTCTTCCTCCAGTTCGCAGAGACAATAAATTATTTCAAACAGTCTATGATCGAAAAACAAAGTTCATATATAAACAGAGCTGGAATTCAGGTATAAAAATAAGTTCTAAGTGCTACACAAACGTTAATACTGTCACCTTCAAGGCATTTTATATTTATCAAAAATGTGTCTATGTGGGGGTAAATTCAGGTTGTTTGGCTCATTTTTTTCCCAAGTCATCTCAATGTGTCCCAATCACCCTGAATTCACCCTATTTGTGCTCTCATATTCCCCACTTACAAAAAGAATGAAGTGGGAAATATTAGTAGCAAGCCTGTAAATATAAAATATAGCAAAACTAACTAACAAAGTGTCAACCATATCTAAAATAATCCTAAAACATGCGGATGCATACAAAAGCGTATGAAAGCATACGATCTGTTAAAACTCTCTGTACTTCCGTGTTAATGTAAATACTGAAAGAAAACCAACACAAAAACAAGCTACTTTAAATACAACTTCATACCAAAGATTACTAAAGTAAATGTCTGGATAAAAGTTTTACTGTGTGTTTCAAAATTACCTATATTCAACTGTAATGATTCAATGTAAAAGGCAGTCATTCAAAGGCAGCATCGAACAAGGGTCCAGCCTAAATTTTTGTAATTTAGATGATTTAAAAGCAAGTAAAAATCATAGTTAAGATCTGATTCGGTCACCATTCTGGACGACCACAAATTATGACACAAGTAATGTTTCAATCAAGGCAATTAATGCCATGACAAACAGCAATAAATCATAAAACAAAAATGGACATTTTTTCTGAAAACGTTTGGGATTGAGTTGTGTTCCTGAGTTAAGTCAAAAGTTGACTCGTATTCTTCAACGTCGTAAAAATGCTCATAAAACACTTGGGAAGAAATAATGTTATCATAACTCTGAAGAATCACTACTAAACATATAAACATGAAAGAATACATAGAACAGATTAACACAAAAATGACAGAGACTGTTAGTTAGGGGTATTAAAACACTCCATATCCATCTCCACGGGCTGCCACGGCAAAGGCCGGGTAACCCTCGTAGGTTGCATAGGCAGTCAGGTCTTGACCCAAAGAAACAGCCTGTTTCAGCTGGGTAGCAGTGGTGCTGGCAATTGTATAACCTGTTAAACCAAAAGGAAAAGAGTCAGAGCAAAATAACTGTTGAAAAGCAAAAAAAATGTTAACCCTAGAATACCACTCCATTTATAAAGCATGGTAATAGATCATTAAAAAGAGAGTGGTTAGAGTTAATATACTCCATTATAACAGAATTGACCCTTCGCAAAACAACGTATGAAACGGTTTCATAATTAAAATATTGTAATTTTTTTAAATACCGTACAGTGGCTCCTTAATGTGTCGAGATCCTTCAAGCAGCTCGTGAACTGATCATCTCTTCATACTAGTTCATTTATAGCATCAAATAAACGTGAATGAACATCAGAAGGAATGTTGTTTCAAGTGCGGAAAGACGTGAGTACACACAATATTTCAAGTTCACCAACGTTAATTTACTAATTCCCCCGACTGCTCTGTGGGGCAAAATGGCGGATTCGGGGTTATGATCGGTCAGATCGCCTGTCAATCAAACTGTTTGCGAAGGGTCAGTTAGGATCACAGTAAAATAAGTATCAGTCTTACAGACCTCACATACCTGGGAATGCAGCAGCGACGGCCGCCGCGGCGGAAGCGTCAGCGCCCTCTGTCTGAACACCGAGGATCTGCAGAGTGTGTTCGGCTGCGTGCAGCTTTGCCTCGTCCATCGATGCACAGAGCTTGGCGGGGGTGAACGGGTGTCTGATTGGGTGCACAGAGAGCAACAGTGGTGAAATTGCTAATGTATAAACACATTTTATGTGCTGTTGAGAAAAATAGCGTATAGAGTAAGAGACTATTTAAAGGGTTAGTTCATCCAAAAATGAAATTTCTCCTTCAAAAGACCTTCGTTCATCTTCAACACAAATTAAGATTTTTTTTTTATTGATGAAATCCGAGTGTTTTCTGAAGCACCCATTGGCATGAACGTCACTGCAACTTTCAAGGCCCAGAAACGTAGTCCATGTGACTACAGTGGTTCAACCTTAACGTTATCAAGCTTTTTCTGGCCAAAAACGAAACTAACAAACGCCGGCTCATTACTGACTAGCTCCTGCGTCAGCATCACAGGCATGCGACGTGTTGCTCGCGTGAACCGTGTCGGCCAATACTGAGCCGCCATTCTGATGTAGAACCCAGAAGTGCTGCACTCGGTTTATATTTACATTTATTCATTTGGCAGACGCTTTTATCCAAAGCGACTTACAAGTGAGGACTAGCTCATCCTTTGTTAAGACCTTACCGACTCATCAGCCAGTGGCACATATCCCAACAAACCGTCCCATACCGGCGTGATCAAAAAGATCTTAAACTAGATGGAACTAGATTAAATATTTGGACTGTTGCGATTCCAAATCGGTTTAATGACCTGTAACTGAGGAGAACTGGCCCCCCGACTAAGCCTGGTTTCTCCCAAGGTTTTTTTTCTCCATTTGTTGGAGTTTTGGTTCCTTTGGCTTGCTTAAGTTGGGGACACTTGCTTGATATCCAGCAGTGTTTTTGATTTGCCTGCATTGGCGCCGTTGTATGTGAACTGAGCTGAGCCTGACGATTACGTCCCTGTTTTCTGCAGTGCTGATATACATAAATTAACTAGACTAATAACTACTGATATTTGCAACGGAATGAATCAATAATGTATAGAACAAGCTGCACAATGACACCATTTTCTTATTAATGTAAAGCTGCTTTGCCACAATTTGCATTGTAAAAAGCGCTATATAAATAAAGATGACTTGACTTGAGGAATACAATTGGCGATTCATCATGAAGAGGCAAATAGACATAGGAAGTGCTCACAATACAAGTTTCAGACATTGTTCAGAGTAGTATGAGCTAGAATAGGAGGGATAGAAAAGAATAGTTTCATGATGGGGCTAAGTGCTTGCGAAAGAGATGAGTATTCTCGTCGCTTTATAGCATTAAGGTTGAACTGCACTATTTTAACAATGTCTTTACTGCCTTTCTGGGCCTTGAAAGTTGCAATGACACTGCTGCCTATGGGTGGTTCAGAAACCAAAAACACGAAATGAACGAAGGTCTTACAGGTTCGGAATGACAAGAGGATGAGTGAGTAATGACAGAATTTTCATTTTTTGCGTGAACTAACCCTTCGAGTTTATATTGACAGAAGCTGGAAGTGTTGTTTCCATGCATTGCCACATGTCCTGTATGACTGAAGAGTGTTAATTTCAACTCTGAGTTCATAATTGTTACTGATGAAAATACTTTATACAATACATTAATTCACTAATCGCCATATTCTATTACCTTGACTATAATAAAATGGCAGTCAGGAGGAGAATTCAAAATGAAGTTTTAAAGCTCAGACATGATTTTTTTCCATAACTCAAACAAAATGATGGTGGTTCCGGCATAATGTGAACGCATCAAAGGTGAGTATCTGAGGGTACTTTCAAATCGAAGCAGCCTTCATGTTCTTCATGTGACTGTAATGCACAAAAAATCTATCTAGGTTGGAAGTTCACTAGGTTTTAGGTAGACATGACTAATGCGAGTATGGTTGAAGCAGAGGTTTATGACGTACATATTTGGATATTGAGTTGCCAGAGCAGGGATAGTGATTTTGTAAAGGAACAGTTGCCTCTGATCTGGTCCAATAGCAGAGTGAAGCTGGTAAACAGGTTGTCCCCAGTTATTTTTTTGGCAAATATCCTCCAAGATCTGCAAAAACAGGCACAATAATCCTTGGAGAAATGTGTCTTGAAAACGCCCTCCTTTAAAATCCACAAGTGATCTTTGCAGTGAGGTTATGAGTGTACCTGTGGGGCGTGTTTGATGCCTTGGGGCTTCAGAGTGACTGGGTTCATGGGCGTGAGCTCCATGCCAGGCAGAAGATCATAGAGTTTGTCTTCAGGGCGTTTGTCTGTCTTGAGTTGGTATGTGGCGCAGCCACGACCCACGCCTGCATAGGCGAGGTATCCTCGCCCGCCCAAACCACGTACGCCCGCAGCCCCTACAGGTACATTCATGTAAATTTCTAGGAATGCAAGAAGGCATTAAGTCGAATCAAATCACCAGAAATCACCCAGGTTTCAATCAAGACTCAGAGAAACTGATCATCACAGATATATTCCAAGCCAGCACATTACAGAAGCTGCATCTCTGATTCTTTAATCTGATTATAACTTTGATAGATTTGACAGACTTGATTTTTTTGTATCCCATCCATTCCGAATAATATATTATTGTCACTGGACTGTAATATGCAGGCATGGATAACAAATTCAAATGCTAGATGGGACAAGCAAATAACAGTATAACAGAATATATCGTGTTTAAGGTCACATGCAAAGAAGATGTAAATATATTTTTGAACTGCTGTAATAACACATTGTGTAAAGATCTTTCGTTACCAAGTACTTTGGCCTCTGAAGTCAACATGAAATAAAAATGTGTGCAATTTGCACAATTTTATTGTGCAGAATTCATCAGTACATGTTACTAAAAAATAAATAAAATAAAAGAACTTTTGTTCCAAATAAAACACCTGACTCCATTCAGGTACATGATTTCATTCAACCAATAAGGTTCCTGTTGTTTTTTCTTCTCTCATTTAATATGCCAGTTTTCTCATTATGAATGTAGAATATGATATTTTCATGTTGACTTTAATATGCCTGTATTACTTGATTTTTTTCTAAAGATATAAATTGGATCTTTTTGGTTATTAAACAGAACGATTTTATATATTCATTGAGAATCACTGCGTTTTTAGCAGATAATTCACAAGCGTGATTCACAGTTACAGAATGAAATTTGTTTGGAGATGATTGTCACACCTTAAAAATCTGGAATAGATTTCAACAAATGAATCGGTTTACCCACCTCTCACAGAAGGTGAGCGCACCAGCCCCCTGGTACTTATGTGTCCTTTGGTACTAGGGAAGCGGAATTGATTTGGGATGGTTGTGTATGCATGGGGGGCGTAGAATATTGGTGCTCCTAGGTAGGCAGCTGAGGGGTCATACATTTGGCCCACAGTGTAAGCATAGTCTCCTTGGAGCAGAGCACCGCCACGACCCCCCGTTCCTCGGGTGTACCGCACATAGCTGTCCTTATCCACAGGCTTGGCTAACGTGACCTCGATGGGAGAACCGTCAATGACCTGGAGGGACAGCGTTTGATTATGCTGCATTTTCTTTTTTCATAATGAGTAGATTTTCCTCAAATCAGATTTCAGTTAGGTTCACCTTTCCATTCAGCTCATTCATTGCATTGATAGCATCTTCTCTTTGAGAAAAATGAACGAAGGCATAATCTCTGATCTTCTTCACCCTCTCAACAGCACCTGTAGCAAACGCATTAAAAATATTTAAATGAAATTATATAAAACAAATGAATTCCTACAGACTACGAAACAAGTTATTTTTGGTGCTTGCTAAGGTAAGCATCATAAATATAATTGTTCAAAAAACATTTGAACCTAACCTTAAAAGGATGGTTCACCCACAATTTTTCTCCCCCACATGTCGCTCCAAACCTATATGAAAATTTTTCTAACATAAAACACAAAATGAGAAATTTTTTGTCCATACAGTCAGTGGGGTCCCATGTAATTTGAAACAATGTTGTTTTGTCATTCTTCAAAATATCTTCTCTTGTGTTCTTCAATAAAATAAAGAAGGAGCGACATGTGGGCGATGACCAATAAATGACGACATTCGTTTTTGTGTGAACTATTCCTATGAGTATTTAACTTTTTAATACTCATTGGAATAGTTTTTTTGCTATAAACATCAAGCAGTTCATGCAGCTTGAGAGGAATGCTATTACTTTTCCAACTGATCGTACTTTCGATTTTCGCCTGGCCGATGATATAACACGTGAAAAAGTCTTGCACAGAAGGAACGACTTGAGCCACATCCAGAGACCAGAATATTAAATTGACTTTTTATTGTTTTAGCAGCTCACCAGGTTTGATGCTGTTAAACTCTTTCTCTATGGTCTCCTCTGTAGTGGGCAACATCAGATTACGAACATAGAGGATCTTCACTGTGGCCATGGTGTCCTCGTCTACCTCTACTTCAGGTTCTGCCCAGTCGACTGCAATAGGATGACCCCACAGCTGAATTCTCCCTGGAAAGATATAGTGAAATCTGTGTCATTGGTTGTTCTTTTATCTCTCACTCGCCTCCTTAGGGCAATGAACTAAGTATCTTTGCACTCAGCATGAGTTCAGCCTGAGGGAAATCAATAAAATCTTGTCTTGCTTTGGAAGCTGATGATCGCTTTGAAAAATGTCTGTACATTTGTTACAGAAGTAGTTGCTTTTTGGACAAGACATTGTCCAGGATATAGTATAATAATAGTATATGATGTATAACTTAAATGATTTGTTGTATGGAGTTTTACCTGGCAGCAGTTTCCTCCTGGCCATGGCGGCAGCTCTATGGCTTTCATACTCCACGAATGCAAAACCTCGGTTCTTGGTTTTGTCAGCAGCACTTGGATAAACGATGACATCCATGACACCATCCGTTACCTTCTTCATCTCTGCCAGGATTTCTTCTCTCTTTTTGGTCTTTGGGATGCCACCCACAAATAGACGACAGTTGTCTACACTTGCACACACACCCAGAAGTCTTCCGTTCCTTTGTGAAGACGTGTGAGAATTGTTCATCAGGTTTTTTTTTTGGGGTTACAAAATGCTTCATCCACTAGATGTCCACTTTGAACTCCAACTCACCGGATTTCATAGTTGTTGAGCTGTTTCATGGCATTCTTAGCCTCTTGTTTTGTGGAAAAGGTAACAAATGCATAGCCTCGATTGTTGCCGTTGAAGTCCATCATCATCCGTACTTCGTAAATTTTGCCAAACTGCAGAGACAGGGAAGCTTAACATTTTTAAAGCTACACCACACTAAATGTTCTGTTTTGAAGCCTATCTGTGTAAAAATCTTAAAATAAGAAATAGTCACATTATGAATTGTAAAATTCATGGGACAGGCTTCCAATATCCTTATATTTGTCATTTCGCTCAAGGGCACCTTAGTCATGGTATCGAAGGTGGAGAGAGTGCTGTTTATTCACAATCCCTACTTTCAATTCCTGACAGCATGGGAATCGAACCAACAACCTTCAGGTTAAAAGCCCGACTCCCTCACCATTAGGCCACAACTACCCACCTGGCTATTTTGATTTATTTAAAATGATATTGTTGACCACTTGTCCTCTTACTTTTTCACACAGTGGTACCAGTTCATCCTCAAAGAGGTCTCGAGGAAGCTTTCCCACAAAAATCTCACTGCCTCTCTCTGGAGGTGGGCCTTCCCAACCCGGAGGTGGACCACCATATCTCCTCTGGCCATTTTCCTGGGGAGAAAACAAGTTTAATATCTCCAATACATAAGTTGGTGTGCACACTGAGATCAGCACAAGGACTAAGCAAAAATATAAATGATTATGGTGACCTCAAGGAAGGATAAAGCATTGTACTGATCCACAGACATATACTGCTTTTTTTACAGATGGAAAGGAAGGAGTTTTTCCATTTCCACCACATGATGGTGCCATTATACTACATACAAAAAATGCTACAGACAACCAGACAGATATTCTGGATGCATATTCTGGATATGGATGTTAAGGACCAGCGACACACAATTTCAGTCTCCGATTTCTCAAGTAAGAGTCAACTTATGCAAGTGTTTCTATCCCATAATCCCACAGTGGAACCTGTCTTGTTGCTTGAGGTTGTGGTAACTCCTACCTGGTGTATGTGATATCCCGTGCGCTGGATCAGAGTGCGCAGCGCAGCCTCTTTCTGCGTACCAGTCAGTCCATCCCCGCATTTTTGATTGGTTTCCATTGTGAGTGATTATCAGCAATAAATCAGCAAAATTAGGGGTGCTCACTGAAATTAAATCAAAGTTCAAATACACATAAATGACAGGGCAAGATAGCACACTCTTGCTTTAAATCTGAACATGATAAGAAGCCAAGACGTGTTGGTCCCGGATGGGTTCAAAGGTAAGTTGTTTGTCCTAACCATGCAGGATTTTGAACAACGTTGATCCATTGCTAAATATCAGTTTTTCCTATTTATATATAAGTGTATTGTGTGGAAACTCACAAAATATCTGATCCAGGTAGAGGGGAAACGTGAGTATTTGGTCTTAATATAGGCATGTAACATCTTAATTCAATCATTGTCTCTGATCAAAGTCTGTTTGAACTGCATGAAGAAAGCTTTGGGTATATATTGGCTTTTTATCTGCTGGACAGTGTTGGCAAGAAAAGTGAGGAAAGAAACATTTTCCTCACCTCCAGGTCAAGGACCGAGGTGTAATTATTAACTGAAGAGAGCAAATCAAAACAGCAGATGATCATTGAGTCACATACATTTCGAGAGGAGACATCTGTGCCCTGCCCTCTTTTCACACCTTTTTTTTTTTTTTTCATCTGATTAAAATGTCTTCCTTCAATGAAAATTTTAAAAAAGGCATAATTCTATTATTACATCAGAAGATCGCTCAGACTATATAAATAGCTCAGCGCTCAGACGACTTTAAAGGGATAGTCGTAAATGAAGATCCTGACATCGTTCGCTCATCATTATGTCATTCCAAACCTGTATGACATTCTTTCTTCTGTGGAACATAAATATGTGTATAACTGCTTTTGTGCATACAACTGAAAGTCAATGGCATCCAAAACAACACTGGAACTCAATGACTTTCCCTGTATAGACAAAAACGGACTCTTTTAGAAGACAAATGAATCTCTTCTTTTTCAAGCAATTACTTTAATTTCTCAGTAACTTACAGTGTGTCATACATTTTTGTCCTTACTTAGGAGAAATCACAGTATGAATATATATATATATATATATATATATAGCAGCTCTGACTATTTGATTTAATTTAATGACAAGTTCACATTTAAATATATTACTTTATCATAGACTTTTTTACATGGTTGAGACGAGATTATTAAGCTCTGTCACTGAGGACAAAAATAGGGCAAGCAGGAGACTTAAGCAAAATGTGAGCACAAGTCCCCATTTATCTTGATCTAATATTATCAAGATCTCCTTTGTGATTATTCTTTCTTTTGAGATGAGAGTGCTATCAAGCGTGATTGAATCACACGGCCAAAGGTCTTTTAAATCATCAGTGGAGTGTCTATTTGTCTTTGTCTTTTTCAGCTTCACTTGATCAAAGGGAGATGCTGAAGACAACAAAAGATGGCAAATAGGGGTCAAAGGTGACAAGACTGCTAGTCATTTTCAAAAGCTCTTCAGCATCTGGATGTAATCATGGCAGCAATGATGATGATACCGTGATCTTTCTGTAAGTGGCTCAAATATGACAAAGGAAAGCTGTTAGCTGGCCTTCATTTGGTTTTAAATCCATAAATAGATGAAGGCATGTACAGTAGTGGCCAAAAGTGATGTCCAGCCTAGGAAAATTGACCCTGATATAAGATTTCAAGTTTTATTTGGGATAACACAATGAAACATGCCAAATTGCGCGAAGATAATTTTAGGCCAGAAATTATTAACACGTTCCAAAACAAACCTGTACATTAAAGCCTGTAGCTGTAGTTTGCCTTTTTTGCCAAATCATTTTGTCAGATTAATACTACTAATAATAATAAGTATATATGTATATGTAAATATATATGTATATATATGTAAATAATAAGTTTAGAGTTCTGTTCCTTGCTCATATTTAAAAAATATATAACGTTTTCCGCATGCTTTCATGAAATTGTCCTTGTATTTTGATGATTTAATCGAACTTTTAGAGTCTTTAAAAACAAATATCCCCTCTGGACATCACGTTTGGACACTACTGTATACACACAAAAATTATACCACTAATCTAATACATTTAGGCCTACACACACACACAAAAAAGAATCACTTAGTTATTAAGATATGCTTTTTAAGTCTTATCTTGCCTAGGACATTCAAGTGAGCAAGGATTGCCATTGGTGACCCCTTTAAAATAGGTGCATGTTGCCTCTTTTGAAATGTTGTCTATTTCTTCTTTTCATTAATTCTACAATGGAACACATCTAAGCAGCAATGACAGCGCAAATGTGCTCGCCTCTACAAATTCAATAGCTTGCACAAAGCACAGAGAGTTTATCCAAACTGAAAAGACTCGTAACACATGACTCACTGAGTGAAACGCGACGACTGCACGCTTTTGCTGCCTTTTATTCAATCCATACAGCATGAGAGCAAAAATCACAATGACCGTTTTCTCGTAGCTCAAACATCAGGGATGTAAGAGAGACGGCTGAGCATTAGGAATCCATTAAAGAGAGCGTTTTAAGACAGTAGGGAAAGGGCTCCATTAGTCTGCAGTCCATCCACTTGCTCTCTCATGGACAACCTGGTTACCGTTTGCATAAACAAGATAACTAGACGTGCGCTTATCGTGCCTGGATCTCTGGCTGCGTTTCAGCCCATGTTGACTGAGGCTAAATACACTTGTTCTGAAGGCCATTTTGCTGGACAGAAACTGCAACACAGGTGCAGGGAATATAATATTTGTAATTGCACTTCAGTTGCGTGTTACATTTGTGGCCTGGCACTGTATGTGAGCTTTTAAGACCATAAATCAAGAACAATATCAAATACACCGCAGCTACTGTTTAACACCATCTGTGAGGTAATTAATCAGCATGGCAGTGCTTAATGAAAGCGTATGATGGCGAAAGTACCATATGCTGAAGCATTTCAGTAACGGCAGTGATAAGCTTTAGGCCTATGTCACAGTTCAGCTCAAAATTATACTGAAATTCACATGTGCATATGTTGAAATGTCACAGTTGAAGAAAGGTTAAAGGTGACGAGTGGCTCGTTTCTGCATTACAAACACACACGATGCCTGACACAATAGAGCTTGCACTGTTGAATCTTAGAATTGGATATAAATTAAGCGTGATATTTTCATTATCAGTCATATTAATGTGTATAAATTATGTTTTACAGTTTAAATGCAAAGTGATTAATCGCATTGCGTAATTGAAAGCATTAACAGAGCCATGTGGATGAGCACAGTGTTTTCTAACGCCACTACCTGAAAAGACTCCTTATGTGTCACTATTTGGTATTAAAGATGCAACTTACCTGAGCAATTTCAGAGATCACCTCCCGGAAGACTCAGACCCTCATTCTGCTGAATTTGGCAACGTGTCACTGGGGTGATTCTGTAATCACATCATATCAAACTCCAAAGGTTCACTGTCCTGGAGCTGTTTTACAAGCCGGCGCGGTTAATCGTTAACCAGCTCTATCTCTGCCTCTCGCTGTAGGCCAGCCCTTTGACCAGGAACGGCACGGTTCGCCTGCAGCAGGGAGCCACCTGAACCATTGCTCTTTTATTGTCCCAAATATTAATAGGTTTTGATGTCTTTTAAGGACTTTTTTTCAACCTTCTGCACATCGTACGGCCTAACGAATGTATAAATATACCGAAAATGGGCCTTCGAGGGGCCTGAGATTAAGGTTTGCAAAGGTGGGCCCCAGCAATTCAGCAGAATAGACATGTTTTTATAGGACCCCAGGACAGTGTGCAAAGTCGATATATTGTTTTTGTAAGGTGACATTTAATGATCAAATGCACTGCAAGTCGTCATTGAATATTAAACAGATTTTACACAAAAGGGTTTCGTAAAAGGGGCCACAAGAGGGTGCTAGATGTTCCATGCAACGTTGCAAGAGGAATGACAACTGATTCAAAAATGTATATACATCCTAGGACTGTCAAAGTCACTATATATAAAATACTGTTCCAAAGTTTTATTCAGCAAAAGTGTATTAAATTGATTAATTATTAAAAAATAAAAAAAAGCATCACAGTTTCCACAAAAATGTTATGCAGAACAGTGAAAATAATAAGCAGATCAGCATAGTAGAATGATTTCTGAAAGATCATGTGACGCTGAAGACTTGGAGTGATGATGCTGAAAATTCAGCGTTGCATCCGGGGAATAAATAAAACATAAAAGTAAAATATTATTAAACTGTAATAATAGTAACTTTTACTGTATTTTTGATCAAATAACAGCAGTCTTGGTGAACATAAGAGACTTTCATAAACATTTAAAATTCTTACTGACCTCAAACTTTTGAATCCTCACGCATAATCTCATAATAATACCATAAATATTTTTTATAAATATGAAAATATATGCATTTATTTTTTAGGAATGGAACCATTACAAGTGATCATCATTTTTGAGGATCTCTTGCATCTTAAAAATTCATTCACACATGTCTGAAAACACTGACCAAATGCCACGTTTTTCTGATTTTAACTCCTAGATTGTCCGTTTTCGACCCCAGGGATTGATAAAGTAAACATGCTACTGCTGATGTCTTGTCATGGCCCTCTGTTTGCTGTCTACCGACTTGTTTGTTTGACATTGATATGGGCAAGTGGTCCCTCTGCTCTCAGGACAAACTCTGCTGTGTACTATATAGCATCTACTGACCTGATTTTCTCATGAATATAGCCATAACTGATGTCCAACAGTGAAGTTCACCAAGTGTGTATTAACTAAGGAGGTGTCCTTTCGGTTGGTCTAGTGAAGACTGACTGAAAGCTTTTATATTTCATAAATAATGGCGCCCCCTTGTGCAGAAATGGGCTGGATTAGGCACATTAATATGTCAAGATTCATTTGCTGATTCTGTCTATTCGTTCTACACAGAACCTCTTTGCCTCTTTAAATCTAAAATGTGGCTGTAGATAGACATAATGTCTGAGACATTTAAAACAGTTCCAGAGATAGTAACAAAGAGCATAAATGTAGCACAGCAAAAAAAACAGCTATTGAGTCTTAAAAAGCTTCTTTTACTGAGTGGAATTGATTTCTGTTTTGTCAAACTGGGCTTTCTTTACTCAAGCTCTATCAGCAACCACCTACAATCATCGTCACACACTCAAGATCACACCGTAAAGCTCCACACAGGCGACCTTTGACTATTTAACCCTGGTCTGCATAAAAGGATGTTTTTTGGTAACTTTATTTTGACTTTAGACATTCTACTACATATGTACTATACATGTCATATACACTATAGTACATATGCATGTATAAGCAAGTACGTGTCAACTTATTCCACTAACTTAAACCTACTAATACTCTAATGAGAGTTGATATGTACTCGCAAAGTTACTTAGTCAGTAGAATATCAAGTCGACAATTGAAATAAAGTGTAATCTGTTTTTGTTATAAACAAAAAGTTTCAGGATTTTAAAATGCATGTCATGAAGTGCATTTATTTTGTCATTCTAATGTTAGCAGTGTTTCAAGATACTGCACGTATTCACAAAATTTCAAGAGGACCTCGACATTTAAAAAAATAGTTCACCTAAAACTCCAAAATGAGATGTTAGACGGAATGTCTGAGCTCCAAAAAAGTGGTCAATAAATCGGTCCCTTAATTTTTCCAGATCTGATTTTTTGGCTAGACCCTATGTGACCTTTAATGTATCCACAACTATAAGCGCAAGATGGGAATTACCAAAATGTTTGCTCTAAAATGTAACACCACTTCTGTAAAATGGGGGGTTATGAATAATTATGTCCAAAATAAATATATTATAATTGCTAAAAAAAACTATTTACATAGATTAGCTCTGGAAAACCAACACTGCATCTTTTAAACTTATTGACTGTCATTTACTTTGTGTATACTGTGTATTCTGACATGCATTATTCATCCATTTAGCCATGCAGGTGAATAAGCAGAAGATAACGGCTGTTTCTTACAGTCCACACTGCCAGGCTGTGTCGTGCCCAGACATAGTGTACTGTAGCTAATAGAAGCATTTCCCACTGGAATCCTAATTAATGCATTTTGCTCCCTCTTCATAAGCATAAAAATACTCAATTATAGACACGATTGCTGGGAGATCAGCTGGGAGTGAATTTCAGTTCTCTCAAATCAGATAAGCATGGAAATTCCTCACCTTTATCTCATTTAAATGCAGGTTAACTATACCTTAATATACTGCATGTGTGCTGATGATAAGCAGAAAGCCATAATGTAAGATAACAAGTGATTTTAAATCTATTTGATAGAAGTTATATCAGCATTATGTATAGTGCACTAAAATAAAGGCTTATTGTGTCGTTCGACAAAATCTTTACCATTCATGGAACTGCTCCATTCCACAAAAGGTTCTTTATAGTAGAAAGGGTTCTTTAGGTTTTTTTTTTTTTTAAAAAAATGGTTAAAATAACCATTCTTACCTTCTCTCATATTCACAGTTAAAGCACCAACCCACTTGAACCAAGTAGTGATATGGGCCTACATATTCAACTGGTAGATTTCTTTAAAAAGTAGTAATTTCGTGTCATTATGAACAATTGCTCTGTTTGTTAGAGCCATCTTGACAGTCAATAACATGAGTTTTGGGCATTTACTTCCATTCCACGTGGGGAAATGCAGAAGAACACTAAAAACACAAAAAAAGTTTCAACTTACTCTGCCCTGAGAAATCATACAACAGAAGAACAGAAGATCCAAATGTCACAGATTAACCTACTATACAAAGAAAACAAATTCCAAACTGTTTTGACCATAGAATGAAAGTCAACATGATCCAAAACAGTTTCTTTATATAGACATTTTTCAAAAGATCTTTAATTAATAAAAAATAATTTCATACAGGTTTGAAATGACATGAGGAGGAGTAAATGATTGCAGAATTTTTGGGTGAACTACCCTTGAGATAAAGAAATGCACTTTAGTGGAAATACTTTAAAAGAATACTTGTATGTAATGTTTTCTTGACAAGCCAAACATATCAGTCTCTGAGTTACATGTAAGCCATGAAATAAACTTCATTCCATAAAACCACATAAAAAGCATTTAGTAGTTCAAACATAGTTCACCCTTCACGCGTTATTACGTCCGTCAAAAAAGGCTGGCTGTCGGTTGGAATATTAGAACCGAAAACATCGACATAACACACTGAATACTTGCAGGCTATGAAATAAATAATTATCACCTCATGATCCATTTGTTTTCAAATCCACATCATTTGAATATCACAAATTAGATGTCTGTCAAAAAATAACACGCAGAATACGAGAAGCAGAGGTCCACGCATTTCCTGAAAAAAACACATGGATGTTTTTGAATGCGTTATTGCTTTCTGAGAGGAGGGAGAAAATGACGGCCTGGTTGGCTTCAACATGATGTCTGTCAGAGACAATAACATACATAACACATAACGCAGATGAGTATAAATTTGCTCTTCACTCGCTGAAATTGAATCGGAATGATCAGGGAACTGAGTGAAATACTTCACACTCGATGAGAATAAATGCCAGTCCAGTTGAAAAAACTATACCGGGTTAGTGAACATTTGACAGACATTTTTTTAAATTTTTTTTTTTTTATGCACGAACTATGCATTCTGATTCAATCCTTTGTGGTTTGAATATTTTTAATACATTTCTATTCTTAACTAATATTTTTTTTCCCATAATGTTGGCGATAAAAGAACTGGTAAATCAGTGATCTTTAGGTGAGTCCCTGTAGTCGTATAATTTGACTCATATGTTGATGTAATATATATTATAAACTTGACAGTTGATTTTTATAAAATAGTTTGAATACCATCTTCTAAGTTGTTTCAAAGAATAAGGCAATTATCAAAGTTTGAACAAATATTGTATAATTTTCCATTAAAAAATGATACATTTTTAGCATCTTTTTAATGACCCCTTAGCAGATTTTGACTCATTTACTTCTATTGCCTTCGAAATATGGTTAAAGTATACTGTTTGATGTACTGACAAGAATTTATGGTAACATAAAATATGCTTTAATGCAAGGATAAAGTTGCAATTCAGTTAAATGTAATCTCAAATAAGACATTACAGTTAAAATTGTAATCATATACTTTACATGAGCTTTAGCATGTTAGTCAGCACATCAAAATAAGCACTTGACAAAAGAAAAATGATTAAAATGTACTGTACAAAGTTAACATTTAAGAAGTGTGTTAAGAAACCACGCTTGTGTTTAAGTACACCTAAGTGGCCCTAATATTACATTATCTAAAAGTACAGCTTTTTTGAAAATATAGCACGTTCAATCTTTTATGCAAGACACGTCTTTTTAAGATATACCATTTGATGTATCATGATATGTCATATTTAAAGAGGTTCATCCCATTTTTCTGGTGCTACACACTGGAGCTTACCTATCCTGACAGCTTCTTATTGTTTTGTCGAAACCAGGCCGATTCAAGTGCCCTGACCTTTTCATCCGTACACTCGCTTCATGGATATAGACACGGTGGTGGGGGTGAGACAGGCACTCAAGGACCTGAATTTGAATATCTCTGCAGCCGGAGGGCTGAGTTACGATTTGGAGTTGCGAATACACGTATGCTGGTTTAGGATTAAAATGACCATCCCATTTGTTCTTAGTTCTGTGAGGCAAAAACAATTACATTTGAATTTCAGAGTTATTGTTTTTCACACAATATTGGCACAGCATCAAGTCACATGACTCACCTTAGAGAGTACACTATCATATTAGAATGATTTCTGAAGGATCATGTGACACTGACGACTGGAGTAATGATGCTCAAAATCACATGAATAAATTCTTTTAATATATAAAAATAGAAATCAGTTCTTTTAAATTGTAATAATATTTCAAAATAGAACTTTTTTTCATGTCTTAATTATTCTTCATCATCTTCTTCATCATCTGTGTGTTCTGTCAGCTGGTTCCAGTCTCCGGGAATTTGTATGAGGGCACTTGAGAATCAGATCCTGGCAGGAGAGAGATCCGAGCGCTGCAGTTTCAGCGGATGAGAGAGGTGTTGAAAAGACGAGTTTCATCCCCTGGCAATTATAACAGCCAAGGAAGTAATCTGTTCCACCACAGGAGATCAGAGTGAGGATGCAAACCTATAAATAAATCCATGTCTTTGAAATCCCATTGAAAAGCTGCAAAATAACAAACAATGCTCCCATCATGGTGACTTCCAGCAATATTTCTTTCTTCAACTCTCACTTTAATATCCTGCCGAGAATATTTGAAGAATCTTCATGCAGCTTTCTTGTATTCAACAACATTTCATACATGCCAGTCAAGCTCCAAAGAGGACAGAATAACCCATAAAGGACCATCAGTGCTGCAAGAATGACATACTATTTTAGGTCAAAACCCAGGAAAAAGTTACCGTTTTAACACTTCCAGTATCATCGTCCTGAAGCCAATGGGGTATTTGAATGGGTTGTTTGGCTTAAATGTCTCAAATAGTAACACAAACTCAAGATATTTTTACTTTTTAAATTCTATGATATAAAATACATCAGTAACACTCCCTTTTTTTAAAGCTTTTATTTGTTTTGAAAAAAGGCAGTTTCTAACAATTGGCTAAATTGGACTACAAATGTTTTCATTGACTTTAAAGGATTAGTTCACTTCAGAATTAAAATTCCCTGATAACTTACTCGCCCCCATGCTATCCAAGATTTTTTTTGGCTTTCTTTCTTCACTCAAAAAGAAATGAAGGTTATTAAGGAAAACATTCCAGGATTTTTCTCCATTTAGTGGACTTCACCGGGGTTCAACGGGTTGAAGGGCCAAATTGCCGTTTCGGTGCAGCTTCAAAGCGTTCTACGCGATCCCAGAAGAGGAATAAGGGTCTTATCTAGAGAAACGATCGGTCATTATCTAAAAATAAAATAAAATGTATATACATTTCATAAATGCTGAGTGAAAAACTCCATCTCATTTTCTCCTCCAACTTCAAAATCGTCCAAGATTGTTGTTTACCCCTTTTTTTTTGTAAAGGGGCGTTTGACTTTGACTTTGTCTTAGCATGTTCGCTTTGTGGACACTAGAAGGGTACTTCCGCCTAACGTCACGCAATACCTTTCCAACGTGATTATGTAATTTGTGGTGCATCGCAGAGCAGTGCAAGATGAGCATTTGTGGTCAAAATGTGTTTATGTGGATTTCCTTTCCTGTATTTCTGCATTGTCTTCATTCTTTTCATTGGTTCCTCACTGTTAAAAAATGACTGTAAATTTTACAGTATAATACTGGCAGCAAGGTTGCCAGCCAGTTACTGTAAATTTTACAGTAGTGTTACTGTAATTTAAGTTACAGAATTTCCCTGTATTCTCTGATTACAGTAAATAACTGTATTTTTTTTTTTTAATTATGAAGGGTCAATTTACAGCAATATTCTGTAAATTTGAGTCAAACCAACTCGTGACCCCAGAATGCATTGCAGTTTACAGCAATATGCTGTATTATTAAAAAACAGCCAGCGGCTGTAAAATAATGCTGTAATTTTTACAGTAATTCATTACAGTGCTGATTTGATTTCAAGTTCAGTCGTGTCAGCTGTGTATGATAATTAGTCTTGTTTGCTCGCTGTGTTTCCTGTATAGCCCTCAGTTTCTGTCTTCGTCGAGCGTGAACGTTGTTTTCCCATGGTGTAATGTGTCATCATCTTCCTAGTAAATCAGTAAAAGCTCTGTTTCTGAACTCCGTGTGTGCACTTCCTTCCTGGACACCAGCACCATAACAATGTGATAACGATCGTTTTGCTAGACAAGATCCTTATTCCTTCACTGGGATTGTGTACCTTCAATCCGTTGATAGCCGTTGAAGTCCACTACATGATATTCTAAACTCGGTCTGTCTTACTGCAGTGTGCAACAAGTGTCTCACAGCAGTCGGCGAGCGAACACAGAGTAATCTTATAACGTCATTTTAAACACACTCAAATGTATCTGATAAACAGAGATGCTTTTCCTCATACTCACGACCAGAAAAGCGGAAGCTGCGCCGGCGATTGTGGCATAATAAAACTCCCGCCGCTCGTGAGGCATGTGTCGCTTTCGCCTCTCATTGACAATCACTCCAGAGTCTCGTTCAGCTCCACAACACTCGCTCCTGCTCCGCTTCATATTATAGTAATGTTAATAATCGCATCCATGAACATGTTTTCTGCCCATCTTGATTCTTTTCCACCAGCTGTGAGGTGAAGACTACATGTCCCAAGATTCCTCGCTCAAACTAGGCGTCATCAAGCTACACCTTTGTTCATAGGCGACCTTTAGCAAACAAAAATATTGCACCTTTAAGTCTACAATAAGTAAATCCACTTCACCAGCTAAATACTATTGAAAGCAATGCCATAAAAAATAAACAGAGCTACCACTAAAACAGAAGTTCAAATTTATAAAGATGGCCCTGCGCTTCTTTGCCCCATTATGTTCTATTACGTCTTCAAAATGCTTGAAATGTACACTGTAATGAATTACTGTAAAAATTACAGTATTATTTTATAGCCGCTGGCTGTTTTTTTTTTAATAATAATACAGGGAAATTCTGTATATTAAATTACAGTAACACTACTGTAAATTTTACAGTAACTGGCTGGCAACCCTGCTGCCAGTATTGTACTGTAAAATTTACAGTATTTTTTAAACAGTGAATTACTGTACAAATTACAGTATTATTTTACAGCCACTGGCTGTTTTTTTAATAATACAGCATATTGCTTTAAACGGCAATGCATTCTGGGGTCATGTGTTGATTTGACTCAAATTTACAGAATATTGCTGTAAATTGACCCTTCGTAATTTTAAAAATACAGTTATTTACTGTAATCAGAGAATACAGGGAAATTCTGTAAATTAAATTACAGTAACACTACTGTAAATTTTACAGTAACTGGCTGGCAACCCTGCTGCCAGTATTATACTGCAAAATTTACAGTAATTTTTTAACAGTGTAGCACAAAAGTTGTATGGACAACTTGAATGGACATGAGGGTGAGTAGATTAGATTTTTGGGTGAACTGTCCCTTTAAGTGCTCTTCTGCATTCATATTGAGTAAATCTGTACTTAAGACTCCCAGCCCCCTCCTTTCCATCAGTCTCTCAGCAACATCAGCTCAGGCAACGTCTCCTCCTCCCTCCATTTAGATAAATCCCGCAGTAGAGGCGCACGATGACATAAACATCATTGATTTTGTAACATCCTGTCTTCACTTAGGGACGCTCTACAGTTTCGACGAGAGAAATCGTATGCATTACAGGAAGACCATTGACTGTCAGACCATTGAATGTCAGTCTGAAAGCTGATACTCCTTCCCCCGGAGAGCTGCGGATGGCATTGCCTCATTGGGATGAGATAACCAAGCATGCTCAAATTTTGTGAACCACAGCAGGTTTTCCCTTGTGTGACATAAACAAAGCAGAAAGAACAGAAGTCAAGGTGACCTGATCAGTCAGACCGAGAAGAAAAATAACTGAATGGACAAAAAGGACCATTGTTTTTGCCAATTAATAAAGTCAAAATCGAAACATAGGTTGTTGCGCACTAAAGTCTTATAGTCTTAACTATCTGTAGGGTTGAACAGTGAAATCTTTTTCCATATTACAGACCAGTGGCTTTGTAAAGATTAACTTTTGCTTTTCTTGGATGACTGGGTATTGAGGCAAGGCCACAATATGCATATTATATTTGAGGTGATTCCATTCAGAGGCTGGAAAAAAAGAAAGCAGCATTTCCCCCTTAAGAATATCACAAATTTTGCATCAGTGACTCTTTTTAGATGGTTACATAACTATACGGGAAGAAGCCAGAACAAATATGTAAAAATAAATTGCTAGATCTCAGATGCTAAAACGAACAAACCAATAAAAACACATAAACAAATAATAAAATATGCCCACACAACCACACAAACGTATAATTTCAATACAGTTTATTTATAAAATAAATAAAATGTATATTTCAGAAACAAAAACATTCACATGAAATAATATTCCATTGAATGAATGAATGAACAAATAGCAATGTATTAGTTTGTTGATTGATACTGAACTATAACATGTATTTATCTATAGTTTGTATGTTTTAATGATTATGTTTTAATGATAGTTTTTCAAGAAGACTTTGTCCAGCCTGCATGAGTGGATTCATATATGACTGGTTCTATTTGAGGCTCGGTCCGGTCGTGTGTCGAGAACGCGTGTGCGGAGTGACCATACTCAGGTCTCTCTGGGGAAGGAGGGAGAGGAACATCTAATTGGTTTCTCAATGAAACAATCGTAGTCTGCAGGAAGGGTGCGCACGGAGCGCGGCTGCTCTGTGGTGAAGTGAATCCTGACTGATAAAGAGTTGAGACATCATTCCAGACTTCTTCTGTTCAAAACTTCAAACATGAGTGAAATAGACGAAGAATTTGCCAAGATGCTGCTCATAAAAGAGGAGAGGATAAAGGAAATGGAGCGGCTGCTGTCGGCAAAGGAGCGAGAGGTGAACGAACTGAAGAGAAAGCTGCACAAATGTCAGTCAGTGCTGCCGAGCGCCATTGGACCCAGAACCAGGCGCGCGCAGGGCATCTCCGCGGAACCGCAGACCTTGACAAGCGAAGCTTTGCGCAAACACCCCAAGTCGGACAGGCAAGAGCCCTTCATTTACTATCTATAGACGTATTTTTGAATCGCTGTCACCACCAGACTGTGTGTGGATGGTTAGTCTCCCAGTGTGACTACTAGCTGCTAAACTAAGATGAAGATTAGATTGTCTCACGTGACTACACTTCACTATCCCAGCTAACAGAAATATGCTCTAAGAACGTTTGCTGACTTTGAGAGAACCTTGCCAGAACGTTCTGAGAATGTTCTCTGTTAGCAGGGATAGTGAGTAAGATTTTATACATGACTAGCCTATACAAATTGATTTTGTCACATTGTATGACTAATATATTGGCTTAAACCTGGCCATGTGAAAATGACTTTAAACTTTTGATTTGATTATTAGATTATTAGAACTTGCTTAAAAGCCAGTATTGCGTACTTATGAGTTCTTAGTTGTGTAGTCACTGACATGCTATATATTTATACCAAATTTCAGAACTTTTTTAAACGACTGTTCCTTTTGGGAAGTTCAAAGCCAGTATTGACTACTTATGAATACTTAGTAGTGTACTGAGTAGTGTATTATAGTGACCTGCTATATATTCATACCAAATTTCAGCACTTTTTTAAACGACTGTTCCTTCTGGGAAGCTCAAAGCCAGTATTGACTACTTATGAATACTTAGTAGTGTATTGAGTAGTGTATTATAGTGACCTGCTATATATTTATACCAAATTTCAGCACTTTTTTAAACGACTGTTCCTTCTGGGAAGCTCAAAGCCAGTATTGAGTACTTATGAATACTTAGTAGTGTATTGAGTAGTGTATTATAGTGACCTGCTATATATTTATACCAAATTTCAGCACTTTTTTAAACGACTGTTCCTTCTGGGAAGCTCAAAGCCAGTATTGACTACTTATGAATACTTAGTAGTGTATTGAGTAGTGTATTATAGTGACCTGCTATATATTTATACCAAATTTCAGCACTTTTTTAAACGACTGTTCCTTCTGGGAAGCTCAAAGCCAGTATTGAGTACTTATGAATACTTAGTAGTGTATTGAGTAGTGTATTATAGTGACCTGTTATATATTCATACCAAATTTCAGTACTTTTTTAAGCGACTGTTCCTTCTAGGAAGCTCAAAGCCAGTATTGAGTACTTATGAATACTTAGTAGTGTATAGTCACTGACATGCTATATATTCATACCAAGTTTCAGTACTTTTTTAAACAACTGTTCCTTCTGGGAAGTTCAAAGCCAGTATTGAGTACTTATGAATACTTAGTAGTGTATTGAGTAGTGTATTATAGTGACCTGCTATATATTTATACCAAATTTCAGTACTTATTTAAGTGACTGTTCCTTCTGGGAAGTTCAAAGCCAGTATTGAGTACTTATAAGTACTTACTAGTGCATTGAGTAGTGTATTATAGTGACCTGCTATATCCCAAGTTTCAGTACTTTTTAAAATGACTGTTCCTTCTGGGAAGCTCAAAGCCAGTATTGAGTACTTATGAATACTTAGTAGTGTACTGAGTAGTGTATTATAGTGACCTGCTATATATTTATACCAAGTTTCAGTACTTTTTTAAACGACTGTTCCTTCTGGGAAGCTCAAAGCCAGTATTGAGTACTTATAAGTACTTAATAGTGAATTGAGTAGTGTATTATAGTGACCTGCTATATATTTATACCAAATTTCAGCACTTTTTTAAACGACTGTTCCTTCTGGGAAGCTCAAAGCCAGTATTGAGTACTTATGAATACTTAGTAGTGTATTGAGTAGTGTATTATAGTGACCTGCTATATATTTATACCAAGTTTCAGTACTTTTTTAAACGACTGTTCCTTCTGGGAAGCTCAAAGCCAGTATTGAGTACTTATAAGTACTTAATAGTGAATTGAGTAGTGTATTATAGTGACCTGCTATATATTCATACCAAATTTCAGCACTTTTTTAAACGACTGTTCCTTCTGGGAAGCTCAAAGCCAGTATTGAGTACTTATGAATACTTAGTAGTGTATTGAGTAGTGTATTATAGTGACCTGCTATATATTTATACCAAGTTTCAGTACTTTTTTAAACGACTGTTCCTTCTGGGAAGCTCAAAGCCAGTATTGAGTACTTATAAGTACTTAATAGTGAATTGAGTAGTGTATTATAGTGACCTGTTATATATTCATACCAAATTTCAGTACTTTTTTAAACGACTGTTCCTTCTGGGAAGCTCAAAGCCAGTATTGAGTACTTATGAATACTTAGTATTGTATTGAGTAGTGTATTATAGTGACCTGTTATATATTCATACCAAATTTCAGTACTTTTTTAAACGACTGTTCCTTCTGGGAAGCTCAAAGCCAGTATTGAGTACTTATGAATACTTAATAGTGAATTGAGTAGTGTATTATAGTGACCTGCTATATATTTATACCAAATTTCAGCACTTTTTTAAACGACTGTTCCTTCTGGGAAGCTCAAAGCCAGTATTGAGTACTTATGAATACTTAGTAGTGTATTGAGTAGTGTATTATAGTGACCTGCTATATATTTATACCAAGTTTCAGTACTTTTTTAAACGACTGTTCCTTCTGGGAAGCTCAAAGCCAGTATTGAGTACTTATAAGTACTTAATAGTGAATTGAGTAGTGTATTATAGTGACCTGTTATATATTCATACCAAATTTCAGTACTTTTTTAAACGACTGTTCCTTCTAGGAAGCTCAAAGCCAGTATTGAGTACTTATGAATACTTAGTAGTGTATAGTCACTGACATGCTATATATTCATACCAAGTTTCAGTACTTATTTAAGCTACTGTTCCTTCTGGGAAGCTCAAAGCCAGTATTGAGTACTTATGAATACTTAGTAGTGTATTGAGTAGTGTATTATAGTGACCTGCTATATATTTATACCAAATTTCAGTACTTTTTTAAACGACTGTTCCTTCTGGGAAGCTCAAAGCCAGTATTGAGTACTTATGAATACTTAGTAGTGTATAGTCACTTACCAAGTTTCAGTACTTTTTTAAACAACTGTTCCTTCTGGGAAGTTCAAAGCCAGTATTGAGTACTTATAAGTACTTACTAGTGTATTGAGTAGTGTATTATAGTGACCTGCTATATCCCAAGTTTCAGTACTTTTTAAAATGACTGTTCCTTCTGGGAAGCTCAAAGCCAGTATTGAGTACTTATGAATACTTAGTAGTGTACTGAGTAGTGTATTATAGTGACCTGCTATATATTTATCTCAAGTTTCAGTACTTATTTAAGGGACTGTTCCTTCTGGGAAGCTCAAAGCCAGTATTGAGTACTTATAAGTCCTTAGTGGTGTATTGAGTAGTGTATTATAGTGACCTGCTATATATTTATCCCAAGTTTCAATACTTTTTTAAACGACTGTTCTTTCTGGGGATTAAAATGAGTGTAGCACAAGCTTTCTTTATTGTCATTAAGTGTGGGTTAGGGTTTCAAAATCTCCTGTTTTTACTTCCACCAGTTTTACCTCTAACTTGTTATGGATAATATTAGATGCATGTTCCATGTACGTTTCAAGTTAGCATCAAACGTTTGCATCAAGCTATTAACAGTTCATAATGCTTAATATATTGCATTTACATAAAAGTTCACATCTGGTCTGATGCTCTTAGGCATTAAAAGCACTATTTCAGACTCTTGCTTAATGTCCAATAGGCGTAACCCTAACCTTGTTGAATATTTAATGCTGGTTGATAAATATTTAATGTCATAGATATTCACTGCTATATTTAGGATTCATATATTACAACTTTCAACTTTTCCTGGAAACTCGTGGAATGTCCCACATTTAGTGAGAATAAGTAAACTCCGCTTCTGTAAATGAATATCTTTATTAACTTCTGCAGGGGGCCGTGGCTCGCTGAATGTGCTCGAGATATAATGCTACATTTTATTTTACTTTTGAAAATAATAAACAGGAGTATAGGTTGGGATTGTAATAAGCAGTCTTCTTGTAACAACTGGCTGCCCTTTAAAATAACTCAAAAATAAAATAATTTCCTGTTAGTAGCCACTAGATGTCAGTAAAATGTCAACAAATCTGTCTGAAATCACATATTTCTTTACTATAAAGTACCATACTATATCTTACTATATAGTATCAATACTCATATAAGAGTTGTCTAATAAAAGTACCCAATTCTCATGAGAATCTGAAATGTGCATGTGATGGACACTTTACTATCCCATGAGGCCACGGGAGAGGATTTGTGAATTGCAGTGAAGTGACATTAGTAGGTCACATGATAAGGACAACATGGCGAATGTAGTACATTCATACTTTGCTAGCAAAGTAAGTACTTTATTATTCGAAATAATAAAGTATGTGATTGTTTTATTTGTGTGTTCTGAGGCTTTATACTGACACAATCGTGAAGTGTGGATGGAGAAGAAAGTCTTATGGGTTCATGATGCCATTATAATGCTCCATTTACAATCATATTTATGGCTGTGTATATTATTTATTCAGCAATTAAAAGTGTCAGAGAGAACTTGAGTGAGAAGAATTCAGCTGTGTCATGTGATTTCAACATGGCAGCCATCATGATGTTGGACCCACTCCATGTGGGATAAAAAAGCTTTTTCTAGGCCACTGATATCACTGGAGTGTAATAATACATGTTATTCAGTTTAATCATGTTTTCAAAAGTACTATTCATTTAGGGGTAAAAAAAAAATACTGTGGTGTATTGAGGTTTATAAATTTCCTGTCCTTGATTCTGATTGGTCATTAGCTGTATTTTATTCACAATGTTTTATTTGCTTCACCCAACGGTTCTGTGTATCACTACACAACACCCTTAGCAACCACTATAGCGACGTAAACTGCTCTCAGTTGATATTGTTCATTGAAGCTTACTGTATTATGCAGAAGAGTATCCTGAGAAAGCGATTGAGTGAGCGAGTTTATTACCTGCATTATCAAAATCTGCTTAAATGTCCGATGTATTGTCCTTTTAACAGTTAAGGGGTTTCCTCCAGTCAAAGCATTTGACTGGTGCGTCTTGTTCTGTGTTCACAACAATGTAAAAGTCTTCGCTACTGACTGACACACTCATAAATACAGTCTTTGCCGCCATCTAATGGCGTAATAATGTAACTTCTGTTGCTGTTCACGGTCAGGGACTATTTTTTTTCCGGCGGAAGGAAGGCATTTACTGATTTTACTTCATGAAAGTAGCTTTTGCTACATATTTTTGGCTTTAATATCTATATTGTGTGGTAACCGTTTTATAAAACCTTATTGCTTACTTAAATTAAGCTCCTCTAAAATATATATGCAAACAAAGGTATCAAATGTAAGGTATGTTAATTAAATCAAATCTCAATTAAATCTACTATTTAGTTGAGAAAACATTAAAAAAAATCTAAGTTATATGTATAATTAAGATGCTTTTTTTAATGTTTTCTCTTATGCTCATCAAGACTGCATTATTACAATTTAAAAGAACTATTTTAATATATTTTAACATGCAATATATGTAGAATATGGATTGTTTGACAAATGAAAAAGTTCAAAACAACAGCATTAATTTGAAATATATATCTTTTGTAACATTATTATCACATTTGATCAGTTTAATGTGTCCTTACTGAATAAAAGTGTTTTTAGTTTTATTATTATTCATTTTAATATTACTTTCCCGAACTTCTGAATAGACAAAAAAAGTAAGCAGCAATAAGTTTGCAACACTGATAATAATAAGAGCAGCAAATCAGCACATTATATTTTATTTTTAATGATATTTCTTAGTTCTATTAACTAAGATTATCCACAAAATTATTAGCATTTTAAACCTTATTACCATTTGTTCTTATTTTACACTGTTAAAAAATTACTATAAATTTTACAGTATAATACTGGCAGCAGGGTTGCCAGCCAGTTACTATAAAATTTACAGTAGTGTTACTGTAATTTAATTTACAGAATTTCCCTGTATTCTCTGATTACAGTAAATAACTGTATTTTTTAAATCACGAAGGGTCAATTTACAGCAATATTCTGTAAATTTGAGTCAAATCAACACATGACCCCAGAATGCGTTGCAGTTTAAAGCAATATGCTGTATTATTAAAAAACAGCCAGTGGCTGTAAAATAATGCTGTAATTTGTACAGTAATTCACTGTTAAAAAATTACTGTAAATTTTACAGTATAATTCTGGCAGCAGGGTTGCCAGCCAGTTACTGTAAAATTTACAGTAGTGTTACTGTAATTTAATTTACAGAATTTCCCTGTATTCTCTGATTACAGTAAATAACTGTATTTTTTAAATTACGAAGGGTCAATTTACAGCAATATTCTGTAAATTTGAGTCAAATCAACACATGACCCCAGAATGCATTGCAGTTTAAAGCAATATGCTGTATTATTAAAAAACAGCCAGTGGCTGTAAAATAAAACTGTAATTTGTACAGTAATTCGCTGTCAAAAAATTACTGTAAATTTTACAGTATAATACTGGCTGCAGGGTTGCCAGCCAGTTACTGTAAAATTTACAGTAGTGTTACTGTAATTGAATATACAGAATTGTATTATTATTAAAAAAAACAGCCAGCGGCTATAAAATAATGCTGTAATTTTTACAGTAATTCATTACAGTGTAATATATCATCAGTCATACAGACCGTAAATTTGCGACCGATAAAAAGCGAACTCTTTGACAAATCCTGCCGCCCTCTCCTCTGATCCTGTGTGTTCCAGTGTAGAACTCCTTATATAATCAACAAGCTGCTCGAAAAGCACTTGAGAATGGAAAGTGTGTTATCTTTCCTGTGCTTGTCCTGCAGATACGGGCTCGGGCCTTCCACATTAGCATCACATCTCTCACGTCCACATTGGCTCAGACACTTTGATCTACGCCTGGTCTCCAGTTCTCATAAATGGTTTGCGAGAACGACAGAGCCTCATCAATAGTGCTTAATTGGTCTTTTCTGCTATGCATGATAAATGGGATTCACATTCATTTTAGGGCATGAAAATCATTTAAAAGGAAGGCATGGACTAGATACTGAATAATGTCCCTAGTGAGGTTTGTGTGCTACATTGTGGGTTTTAAGATTCAGGACATTTATTAACCGCTTTATTAACATGGCAAACATACAGAATGGTATGTAAAACAAGAACATGTTGTAGACAGAGCAAACTTCAGTGCAGTGAAAAAGTGCATATTATAATAAATAGATAAAAAGCAGTTCTTTTCAGCAACTGATGTTGAATTGTGTAAATCTTGATCTCTGTCTGGGGATGTTTCAGATTTTCTTCACTAGAGGGCGCTTTTGATCCTATTTTTAAAGATTGTGTTATTGCCATAAAGCTTAATAATTATTAACGATCACCAAATTCTAAAATCTTTTGTTATTTTATTCAACACATGGAACACTGAATTCTTGATGTAATCAAAACAAGGCAATATGAGAAAAGAGAGCTTGACTTATTTTACTATTATTGATATGCTAGTATTTATTTTTTGTTTATATTTTAAATTAGATTTAATTTTAGTTGAAGTTTTATGAATTTGTTTTGTCATTATTTTATTAATTACTAAGTTAGTACTTCAAATGAAAGGAAATGAAAATAAAATTCGCAGCTGTAGCGTAATACACAGCACGTGTACAAGTGTAGACAAGTGTAGCAATTTCATTCTCAGAGAGTAACATTTCTAGCTTTTACCTCCACACTCCTGTACCAGACGGCGGGGCAGTTAATGAGGTGACACGGAGCACCAGCTGGTCATGTGTTAATGGGAAGGATCCAGATGATGTCAGGGGCTGTGAAGAAGAATCATGCGGTCGAACTCCAGAGCATCATCTGGACATACAGCTTGTGCTGCTGATGAAGCCGCACAGCTCGTGTAAACAAATGCCACAGAAGCTTTGAGCACGTGGACATCATTAGTGTTGAGTGGACAGTGAGAGGCTGCAGTAATGCACATCGGTGAGATGTTAATATATGAAGTTAAAAAGATCCTAAGCAGAATCATTGTTAAATGTTGATGAAATCCTTCTGTAAAAAACAAAAACACTGTTATTTTCATGATTTATTATCACATTTTTTTCTTTTGTCAGATCGACTTAGATAATAAATGTGGTTCGAAAAACAATATTTTTTAGTTTCTGTTGATTAAACCAGTCGCCTTCATTGTATTAACTCAATTTTTTTGTTTCAACGAACTCAATCATTTTAAGTTAAACCAACAATTATACACTGCAATGAATTGCTGTAAAAATTACAGCATTATTTTACAGCCGCTGGCTGTTTTTTAATAATACAGCATATTGCTGTAAACTGCAATGCATTCTGGGGTCACGTGTTGGTTTGACTCAAATTTACAGAATATTGCTAATTAAAAAAAATAGAGTTACTGTAATCAGAGAATACAGGGAAATTCTGTAAATTATATTACAGTAACACTACTGTAAATTTTACAGTATCTGGCTGGTAACCCTGCTGCCAGTATTATACTGTAAAATTTACAGTAATTTTTTAACAGTATATATATATGTACGACATTTTTGTCATATACAATATTTTGTGCTTCATAACAGATGTAAAGATACAGTAATTTTCACTTCTCTTATTTGATGACAGCGATTCTTCTTTGACATTGAAGGGATTTTAAAACAGACGAAAACGGAGTACAACTGACAAAATGATGTGATATATCTTTAAAAAAAATGTAAAGCACGTTTAGTTCAGAAAGTGTTTTATGAAATAGGAAATACGCTTTTCAGAAAAAGGTCTGCAAACTACTAACAACTGAGAAATCGATGAAAAAGCAAAACAAAATGACAAATGTGGCACATTTTCTGTGAGGTATTTTCTGCGGCCTTAATTTAGGAGAAAATGAGACTTTATATCTTAATTGGGAAAAGTTTCGCTTCGATTAGGGCAAAGGAACTCTTATTGAAACTCTGTTTAAATGTGCTCAAGAGCTGGTGTAAGGGAGCGCACTTGAGCGCTCTCCGCGGCTGTTACAGGTGCGCGCTCGAGTCTTTCCCCATTGGCTCGTCAGGGAGCCACGAGCGTCTCACTGCGCGCTCATGGCGTTCCACTCGCGCTCGACAGCTACGACTGACGTATTTGGAGAGCAAAATGAATGCCCTGTGAAACTTCGTCTCCCGAATGTGATGTCTGCTGACGCCGTGGGTGTTTCCCCGCTCATTCCTCCGGTATAAGTAATCCGAAAGCACGCCGGTGGATTGGCGCGGCGATTTTTGTTTTTATCGACATTGTCACGGAACATACGAGGCTTGTTTTAATTTCATGACCGTTCGCCAAGTTGGTAGCGGCTGCGGATCATTAACTGTGGGGAGAAATGGGCACTTTACGCGATCTCCAGTACGCGTTACAGGAGAAGATTGAGGAATTGAGACAGAGAGACGCGCTTATCGATGAACTGGAGTTGGAGCTGGACCAGAAAGATGAACTCATCCAGAAGCTTCAGAATGAGTTAGACAAATACCGATCAGTTATAAGACCGGCAACGCAACAAGTCCACAAGCAGAGTGTCCTTCAGGAGCAGCAGAGGACCAAGAGACAGGCGATCTCAGCCGAACCTACAGCCTTTGATATTCACGACCTCAATCATGTCACCCTGCCTTTCTACCCAAAGAGCCCACAGTAGGTGCCACTTATATCTGATTAATGTTGTTTTGAAGATGCCCATAAAGTGCTGATGATTTGCATCACTGATGCCATTATGCATATGCGAGTGGTCACTAGGACACCTTGGGGTCTGTGGTACCAGTATAATCATAACCATCCATCAAACCTGTCTCCCAGCATGCCTTCATTACTTCACTAATGTGATGTATTATGAATATAGGCAGACAGCCAGTCTGGTGTTTCCACCTGTTGATTCTGTTTATCAACTTTGAGAGGGAGAAAAAAAAAGTGCACGTTCAGATTTTATAGTTCATGCACAGTGAGAACGTTCTAAATATATTGTTTTTCTGCTTTCTAAATATTTTATTGCTTAATGTGCGTGTGCAAGCATCTAAACAGACGTGAGTAGTAACGCAGTGCGAGTGTCCTAACATGTGCATGGTACATAATTTAGTTTAGAATGTGCAAAAATACAAGGGGAAAAGTGTGAGAACACATTGAAAATCTGCAAACCCAAGCCGGGGAAAAAAAACATTTTGAAACATGGAGAATAAATATCTAAGATTCCGCATCAAAAACTCATATTTGTGACACTGACCATGCAACTCTGTACAGATTTTTATTGTTTCCATTGAAGCGGAACATTTCAAATCATGCTGGAGAACATCAGGTTTTGCTGCTGCCGTTGAAGCGAAATGTCGATTTTCCATCTTAAATAAATACACACAGGTGTACATGTTCAGTGAAACATATGAACTGCACACGACTGGAAAGCAGAGTAGATTCTTGGCACCACTGAGAATCTTTTCATCTTCTCCTCAGCTGGGTCTCTATTATCCAAAGCCTGCCTTATCCACTAGCAATGCCATCATTTCTTCTGGAACTCATCTCCCCTCCTTCACTCTGTATTTTTTCACAGATTGTGAGCATTTCAATACTCCTTGTGTTTATGTCTGGTGAATATTTACTCTTGTTGCTGACTGGATTTTGGCCGAGAGCCAGATGTGAAGACATCACCTTTTTTTTGTTTTGTTGTTATTCATGTATTCTGGTGGTACATGCAAGATTAATTTCACTAAAACAATTACTGAGCATGAAACCATTTGATGATTCATGCCCACACACATTATTTATTTATTTCACATTTATTACTTAATTAATGGAAGGCTGGATTTACAGAGGGGTATGAAACACTGTATCTACACTCTAAAAAATGCCCAAGTTGGGTTGAAAATGGACAAACCCATTGGTTGGGTTCAATGTTTGCCCAACCTGCTGGGTAGTTCTATTTATCTCAACTATTGTTTAAAAATTACTATATGGTTTGCTTAAAATGAACACAAAATATTAATATTAATATGTTTAATGACTCATAATTCAACAATAAACATTTATTTAATTTTTTATTAATTTTTGATTATTATTGTTGCCTCTAGAAATTATGTGTCTGATTTTGGGTTCATTTTAAGACAGCCATATAGTAATTTTTAAATAAAACTTTGGGTTAAATAAAACTGCTCAGCATGTTGGGCAAACATTTACCCCAACCCTGCATTTTTTAGAGTCTAATTATATTTTAATAATGTATTAAATATTTGTTTAAAGGGGTGATGACATGGATCCCCCACCCAAAAAACAAACAAACAAACAAAAAACCCCCAATATATATGCTTAAAAACAACTATTTTCTACCCTCATTCTGTCCCTCTGTCTGAAATTACCCGATTTTAATTCTTGTCAGTAAACGGTCACTGGCTAACGTTAATGCATGGGAAACGGTATCCACGCCGACTCGATATTGCTCATGAGTAAGTGTTTTGAAAACATTATTTAAACCGTCATTTACAGATAAAGCACTATGAAATCATTTACTTACAGTTTGTGATGCAGCTGCTGTCAGATTCATGCTGCTTTCATCTTTCAAGTTTTTTCATGTTGACTCTCTCCGTTACTGTCTCTCGCTGACAAAACTGTTTCAAACAAACATATAATCATTCAACGTGATCCGTGAAGCCGTTCAAATAAACCACCCTTGATTCTGACACAGGGATCCTTCTGAATTCTGTACAGAGATGCAAACGTTCTTTCTCTTCAGTTTGTCGACAGACTCAAGTGTGTGGAAATTGAACGTGCATCTGTTTACTGTATCCAGTGTAGACAGCGTCAGTGATTATAATGGGTTCTGTTTGATTTTGACGTGACGCTCACATCCAGTGAGAGCAAATGTCAACCGTTGAGCGACTGAATACCAGTGGGCGGGGCTTGTGCGATGATGTTTGACTATTGGTCGATGTCTTGCTCTGGAGGCAGTCATATGCAAACGTATTTGCCTGAGTGACGTCACAGGTCACCCAATATCGAAACGAGCCATTTTTGGAGCTCGGTTAAATAAATGCTTTGTTTATAATGAGGAAGACATTTTCAAGGGTTAGTTCACCCTAAAATGAAAATTGTCTCTCATGTCGTTCCACACCCGTAAGACTTCAATTAATCTTCGGAACACAAATTAAGATATTTTTGATGAAATCTGATGGCTCAGTGAGTCTCTGTTGACAGCAAGGTAATGAACACTTTCGGAAAACAGTTGATGTGAGTACAGTGGTTCAACCTTAATGTTATAAAGCGACGAGAATTCTTTTTGTATGCCAAAAAAACAAATAATGACTTTTCAACAATATCTAGGGACGGCCGATTTCAAAACACTGCTTCGAAGTTTTACGAATCTCTTGATTTGAATCAGTGGTTCGATTCGCGTGTCAAACTGCCAAAGTCATGTGACGTATTGAAATTACGAATCTCTTATGATGTAACGAATCCTCGTTTACTGAAATCACGTGACTTTGGCGCTCACAACCGCCGATTCAAAACAAAACATTCGTAAAGCTTTGAAGGTTGAACCACTGTACTCACATGAACTGTTTTAAATATGTTTTAGTAGCTTTCTGAAAGTCTTCATCACATTGCTGGCAACAGAGACTCTCTGAGACATCAGATTTCATCAAAAATATCTTAATTTGTGTTACGAAGATGAAGGTCTTACGGGTGTAGAATGACATGAGGGTGAGGAATTAATGACAGAATTTTCATTTTTGGGTCAACTAACGGTTTGAGGTCTGAAACTTACAGGATGTTTTAATGATACAAAGACTTCTTATATGTCTACAGGCAAATCAAGGCAAATTGATTAAAAGATTTTTCATTTCATGAACCCTTTAAATTTGCAGAAAAAACTTTTTATGATAAGACAAGGTTAATTGATGTAAAATGTGACTCAAAAATGCAATGATATTTATAAATAATTCATAATATTAAAAAATGTATTTTATTAATTTACATTTTTTTAATGTAGTAATATGGGTACACTCACATTTATTCAAAGTGTAAGTAAAACATGTGATTCCTTTTTACTTGATGGTTGAATTAAAGGGGCTATATGTAGAAACCCTTGTTATTAGTGACACCGGTGGCTATTAAGTGAACTGCAGCCAACTTACATGTAACATACAAGAGACCAGGGCAGGGTAGGTTACTTTTAAAATGTATTTCAGTACAGATTACAAAATTCATGCTTTATAAAGTAATTAGTAACATATTTCATTACATTACTCAAGTTCAGTAACTTAATCTAAATACTTTAGAATACTTTGGAATACTAATAAGTGTGGAACAAACACAAAAAAGGTCATTGCAAGTTTTTATCTCACAATTCTGACTTTTTCCCTCAGAATTGCGTGATTTAAAGTTGCAATTGCGACTTATAAAGTCAAAATTATGAGATATAAACTGACAATATTGAGAAAAGTCAAAATTATGATAAAATCACAATAATGAGAAAAGTCAAAAATATGAGATGTAAACTCACATACTAAATTCACAATTTCAAGAAAAAAAGTCAGTATTACAAGTTTATATCACACCAATTCTGACATTAAAACTTGCAATTGTGAGTTTAAATCTCAAAATTCTGAGAAAAAGAAGTCAGAATTGGGAAATGCAAACTCACAATTGTGAGGGGAAAAACAAATAGTGAGAAAAAGTTGCAATGACCTTTTTACAATTATAAAATGACTCACAAACAACTCTCACAAAACATGAAAACAGTCGTGGATCATCAGATCATGACAGGACAGTTAAGTTGACAGTTGGGCAATTTATTTTTTATAAATTCAGTCATTTTGTCTTGTTCAGGACAGTACTAAATAAAAATAAAAATTTTTTTTTGATCCCTCTTAAAAGTATTAAAATGTTGATGAAACTTTCAGACTGTCAGAGTCAAAGAATCACCAATTACTGTAATCACTTTGGTAATCTGAAACACTTTTCAGATGTAACTGTAATCTGATTACCACCCATTTAAAATGTAACTGTAATGAAACACAGTTACTCAAATTTTGTATTTTAAATACGAAACTAAGTTACTTGTATTTCGTTACTCCCCAACCCTGCAAGATACTGAACTTGATTCAAAGCTACGAAGCACCTAAAGGGACTTGGTGGTGGAAAAAAATGGGATGGGAGGAATTAAAAAAAATAAAAAATATAAAAAAATCTTTTGCGTTCCCTCGCAAAGATAGTATCGTTCCCTTGCAAAACCTGTTGTGAGTTTGGACAAAACCTTCCTGTTTAATGTCCCTCTGGCAGTAGTGTTTATTAAATCAGCTCCGAGCGTTAATACAATCAAATGATCCGTGGCTCATTTAGAGTTTGAACTTGGACTCAAATATAAAGAAATGTGATCAGTGCTTAAGGAGTTCAGTAAAGTTGGCAATTACTCTCTCTCTCTCTATATTATATATATATATATATATATATATATATATATATTATTTGAGTCAAACAAGTTCAAACTCTAAATGAGCCGTGCATTATTTGAGTGTATTAATGCACAGAGCTCACTGAAACACTACTGCAGCCAGCAGGATGTTAAACAGGAAGGTTTTGTCCGAGTTCATGTAACGGAGGCCAGCTAGTAGTTGCGAGTAAACCTCACTTTCTGACCTCAAGAGATTTTCTAGTGACAGATGCTTTTTAGGGTAGCAGCCTTCAGCCTCCTTGTTAGAGCGTCGGACTCCCATGTCGTAAGACCCAGGTTCGAGGCCCTTCCTGAGGCCCTTCCTCAGTGCGGGTAGAGTAGGACCCGGCTAGAGGGGTTATATTGGTGCCGTGACCCGGATGGGAGTGAGGTTTAGGGGGGTGAGTGTAACGGAGGCCAGCTAGTAGTTTCTCTGTGAGTAAACCTCACTCCGCTGACCTCAAGAGACGTTCTCGTGACAGATGCCAAGGGTTGCAGCCTTTAGGCTCCTTGTTAGAGTGTCTGACTCCCATGTCGTAAGACCCAGGTTTGAGGCCCGCTCAGAGCGGGTCGAGTAGGAACCGGGTATAGGGGTTACACTCACAACAGGTTTTGCATGGAAATGCAAAATATATATATATATTTTTTTTTTTAAAATTCCTCCCATCCCCATTTTTTTCCACCACCACGTTCCTTTAGGGGCTCCGTACAAAGCCTCGATAAAGTCACGGAAAAGTTCTTTGCTTAGAAGTAAAATGAAGTTGCAAAAACCTTTGCAGAGATACTGTTAACAAACATCCAGATGCTGTCCACACTGCTGAAAGCAACGTTTAGATGAATATGTGAATATGCGCAGTGCATTGTCCTATCAATAACAAAAATAAAAACATTTAATTCATGGAAATTCTTACATAAAGCACATTTTAAACGAAAAACCTACATGGCTACCAAGACCACATATCTTCTTTATCCTGGTCACTGTTAATTGTCATCGACATTGACTTTTTTATACAAGCAACCATTGATACTGATGGCTCATTTAGCACTCTAGGGATTTTTGTTAAACAATGCTATTTTGAATTTGAATAATATTGTGCTAATATTGTCTATTTAAAAGAAATAGAATGACCGTTTGATAGGTTTTAAAAGCTGGCCATAATTGCTTGCACAAAACATCAAGCATAGATGGTTGTGTCTGTTCTTCAACATATTCAACTTTTTTTCCCATAGCTTTTGAAACCGAGGGTTTTGGCTTTTGTCGGGAACATAAATAGTGGAAGCAAACGTACATCTATTGCAGCAGCAGTTCTCCCCATGGAATATTTTAAAGCTCAAACATTCTACAAAGGCTACAATTATACATATTTTGTCCTTTATTGCACTGATGCACAACGCTGACATTTCAAATCAAATGCTGAGACACCTGACATTTGTTTTAATGTTTGTGACATGGTGAACAACCCATGAGTGTCTTCACATTGTCCTCTCCCACTCTGGGGCCCCTGTTAAGTTTTGCGGAATGTATCCATCTTGCTTCCCACCAAAAGAGCATATTTTCTCCTTTTAAGGAAATCGCTCAGTGTTGTTCTCCGTGTCTGGGCAGACATGAATCTTTGTTAAACAAAAGAGTGGAGAGTGGGTTAAGAGCTGTAAAAAGCATGCTGAGAGGGAAGGACTGTTAGGTAGGAGATTGCAGCACATGCAAGTGTGCCAATCTGCACTATCTGCCAGCCTGTCTGAAGTTATTCAGCGTGGCTCAACAAAGCCATGCTCCATCTGGCCTAAGAATCGCTCTGGCATTCCACCGAGCGGCCTGCCAGGACATCATAATGATGCCTGAAATATCAAAGACTCTGATAAAATTGCGAGCTGGCATTTTCTGGCACTTTTTGCTATGGCAACCCCTTTGGAGCGGTACTGTTGCCCGTCTCTGAAGACTTTGAAATCCGTCCACCACCTGCATCTCTGAGCTCAAAGAGAGAGTGGGTTGCGATGGCTTTTTAGTTTGCATTAATGAACATGAGCAAACGGGGTTTGACATTGATCACGGGATAATGATCTGACAATGTGTCGCTGGTTATTCGCTCCTTTTTTTGTTTTCAAAAGCATCATTTTGATTTCAGTCAGCACTGTTATTTTCCTCTGGAACAGTGTGAAGGTTTCAGTCCGCATGGACTGTTTGTGGTAAATGAGCCTTTGGGAATTGAGGAGCTAAAATTATGCGAACAAGAAGGAATTCCACTGTTAGAGCATAAGAAACAGTATTGACCGCCTTCATTCATGGCAGTGCGCTTGTGAAACGGCCTGGGCTCTGATTGTGATCTGCTAAGCGGAATGATTTATGGATTAGTGATTTGCCATTCAAAATATGGTCATGATACCATCTCTCTGATACGGTATCGCATCGGACGCTTAGCACAGGCAAATTTTGAGTTAAAACTTTGTCAACATGAAATCAAATTTGCCGAATTAAAAATTGAGCTGAATAATTAGACTATTGTCTACGGTAGAGCCGCTTTATCGTTGAATCAAATTTGTTTCACAATTGACAAATTTTGTTATTAAATCAATCCTGAACTGACTTCAAGGGATTTTTTCAGAAAATGCTGTCATGCTTTACTCACTCTATTTTTTTTCCAAACTATGGAAGTCAATGGGCCCCATCAACTGTTTTGTTACTCATATTCTTTTTTGTTCAACAGAAGAAAGAAATTCATACAGGTTTGGAACAACTTTAGGGTGAGTAAATGATGACAGAACTTTTTTGGGTGAACTATCCCCTACAACACTATTCAGTAGAGCTGCTTAAATAGCTGAATTGATCTTGTTTCATCAAAAATGATGAATTTTATACATTTATTGAGCTGACTAACGTATTTGAAATAGTCTCATATTTGATGTTTTCATCAAGTTTGCATCAATGATTTGCATTCATTTCTGGGAATCAGTTCAAACTATCAGATTTAGTGAATTGATTCAAAACTAAAACAAATTATCACCAAATACTAGGGCTCCCCCATTTTTCTAGTTGACTCGCAGTCGTTCATTCAAGCCATTACTCGACTAATCGCACATTTATATTACATTTTGTTGTTGTACACTAATAATGGAGCACGTTTATCTTGGTTAACGTTAAAGTGAGCTGCCATGTAAAGTTGATTCTACTTGTTTCGAATGATAAGCCATATTTGAGGTCGATGGATGATAGGCAAAAGTATGGATTTCCTGCCCGACATATTGTAATTACCACAAGGACCCGCCATTAACAATCCGTCCCTCATGGACTACGTGACTTTGCCACTTCCTGTGCCTCTTCCTCTTTCTGTGCCACTTCCTAGCCTTTTTTTGTCGACTAACATTTAGTCGACTATTAGGGGGCCGCCCTATCAAAAAAAAGTGTGACTTTTTAAATGTTAAATATAATAAATATAAATGAAATTACTATAACTATAAAACCGTTTTTGCTGCTTAATATTTTTGTGGAAACCGTGATATGCTTTAGCAATCATATTGTAATACCTGTGTTTTGTTAATGGCATTTAATATCATATTTGATTTGGGGATGTTAGCTAATGGTACCGCATCACACTGTAATAAAAAAAATCCAAACAGAAAAGATATCATAATTTTCTGCCTGGACATTATATGTTAATTTTATAGACACAATCCAATGCGTAATTCAAAAAACAGGTCAATGCTTTATATTTACACAGTATATTATATGTATATACTTTATTTAGAGTGCACCTGATCAATCCTTATCTGGTTTCTGTTCCCCTGGCCCCTTGTCAAATTTTTTTTTTTTTTTTTTTTACACCTCTCATTATTGTTGGCCCATGTATGTGTCTGAATAATAGTTTATATTATTGCAAGGCATTTATCAAGTATTAAACGTGGAATGATTTGTCGCTAATCCCCTATTCAGCGTCAGACAGAAGGAACAATTGAGGCCATATTTCTCTAGACAATTGCACAACCGGGGGATAAGAAAACAACACATGAAATGAGTTTATAATCCTATAAGTGATCCATTAGTTTCAGTCTCATGTTCCCCTTGGAATTTATATGCATACAGATGATCATGCTTATCCTCTGCTGTCTTCATGAGTTTGATTTGAACCGTTATTAGCTGTGATCACTCAATCGCCTTATCAGCTGGTTTGAACTGTATGGCTAACAGACAAACATGATTCAAATGAGGTGTATTTGCTTGTGTTTCAGATTAGCGGTTCACTGATTCTTGAGTACACTGTTTTTTTTTTTTATAGCTCACTTTCGACATTCTACTTACTATAAGTACTGTAACTTATTAGTAGACCGTCAGCTTAATATATGCTAACACTTTAGTTTGATGGTCCGACATTCTACTGACTTTAAGTAACTTTGCAAATACATCAACTTATTCTACTAACCCTAACCAAACAGTCCGCTAAAACTCCAATGAGAATCAGTTACCATGTTGTTGCACATGTCTGAAGTGCACTTTTGAAATAAAGTGAAAGCAAAATTCGTATATGAATGCATTTTTTTGCATTCAACATTTCTCACAAAATGTGCCAACTCAATGCTAACATTGCACTCAAAAAAATATTTCAGTCTAAACATAAGTTTTATGTAATTTAATTACATAGCAATTTTCCATCCATTTGGATTACATAGTTTTAACATAAACTAATAAACTTAATGTGATTCATATTTGTCAGTCATATGTAAATGAAATAGGTAAGATTTATGTAATAGTGAGAGATTAAATGTCTTTTATCTTCAGTTGATTTAATCAGTCGTAGTTCTTGTGTTTCTCTGTCCTTCAGTGATTCTGCTTGTTAACAGCAGGTGTTCATCAATAATGTTCAATCATCACTTCATGATCTCATTAACTCTGACACTGCTTCAATGGTACTATAACCTGGGCATTTTTCTGTGAACTATTACATAAATCTTATCTATTTCATCTACATATGACTGAGAAATATGAATCATATTAAGTTTATAAGTTTTGTTTATGTTAAAACTATGTAATCCAAACGGATGGATAATTACTCTGTAATTAAATTACATAAAACTTATGTTTAGACAGAAATATTTTTTTGAGTGTGTCAAATCTGCAAAAAAAAAATTAAGTAACATTAATGAATGAATTTAAAATATATGTGTTGAAGACAAACATATTGTCAAATGACATTAAATGTAGTATGTTTGGTATGTGGTACATTTTGTCAGGCAATGAAGAACTATAGAGCTAAGTATCATCAGTGTAATGGTGAAAACTAATGCCATGCTTCCTAATGATATCTCTCAAGGGTGAAAAGCAATGGTCCCAGTACTGAGCCTTGTGGTACTCCATACTGAACTAGTGATCGATATACCTTTTCATTTACTGCTACAAACCGATAACATTCAGATAAGTATAATTTGTACCATGTCAATGCAATTCCACTAATGCCAGCATAATTGTAGAGACTATTTAAAAGATTGTTGTGGTTAATAGTATCCTCCTGTAACACTATGGTCAGATGATAAGAGCTAATAATTTTTTAATTCTAATGAGAGCAGTCTTAGTACTATGGTATGGTCTAAATCCTGACTTGAAATTCTTGCAGATACCTCTTCTTTCTAAGAAGGAACATAATTACATAATTGCATTTTTGACTGGAAAGAGAGATTTGAGATTGGTCTGTAATGAACTAATTCTCTAGGATCAAGTTGTGTTTTTTTTAATGAAAGTATTTGGGTCATATCTTAATGACAATGAATAATTGATAATATTAAGAAGAGGATCTATGACTTCTGAACATTTATTTTAGAAGCTTTGTCAGTATAGGGTCTAACATACATGTTGTTTATTGTGATGATTAAACTAGTTTAGACAATTCTTCCGCTCATATAGCAAAGAATGAATGGAATTGTTCCCCAGGGGGTCTACAGTGCACTGTCTGCTGCAATACTGTAAACAGTTGCATGGTCATAACTTTCTCTCTGATAGTATCAATCTCTGCAAGTAAAGAAATTCATAAAGTCATTACTGCTGTGGTATTTGAAAATGTCCAAACTTGAAAAGTTGAAGCTTTGTTTCTCATTAATTTAGCCACTGTATCAAATAAATACCTAGGGGTTGTGTTTGTTTTCCTTAATCTTCACAAAGGAGTAACCGTGTCTAAAGTGCTGTAAAAAAAAAAAAAAAAAAAAGAGAGAGAAACGATAGTTTCTGTTCCAAAGTTCTGTTTCTGTCAAAGTGCTTTTGTAGAAAGGGAACTAATATTCAGCAAGCCAACCCTGCTGGAAAATCCAGAATTGCAGGTATGTTTTAGCATTCTGGGACCAGCATGGGATGCAGATTGCTGGTTTGCTGGACCCCAGCATGGGATGCAGATTGCTGGTTTGCTGGACCCCAGCATGGGATGCAGTTTGCTGGTTTGCTGGACCCCAGCATTGGATGCAGTTTGCTGGTTTGCTGGACCCCAGCATGGGATGCAGATTGCTGGTTTGCTGGACCCCAGCATGGGATGCAGTTTGCTGGTTTGCTGGATCCCAGCATGGGATGCAGTTTGCTGGTTTGCTGGATCCCAGCATGGGATGCAGTTTGCTGGTTTGCTGGATGCCAGCATGGGATGCAGTTTGCTGGTTTGCTGGATCCCAGCATGGGATGCAGTTTGCTGGTTTGCTGGATCCCAGCATGGGATGCAGTTTGCTGGTTTGCAGGATCCCAGCATGGGATGCAGTTTGCTGGTTTGCTGGACCCCAGCATGGGATGCAGTTTGCTGGTTTGCTGGACCCCAGCATGGGATGCAGTTTGCTGGCTTGCTGGACCCCAGCATTGGATGCAGTTTGCTGGTTTGCTGGACCCCAGCATGGGATACAGATTGCTGGTTTGCTGGACCCCAGCATGGGATGCAGTTTGCTGGTTTGCTGGATCCCAGCATGGGATGCAGTTTGCTGGTTTGCTGGATCCCAGCATGGGATGCAGTTTGCTGGTTTGCTGGATCCCAGCATGGGATGCAGTTTGCTGGTTTGCTGGATCCCAGCATGGGATGCAGTTTGCTGGTTTGCTGGATCCCAGCATGGGATGCAGATTGCTGGTTTGCTGGACCACAGGATGCACCACTGCTTGTCTACAGACAGCTGGCCTACTCAGACTCAATCCTGAAAGACCATGCTGGTGAACCAGCCTCACAATCTCCATTTTGCTTGAGAACAGCATGAATTTGCTGGTCCATCAGCTAGAATAGCACTACACCATCATAAACCAGCCTGGAACAACATTGAATCCATTATAGTTTATGCTGGATTTTTCAACAGGGAAGATTTATCATTTGTTTATAATATCTATTTTATCACTCTTAAATGGGTTTGGGAGTTTTTGGTATTTACCAGTTTGGGGAACAGACACAGTTTCTATATTAAGATATCTAGGTTAAAGGAATCTCTATGTGCTGAGATTAATTGGACTTCTATGACGTGAGGCAGTTAGCAGAGGGTTGGTTTAACCAGTCTGACTGCTTTCTGACCTGGGCCCCAGTTAGTTAAGTTAAGTAAACTTAAAAAGACTATGTGTAAGGTCTGCCCCAAAAACTTTTTCAATTGTCTGAAACCTATATTATTCTGCAGACACCATTTAGACATCCAGCCATTGATTGACCACAGTCTGGTATGTATCTCGTCACCCCGGTATGCAGGGGTGGAATCAACCTACAAATTGCCTGCAGAGTAGCCTGTAGGCAAGTAATAATGTAATATCATAATTTGATGCAAAAAAAAAAAACATTAATATTGTAGTGATCATCTCTAATGAATATCATTGTAGAAATGTGGTTGTTTCCCAAACGCTGGCTAAAATCACAGAACATGTGTTGTCTCATATCTCAAGAATCAGTGAGTGACGTTTAGTGGGAGGTCAGTGTCATATACAAAATGTCATTGTTTGTAGTGCTGGTGCCCACATGGATGACGAATCAGAAACTGTGCTGATTGTTAATGTCATTAGTCCAGGCAGAGCCACAGATCTCGTGGTCTTATCATCCGCCCATGGGACATTAGTACCCAGCAGGAGCGTGTGAGTGGTAGTAACGCAGTGTATCTGAGCAGTCATCTGTCCCCCCGTGTCCTCCTCGAACTCCAGTACTCATGCACTCTCGCACAGATGGTCCGTTTTTTGCCATCATCTCTGCCACGCTGCCATTTCTAATCAAAGGAGAAAAGTGATTCAATATTTCCACAAACAGACCTGCTTGTGCAATAATTGAATAATCGAATTTACCCGTTGCATGATTAAAAATAGATTTGTGAAAGAGAACTTGGAATGCAGTTGCACTAGCAAGGCCATCTGACGAGCACTGTCAAATCAATTGTGGTGTTGTCAATGAAAACGGCTATACGAAGGAATTCATCCATTGATGTGGTGAGCTATTGATTGCATTAATTCACAAACACAGCTATGGGGGATTTTCTCTGATTATTTCAGAAGTTGACACTTTTCTGTGAATAATCTCACATGCTGTGGTGTTGAACTGAGGTGTCTGGAATCTCAAGAAAAAAAAAGAAGAGAGATTTATGACTCAGTTTTCACTTCTGCTGGTGGAACCCAATATTTCAGATTGATTTTGCTCTTGCATTTTCAAAAAAAAAAAAGTTTTTGATTTTAGAATGAAAGAATTTTTGTCCTTCAAGAAGAACATTGACTTTGAAATTGCCTAGTTTTAATGCTTTAATAAGTACTCAGCTCACAGGGAATATTCTTGTTTTATGTTACTTGGTTTTATTACATGGAATCTTATTTTGAAGTGTAGTTTATGTTTCCATTGTGTGCTGTGTTCTCTTCCTGTGGTTTGTTCCCGTTTGCCTTTTTTCTGTAGTTACGCTTGTTTATTACCATGACAGCTGATTAACCACACCTGTGCCTTGTTAACCTCTTGTTAGACTGTGTATATATATATATATACTGCTATGTTTCCGTTTTTGTTTGTCAGTTGTTGTCTTTGGAACCAGTTGTATTGCTGTTATGTTTCCCTGTTGGAGTATATTCATCTTCCTGTTTGGATTATCTTAATAAACTGCTTGCAAATAGATCCTCACCTCTCCACTTCCCTGCAAACCACAACAGTCCTCAGAATTCTGGCAAGGTTCTCTCAAAGTTTTTCCAGTAACATTAAAATTGAGTTCTTTTTAAAGTTATATGTGTGTTACCTAAAAGCATCGTAGATAGCAGAACCATGGTGTCAATCAACTTTGCTCTCAATGCTTTTGAGAAACACAGCCCAGGGGCCTCATGTATAAAACTTTCAGTAGATTTTATCCTAAAAGTGTGCATATGCATAAAAGCCGGGTTTTCTGTACGCACAAAAGTTTTCAGATTTATAAAACCATGCATGCACCCAAACTTGCACAAAATTTTCTTTATAAAACTCAGTCAGCGGAAGATTGTAATCTCCACCCCGTTTTCTCCCCAAATAACCATATATGGAGCTTACAATGCCTAGTTTTACTATGCATAATGTTATCTGCATATCATTTTCATGCATATTTCCATCCAGGTGACACAATGTTTAACTGTGCAAGTTTTTAGGAAAATATGACAGTAAATGCGGTCACAAAAATCATTCACTCTCCTTGTCTTGTTTTAGAAGAAATTCCAGAATGTTTTCAGTGAAGAGTTATTCTCATTCTTTTCCACTGGCCAGCTAGTATTAAATTTATGCAATTTTGCTTATAAAGTAAGCATAGATTATATTTTAGTGTTGTTTAGATGTTTATGTAGTTGCATTGTAAATTATTGTATTGCGCGTCACTGACAAAACATATTAAAAATAAAACGTACATATCTTACCGTTTCCTTCAAAATCTATGCTTCAAGTAGCGTGGCTTTTTTCCTGATATTGGGAAGACGACACTAACAGCAGAGGTTGTACAGTACTGTGTACAGTAGCTACTCGTCGTATACTAAGCTATCTTCTTTGACGAAATGCGCATCATTTATCATTATTCGCACGAAAATAAGTGTGAATAAGAAGTGGAATTATCATGCTCCAAATTACATGCATCCTCTACGAATATTTTTATTTAAACTAATATAAAATGTTGTAACCTCCGGATAATGATTTCATGTAATTTTGGTGCTTAACTCCATTAAGGAGAATGACATATTTAATCTAAATGTGGAATTTGAAATGTTTAAATGGAAAACACAGTTTAAAATCCTTACTTTCTTCGCTCACTCCTGTAAAAGAGTGCGTATGTATGGTTTAGAGCTCCCGTACGGTGCGAACATTATTTACGCTAAGTTTATTTTTAATAAATCCCGATATGTGCGTGGAAAATCAGTGCCTTTTTTTAACGTTTATACATCAGACCCCTGGTCTTTAATAATATTCTCAAAACGTAAGTGCAAAATGTTTTGATAAACTGCATGTTTTGAACTTTCAGAGAACAATCAGAAATTTTCAACTTAATGGCAATGGAAGCAAAACGTTTTTACATATTTTTGTTAGCTGGGTACAAAAAGTAAGGATACAGCTATTTTAGAAAAGAGATGTATTTTTTTAGTTTTTACACTTTGTGACTTCATTTCCAGTTCTGTTTAAAAAGCACAATATTTAAGTGTGATTTTGCTCATGCTTTTTAAAAAAAAATGACTATCCCTTTTTGATTTTATAAAGTAAACAACTATATCCTTGTCATCCACAGGTCTAAAGAACTAATCAAAGAGGCCATTCTCGACAATGACTTCATGAAGAACCTGGAGCTGTCTCAGATTCAGGAGATTGTGGACTGCATGTACCCCGTGGAGTATGAGAAAGAAAGTTGTATCATTAAAGAAGGCGATGTGGGCTCTCTGGTCTATGTCATGGAAGGTACGTCATGTCCAAGTATCTTGTTTTATCCTTATATGTTTACTTTACTGTGTTTTACTACTGCACCAGATGGTTTGCAGACAGGGCAGTAAGCCACAAGAGGGAAGTGGGTGTGTATCACTCTGATTTCACCATGCTTTCTTTGGCACGACTTTTAGTATAACATTATTTACAGGAGTTGTTTAGCATTAATATATAGGGTGAATTCATGTAAAATGGAACCACTTTTTGACAGTCATTGCAAATGTCCCGGTTTACCTCATTTCACCTCATGAGACGAGACAACCATCATTGTTAACATTAGTTAATTAGCAAACTAACAATGAGGAATATTTTTTTACAGCATTTATTAATCTTTGTTAATGATGTAGTTCATGAAAGTACAGTTGTTTATTATGTTTATGCAAATTCAAAGTGCATAAACTGTTAACAGATATAACTTTTGAGTAGGCAACAAATTTTGTTTCGCACAGTTATAATATTTGTAGATGACTTTTTAATTTGTCACTTCCAATACGTGTTTAAATGAACACTATAAAGTTAATTTAGTTTGTTAACTGATGTAGTAAACTAATGAGACCTTATTGTAAAGTCTTACTGTCATTCTCATGACTGTTGTCATAAAAATTCAACAGACACTGTGAATTTGATCCTCATATGTTTGTCTGTTTTAGTGGAATAATGTGAGGGATATTTCACGTGTCATGTGTCATGCAAGTTCTAGAGGAATAGACCTAATCCTAAAAATTTCTAGACGACCAAGCAGTTTATAGCTACAGTTGGAGATTCGGTTTTGCTCTGTGTGGATTAATTACCACTTTTAAATTAGATTTTATGATGATGAAGTTTGTTATAGCTCTCACAGCCCCACTCCATTTTCCAATTTTTCTTTTTAAATTAACGACTGGTATTAAAGGAAATACTCCTTGTAGTAGCTCACAAATCACTTTATTTTTCACAGTAGAGAAAACCGTTTCATACACGAGAAGAGACCTCAATATTTAAGTGTGATGGTTCAGATATTTTGGTTGTTTCAGTAGTTTTACAACCAAACAATACGTGTTTAGCTCTCTGTAATATGGCTGATGCGGTTTGAACGTTGGTTTAGAACTGAACCTGAAGAGTAATAACAGTAACCTGATTTCATCTCCAGGCGGCTGGTTTGATTGCACAGTTTTATGGTCACCTTGGATCTTTTCACAGACATAACATAGATTTATTTCCTCTTTTATCCTGTCATATTTCTGTGTGCTCTCTCACAGGTTCTGGTGCAGCGCTGTATGTGTTCTCTCTTAAGTCCTTGGTTTTGTTGACCACAAACAAAAGTCCTATTAGATGTATTCAAATCTTATTTAAGTGATCAGTCGTCCACACGGTTGGGTTTTCTGAATACAGGGCCACCCTCTGTGCCACAGCGGTCTCTAGAAGCATTTAAAAGTTCACTTATGGCCTGTCTTAAAAATAGTCTGACATTGATTGTGAAGTGCACCTTGTAAAAAAAGACTTTATGGTGCTGAATTGGTCTTCAACTTGCACTTTGAAAATATTAACCGTTATTATTTCATGGCCTAGTGGTGAGGGAGTTGGGCTTGTATTCAGAAGGTTGCCGGTTCGATTCCCACGCCGGCAGGAATTGAAAGTGGGGATTGTGAATAAACAGCACTCTCTCCACCTTCGATATCATGACTAAAGTGCCCTTGAGCAAGACACCTGACCCCTAATTGCTCCCCTTGTAAGTCGCTTTGGATAAAAGCGTCTGCTAAATGATGAAAAAAAAAAAAAAATGAAATTAAGATGATTTCTAGCTTTAAAGATGTCTTTTGAGCTGGTTTCATTGTGCCTGCTTGGCCACAAATCAAACTAATATCAGCAGTGTTGCCAACTAAGTGGGAACACGCAGTTTGCTTTAACATTTTCAAGGGTCATTGGATGTGTTGCAAGAAAACGGTTGCTTCCAAAATGTTTCAGTCAACTTTTAAATTCATCATTAAGCGCTGTAGGATTTTGGTATTTACAAAAAATAGAGTGGAATTATCCTGTGAAAGGCTATGAATAGGCATTCAAGTGAGGCAGATGTACCATTCTGTTAAGTAGAGCCACTTACTGTGACGCTTTTCCAGAGCGCTGCGCCCATGAACCACTTTTTCCTCTTCAAACTAACCCCTGCTAGTCGCCACAGGAGGCATGCTCTTTACCTCCAAACCTTCCATTCTGCTCCCAGTAATGTATACTCTGCAGGCAACTCACCTCCTCCTGGTGTATTGTTGTCCACATAGAATATGTCTCGCTAGTCGCCTCTGGCGACAGAGATGCTAATTTACTCGAACTTATTGCCTTACCCTGATGTTGGCCCTCTCATTTGATTCCAAACCCCCTAAGACTGTTTATGGTCCACCTCTCTAATGTATTTAGCGTTTTTGGCATTAGCCAAGTCACCTTTATTTTTTATCGAGCTTTATACAATACAGGTTGTTTAAATTGCAGTTTTAGAGTAATAAACTGGAAAATAACAGTTGAGCTGTAAATCAGAACGAAGAAGTCACACTGTAATGAATTACTGTAAAAATTACAGCATTATTTTACAGCCGCTGACTGTTTTTTTAATAATACAGCATATTGCTGTAAACTGCAATGCATTCTGGGGTCACGTGTTGGTTTGACTCAAATTTACAGAATATTGCTGTAAATTGACCCTTCGTAATTTTAAAAATACAGTTATTTACCGTAATCAGAGAATACAGGGAAATTCTGTAAATTAAATGCCAGTAACACTACTGTAAATTTTACAGTAACTGGCTGGAAACCCTGCTGCCAGTATTATACTGTAAAATTTACAGTCATTTTTTAACAGTGCAGTTCTGTGTTGATTCAGTTCAGTGCAATAACAGTGTTCATACTGCAAAATTTGAATCAGCGATAATGCATCTCTACAGAATACAATGGTGTCATCATCCAGGCCAGTTCAGGTTTTGCTCTAATAGTGTCAGTGCAGTCAAATCAATAATATAACTCAATATTAAGTGTCTTTGAAACACTTTTGTTGCCCTGCTGTTTAGCTGAACTGAACGGTTAGTGTGTGATTTTAAATGTTAAAATACTTTTATTCTAGCTTAATATGCTCAGTTATTAGTAAGCAATATATAAGTTGATTTTCTTAAAAAGCCATTAAACTTTTTAATTAAACTTTCAAAATCTGTGTCTACGCAGTGCTTTCAAATAAGTGTGCATCCCGCAGTACTACAAACCACGCCTCCCACTATGAAACATCCAATTAGGGGATGTCATCACCCTTTAAACTTGGTCGTCACATAATAAATACATAGACGCCCCATTGGCCTCTTTGGACTGTCGCTGCGATACGTCAACGAATGACATCGATGGTCATTTATATGGTCGTCAACAATGGCATTTTAGCTTTTCCACTCATGCCTTTAGCTTTTCCTATTGAATCACCTCACAGGATGTCACAGGACAATTTCAAATGAATGTGAAGATGTGGTTTTATTTTATATGTGTTTTTATTCTTCAGCAAAGACCCTTTCAAGGAAAGTCTGTTCACTCGGCGGCCTCCGGGCAGCTATTTCGGGGAACCAAGACCAAGTTTGAATGGGGAAATGCTGAAATCTCAAAAACTGCTTGACGAACTCACAATTAAATAACATTTCAAATCTGACAACAACAAAAATATGACATGAACTGTCCCATAAGTGCTCTTTCTCGTGCTCAAAAAGCTTATTTTTCAGGCTAGACGAGCCAATCCGCATGTGCGGTCCTAAGCGCGACTCTCAGGTTTCTATGGGAATCAGAGTTTCTAATGGCAGCTGCAGTGATGCAATCACTTTGCCAATCAGCGATTGGCTCTTTTACTTAGAAGGCGGGACGTATTCTGCCATATTGCATGTTGCAGTTTCTCTCGTTCATAACTAATAGGAGTGAACCGTCCTTCTATATCTATAGTCTTTGGTTTCAGTCAATGATATCCACGATTGTTTCGTTGCACTACTACTTAGTACTATGCATGCTATGCACAGAGGTGCTGTTTGTAGTACTATGGGATGCAGACAGACCCTTCTCGTTTGTTTAAGCATCTTGACCAGCCCGGCAACAGCGGCTTAACCAATGACGTGAGTTTGGGTGGGACTCCATGTTTAATGGCAGGTTGGGAGAGTGTTTGTGAAACCTATTTAAAAACAGAAATGCTGAAAGACACACAGTTCACATTAACTGGCCTAAACAGTAAACTCCAATAGCGCAACAAAACGTCAACTGAATGACTAGAAAATACAATGGATATTCAATTTACACCACCTTAATCTCTGCCATCTCTTCATTTTTTTAATAATATACTGAATTAAGTTCAAACAGACACCTTTGTTGCACAGCTGTCTGAATTCGAAGCAATTATATGTTCGAAGCAACAGGTCACTGGATTTTCTGGGAAGAAAGTAAAGGAATTCAAGGTTAGGAACATATTAATCTGACAGCTGTTAATGAAAAACCCTTAGAGATTCTTTGTGCTCAGCTTCACATATCAGACACAAGTAAAAAGAATGAGAAATTTAGCTTTATTGTCCAAGTAACCTCTGAAAGATTGAATTGATTGTAAAAATGGATTGTTATCGATCGTAGGCCAGCGATGTTCAGTTATATTGAAATAAATATATATAAATAACTTTTTAATCTAATCTGTTTTTTACTCTTTTATATTTTTATGTTGGTATTGTCAATATATATTCGGCTAATCTTTGATATATTTCTGGAAGTTATCAATTATGTGATTCTCTATATAGTATGTGCTTGAAGTCTGTTATCTCTTTGTGTTGTAGTGTTCTATTGTGAAGCAACAGGAAGGCCACTGCCTGTGGGAAAGGGCTGTTTTTGTGTTTCTGGACATTTGTTTTTACAGTTCTGTGGTGTTTCATGCAAGGCATAAGCTGAAAGATGTGGTGAGCAGGGCATGAGGGCTCTCTGACTGTCCCCTTCCTAGATGTTGACTCATAAAGGTCCTGGAGGGAGGGCGGATTGCAACTCATGATTTTCCGCCTCCTTGGATCCAGTTCCATGGCAGATCCATATCACATGATTATGGATGAGTTGAGGATAGATTCAATTATGTAGAACTGGGCCATCACTGCCAGTGGTAGGTTGTTTAGTAGAGATGTGCATATTGACTAGTTGGGTTGCCTGACTAGTATTATTTTACTACAAGACTGTGATGACACATTTCCAAAGTTATTAATTGCATACATGTTTTATATTTTTGCATTGGCATCAAGTTGCAGAAAACTAGTTAACACAGCAGCCGAGGGAGTGACAGAAAATTTTGCGAAAATACAAAAGAACTGGCTATTCATGCTCCCAAAGACATTAAACTTGCAACATTTCGACCACAAGGTCTTCGTCGGGGAAACAAGAACGCATGAATAGCAGTGTGCTGGTTCTTTTGTGTTTTGGCTAAGGTTTCTTTTTGATCCAGCGCCTACCTGAGTTATTTTGGATGCGCGCATGCTACTTTGAATTCAGTGACAGCAAATTTGACATATTTCTCTTTTCTAACCAACGCACTCAATCTCTTAATGTTTTTCTTCTTGTGCAGAGTCGTAGAAATGCTATTGCGGATTTTTCTTTTAGTATATGAGCAAATGGGAACGCAAAAATTACATTTGTTGTCGTTTCCGTTCACTATATAGAAGTTTTCCTAACTATGATGATCCCTGCTTTGTCCACTCGAGAATGTGAAAATGGTTCATTTCAAAATTTTGATTCAATTTGTCATGTATGTACAGTACTGTGCAAAAGTTTTAGGCAGGTGTGAAAAAATGCTGTAAAGTAAGAATGCTTTCAAAAAGAAACTTGGTAATAGATTATATTTATCAATTAACAAAATGCAAAGTGAGTGAACAGAAGAAAAATCTAAATCAAATCCACATTTGGTGTGACCACCCTTTACCTTCAAAACAGCATCAATTCTTCAAGGTACACTTGCACAAAGTCAGGGATTTTGTAGGCATATAGTTAGGTGTATGATTAAACAATTATACCAAACAGGTGCTAATGATCATCAATTCAATATGTAGGTTGAAACACAATCATTAACTGAAACAGAAACAGCTGTGTAGGAGGAATAAAACTGGGTGAGGAACAGCCAAACTCAGCTAACAGGTTGCAAGAGGTTGCTGAAGACAGTTTACTGTCAAAAGTCATACACCATGGCAAGACTGAGCACAGCAACAAGACACAAGGTAGTTATACTGCATCAGCAAGGTCTCTCCCAGGCAGAAATTTCAAGGCAGACAGGGGTTTCCAGATGTGCTGTCCAAGCTCTTTTGAAGAAGCACAAAGAAACAGGCAACGTTGAGGACCGTAGACGCAGTGGTCGGCCAAGGAAACTTACTGCAGCAGATGAAAGACACATCATGCTTACTTCCCTTCGCAATCGGAAGATGTCGAGCAGTGCCATTAGCTCACAATTGGCAGAAAACAGTGGGACCCTGGTACACCCATCTACTGTCCGGAGAAGTCTGGTCAGAAGTGGCCTTCATGGAAGACTTGCGGCCAAAAAGCCATACCTCCGACGTGGAAACAAGGCCAAGCGACTCAACTATGCACGAAAACACAGGAACTGGGGTGCAGAAAAATGGCAGCAGGTGCTCTGGACTGATGAGTCAAAATTTGAAATATTTGGCTGTAGCAGAAGGCAGTTTGTTCGCCGAAGGGCTGGAGAGCGGTACACGAATGAGTGTCTGCAGGCAACAGTGAAGCATGGTGGAGGTTCCTTGCAAGTTTGGGGCTGCATTTCTGCAAATGGAGTTGGGGATTTGGTCAGAATTAATGGTATCCTCAATGCTGAGAAGTACAGGCAGATACTTATCCATCATGCAATACCATCAGGGAGGCATCTGATTGGCCCCAAATTTATTCTGCAGCATGACAACGACCCCAAACATACAGCGAAAGTCATTAAGAACTATCTTCAGTGTAAAGAAGAACAAGGAGTCCTGGAAGTGATGGTATGGCCCCCACAGAGCCCTGATCTCAACATCATCGAGTCTGTCTGGGATTACATGAAGAGAGAGAAGCAACTGAGGCTGCCTAAATCCACAGAGGAACTGTGGTTAGTTCTCCAAGATGTTTGGGCCAACCTACCTGCCGAGTTCCTTCAAAAACTGTGTGCAAGTGTACCTTGAAGAATTGATGCTGTTTTGAAGGCAAAGGGTGGTCACACCAAATATTGATTTGATGTAGATTTTTCTTCTGTTCACTCACTTTGCATTTTGTTAATTGATAAATATAAACTATTAACATGTCTATTTTTGAAAGCATTCTTACTTTACAGCATTTTTTCACACCTGCCTAAAACTTTTGCACAGTACTGTATATATATGTATATATGTATAAATGTGTGTGTATGTGTGTGTGTTTTGACTGGAACTTTGGTGTAGTAATGAGCCAAATCTCTTCTGTCTTCACCAATAATTTCTGACTGCAGTGCTCTAGGACACCAGGTGTTTCACTTCCTCCCTATAAACAGATCTGTTGTTGTCGCATAATAGGCCAATCAACGTCATGTTATCTGCAATTTTGAGGATCTTAGAGGATTCCTTTGAGGTGCAGTCATTGCTTTAGAGAAGAGAAAATAAGTGGAGACAGAAAATCTGCCTTCTGCTAGTCCAGTACTGGTAAACAGTGTACTTCCTGTTGTACTTCCTGCTGATGGTGGTCTACATTTGATCATGGTAGCTTTAGATTTGAATCCTTTTTTCTGGCCCTTTTTGACAATACACAATTGGAAACGGAAGAACCAATCAAGCAGATTGTTGGGGTTAAGTGAGTTGTGCTCAGAGGTTATGATCTCAATAAATCTCCAGCCTGTGGGTCACCTCTACATGTAATCTTTGTGCATGCAGATCAGATTAATAACCATGGACCTCCAAGTTTGACAGAAACAGATTTTGGTGACATACAAATTTATCAAAGCTTTTTCCTGAAGTCTTGCCTTTTTCCTGCATGGTGCTTCTTGAAAATCGTATATTGATACAGAGTTTGATATGCATCCAGACAGGAAATTACATTTAAAATGTTTAGTATGTCACTTATTAATAATAATAATAATAATAATAATAATAATAACCTCCAAGTTTTACAGAAACACTATGGGTTTTGCTGGCATACAGATATATCAAAGCTTTTCCCTAAAGTCTTACCTTTTTCCCAGTAGCTCCTCACTGCAGAACATGACATCCAGGGTCCAGATCGAGGGGTTGGAGATGGGTAGGTTTAGGCATATGTAAAGTGGGAAGAGCTGGATCTGGATCCAATCTCACCCCCTAGATTTCGTGTTCTACAGTGAAGACCATCTCCTTTTTCCTGTTGCTTCCTGAAAAACCCCTATTGATATGGGGTTTGATCTGCTTCCAGACAGGAAAATATATTGAAAATATGTTTATGGTATTATTTAATAATAATGCTAATAATAACATATAAAAATATCCTTTTAATTATTTTAAATATTGTGCATTATATATTATATAATTACATTATTACATTACATTATATAATGTCCATTGAAGGCGAGTTGAAGTGAGAACCCAACCAAAAAGAGACAAATATAAAATAATGCAAAATGCCGTTTCTTGTCAGGTAAGAAATGCGAATGCTTAAAATGCTTATTTGAAGGCCAAACAGAAAATTCTGGAGTATAATTTCTTAATGATTTGTACCAAGTGACTTAACAAGTTGTTTAACGTGGAAGGCTCAATCCATTTCTAGTAATGGCTTTGACACAGACCTCAGATTGTTGCAAATATTCCAAGTCTAAATGTTTTACAATTTAAGTAAACTGACAACAAAATCCCCACCATGTTCTTTTAGAAGAGGACCAGTGTTTAGTTATCAGGCTGATCTCCGGGCCGTCATCTGTGGTTTCATGCGTCAAACACTAAAGCTTTATTAGAATTCACTGATGTTCTGCCAAGTTGAACCAATGATGAGTAGTGCTGGATAATAAAACATGTTGCATGACCATCGGTGACGTAAAATAATGTCAACATTTTGCGCAAGACCTCCTTTCCTGCTTACGTAGGGTGAGGAGTTGTCAAGAAACCCACTACATTTCCAGCACACAAGTCAGTGTGATCCAAACAGGAAAAGCCCCCCCTTGACAGAAGCAATGATGAAACTGAGCTATACTTAGCCATGTGAGATGTGAACACTGAGAGCATGACTTGCTTTTTGAAAGACACAGATGCAGCGGATTTCTGCTCTAGAAAACAGCAAGTAACAGTTTCACCAGTCTTCGGCCAAAGTGCCACAAACTGTCCCTGCATGCAGATGGTTGCGTAGCAACCCCATGAATGCTCACCCATGGTACTTTATTTACATCCGTATTAATATACTGTGCCCCACAAACCCAGCATGGGGTACCGCGTAAGATTTTCTGAAGTTTCAGTTATGTGGAGCAGAATATGTGTGAACTAGGGTGAGAAAACATGTTAGCGGCCTGGGAATGTCACAGATCTCACAGATCCAATTCCAGGTACTAAGTAATGTGAAAACACATAAAGAGGTTCATTCATTTTTTTCCCCTCTAATGGTTTGTACATACATTCTCACTTAAATTGTTGCATAGTGTGGTAGTTCACCCCCAAAATAGTAATTCTGTCATTATTTATTCACACTCATGCTGTTCCAAACTACTCCTGCTGTTATTTTCTCCATGGAATGGTATAGTAATAATAACTGACTTCAATACAGTCTGTTACTCACATCACTGCTAAAGTAAAACTCAACCCAGAAAGAGCCCCAAACCCAACAAGTTAATTGGGCTTATAATAAAACTTGTACAGAAGAAAGGCAAAAAGGCTGTGAAAATGTGTGTTTTAGCAAATAGATAAGAAAACTTCAACACACATAATCCATTGGCCATGTTGCCATCCCAGGCCACTCCCACCAGTCGCTTACCAGAGTAAAATACTGCCGTGCTTTAGTAGGAAATACTTCTTGACAAACTTTTAGCCACAATTGTGTGATTTGTGTAGTTACTTTTGGTTTCCAGTCTATGATTCAGCAAGTTGTTGGCAGCAGCTAAAGTCCTTAAAGAATCATAAATATGGAGAGAACGCCGCAACGTAAGTATTTGTAGTCAACATTTTAAATCGGATGACCACAAACACAGTGTTTTAGGCCAACTTAAGCCAAACTTCCCAAACCAAAACGTAGTCATGTTCAGGTAAGAAAGCTGTTGCCATCATGTTCCATTTTTACAACTGCAAATGTTTCAATTCATTATTTTTGTGAAGTTATGTTGCATTTTTGATGGGTTTGACTTACAGTTTGAGGAGCCAATGGAGTTACGAGGTTTAGTCACAACCTCTTTTAAATGCTTTTTATTTGTTATATATTTGTAAAATACAGACATAAAGGATGACCAATAGCATTAATTTTATAAAACAATGACAAAATATGGAGATACAAGGTTTTGGCCCGACAGCTCAATGATATATTCTTATATTTGTAGCATTTATTTTTAGAAATTGGATATTTTCCACAGCACACCTGACATCCTGCCACGGCACATTATGCATTAATGCATTAACTAACATGAATGTACATTGAGCAATATCTTTGTTATTATTTTTTGTTAAATATATATTATGATAGATATTTTTTACATATTATGTAAAAAAATACAAATGTTCATTTTTAGTTCATGTTAGCTCAGGTCCATTTAATAATATTAACAGATACGATGTTTGATTTTAGTATTAGTAGGGGTGAATTCAGGTTGATTGGGACACGTTTTGACATTGAGATCACTTGGAAAAAGTGTCCCAATCAACCTGAATTCACCCTGAATGTTGTAGGATTTATAAATGATTCTTGATTGTTCATTACCACAGTAAACTATGTTAAAAAATGAATCTTAATGTAAAGTGTTGCAGTTTTGTCACCTCCCAATCTCTGTTTACCACTTTAATTTTATTGAATGCGTTAATCAATAAGTTGTTAAATTACTTAAAAAAAATTACATTTTAAATACATTCTTAAAAACAAAGAAATTATTATGCTGGAGTGTAAAAAATGTTGTTTCAACTTAAAAATGTTTTAAATTTAGTCAACTTGCAAATGCGAAGTTACAATCTTGGGTATTTGAGTTGAAATTTTTAGGCAGCACGAACACTTACTTTTTTAAGTTTTAGTGTGTTAAAATTTCATGAACGAGGCTGCTGCTTTCATACAGTAATATTGAATAATTTAATCATTCAGTTGTTGATGAGCAGGAAACAGATCCTGGGGTGCCGCTGCAAAACAATTAATACACTTCCAAAACAGAGGAATTAGTTTTGAGAGGCTCTCATGGGAAATATAGATCCGGTTTGATGTAGAATTTTAAGTGTTGCTTTTATGATGTGTTTAAAGTATGTGATATCATTTTGGAACATTTCAGACCGAAGTGGGTGGTGTTTGGCATTTGGTTCGAGTTGCTGTGTAGGAGTTGAATATTGCAGACTGGACTTTAGATTGCAGTACTAGATCCGACCTCAGCTTTTCCTGCTCGCATTGACTCATAATTGTTCGGGCCGATGTGTGAGACCTCCCACTCGAGGATCAAGTGTCAATTAAAGAGACTCTATCAACAGCAGGCAACACTAATGTGAAGGCTAACTCCAAAGGCATGAATGTTTTGCAATCAAATGAATGGTAAATCTAGCCTGAAGCTCTGCTACAGGTAATGCTCTGGAGCTGTCCGCTAGGGCAGGTGGATTGGAACCGAAGGAATATTGCTTGTTTTAGTATTCACACAGATCCCCGCTTCTTAAAAATGATGTTCTTCATTGTGCTTGTAGACTGAGATGATGCCAGTTTATTTCAGGTTTCTTTGAAACCTCGAAACCAGACGGAAACATTTAACTTCAGTGACCTCTGTGCATTTATGAACTACATTATTTTGCACAAACTGTTACGCAAGAATTTATTCAGATAATGTCCGACCTTGTGCAACTATAAGACTGTATTGTTAAAGCACCAGTGAAGACATTTTTCAGTGCTGGAAGAAAAAGATTTTACTGCCACATTTTACATTAACCTTTATGTCCAGCTAATTATAGTTGTATTTTTCATACAAAATGTCACAATGGTCGCAGGCCAGGCTTTTGATTTAATTTAATTTAATTTAGTACAGCAAGGCTAATTTATAAAGACAGATAAATGAATAATATGACCTTATGCTATTGATTTATTTACTGCTTTTTATCTATCAAAGTGCAGAACATAAGAATATACTCGTAGATAGTTCATGGCATAATGGAAATTTTATGTTGTAATGTTATTTTTATATTATAAGGGCTTCAAATGCAGCTCATCAATCAGATTTGTAATGTATTACATATTGTATGTGCTATTTTTGCTATTTTTATTTTTGCTCTGAATTCAGACTCATTCATTTATGAATCATCTTATCTTTTGGTTTGCAAGTTCCAACTGAAAATAAAAGCAATAACTTAAATGTCACAACAGTCATTTGCAAAGTATTAAATTCACTAGATTATCAAAAATTGACATTACTACATGATTATGAAAAAGATATAAATTATTATGGATTTCTTAGACGTTCTGATGTTTTGTGTTTCAACAAAGATAAACACACACACACACACACACAAAGGGTCAGAATGACATGAGTGAATGCTGACATACTTTTCATTTTTCGCTAAATTATTCATTTAAAAATCCGTGAACAGCCAGAGGCTCTATATTGCAATACCTTAAAAAACAAAACAAAACAAAACAAAACAAAACAAAAACAGGAGATGAAGTACTTTGCTGAAGGAGAAGGAACAAATGTTTAGAGCAAGTGTTTATTTCTTGTATCCCACATCCCTGGCCACCCAGGACAAGGGCAAAGAGCAAATGTTCGTCATGGAATTAATGATTTGCATCTCGGTGTCATGAGCTTTTGTAAAATTTACTGCATGAATATTAATGTTAAACCATAACATAGGCCTATGCATTGCAAAGGAGATGCTCAGGGGATGTACTGTTAATGAGGATGGTTGTATTTTTCCTTTTGATATTTAAAGTAGCTTGCACTAATATTTGACTTTAATATATTTGTAAAAATGAAATGGATTCCATAAATTTGTTGACAACTTTCTTTCTTTTTTTCTCTTGCTTCTTACAGTGTAAATATATATATATATGGATGTTTCATCTGCTTTTGGCAATTTTTTTTAACTTTTTTATTAAGTGGCTTGGAAGCTTTTTACTCTGCTTCTTTTCGAATCCCTTATGTAGATTTTCATATATTTATATAATACATGAGCAATATCACAGCTGTAGCTGTGCGATACAGCTGTATATCAGCATGGCTGTGATTCGGCCGTAGGTAATCACAGCACAGCTGTGAGTGTGATATTACATTTTTACAACAGTTCGACGGAACTGTTCGGCCCAACGGTGGAAAAGAAAGTTTTTGCCGCCATCTCATGGCATAATAATGTATGTTTCACTGAAGTCGAAATCACTAATGGAGTCTTTCTCAATACCAAAACATATGGCATGTTATTTTTATAAAATTGTAGTTATTGAACAATAATATAAATGAACAACAATAGCCATTATATCAGTCTATATCAGTCTATATAAGAGCCAGCAGCAAATTCCTGAAGCACTGTTCTCGGCGGGTGCATGAGCGCTGAACCGTCGCTGAGGGCCTGGAACTCACATCTCTGAAAGCGTTTAAACAAATTTTCAAATAGGCGCCTATGTTTACATATAAATCGCATATCTGAAGTCTCAACAACTATATTCTCGAATAAAAAACTCTTAAAACAACATTCCGTTATAAAATAACAGTAGTATCTATAAAAATATGGTGGGTTTGCTCATTCGCTTTGACACTTGCTGTGAGAATGCTGACAGTGGAGTGATTCAAACGGTGAAACGGTTTTGCCCTTAACAAAATGTTTAATAATGTTTCACAGTATTTATGAATATTAAAGTGTCCAATTATGCATAAAACGGAAAAAAATAAAATTTTTGTATATTTCTGATATAGTTAATTAACCATAGAAATACAAATATAAGCCATTTTATTCTAAATCAGCTATTCCCATCACCAAATAAATGATGATTTGAGGCGGTGTTGGAAATACTCATTACAGTTTAAGAAAAAAAATGACAGAATTCTACACCCTTGAACATTTTTAGATGGCAATTCAAATAAACTAATGAGTTTTAAGGGAGTCTAGAGGGCCAAAAGTGTCCATAGTTAAATAAACATCCATTTGTCTATTGCACTGCAGCCACCGTGTGTTTATGAACTGCATATTGGATTAGCAAAGTGTTTATCATCATCCTAGACAAGAATATGTGATTAAGAGTGTTTGACATGAACATCTGGATGAAAAATAAGTGGCTTCCTTTGAAATGTCATGCTAAAACAGGGGTGGACTGCTGAATTATTTCCAGACGTTTTGTTTACTTGTGCACGACAAGCATCAGCGAACCAGTGTCGACTCCTCTCTCTTCGTGGATCAGATAATGTGCAAATGGACCCATTGGGATTTGCATTGGCTGTACTTCAGCTCCCACAGTTAAGGAGGAAGTGAGGGCGTCTCGCTGTAGTTTCAGATACAGGATATCATTAGTCCTGTGAATGAAGAACAACGCTATAGGAGTGAGACAAATGTCATATAATAAATATATATATATATATATATATATATATATATATATATATATATATATATATATATATATATATATCTTTAAGGGCTTTCCCACCAGGTAGTTATAAGAACTCATTTATAGGAACTAGCCACCGGGGCAGTCCCCCTGAGAACTAAATTTTCCCATAGGGCTTTTTTTCTGGTTGCATTTGCACCACCAGTAGAAACTCTGAAGTAACGTAAACCGCCACTTATGTTGTGCTGCTCTGGTTGTTGTGTGGGACTTTTATTTTGACAGCGCTGAGAACGCCAGAGCCTGAGTACACAATGCTCCCAAACTGATCTGTTTAACAATCCTATCTAATATGTTATTAGATAGAACTGTTAAACAAAGAAAGTAAACTTATTACAAAAAAATATTATAGCGTTTGTTGTCATGGGGTTGATGCCAATGTCGCTAGTTGAGCAGAAATACATAATCATGTTTCACTTGGTCCCTTGAATGTCGCATTGGATTTTTTCCTTTCTGTACAGTTTTAATATTGCTTGTGTTGGTCCATCTATTGCTGTTTTCCAAGTTTGTAGAGTTTGTTTGTGGAGTAAATATATAGGCTGTAAACTGTGTGTGACGAGCAGGGCGGGCGAGAGCCGTGAGGGAACGGCGCGAGGCCGGTGACGCGAGAGTTAACGAGCTTCAGGTGCTCGGCGCACCGGTCTCGAGTTCCCCACGGAGGAGCTCCGGAAGCATAAAGGAGGAGCGACGACAGTGAAGGACGAGAGAGGACCAGGCCTGGATTTTATGTTGTGTTTTATTTGGTTTGTGTGGGCGGCAGTCGCCGTGAGGAACTGCCGCCCTTATACTTTTTGTTTCATTGTAAGTTTATTTGTTTATTAAATATGTTAATTGTTCGCCGGTTCCCGCCTCCTTCTTCCCATATTTACGAACTTTGTTACACTGTGTTTTTTACATTGCGGATGGCGGTGTTTTGCATACGTTCAGCCAGTCAACATACATTTAAATCCCTAGTAGTTCCTTTTGTGCTGGGATAGACCCTATGTAGGAGCTAATTTAGTTCCCCAAAAATGTGTTCCTATAAGTAAAAATTCTTCTCAGTTCCTATTGTTTGAACACACCAAAAAGTTACTTTCACCAATAGTTATATGAACTCTGAAAACTTTCCTCTGGTGTGAAAGCATAAATAAACCCGACAGCGCTGGGAAGGAAACGTAGTGTTTACCTGGACAACACACATACACACACACACACACACATACAATTACAAAGTATCCTGAATCTAGAGATAATTGTATTTAATACTGGATTTTGAAACATTTATGAATATGCTTTTAAGCCCATGTGGAAACCTCTTTTCTGTAACGCAATTATCATCATAATTTGTGTTATGTTGACGTGGAGCAGTGTTGACTTTAAAGCAAATTGTCCTCTTTGTGATTATGTTTACTTTGTGTGCTAATTGAGTTTTTGCTTCACATGTTAGGCTGAACTCAACTTAGGAAAAGGAAACCTGGCATGATTATGATTAGTAAGTGCAATTTTCTGCTTTGGCATTGTAAGTAATGGCAGCGAGTGTAGGAGTCAGTCATTGTAGTAAAGCACACTACATCTGCTTTGCTTGGTTCAGTGGTTCTGAAAGCATTACTTATTCATTTGATCCCTGCAAAACATCTCAAATATACCAAAAGCAGTTTTGGAGATCAGTAAAACACCATAAAACCTAGTTTTTCTTTGGAAAATGCAATGGTGTATTTCTATGAAAAACAATTTGATTGTAGAAAACCAGATTTTTAGCACTAAATGACATTTTCCAGTGGTTTTGTCATGATGTATGCATTCAGTAGTTTGCTGCTAATTTAAAACGTTCTTCACATTAAGAAATAAATTGTGTTTTTATGAAGAGTCCTGTGAATGGTGGCCACTCACATGACATTTAGACTGTACTCATAATAGTGTTTTAATTATGAACGTTGCGGGTCACCCTCTTAATGTTTTTCTACATGTTGAAATGACGTGACCCACAATGTATCACTAAATACTGGAGAGAATCCTCATGCTCATTGGCCACCTCTGTAGTCAAGTAATGTGGTTTGGTGCAGCCGAAGAAGCAGGAAAAGTCTGAAGCCAGAAGACTGACAAAGACTCTAAAACTCATTAGTATTAGGGTAATTTTACAAAGCAGAGACGATCATGCTGATCCATGTCAATAGACGCCAGTTCAGCGTCTAACACCACAGGACTCTTCAGAAAAAGTCTGAAGCCAGAAGACTGACAAAGACTCTAAAACTCATTAGTATTAGGGTAATTTTACAAAACAGAGACATGTCAATAGATGCCAGTTCAGCGTCTAACACCATTGAGATATCCGTACTTACAACAGTTATTCCAACACTAGTTAAGAGCTACTGCATGCACCTTTAAAATTCTTATTTTATGAACCAGTTATCATTACTGATGATACTGGCCTGTAAACGCATTTAAACATCTCCGAATGGCCAATGCATTGCACTTAATGGATATTGTCTGTGATTGGTTATAATGCTCAGCTTCTGTAAAGAAACCCATTTTTGACGCAACGGGACCAAACGGAATGGAATCTGTAATCGTCACTTTTAATGATTAGTTAATTGCGGCAGCTGTAATCTCAGTTATTTAATTGATTAATTGTTCAGCCCTGCCAGATTTGAAACTCAGCGTAATTGGACAGCCACGAGACCATAGCGCTAACCGTAAGCAGTGTGACACCGAAGCAGCTTTTTTCCAGAGGCTGAGCTGGTTTAATTCACTGCCATGTTTGCCAGTCTGCAGATGACACATGTGATTTAGGGCTGCCGGCTGTCTGAAGGGCTGGGATCAGCTGTAGAGCAGCCAGGAGGTGCATAAACCCTGTTGGTGGATGTGAGCTGTACACCTGGCATCAACCACAGCTACAGGTCATCGCTGGACCAGAACCAAACCACTGAGTCCAGCTGGAGCCTCTGTTGACAGGCTTATTTGTGTGTTCTCTGCCTGAGATAATGAGCCAATATCAGATAGATCTACAGGTTGTAGATCGAGCTTTGGTTTACGCTTTGTTTTCTCTGCCATAATATTGCATTATTTTACTTGATGACAACAATTGCAAAAACCAATTTTAGATGGTCTTCAAATGGAGGAGAAATCTTTAAAGAGGCAATGGCTGTGGTCATTGAATGTCAATTGGTCATCAAGAAAAAAATTCAGACTGGGTATTGATGTCTGTGTGACATTCAAACGAAATGGAGACAGACTGTGTGAGGGACGTCATGTAGGATGAGCCCAGTCTTTAGTTCACTTCCACATTCTAATCTAATTTAATACCGGCCGAGATATGAGATAAAGAAGAGGATATGAGATGTGAAATTGGGCATAGTATTGATAAGGAAGGCATGTGTTTTAATTAAGGAATCTAGCAGATGTGATATAGTAGATAAAAAAAGAATGGTCCGATGACAGAACCCTGGGGTACTTCTGTGATGAGGAAGCGTATACATGTAGAATGCAATCAAGAAAAGCACAGATTCAGGGAAGATGCTATGTTATATTTTAAATAAGTGCTTTGTTATTACATAAAAAATAAAAGTTTAATATTACATACGTTTAAATTGTAATGCTGTTTCGCAATATTACTATTTTTGAGTGTATTTGGTTCAAATAAATGCAGCTTTGGTGAACAATAAGACTCTTCTTTTAAAAACTTTTAATTTTTGACCTTAAACTTTAAACGGTATTTCATTTTTATATTCATGAATTTTAATTCACATCAAGATAATGTGTAAATTGATGAAAATATCAAAAACTGTTTGTTGTCAGATTAATTTTGTGCCTTGTTTTCAGAATATAACAATCTGAACATATAAATTGAGAATATAGGTACAATAAATTAAATCATTCCTGTGAAATCTGTATCCAAATGGCTTTATTTTTATTTATAATGCACAGCTTCATAAAAGTCCCTAAATGTTTCTTTTTGATTTTTTTCCCCCATCCTGACATCTCATTTCCTTTTATCAGTTTTGAATCAGCTTAGTCTCAAATCAAAAATTAATATATTGTGAATATATTGTCTTCTTAAAAAAAAAAAAAAAAAATGACAGCCTGCAAAGATGGTCAGTACTTTAACAAAACCTGCAGGAAATAACCTTTTTTTTAAAAAAAAATCTTTTTTCTTTTTTGTCACAGTGGAGGTATATTTGAACAGGAGGATTTCTCCAGCTGAGCTGGATCTTTTCTACTGATATCTCCTCTAGTATGCTGAAGGACCCAAGTCCTGCCCTAGATGCAAAGCCTTTTTTATCAACAAGGCTTTCCGTTGCCTAACTCATTCACAAGTTCCTCTTCTGTTCTACTGTATGAAATGTCGGCTAACAATCCAGTGCTAAAAGCTAGGCAGTTGTACGTGCAAAGCTGCATATGGTGTATATTTAAAAAAAAAAAAAAAAAAATAGTGAGGAGAAAAGAGATGCTGCCCTCTTTTTCTTTCCTTATGTGTTATGCTCTCGAGAGGGGAGTGTGTTCAGGGTGAGATGAAATAAACAGGTTTGAGTACACACTGAAAGTACGAGTGGCCGTTCCATCGATCAACACCACTCTTCCTCGAATTCCTCCAACACATAGGCACTTTAACCTGAGAGCGCTGCAATGGGACTCCTACACAAAACCATCGGAGGTGCCATAGGTCACACGGAATGTCTGAAATTATCACGCTTTCACGGTGAGAAGCATGGTCTGATATATGCTATTTATACTAGGTAAAAATAGCAGTATTTTCTTTACAATAAGTGTAAATAGCAGTTAGATGCTATAGTGGTAGATGTTATTAGCACCTCAGTGTATTGTAGTGTAGTTTATTATAAAAGGGAATGCAAAATTAAAGGGTTAGTTCACCCAAAAATGAACTCACCCTCATGTTGTTCCAAACCCGTAAGACTTTCTTTCACCTTCACAACACAAATGAAGATATTTTCAATGAAATCTGAGAGCTTTATATCCCTCCATTGACAGTAGATGCAAATTACCACTTTGGCACTTCAAAAAGTTCATAAAGAGGTCGGAAATCTAATCCAAATGAATTGAGTGGTTTAGTCCAAATTTTCTAAAGAGACTCGGTCGCTTTATACGATTTAATTTAGATTCGCATAAAAATTCATCAATAAACACATCAGTTATGGTAAACGGAAGCTCAAGTGTGTTTGCTTGACGTGCGAGAACCAATGAGGTTCATTCTCGTGTTACGCAGCACTTTTGAGCTTCTGTAAGAACCAATGAGGTTTCTTCTCACACGTCAAGCAGGTTCTGTTGAGCTTCTGTTTATATTCGCTGGTAAATGTTTATATGTGAATGTTTATCGCATAAAGCAATCGTGTCCCTTCAGAAAACTTGGATTAAACCGCTCTATTCATATGGATTATTTTTACGATCTCTTTATGAACTTTTTGAGGCACCAAAGTGGTAGTTGTGTAGCTGTCTGTGGAGGGACAGAAAGCTCTCATATCTCATTAAAAATATATATTTCTTTTCCCTAAAGATGAACGAAAGTCTTACGGATTTGGATCACCATGAGGGTGAGTAAATGATGACAGAATTGTTCATTTTTGGTGAATTAACCCTTTAACAACATATTCAATGTATATGATTATATTTATTAAAATTTTATATTTTTATTTAAAATAAATGATGGGAAAAAGGTGGATTCGAACTCGGGTCGGTTGCATCAAAAGCTTATAATGCCACCTGCCTTACTCTCTACACTACTAATTCAATTATTGGTTCTTTTTTAATTTTGCCTCAGAGATTATTTGTACTTGGTATTAATAGACATTCTAGTAATAATATAAAAAACTTAAGTAGTTTTTCTTTTTCTTACCTAAGACACATTAGAAGCATTTACTTAATTCTATGAATGCATTTAAAAATAGACAAATCAGAATTGAAACAAATGGAATCGTTTTGTGAATCAAATGGTTCTGAATTTGCAAAAATCATTCCTCGATCGAATTGAAATACTATGAATCGTGAAATCGATTGGCTGTCTACCCAAAGATTCACACTCCTGGTATTGTCTTTACTGTAGTCATTACGCTGTTTTTCCTTACATCAATGTAGAATGTAAAGAAAAAAAGGTCAATAGTTCTTGTCTGTGCCTGGATCACCTGTTCATTGTCAGACCGATGCATTTTGCACACAAACGTGCTCCAATCAGATTGCTCAGCTGCAACACAACAGTCCAAATTTAAGTCATTAGAGCTTCTTTGACCAGATCACTGAAAACTAGATCAGACAAATTCGTGAACTAATCATTCTGTTCAGTCTCATTTGTGAATCAGATCAATCGGCTCACGAGAATGATATTTTCAGTCATGGCCATTATTATATATAGAAAAGAAACTCTCACGAGCTTTTTTAGCATCATACTAGTAACATGAGAAAATAATGACAATGTTTATTTTTGGGTGGACTATTTCCTTAAGTGTCCTCTTACCTTTGTCCTTGAGTAAAATACGTATAGGTGATTGATAGTCTCAGTCATGCTGGTTTAGAGTGAGTCAGAGTAATTGGCCTCCAACTGGATTCATTAACACATTTCATAGACTCATTTGAAGTAGCAGAAATGTGTTGCATGCTGAGAAGCGAATCCTACGAGTACTGATGAAACGGTTACGGGTTTGGCGATAAACCACAATTTAATTAGTACTATTATACATAATTAAATATATTAATTCTAAGTATTATTAATATTTTTATATGTATAAATTATATTTATATTTAATAATATATTTATATTATATGTAATTTCATATTTCAGTTGTCTTTAAAACCGTATTTTATGACAACGAGTCGACTCTGAAAAACCTGGAATCGAACATCTCTAGTAGCGCTGCGTTGTGTACAGAAGTTACCAGGGAAAGCTCTATTCCTGCTCTTCCGTAAGCGCCACCTACTGTCAGAGAGTGGATTTACATGTTTTTTCAGCCTGTCCAAAGTTTTAAGATCGATGCGAAAATCTGGTGGAATTTGTAAATTTTAAGCTGAGCAGAGCTGATAAAATACCTATAAATATTTGTTTCATATTGTTTCATAACATTTCCAGCACATTTTATCAATGCTGTGATAACGTCACTATAATGGTGATATGAAATTTTCACACCGTTTCATCTCTACCTAGTGCTGTCTCTACTTCTGAGAACTGCAGATCACATTTTATGATATAGATGCCTATCCTCAGTAAATCTTTAACCTTTTCTGTAATGAATAACCCTATGTTTAATAAAACACCAGCTTTAATGTATAGACCTCAAGGCGTATGTTAGTCCAAGTGTCATCCTCGATTTTCAGAGCTCACCTCAAACGCTCTTTTCTTCAAAACCACTTATCCTCTTCTTTTTTGAGGATGATGACTCACATTGTTTACAAAAGATTGAATACTCAATTACTATATAGTAGCACCAGTGTTGTGGAAGCTTTGTAAGTTTTTTACATTAAAGCTATTTAAGGAAGAAATGTGATTTATATCATTTTTAAGTTTTGTTTCACATTTCTTTCTTTTCATTATTTAGTGTTTGGGAAGCTTTAAAACTGAAAACTGTAGCTAAAGTAACTTAATAACTATCATACTTCCCCCGTCGATTAATCACAGAACATTATGACATTTTATTTTGGTTGGACACGTTTTATGAATTTGCATATATTTCCAGAACATTAAAGTTAAATGTATTTACAAAGGGGTTTTGGTGTCTCCTTTTTTTTTTTTTTTTGGAAATAAAATGTTATATACTATAAATCATGTGAATGAAATATGAACAAACCGCACTGTAAATCTTCCGAACAGATAGGAATAAAACTGAAAAGTTTGGTGTAAGTAAGTGCTACTGAAGTGCATTAATCTACAGACTCAAAAAAGGTAAAGTGTTTTAAAATAAACAGTTAAATGTGTGTTTTTGATGTTTTCTTTCCAATAGTCTGGAAAGTCCAATTCTCACTATTAACTATGACTTTTGTCTTAAAAAACTCCTAATTGGTGCTTAATAAAGGGTTAGTTTACCCAAAAATTTAATTTCTGTCATTAATTACTCACCCTCATGTCATTCCAAACCAGTATTCATTGAAACCACAGTTGCAAATTAAAAATGAAGTGTATAATATATGAACGATTTTCATCTTGGAAGATACACATGCATGCACATCTTGTTGTCTTCAAGCCCTGAACCATTCCACATTTTCCGTCCTAGTTACAGTAGCTTATTTCCCTTGATTGCGGATGCAGGCAGTGATAATGGAGCACAAGTCGGTACGACCTGCCCGAAAACAGGCTGATAGTCACAGCTCCCTGATAACAACATTCTTCTTTTGTGCCTGGTCTCATTCCTCATATTGCCCTGCCAAGATAAAGCCATCAGAACATGTCGGAAATCTTACACTTTACGCTTAAGAGGAGACAGTGACGACAGCACCTTTGGTTTGATGTATCACTGCGGTGCAGGTGTCAGAGTGGACTCACAACTTGTGACTTTGAATTTGCATGCTTGAGACTTGACTTTGACATTCGAGTTGCTGCTACTCTCGACTTGCCCGTCAAGAACTAATAATATCAGCCTATGATTTCACAGAAAACAGGGTTCCATTCTTCCATGTTGATAATGGAGTTTGCTGGATTTAATTGTTGATGATTTTGGATTATTCTGTTCTTCAAAGCTTTTCTTAGTTGTTGTCATAGCAACAGGTCCTTAAGCTCAAACCCTCTCCAGAGCAGGTACATGTAACGTAAACAGGATTAGATGACTTGCGAGGTGATACTCGAAGTCTGTCCCAGACGCAGCTTCATTCTTACAAGACAACAATATTGGACCAGAGGCAATTTGTTTTACTGTTATTACAATAACTAATTGTCTGGTGTTGATTGTGTTCATACACACTGTTGCCTTTCTCTTGTTATCCTTGTTATCTCTTATCCTTACATGGGAATATGCACGTTTGTTGTTGTTTAATAAAGTTCACGATGCAATTTAGGATCTCATCATCATCATCATCATCATCTGTCCGTGACAATTAGTATAAAGTGATGAACAACATGGCCGACTTGTTCAACTTGGCTGTCATTTTTGTTAAATATCTTTAACTCCTGGATCATACTGTACGTCAATGTGTTTAAAAACATTTTTATGTGAGTTTGTCTTTTTAAAGTAAAAGTGATGCATACAGGGCCTAAAACCCTAAAACTATATATTTTTTTCCACACCTGCCAATGGCCGGCAACTTAAGAAAATTACAAGCTATTAAACAGTTTTTGTAAAAAAAAAAAAAAAAAGCTAGTTAGATACCAGTGAAAATTCACAATTCTCTATTCCATTTTCGATACCACAGCTAAAACTACTAGCCTAACTAATATAAATTTAAATTTAGTATGAATTAAACATGAATTAATTCTTATTAAAGTTAGAAAATTTACTCAGTCAAGAGCAGTGAGTGATTTTTTCTTTGTCCTTTTTGTTTGATTAACATTAAAAACACAGAAAGCAGCAGGAATATTAGGCTGCTGTCACTTTAAGACCTAATGCACGGATCCAATATACTGATACTGTACACATGCATTTCTGCAGTCTTTTTTTCGACTGTTTTGCATTCACTTAAGCCTTAACCAACTGTGTTTACCAGGAGGATACTCACAGAAACAGGCATTTTTTGACATAAATTTGTGTTAATATGTCTGTTCAAGCGCAAGAAGACGTGAAATCGAGCTCATTTCAGTGTTTTCGACTTTGGGTGTGCGCTTCCCACACTCTGCTTGAGTAATGAATTGAGTTCTCTTTTGCTTTTTCAATATTGCATTGTTAGAATTCATAAAAAATTATACCGCTATCTGGCAATTGGAACGGTTTCATATATTCGTCAACGGCGATTTTTACTAGCATTTGGTACTTAGGGAGTGTTAATTTTAGGCCCTGTGTGCAAAGTTAACATAATGGCGTATCATAAAGTAAACTGTAATTTTAGCTTGCCAATGCCAACCAGTAGCTTTTCACTGGACTATTTCTAAATCAGCTGCTACAGTCATTGAGCCAATGAATCTGTGTCAGATTGTAATGTATTTTGTAATGACTTTTTATAGTGTGTGTGTGAGAGAGTGTGTGACTTGATCCATCCACAAGTTTCTTTTCTAGTCACAAAAGTGTTCAGGAAATCCACATGATTCCTTTATTTATAATAGACTTATAGACCAAAGCTCATAACTTGGCCTGATTCAGTCCGACAGCCTCTTACTCAATCCTGATAGTTGAAGTCTAGGATGTGAGAAATTGACTGATATGAATTATGTCATCAAGATGTTCAGTTTTAATCTGAATTGTAAATTTCAAACTGAGCTTTGCATTGTATTAACAACAGTGAGTGAGTGCATTGGTGTTCATGGTTGGCTTAAAGTGGATGTGTTTGTTTCGCGCTGTTAGAGCTCGGGATGGCCAGTGGCGATTCCGATTCGTGATTAGAAAGACCCCAGGTGGCAGGAGAATAGAGCCACAGCAAACTGATTCTGGGTCAGTGTATTTGTAGCCTGTTTGGATTAGCCTTGCTGATAGCATCAGAGCTGCAGACTAGCCTACCAAGAAGTCTGATGAAGAAGATATGTGTATTTTTCCCCTGTGGAGAGGACCCTTACTGTTTGCTTTCAGCTGATTAAACACAACTAGTCTCTTCTGCTCGCCAAGGCTGCATTTATTTGATCAAAAATACAGCAACGACAATATTATTGTGAAATATTATCGCAGTTTAAAATAACTGTATGTAAAATTTGCCAAAAAGGCATACCCAAAGTAAATGACATGCTGTTCTTGAACCATTTTCAGTATATGCATGGTTTAGGCCAGAGGTCCCCAACCGCTGGGTCGTGACCCGGTCGTGGAAAAGTTGCTATATGTTTTATTCATTGGGCATTTTCCCTTTAAGATCCACTATCCAAATTTACATAGGGCACAATTTCAGAAATATTTGGTTCCACATGTGTTGTTAGCCTTTTGGTGAGTTTTAGTGTTTTGTTAAGTTGGAAATGCTGAAATGCTATTTAAACTTATTATTATTTTTCTGAGACTAAAATTTCCAATTCCTACTCCTCCTAGAGCTTTAAAACTCTACATACTCCAAACTCAGGTCAGACCTTCAGACTGTTCTGACTCGAGTTGTTATATCTTTTCTAGCTGATCAGACTTATGGTTTTCCTAAAAGTGAATATTAACCATCATAAAAATCCCATTGACTTTCATTAAAGGAATGTCAAAATGAGCCAACTACGGAAGCCCATTAGACTCAAATCTCTAAACTGCCATTGTATGGACTTTTTCTAAGACATTTAAACTCATTCAAACTCAAACTCGTCTATCTATCTAAATTTTCTAATCTATCTATCTATCTGACTCTATCTATCTATCTATCTATCTATCTATCTATCTATCTATCTATCTATCTATCTATCTATCTATCTATCTATCTATCTATCTATCTATCTATCTATCTATCTATCTATCTATCTATCTATCTATCTATCTATCTATCTATCATCTATCTATCCTATCTATCTATCTGTCTATCTTCATCTAAAACTTCTAAAGTAAAACTTAAACAATTTCAAACTTTAAGCTTTTAAAACTTCAGACTTTCTACCTAGGCTTTTTCCAGCCAACTTAAAGTTTGTTTCAACGAACTTTTCTATCTAGTTATAGTTTGTTGTTGTATGCTAGAGATACGCAGATCAGCTCTAATGTCACCCGAATCCAAATCAAATCATCCGCCTGCACCATGATTTTCTCTGATAAAGATTTTAATATAATATATAAAATATTACACTGAAGGCTGCTTTTAAATGAACATTTATTCGAATCAAAGTTGCTGGCACATGCACAAAAGCGAGAGATGTGTATGTATTTATTCAAAGTACATTGAACATAGGCTACAGATATACATTTTGAGGTAATCATTCATCATTTGTAATACAGCTTGTTTTAAGTTAGGAGCTATAAGACTGTGTGAGATTTAAATTATGCAAGTTAATGAAAGCGCACAGCTCTGAAAGCACGAGCGCTGGGCATCACACACACACAAAAGATGCTTACCGACAGCGTACAGCTTGTTCACGGCAATTCCGTGTATTAAAATCAACACATGAATTATATCTCATCCACCCGTGGCCCACTCGAAATTTTTGGAATGTTATTTTTTATTACGTTACCCACCTGACCGTGCCTGCGCATAACTATAACCGCGAAAAACTTTTCTGAAGACAATCAGTTCCTTTCAGAGATACACTCATATAAACCCCCACCCCCAATTCAATATTTAAAGTTTTTTTTATATTTTGAGCGTCGCGATCAGTGAACTTGCTGTTCTTGGTACAGTATTTTCTCTACTGGCGCGTCTGAGTTCTTTTCTTTGCATCCATCTTCATTGTGTTCCATCTCTGGCCTGTATTAATGTCCTGTTTACAGACTTTGTAATATTTTCAACCAAATGACATTTTGGGAAATTATTGCTATTCAGTTTGTATTGTAAGTCTGGTTTTGAGCAAAATTGGCCGATTTCTGATTCATGGCCGTTTAAAACCGGTGCATCGCTAATTCCAAAATTCTGACCGAGACACTATTATACAAAAAAGCAAGCAGCATGCTTTTTGGCCCCGTTTCCAACTGGTATTAAGATGCGTTTTGGTCGATTGGATCACAAGTAGACGAGGGAGACACATAACCATTTACACCTGGTCTCTTTTGTCCACTTTCAACCACTTCTGTCCTGATTTCTTGGACGAGAGGGTCTATGGGCGGGTTAATGTATGTGTTTCTTTCAGATCTTTCACTGTAAAGGACAAAATAAACTCATGCAATTTACATGTGAACGCGCCTGGAGACGACAGAAAAACATACGGTTAGCAGCAGCTTTCCGCTCTGACAGAAACCGCGGCGAACGCTGTGAGTGCGTGCTTCAAATCAGGAAAGTGATTGGTTAGAAGATGAAATACGTACCAAACTTGGGTCTTTAGCTGACAAAGTTTGAATCCCATCAGGCTTGCACGCTTCCCATAATGTTTACGCGTCAGGTCAGTAAGCAGAGGAGAGTAGGCGGTCTTTAGTGGCTAACACATTCAGGTCGAATGCGTTTTCAAATACCTCGGGAATTGGGTTGAAAGTGGTCAAAACGTTTTACATCCCATTTACACCTGTTTTTAGTGTCGTCCACTAGTGGTTCGATCGACCAAAACACATTTTAATTCCAGCTGGAATTTAACATCAGATTGTAAATATCTGCTTGGACATCTTTGCTTTTACTTTCGATTGCCATCTTTTAGCAGGGAAGGGTTCTCAGACCTACTTTATTCCAAATATTGCCCCCTGGAAGCTTTGGTATGATTCGAAAACTGCATGAGGTGACAGATGAGCTCTTCTGTTGATGAATTTCCCATGAGCTAACGCAGTGGAGTTACGTGTCCTACGCATTAATTCTGAAATAACAGTCCCAGGCCCTCTCAGCATGGTTTCACTGCATCTCATCTAATAGTTTAGGCCTAATACTTTGCTAATCCTCCACTCCTTTCTTTTTTTTTCTTTTCACTGGCCTACTTCTCCCTGTGCCCATTACATTAGAAAGCACCTACCTTTCCCAGTCATTTCACATCCCCCACTCCTCTCGAAGCTTCTGCTCATGTCTGCTGACCTAATGAAATGAGACTGTTATTGGAATGTATTAGACCAGGCTCGGTCCAATCCAGGCAGCCGGCACGGATGCATTTCCAGACTGTCATGCTTACTTTCATGAACACAGCATCATCAATGGACTTAAGGATTTACCTCCTGATTGCTTTCAGATGGCAGGGTGGAGGTGACCAAGGAGGGCATGAAACTCTGCACCATGGGACCGGGGAAAGTGTTCGGAGAGCTCGCCATCCTCTACAACTGCACCAGGACTGCTACGGTACAGAGTGAGTGAGGACACCAATGCACCTGCACAGTTCATCAAAATTCAGTGCACTTTTTGTGCAAAATGTCAGTTAAAATGTCTAAAAATTATGTCATTTATTACTCACCCTCACTCGTAAGACTCGTTCATCTCCGAAACACAATTTAAGGTATTTTTGATGAAAAGGAGTCCTCCATATACAGCAATTTAACCCCCACTGTTAAGGTCCAGAAAGGCACAAGACATTGTTAAAATAGTCGGCGTGATTGCAGTGGTTCAACCGTGACCATATGAGAATGACACAAAAGAGATGATATTGTTGAAATAAAGTCGTTATTTCTGTTTTTTCACACAAAACGTTTTCTCGTCGCTTCATAACATTAAGGTTGGAGCACAGTAGTAACGTTGACTATTTTAACAATGTCTTTACTTTGGACGTCGAAAATTGCTGGCTATGGAGGTGTCAGAGCTCTCGGATTTCATCAGGAATATCTTACGGGTTTGGAACGACATGAGGGTGAGTAATTAATGACAGATTTTTCATTTGGGTGAACTGACCCTTTAAATACGATCACATGAGATTGCATATGCAAATATGCAGACGCACATGCATGAATGTGCACATAGAAAGACCCTTTCTCTTTATAACTCTGCAAAGACGAACCACAGTCTGGAGTGAGTAACCATGGAAACACATACACTGTGTTGTCATCCTTAACTTAGCAAGAACAACTATTCTCAGGAGGGAGTAACCAAGGAAACCGCTCACTCACACACACACACACACACACACACACACACACAACTCTGTTAGGGATATATATTACAAATAAATATGGAGAAGCTTAAATTCCTTGCATAGTTTTTTTTTTTCTTCTATGTCCTTGTAAATATTTTAATGCAAAGTTTTAAGGCATGCTTACCAGCAAAACCAGCAGATATTTGTTTTGTCTGCACAATAAACAATTCAAATATTGTTCCCTATTCAAGTTTGACAAGGTATTTGACGAGGTCTTGTATTTCTAAAACAATATGACAAGCTAATTTGTATGCATGTCAGCCTGGCAAAATAATTTTCAAGCCTCACTTAATTTAATTATCAAAATGCACAATGCATAATGGCTCCAGTTCTTCTCCTGTTAAACCAGATGCAACGCTGTGTTTTATTAGAAAATTACATATTGTTTATCTTGCTGTGTGATATTACTTCAATCTTTGAAAAAATCACTGATCTTTCGCGTGTTTTAATCTTTGTTATTGACACTGGTAGAAACTGGTAGCGTGAAATAGTGAGATATATACCGGCAACGGAAAGAGTGAGTCAGAATCTCTGTGTCTTATCTGTGTCTCTTAAGTGCGACAAATGCCAGGCCATTTCCTCAGATTTGAAGAGAGACACCAAGATGAGAAACACAACCACAAAGCCATTATTTTGTCATGATGAAGTACTATCTTCACCATCTTATTTTATTTATTTATTTTTTTTAGCTTTTTGCCTCTGAGGCAAATGCAAATACAAGTGCTCTCCATCTCTCGTTCTGTTTGTCTCTCGTCCCCCCCCCCCCTCATGTTTTCTGTGAAGCAGCTGTTGCTTTATGAAATCTGATTAAACATATTTTGCTGCTGGTATTGTTTCAGGTTTGTCTTTTCTTTTTTTTTTCTGATTGTATTCCGGAGATTTTTCCCTTTTTTGAAGTTTAAGCAAGATATATGATGAGCAATATGTAGGAACCAGGAATGAGCAAAAGTAATATGCAGGGAAGAGCAAGGAGAGAGGTGAAAAAAAATGACTCATAAATCCATCAAAGTGAGACCAAGCAAAAATGATTTAGGAGTGCTGAGACATTCCCTGGTGATCTCTGAGCATACTGATCTCTATGCAGTGTCTAGTCATAAACTACAAGGAGTAAGCTACTCAGAGAGCTGTGCTGTGAGTCACTGCCATATGGGAAGCACACTTATCACACAAGAAGTAGAATGAAATGATGGGCGAGTGGCTTATGTGGAGCTTAAGCTATACACAGGTATAATGATAGCATTTCCATTATAAAAACATTATATTAAGCTGTCTTTTAGATGTGAGTCAAGAAGATGTTGTAGATTTCTATTCTTCTATGTCTACCACGTCCCCTGCACTGTTAGAAAAAGGTGATTCTGTCCCCTGCAATTTTCGTGAAAAAAGTGTTTTCGACTAAACTACAAACAGGGCTGGGTAGGTTACTTTTAAAATGTATTTCACTACAGATTACAAAATCCATGCTTTAAAAGTCATTTGTAACGTATTTCGTTACATTACTCAAGTTTAGTAACTTAATCTAAATACTTTAGAATACTTTGGGATTCTAATAAGTGTGGAAAAAACACAAAAATGGTCATTGAAAGTTTTTATCTCACAATTCTGACTTTTTCCCCACAGAATTGCGTGATATAAAGTTGCAATTGCGACTTATAAAGTCAGAATTATGAGATATAAACTCGCAATATTGAGAAAAGTCAGAATTATGAGATATAAACTTGCAATATTGAGAAAAGTCAGAATTGTGAGATATAAACTCACATACTAAATTCACAATTGCAAGAAAAAAAGTCAGTTCATATCTCGTAATTCTGACTTTATAACTTGCAATTGTGAATTTAAATCTCGCAATTCTGAGAAAAAGAAGTCCGAATTGTGAAATGCAAACTCACAATTGTGAGGGGACAAATAAATAGTGAGAAAAAGTTGCAGTGACGAGTGAATTATAAAATGACTCACAAAACATGAAAACAGTCGTGGATCATCAGGTCATGACAGGACAGTTAAGTTGACAGTTGGGCAATTTTTTCAAATAAATTCAGTCATTTTGTCTCGTTCAGGACAGTACTAAATAAAAAAAATAAAAATTTATGATCCCTCTTAAAAGTATTAAAATGTTGATGAAACTTTCAGACTGTCAGAGTCAGAGAATCACTATTTGCTGTTTAAATGACATTAAAACTCAAAGTAATCACTTTGGTAATCTAAAACACTTTTCAGATGTAACTGTAATCTGATTACCACCCATTTAAAATGTAACTGTAATGAAATAAACTTACTCAAATTTTGTATTTTAAATACGTGACTAAGTTACTTGTATTTCGTTACTCCCCAACCCTGACTACAAACCATTAACCCTTACAATGAAAATTCGGGATGTCATCAGAGCCCCTTCCTCTAAAATCGCTGCTGTCGTCACTAGCAAGTACTTGAACAAAAGTGAAAAAACCATAGAATAAAAAAAGTACAAAGTTTAGTAAAGTAAAAATGACTTAAGTATAAAAGAAAATTACTTAAGAGGTAAAGAAAGAAAGTAAGTTTTTTAAAGTATTTGAATTAGTTTAAGTTTTTAAAGTAAAAGTTTTTTTTTTTTTAAAAATAAAAGAAAAAATTAAAGTAAAAAAAAAAAAAATAAAGTAAAACAAAAAAAAAGTAAAAAAAATAAAAAAAAAAAAAAAAGCCAAAAATATTAGTAAATTTCTGTTATTGTTTGTTTTGCTTGTTTTTTTTTGTTTTTCTTTTTAAAAATGTTTTTGTTTTTTATTGAAAAAAAAATATAAAAAAATTTTAAATTTTAAATATAAAAAATACATTAATTAATGTAATATAATACATCATATAATTAATGTAAAGTGCAAAAATAAAAATTTAAAAATTAAATATAAAAATTAAAATAAATAAAAAATGCTTAATTTAAAATAAAAAAATTCAAAATAAACAAATGATAAAATTTTTTTATTTTAACCAATCCAAATAAAATAAAAAAAAAAAACATAAAACAAAAAACAAAAAAAATTTACGCACAAAATATATTATATGTAAAAAACACACTTTATATATGGATTCTTTCAGATTGATTGATGTGAAATGAATTTTTTATATGAAAAAAAAAAAACCTGAAATCGAACACTTTTATGTTTCTTTCTTTTGATTTTGCAGGATTAGGACTTAAATTTAAATTAAATTTAAATAAAGAAAATAATGAATAAAAAAAAAAAAAAAAAAAACTAAAAAACAAAAACTACATAAAATAGTGACATTAACAAGTAACTGTTTTTGTTTGTTTTGTGTTGAAAACCGACTGTGGTAACGTTAACTAACGTTACTACATCCTCTCAGATCCTCTCAGCACAAACACACTAACAAGCGTCTAGCGTCAATCAATCATACTTTTAGTGATATGAAAAAATTAATTGTATAGTGTACTGTTACTGTTGTCTGTTTGTTGTCTGTTTTTTCCATTTTTTTTTTTTGAAGTGTCCGCGCGTGTCCGCGCCGTCGTTTCAACTGTCTGTGCAGTGGCGTCAGTGTTAGTTTAATCAGAGAGCGCCTCTAGCCCTCGCTCTCTCCTCTCCTCTCTCCTCACAGCTCAGCACGCAACCCGCAAACCGGAAAAAAAAAATCATATGCGCATGCTGCACTTGTTTTGCTTGTTTTTTTTTGCTTGTTGTTTGTTTGTTTTTTTTTTTTTATTTTTTATGTAGTAAATAAAAAAAATCCTTTGGGGAAATGAGTAAGGAGTAAAAGTATACATTTTGTTTAAGAAATGTAAAAAAAAAAAAAAAACTGTTGAATATAAATAAATACTCAAGTAAGTACATTTCCCAAAAAAAACTCAAAGTACGGTAACGAAGAAGTATTATTACTTCGTTACATACACCTCTGGGTCACTGTTCTGCTTTTCTTCTGCTTCACTTTCCTTGCTTTTTTAGCTTCAATATCGCCACCTAGTGATAAGGCATCGGATCGTATAACATAACTACACCGCCATAGTCATCCTGTTTGTTTTCGGCATTTTTTAAAGTATTTTAACTATGAAATTCTACAGTAAACGCTTGTTTCTTCGCAGAAGGCGTAATTTGAAAGGGCGTGATTTGTAGGACTGCGGGATTCTTCTCTGATTTGTTACTTAGATTTGAGTGTACTAACATTCAGCCAATCACAAGGCGAGTCATCACTTGGGCGCGTCTTCCTTGAGCTTCAAATCTCCTGTTACTCTCTTCTTCTTTGCTCTTTGGCGGTCTGGGGTAAAACGCACCCCAGAAAAAAGCAGAGGACCATTTCATCCATGTCACAACGACACGAATCACACGATCAAATTTACACGTTATGATTTAACCTACCGATATGTCGCGTAAACACTGGGCACGAGCGACGCGATCATGTGACAAGACAATAGAACCCATTAAGAACCTTGTCACGTCGCACCGGATCCAGTGTGTTAAATGCTCTCCTACTTGTTGCTTTGGATAAAAACATCTGCTAAATGAGACATAACTGATAATTGCGTTCTGCTGTCTTTTGTTGCGTCGTGCTGCTCACGTCCAGAGTTGGATTATCCTTTCCCAATTAAGCAAAGTTGTTTTGTGCCGAATACTTATCATACTTTATCATATTTTATTACTTTGACTCATTACCGCTATGTCCTAAACTTTAACTGGTCTGTAGGAAAGGCAGGCTGTCACGGCACTGACAGAGAGAAGGAAGGACAGTTTTCTCGAATGTATACAGTTGAGATTTGTCTGAAAAAAAGAGGATTGACTGTTTTAAGGCAGTGTTTCTATGTGGAATGTATTATATGGGCATGCATTTACTTTGTACATTATGTGCATTATGTGCATTTGCCTTTGAGCGTCACTTGACAGCTGTCCCCCCTCCCCCACACACTTTTATGGCTGCTACGCCCCTGACGTCTACTACACCTACTCCGTTGGTGGTGTTTCAGTACACACATCAATACAACAGGGAAAAAAAGTGCTGTAAAATAAGATTTTAAGAAACAAAATCGAAATTCTGTCATTGTTTACTCGCTCCCACGCCGTTCTAAACTTGTGTGGCTATTTTGCAGAGCACAAAAGGAGTTATTTCCATTTCATTTGTCAGATGATATATGTATATCTATTTCTACATCTATATTTATATCTATATCTACAACTATACATTCTCCAGACTCTTTGTTAGGTAGAGTTAACACAAATATCTAAACAGCCACATGTTAGAAACTCAATGCATTTAGGCATGTAGCCAAAGTTCAAACTGAGCATCAGAATGGGAAAGAAAGAGTGTTTTAAGTGACTTTGAATGTGGCATGCCAGCCAGATGGGCTGGTCTGAGTATTTCAGACCAGATTACTGGCATTTTCACACACAACCATCTCCAGGGTTTACAGAGAATGGTCCAAAAAAGCAAAATATCCAGTGAGCGGCAGTTCTGTGGCCGAAAATGCCTTGTTGATGCCAGAGGTCAAGGGAGAATGACCAGGCTAGTTCCAGCTGATGGAAAGGAAACAGTAATTAAATAACCACTTGTTAGAAACAAGGTCTGCAGAAGAGCATCTCTGAACACACAACACATCAAACCTTGAAGCAGATGGGCTTCGGTTGACCATTGCCTGTCTGACCACGTCTGTAAATAAGGCCGCACTTGGATCTCTTGAGGGGTAGTTGTGGCCTAGTGGTGAGGGAGTCGGGCTTGTAACCTGAAGGTTGCCGGGTCGATTCCCACGCTGGCAGGAATTGAAAGTGGGGATTGTGAGTAAACAGCACTCTCTCCACCTTTGATACCATGACTAAAGTGCCCTTGAGCAAGACACCTAACCCCTAACCCATTGCTCCCCTTGTAAGTCGCTTTGGATAAAAGCGTCTGCTAAATGATGAAAAATGGATCTTGTTCGCTGACTCGCTCATCATTACAAGCGCGGCAGAGGTTCTGGCTTCTAATCTGCCCTCGTATAGTTTTTTCTTTCTCTTAAAAATGCAGATGTTCATCAGTGATTGTATATCAAGAGCAGGAACACGTTTCTGTGCATTTTGTTTTGCGCTTTCAATGGAACGAACAGAGAGATTGAAGCCACCATCACTGATAACAAGAAGCACACAGCATGATTTCAAAACCAAACATTCCATTCCATTATTATTCAACTTTGCTAGTCAAAAATCAATTTCAATTGTACACGAGAGATGTTTAATTTGAATTAGATATTTCTGTACCGCAAGATGTTTCAAAAAGTGGTGGGGATAAAATCGACCCTGGCAAAAAGTGGTGTGAATGTGTCCCGCCTGCAAATTACTTCTATGGGCTCACCAAAATTTGACAATATTGGAAATGGTTGGTAGGATTGTTGGGTCAGAATTTGAAGTAAACAACACAAAAGCATGGATTCATCCTGCCTTGTATCAACGGTTCACGTTGCTGCTGGTGGTTTTCTATTTTCTCAGCATATTTTGGCCCCTTTGTACCAATTGAGCATTGTTTAAACGCCACAACCTTCCTGAGCTCAGATCATCTCAAAGTGGTTTCTGGAACATGACAATAAGTTCACTTTACTCAAATGGCCTCCACAGTCACAGATCTCAAGCCAATCGAGCACCTTTGGGTTGTGGTGGAATGGGAGATTCGCATCACGGATGTCCAGTTGACAAATCTGCAGCAACTGCGCGATTCTATCATGACCAACATTTTTGAGGAATGTTTCCAGGACCTCCAAATATGCCACAAAGAATTAAGGCAGTTCTCAAAGCTCATATATAGACAGACAGGCAGACTGGACAGCGAAATGGTGATATGGGGTAAAATGACAGTCGTTCTCGTTAGATATTCTTGATAGAGTGAAAAATGGATGTGGGTCAGGCTGGTTATAACGCAGAACAGGAGTTGTACCACATCTGTATGATCTTGAGGGAAGGGAAAGAGAGAAAAACACACACAAATAGATTAAGACAGTTTGTACTTTGCCGTAGACCTCCAATATGAAACCTCATTAGCTCTATGTGTGAGGAGAAAGGTCCCATTCAAAGACAGCAGCCACACAAAGCTCCCTCTTTGATTTCGGCATCCAGACTCATTAAGGGCATTAGCAGCTAAAATTTAGAGAGCAATGCATTATCTGTCACTCCAGTTCATTGTTGCATTAAGTGCAGTGAGTCGCTTGTTGCCATAGAAACCCTCACACGTTGAATTTTAGTGGTGAAATCCCCAGGGGAGATCGTTTCACCCTTTGGTTTTTGGCACCCTTTGGTCCCTTTGCTCATGGTTGGTATGGCACAGATTGTGACTTCATTAATACCAGCTTTTCTGATGGAAATATGAGTTCAAGGCTGTTTAAGTGAGATAAAGCCTGAGGTTTTCTCTTAGATGTAAAGCAGTGTTGCAGAATGGGAAATTTATCTTAAAAATAGGCGTGCGCTTTCTTATGCAGCCTTTTGAGAACCGCTGTATCCAAGTGAGACGTTTGGATGATTCTTTTTGAAAGAGCTGTTCATTTCAGTCTTTTGTGAAAAATGACCATTTATGGTTTCCACAGTCATCGTTTACTCAGCGGTGATGATGGTACAGTGTTTTGCGACGATTTACTTCCTCATTAAAAAGTCAAAGCCTTTTCGAAAGAAGATCTTTCAGGACTGCCCGTTGCTTATAATGATCACGAGCTGTAGGATTCTCCGAGTCTCTGGCTATGATTAAATTTTGCTCTGCTAACAGTTTGCTCTGAGCCAAACACGTCTCTAATGACCCAAACAAGGACTAACCTTTTAAAGGTGAACTAATAAGCATCACAAGTTTTAACAAGCTAGTTCCTTTTTTTATTTCTACAGAGAGAAATGTTTTTATCACTACTATTTGTTGCACTACTGTAATAGATTCAAAATCTGAAATGAGCTGAGAAAATGCATTTGCCATTTCTTACTGGCCCTTTTTTTTGGTTTCAAAATTAAACCCGTTTAAATTAATATATTTGAAACGTTTGAATAGCTGTGTTTGCTTGTGTGCACATCCTGTGATGGCAAAGCTGATTTATTTAGAAGTCTTAAGTTTCTTATTTTCTGCATAAATTTTGAAAAACCATGATGGTTTTTTTGGCATTTGATGAATAGAAAGTTCACAAGAACAACATTTATTTGAAATAGAAATTTTTGAACATTATACTGTAAATACCTTTATTTTCCATTTAATGCATAATTGAAAGGATTTAAACTGTATTATGATGCAGATTATGACCAACTGGCAAGTGGTGAGGCTATTCCAAAATGATGTAGTAAGTAAGAGGACTGTTATCTGGAAGAAAGGGTGATTTTGGAAAAAGTGGAAGTCATCTGTTATCGTCTTCAACCCTACTGTGCAGTTCAGGAGTGACTGTGCAGGTTCTTCTCCTTCTAAACCAGCCGAAACCACTTGACAAAGAAATGTGCCCCTTTACTGTGAAAGCTGTGAACAACAACTGTTACCACAGTGATTATTAAAGATGGTGTCAGTCCAGGTGGTTTGGTTGTTCAATACGATTGTCACTCTTGTTTATAACTTGACTGTGTGAGAACAGAACTACATTTACTGGGCTATTTTCAGACTACAGGCAAATCAGATTTTTTGCTCCATGTGACTAATATATTTTTCAGTGACAGTCTGAACAGCACAAACCTATGGAAGCTTGTTTCCGCCTCTAAATAAAAAAAATAACTTAGGTAATTGTGACTTTTTATCTCTCAATTTCTGACTTTTCTTCTCACAATTATGAGATATAAAGTCAGAATTGTGAGATACAAGAGGATTTTTTCCTCAGAATTTTGTTCATATTTCATGATTCGGACTTTTTAACATGCAATTGCAAGTTATAAACTTGCAATAGAAGTCTTTTTTCCCTCACAATTGGCCATTATATATTATTCGGACTTGTCATTTATTTCTGACTTTATATCACGCGACAATTCTAACTTTATAACTCGCAATTCTGACATCATAACTCGCAATTTTGACTTTATATCACGCAGTTCTCAATGTATAACTTTGTAACAAGTCAGCGTTGTGAGATATAAGCTCGCAATTGCAAGAAAAAAAGGATGATCACCTTCATAACGCTAAAATCTGCCTAAAGAAGCGTTCCAAATGCATGCAAAGAATTAAATGAGTCTTGAGCTGATGAGGCTAGCATTAGAAAGTCGATTCCTAGTTTGGCGATAAAGGGGTACATTTACCATCTTAATTGTGCTGCTAAAGGCGCTTGACCGTGCTTCAGTTTTTCACGCCTTGGGAGTGAGAATGACTTGGAATATAGCCATACATACTTGTTAGACTTTAACCGGCTCCACACTCTTTTTACATGCTGAAAGAGGAACTAATTTGGACACAGATTACTGAACCACACATCACAGCTCTGGGGTGAACCAAGGATATTTGGCTTTTGCCATTGTCACGATTGTCAGCTGAAGTTCCCGTGATCACCACTAGAGAGCACTTCACCATGGATTACTCATCACACACTCACACTCTCATTCATTCACACGGACTACATTTCCCATAAGCCTCATCACCCAGTCACTAATTACCATCACCAGCTGTAACTCATCACCCACACCATATAAGCACTGCTCACACATCCATTCACTGCGAAGTCTTGATTATTTCTGAGCGTTATTCCGTGTCTTGTTTTCCCGGTCTTGTTTTCTGCCTGTTTTTTCCGTTTATTGATTGTTTGCTGCCTACCTTGTTGGACTTATTGCTTTGGGTTATTGGACTGTTTGATTATTGCTGCCTGTATCGACCCCTTTGCCTGTTTATCGACTACGATTCTGCCTAACCTCCTCCATACCTGTTTGTCACCGTTTTGATCATTGCCTGTTTGAACACGTTTTTCAATAAACCTGCATTTGGATCCCATCCTGCTGTCTCCTCATTACAGCCACGGTGCTGTTTGTCTTATTAGAAAGGAAATAGAATATTACATCTGCATACATGAATCATTTTCTGTTTCACATTATCGATAATCTGCAGGCTATGCATACTTCCCACATACTAGAGATTCCAAGCAGAAACAAGTCTTCTTTTTTCTTTTTTTTTTCTTATAAAAAAAACTTTAGCCACATACATACTTTATAGCAAATCTCAACAGCTTGATTGCTCAAATTGTCGCCAAATGTAAACTATATTATCACACATCTCCATTACACTTTGCATTTTAAGAAGGGCTGTCAATTTAATGGATTAAATTATTCCAATTTTTAATTATATTATATAAATTCCATATTAAGGGATTTTCTAGACTTGAAATACTACCTGCTACAGACTGACATTCACACATGGTTTTTGCATTCAAAACACACTTAAATGGTCCACAATTCTTCATTATCAAATAGATCGAGTGATCCTCCTTTAACTCAAGATGGAAAGTAGCTCTTTGCCGGGATGATTTCTGGTAGGCTGATATGCATTACTGTGACAAAGCTCTTGATTATAACCACACGTTTCATTATGAACGTGATGAGTGGTCACAGTAGAGAGTGGCTGCTTCACTTTGTGAAAACATGGAGATGCTGAACAAGACCCCGTGTCATGCTCTTGCTTAGCTCTCCTTCTCCCTCCACACATCTTGAGATGTTAGCGGAGGAAGACCTTATTGAGTCTGATTAGGGTCATGCGCTCTGATCATAACCCTCCGGCTGTCGTGATTTGTCTGATTGGAAGAAGTGAGAGAGTTTTCTTAGAACAGAATATATGTCTGTTATTTAAAATATCTTGCAAGTCTTTTTTTTTGTCTGGGCTGTATCAAGTTAAGAATCTTCAGATGTCTTTATTTTGGTTGCTGTACAGTCAATTGTTTTACTCAGTACGACCTCTGAGCAAATAATAACAAAATTTGCATTTTAGGGTGAACTGTCTCTTTAAAGTATAGCCTTGCAATTCATTTCAGAGCTGGTTGGTTTGATAAATGGCTTAATCCTTCATTGAAGATTCTTGAAATCATAATGGAGAAAATAGATGGGAAAAACACTCCCAGAACTGACGCAAAAAGGCGGGTCACTGTTGCGATTTATTTAATTTTAGCAGCCCAATAGATCACCTTTTCCAAACCGAGGCTTATTCCTTACAAAAATGCACAATGGCAACCTTAATTTTAAGCACATTACCATAATCACTACAGTTACTTCTGGTAACACTTTATAATAAGGTTTTATTTGTTAACAACATTTGTCAACATGAACTAACAATGAACAATTCTTCTACAGCATTTATTAAACATTAATCTCAACCTTTTGACATGTCTATATAAGACAAAATTGACATTTTTAAGATCAATAGTGCACTGTAAAAAATTATTTTCATGATTTACCATAATATTTTTTCTTTTGTTAAACCAACTTCAAATATTATGTTAGCTGAACCACATTAATTACCTGAGTTTCTTTTGATTAAACCAATTGCCTTCGTTGTACTCAAATGTTTAAATTCAGTGAACTCAAAATTTTTAAGTCATAACTCACTTTTTTTAAATTAAACCGCCAACTCTTTTATCATAGTGTGCACGTTATATGCTTTTTTTGGATATTACTTTTCACAGTTTGTAACATAACTGTTTATGAATGCAAAAGGTCTCTAAAGTTACAAAAATCAATTTATTGTCTCCCAAAAGAAAGAACTGATTCTGAACTGCACAGAGTCGTCACTAATTCCATTCCATTCGAACCTACAACATAGGTAGGTTTGTAACAAATTTGCATAATGCCAGGCTATGGTTTTCATTGGTTGCCCACGAACAACATCTACTTTGACCCGCCCTCAAACACTGTAGTCGTAACTGAGGCCTGGAAGAGTTTGGTTTGTGTTGTCGAGAAGACAATGTTTTCTGCACTGCAAAAGCAAGTTCACTTTGCATTCATTCCAAAGGATGAGGACTTGGGCTGGAATTGATACTGTAAAACCTACACCATCGTTACTGTTCATATTATTGTGTATACAAGCTCTGAGGAAGCCTCCGGAGTTGAATTTCAGATATGATAATGGCCGTTTGGTTCTTGACACATGTTGTAAGTGGTAAACCAATCAAAACAGACTGGGCTATCTGGCCAATCAGAGCAGAGTAGGCTCTTGGAAATGAGGACCAAATCGTTTCAGACACTGTGAGAAAAGAAGTGATGCTGCAATGTATATTATGAGAAAATTAAAGTGTTTTTTGACCTCGGATGCATGGAAACCTATTGTAGGAGACCTCCAAAATGAAACTAGCAACCTTTAAAATAGCACTTTAATGCACATTTTTATTAACTCACATTAACAAACGTTAGTAAATGCTGTAAAAGTATATTGCTCATTGTTAGTTCATGTTAGTGAATGCATTAACTAATGTCAACAAATGTGACCACGTTTTTAATAACAATATTGTAGCTACAACGGTTAACATGTTACATTGACAGGAGGGTAAGTCCTCACAGTAGTTGTTTAATTTTCAGCTCTCTTCACACCATATGCTAACACCCATAGCGTAAATTATGCATGTGCGCGCATCAACATATGCTATTTCTGGAGGGATGCGTCCTTATGACATTAAACCGATGCGTTCATTAAAACACACCACATTCACATGCCGCTAATCAAGTCAGCTCTTTGATCAGGAAGCGAGCTGGTGAAAGGGGATGTTGTCCACGATCTGCTTTCTCTCCCACTACGGTTTGTGAAGAACACCTCTCTAACATCCTGCCAACCACTTAACTGCTCACAGGGCTTGTAGCTCATGTTGTGAGGCCTGTGTTATATCAGTTTGCTCCTTGTAAAACAGGGGGAGGCAGGCAGAGTGCGTCCCCCACTAGGCTGCGCTATGTAAACATGCCAGGAGCCTGACCGAGAGGAACTAACAAAGATACTCAACACTGAGTCAGATGGAATCTCAAGCACTGAGTTCATTGATTGTCTCGGTGTCTGACAGCATGCTTGTGGACCGCCCAGCACACGTTCGCTTGCCATCTAGTGCGTATTGCCCACAAAAACGGCAATAGCTGACTGAATTCACCAGGGGCCTGATGTAGAAATGCAATTTTCCACTCACAAATCGGGGTTTATATATATAAAAAAAATAACTGTATAAATATGTGTGCACCATACGGATACTCTAGACCATGTGTGTGTGTGCACTTTTATTGGATTGAGTAAAGTAATGAAGTAAACGAATGATTTAAACTGTTTTACATCTGAAAAACACATTTATACAACAGTTCTTTCCGGTTCTCGAATCTGATTGGTCTGAATGGTTCTGAATGGATCGAATCTGAATAGTTCTCGTGCGATATTCTAGAGAATCCTTCCTTTTCACCTTTTGTATCACTCTGCTTAAAGTGACTGTCATGGCGGCCGAGCAAATCCACTGTATTTTTTACAAATTCTATACTTGTTGTACCACGAACTGTAGTTTTTTTTAGGCGAGAATGTAGTTGTTCAGACCTGAAATATGTGACTCATATTTAATCATGGTGCCTGTTTTAGATTTGTTTAGATGCGAGCTCCACGCCGTCAGCAGCCGTTCAGTGCTCGAGTACCCGCTGAGAACAGCTTCAGGGATTTGCCGCTGACTCATATAAAATAAAAAAATATATGGCCTATTTCCATTAAAAATATATAAACATACAAATTATAAGTTTATCTTATATGGAAAAAAAAAACTGTATAAATTTTGATTTGTTTAAAGCAATTAAAATTTGGCCAGAGAAAAAGATTGAGAAAAACTCTTCTCTGAAAACTTTCTCCTAAAGGTATTTTATGCAATTTCGATTTATTTTTTCTAAAACAAGGCAAGGATACTGAATGATTTTTTTCAGCAACGTAATGTGGCAGCACATAGTCCGTATCTCATATTCTTAATAACTTGTACTGTTAAATATGGTAACAAGTGGATGGGAATATGCATGGAAATGATATGCAGATGACGTTATGCATAGTAAAATGGGGTGGAGATTCATGTACGCACAATCTTCCGCTGACTGGGTTTCATAAAGGGAATTTTGCACAGATTCTGTCATACACATGGTCTGAACTTTTGTACGTAAAATTTAGCTTTTGCATACTTTTAGGATGAAATCTACGGAAAGTTTTATACATGAGCTCTAATCTGATTGGTTGACTTTACGCAACCTAGTAATCTATACACGTTTGAATGAAAGCTAATTTCTGAATAAAAAAATGTAATTGCGACTTTGAGTTTATAAATTCTTTGTGAGATATAAACTCGCAATTGACCCTTCACAAAACCCAGCGACCCTTCGCTGTTGCTATGCCGACAACACATGGTACTCTCATGCCACACATCATGTTCTCACGCAGTGAAAAATACATCGTGGAGCAAAGAGGACACTGACAACGTATGAAACAGTTTCATATTTAATATATCGTAATTTTTTTTAAGAAGTTTAAACAATAAATAGCGTATAGTGTCTCTTTAATGTGTCGTGACAGATCGCTGTAGCTTCAAGCGGCTCTTGAACCGATCATCTCTTCATACTAGTTCATTTATGGCATCAAATAAACATGAATGAACATCAGAAGGAATGTTGTTTCAATCGCAGAAAGACGTGAGTACACACAATTATTCAAGTTCAAGTTCACTAACGTTAATCTACTAACTCTCCTGACTGCTTTGTGGGACTAAATGATGGATTCGGGGTTATGATTGGTCAGATCGCCTGTCAATCAACCGGTTTGCGAAGGGTCAATTGCGAGAAAAAGTCAGAATTGCAACTTTATATCTCACAATTCTGACAGTTTCTGGCAATTGTAAGTTTATGACTCACAATATTGATTTTATAACTCGTAATTCTGAGGAAAAAAATAAGATTGTGAGATTTAAAAAATCATTTTTTTATTCCTTGGCGTAAACAAAGCTTCCTTACATTTCTGCTCATTTCTCTTTTTCTTTGTCATAAAGCTGTGGTCTGACACTGCTTGTTTGTATGATTTGAATGAGCCTGTCATTGTGGTTTAAGGACAAAGCATTCATTGACTGCAGCATAATCAGTTATTAATATTTCGTTGGTAAGTTCTTTGTGACAGCCTGGCCAAAAATGAAATCTGCACAATTTGGCATGTCTCATTGCAATATCACAAACAAAACAACTGACTCCAAACACAACTGTGCAATACACTTACAAAATCTTTAACACATTTTTTTTTTTTCAATAATATTTGAATAAAAGTTTTGCTAGGTCAGACATCACTTTTGGCCACTACAATATCCGTGATCTTGATGGAATTATGCGGTCTCTGCAATTCCTGACTTTGTTCATGGCAGTGAATATCCTTCTTTAAAAGAGTTTTGACCTAAGCACGTCTGTCATGATGTCTCAAAAAAAAAAAAAAAGGCTTCGTTCCTCAAACTCTTTGGTAGGGATGACTGGTTTTCACAATGTGTGGTGATGATAATGTCTTTAGTTGCCAAGGGCAACACAGCTACACCCTATCAGAGTAAACTGAGTCTGACTGAACAAACTTTAACTTGATTGCTCTGCTAAAGCCGTGGTCACAGTGTGTATGTCTGTGTGATGTGAATATGTAAAATCAAGACCTCCCCTCACTATGTAAGAGAAGTGTGTTCCAGCACATTCTTTTCCTACTCATCAGGGTGTACCACACTGTCATTGCACATCTATGAATTTTGTTAGTTTGTTTTGTTTTAGGCATTGGGTATTCATAGGTGTTGTATGTGCATATGTATAAAGATACAAATGTAATTATATAAGTAAGTTTTTATTTTTTTATTTAACTGTTAATTACAGCTACATTTACCTGTGCCACTGTGCCATATCACACTCCTGCTCGTTTGATATTGCTCGTATGTATCATATTTTTATTTATTTATAAATTGAATCCAGATTAAATCCAACTGAATCCAATATTTGCTCTCGTTCTATGACTGAGTTACATTATCATGCAACCTCAACATGCGGTCTTACTTTCATTCAAAATTTTGAGAAAAAGTAAAATTAGAAAATAAAAAAAGAATACTTTTATCCAGCAAGGACACATTAAATTATCAAAAGTGACTATAAAGACATTTATGAACTATCTATTCATCAAATGCTGAAAATTCAGTTTTGCATCACAGGAATAAATTACATTTTAAGATATATTACAATAGAAAACAGAAAAATACAAACAATATTTTAAACAATAATATTGTTTTATATTATATGTATATGTGTGTGTATGTGTGTGTGTGGGCGGGTATTCCCTACGTTATGGGGACCAAATGTCCCCACAGGTATAGTAATACTAATAAATTTTGATCTTGAGGGGAGATTTTTTTGGTCCCCATGAGGAAACAAGCTTATAGATCATACAGAATTATCTTTTTTGAAAATCTAAAACAGCAGAGCATTTTGTGTGATGGGTAGGTTTAGGGGTAGTGAGAGTGTAGGGGGACAGAATATACAGTTTGTGCAGTATAAAAACCATTACGCCTATGGAATGTCCCCATAAAACATGAAAACACAACGTGTGTGTGTGTGTGTAGAATTCTAGATAATATAATGTCAAATTAGGTAAATGTGTTTAGTAAAACAATAACAATAAAAGGAATCTTCAAATGAAAAAAAATGCTGTATACCTCAAAGGATTTGTAAACATAAATATTGATGCCGTTAATATGTTGATGTTTCATTATCTAAAATACTAAAATGTTTTCGAGAATGAGATAACATTGAATATACAGACTGAAATGGTGACAGCGGTTTGTCTGGTTATGCTTACTTTTCCGAGGGTGGTCCAGTCTACTTACTGGAATATTGTTCCAAACTGACAAACACATAACCGAAGCAATTTATATTTCTTTGAATGATGTGACCCAGAAATATTTACTGTTACTTTTTTGTCAGACATCTTTACCAAAATGGCAGATGGATTGGAAAGTGTTCATACAGTACAAGCATGTTTATTATGGCTATGCATCACAGAATTTGTAATATTTGGATGTTTTTTGTTGTAAATGTATATGTTCAATGGGTAACTTGTTTGCACGAGGACATTCAACAAGTAATAGGCTGTCATATCATTCATGATGTACTCAAAGTCATTAAAGTTTTCCATAGTCCTGCCTTTGTTTCTCTGTAGCAGGCCAACTTCTCCGTCTTGTTTACGAAGTCTCACTAGTGTTCAGACAGAAAGTTAGAGATGCTGTTGACTCAATATTTTGTAATATATATGTTAATCTCTCTCAGAGTCCAGACAAATTTAAGACATTGCCTGGAAACACACTGTTATGTATGGAAATCGTTCAAAGCGGGAATGAGAGAAAAGAAACCTCCCTGTTACTGAGAGGGATAGGAGGAGTGTGAAAGAGAGATATCCACTGTTAAAAAAAAAAAAAAAAAGAAAGTTAGTCATAACCATCAAACGACATCAGAGCAGAACGTTTTAGAAACTGTGTGAGTTTGTACAGTATATCTCAGAATGTTAAAAGCAACACATTTAATACAACTTTACAGTATTTTGTAATAACATTACAGTAATTGGTCGATAAAATAAGTAGGTACCAGCAAAGACTGGAGTGTGGCATGGTATTGTGTTGGGTCAGAACTTGATGTCCAGTGCTGAGGCAAAACCAGAACTCTGTATTAAAAAGATTACAGGGTTACAGCTTAACCCTTAACCCTTATGTGCTGTTCGGGATGTTTTCATCCACTATGGGGAATTTTTGAGTCTTAATTTGGCCATAACTTTCTCCGTGTTTCAGCAAATGGAATGATTTTTGGTGACAAATCTTATTTTGACACATATTTTGGGAAAATGCTTTGAAAATTTTCAAAAAATCAACAGTACTCTGTGGGCAAATTCACGACCCTTTCGTTATGATTTTAACTGCTTTAAAAATGTATCAGATCAATATTTTTTTCAATTTTTTTGCTTAAATCTATTAATCAACCTCAGTCCTGATCAAAACTACTAAATTTAAAAAAAAAAAAAATCAGGATTTTAACTCTTTAATTGCCAAATTCATAAATGATGTCACTGATTTGGGAAAAAACGTGTCAAAGATTAGAAACAACATTGGCTTTGATGCGTTGTTAGTTTTTGTGCAGCATCAGATTTTAACATTTTAAAGAGTTAAAATCCTGATTTTTTTTTTTTTAATTTAGTAGTTTTGATCAGGACTGAGGTTGATTAATAGATTTAAGCAAAAAAAATTGAAAAAAATATTTATCTGATACATTTTTAAAGCAGTTAACATAACGAAAGGGTCGTGAATTTGAACAATGCACAAGGGTTAATATATGAAATGCAAGTAAGAAAACAGACATCACATAGGACAAAATGTGTTAACATGTTATGAAGAACGCTATGCAAGCACACTAGCTTTACATGACTTGAAACTGTTACTGCAGCAGGGAATTAATGGGCATTAATTTAGGTTATTTTAAAGGGTTAGCTCACCCAAAAAATGAAATTTCTGACATTCGTTCATCTTCATCATTCAAGATATTTTTGATGAAATTCGAGGGTTTCTGAACCACACATAGCAACATCATTGCATCGCCCAGAAAGGAAATAAAGACATCGTTAAAATAGTCCATGTGACAACAGTGGTTCAACCTTAATGTTATTAAAAAAAAAAAAAATAGTGACTTCATTCAACAGTTCCGTCTCCTCCCTGTCATTCTCCTGTTTACGTTCAGGTTCTCCGTCAGAATGCCGGCTCCTGTGTCAGCATCACACGCCAATACTGAGTTGCCGTTCTGATGTACAGAAGCGTTATGAATCTTTTCTTTCGATTAAGTGGTTCTGAAAGTGAAAGTCACGTAATTTCAGTAATTTGATTCACGATCCGAACCACTGATTGGAACCAAAAGATTCAAAGCTTCATGAAGCAGTGTTTTGAAATCAGCCATCACTAGATATAGTTTTTTTGGCACGCAAAACGTATTCTCGTCGCTTTAGAAGATTAAGGTTGAACCACTGTACTCACATGAACTGTTTTAAATATATCTTTAGTACTTCTGAACGTTTGAAAGCGTAAATTATCTTGCAGTCAATTGAGACTCACTGAGTCATCAGATTTTATCAAAGATATCTTAATTTGTGTTCTGAAGATGAGCGAAGGTCTTGCGGGTTTGGAACGACATGAGAGAGAGTATTTAATGACAGAAATTTCACCTGAATATGGTTTTCATTTACAATAATAAATCCTAAAATTTGGCATTTGTAACTTTCTTGTGCACTCAAGCTCTGAGGATCTCTCATGTTCTTGGCTCATTTTGAGTCTGACTTGTGAGTTCAGTGAATTTTTAACTGGAGACTCGCTCTGATTGGATCATTTGAACAGATGCAATCGGATCAATCATTCAGTGCGATTTATAAACTGATTGAACAGGTTAATTGAAAAGAATCGGCTCATCCACGAATCAGACACTGCTATCGCATCTTGGAACAGGTGAGGATTTCTTCAGTTTAAACTAACAATGGAATCACTGTTTTTTATGAAATGTTGCAGAGTAAATAAGTGTTCTATTACTTTTACTGAAATGTAGTAAAGTTTCCCAAAATAAAAATACTTAAAAAGTACATATTATTGACAGAGTAACTATATGTTGCATATAATGCGCATTTAAAATAATTTACAAATGTACTTTTAAGCTACTTTTTTTAAAAATGAATTAAATAACCCGTTTCAAATTCGTCTATTTATTTATACATTCAAAAAAGATTTTTTAAATTTATTGTTTTATTAAACTACATTTAAAAACAGGAATTAAATAAACAACTTTAATTATGTCTATTTATTTGCCCACATAAAAGTGATTTATTTATATACATTTTTATGTTTGAATTTATTAAATTAATTAATTGATTCTTCGTTTTATTTTTATGTGGCACTCCTGGTCCTCCATAGTTACGTTCCACCACTGGTGAAAAGCTAAAGCTCCGAATAAAGCTGCAAGCAGAATTCAGCAGCTAGTGTGAAGAAATGGATGAAACTGACTTTGAGTTTGTAATTGAAAAATCAATCCAGGCGTCCAGATTTTGCTTTGTTTTCTCTGACACCTCTCTACAGAAGCAATTTTCGGTAGACTCTTGTAGAACTGATTAGACTCGTGTAGTTAGTGTGGTGGATTTTCATCTACTATAATGTGGCTCAATAGGGGGTGAGTTCATATTCTTGCTAAATGGAGCAATTTTTTCTGGGAGTCATGAGCATGTATACCAAATGTGAATGATAAACCACAACCATGGCTCTGACATATACAATGTTTATTGCATCCATGAGAGTCAAAATCCACATATATCTCTTTCAAAAACTGCAGGGTGTCTTGGCAAGAAAGCAAAAAGCTAATTCCTTTTATACATGGTGTTTTGCGTTGCATTGCATTTCATTTCTAGATCACTAGAACTCTACAACTTGAAGAAGGTCATGAGAAGGAGGATTTTTAAAGATTTTGCCTAACATGTTAAAATTGACATGTCTTTGAGGAAAGACATCCCCAGACTCAGGGTGAAACAGGGTGGTGGGGTTGATGTTTTGCATATTGCAAATTTAGCCACTAGTTTCTAGGCAACCATATGTCCCATCCATCCCAAAACGACTCCAAACACAATTAGCTACAGACACTTCATGCATTCAAAGTTTAGTTTTCACCATAGGGATCAAAAGTTTTAGCTGTTCACGATGAGGAAGAATAATAATAGTCAGAGAAGCCAAAACGCAAGCTCAGAAAGTGTTCGTTTTTCTCTGTTTACACCTGGTATTAACATCAGGTGTTGAACAGAGATAGTCGTGTTTACATGCATATCAGATTGTCAGTCGGATTTCATTCAGATGATCTTCAATTGCATGACCACATACATCACATGCTACATCAGTGTGTTTCTGCATATTGCTAAAATATCAAATATACAGTTCCTAATTTTTAGGTCTATTTGGTTTACCGTTTAGAATGCTTCACCATTTGAAAACGTTTCAGCATAATGGTTGACTGACAGGTTACACTACAATTGTGTAGTAGTCTCATGCTTTAAAGGTGCTGTATGTCATTGTTTTCACTGTACTAAAGCAGAAAATACCATATGTGGGTATTTAAGATATACCGTAACATGTAGGTATGTAGATATTTAGAAAGTTCACACAGTACTTGTTACTCTGAAAAACAATGCACAGTTTTTCTACTTTGAAGTGTGTGTTCCGTCTCCAGGGTTGGGGAGTAACGAAACACAAGTACCTTAGTTATGTATTTAAAATACAAAATTTGAGTCACTGTATTTCATTACAGTTATATTTTAAATGTGTGGTAATCAGATTACAGTTACATCTGAAAAGTATTTTATATTACTATAGTGAATTTTAATGTCATTTAAACAGCGATTGGTGATTCTCTGACTCTGACAGTCTGAAAAAGCAGTTAAGTTTCATGTTTTCGGCTGTTCTCATGTTTTGTGATAGTTGTTTGTGAGTCATTTTATGATTGTGAAAAAGGTCACTGCAACTTTTTCGCACAATTTGTTTGCATTTCACAATTCTGACTCTGATTTAAACTCAAAATTGCAAGTTATAAAGTCAGAATTGGGAGATATAAACTTACAATACAATTTTTTTTCTTGCAATTGTGAATTTAGTATGTGAGTTTATATGTCATAATTCTGACTTTTCTCAATATTGCTAGTTTATATCTCATATTTTTGACTTTTCTCAATATTGCGAGTTTATATCTCATAATTCTGACTTTATAATTCGCAATTGCAACTTTATATCACGCAATTCTGAGGGAAAAAGTCCGAATTGTGAGATAAAAACTTGCCTTTTTTGTGTTTGTTCCACACTTATTAGAATCCCAAAGTATTCTAAAGTATTCAGATTAAGTTACTAAACTTGAGTAATGTAACGAAATACAATACAAAGCATGCATTTTGTAATCTGTAGTGAAATACATTTTAAAAGTAACTTACCCAGCCCTGTCTGTCTCAGAATGTCTGTTTTTGTTTTGGTGTGTGTAATCCCGCCCATTGCCAATTTACCCAATAGTATTTCGACACCCTGGGTTGCCAGTTGGCGGAAAACACAGCGTATTGCAGACATGTATGCCAGCTAACTTACTGGGACTGAGATCGACTTGAAAAGCCTTGGCGTCCATCTCAAATATGAGCTGGAGTGTATTAAAACGTGGATTTATCCATTTATAGTGTGTAAGTTTCCTCGTATTCCATTTGCAACCTCAATTTGGCAAACCGTGTGATCATAGAGTTTGAAGAGGAGGGGGTCTCCAAAATTTTGAATTTAGACTGCAGTACACATTTCAACCACTAGCTGTCAATGTTACATACTGCAGCTTTAAAGCATTTTAGACCATGATCACCCAAAATGGTTGGTAATACCAGTCTTAAACAGACCGATTTTTATTAGTCTTTCCCTTCAGGTCTTCTGAACATCCTGGCATGAGGCAATTTGATCTCTTAAAGCCAAAGTTTGATAAACATGTCTGTCATTTGAGCTACTCTACAGATATTAACTATATGTCTCTGGAGGCAGATTAAAGATGAGCTGTTCGTATGTTAGACAAGCAGTTTAATACAGATTTGAAGAGCTCTTCAGTTTATAGGTCATTCTTGCCAATATAGATTCAAACCTGCTGAATTTGCAAGATCAGAAATCATAGGTCTTAGTTATACAGCGTTAATGCATGTTGCAATAAAAGTACTTCCCAAATGCGTAAAAGCGAACAAATTTTTTTGAAAGGGTAAAAAGACCCCAGAAGTCTGTAGTTCAATAAGCCAGTGCTTTTTTGAGAGGATCTCTCAGGTGAGTTCAGAGTGAGACCAGGAACGTAATCGGATCTTGATCAGTTTATTCAGCCGTTTAAAACTGCCTCGGCTGGAACGTGTGAAGTCCTGAATCTCCAGCCCTGGCCTCTTCTACACAGCTGAACCGAACCATCTGTCCTGTTTGCCATTCAGATGGATTCCCAGGTGCATGTGCATATGAGAATGCACCACCACTACATTATCTCCCTGGATGGTAATTAGTCTCTGGTATTCATTGGAAATTCCCCACCAGCCAGGACCACAGGTCATCAGATTCCTGCGTAGCTCTTCAGGTGTCAGGCTTCACTGCACTGCTATTTATCGACGTTGCTGCCTCACTGTATACAGCCTAAGCCGAACTGATTGCCTTAAATGGTTACTTTCAGTTATGAGCAACTGACCTTTAGAGTCTGGAAAAGAATAACTATTTTTAAATGCATCTTTCATGTTAAATATATTATCATTATAATATATTTATCTTTCTTTTAAGCTCCCCACAGCCGCATTTATTTGGTCAGAAATCAAAAATACAATAAAAATAGTAATATTGTGAATTTTTACTGCAATCTAAAAGAACTGCTTTCCATTTGAATGTAAATTATTCTTCAGATGGCTAAGCATCCTGTCTTCAGGGTCACATGATCCTGCAGAAATCATTCTAATATGCTGATTTGCTGCTCAATTGTTATCAGTTATTATTAGAGCTGAATTTTTAATAATGGTTTAGTGTTGGTTTTTGCTGCTTATTAATAAAAAGTACAAATTTAGTTTTATTTTGTAACATTATAAATGTCACTTTTGATGAATTATTGTGTCCTTGCTTAATTTTTTTAGATCTTACTTTTAATCCTCCCAAATTTTGAATGATAGTTTATGAAAGTTCCCACAAAAATATGAAGCAGCTTATAATAATAAGTTGATAATAAAGATAATAATAAGAAATGTTTATTGAGCAGCTAATCAGCATATTGGAGGAGTTCTGTATCAGTATTGATACTGAAAATTCAGCTTTGCATCACAGGAATAAATTACATTTCAAAATATATTCAAAAAGAAAACAGTAGTTTTAAATTGTAATAATATTTCACAATATTGCAGTTTTACAGAGACTTCTTTCCAATACACTAACCAAAATATTTAATTGTTCCAAACTTTTGACATGTATATGTATATGTATGTGTTAAAAGGACTATTAAAACTGAGAATAAATGTTCATAATAGTGAGTAGGAAAGGTTGACGGTTTATTTTTGTCAAATTTTATTGAATTTACACTAAAGTTAAAGTTAATTTGTCTTTATAATATTAGCTCAGCGAGTAACCGCTCACTTCTAACGCACCAGAGACTCGGGTTCAATCCTTGTAAGTCGCTTTGGATAAAAGCGTCTAATAAATGTAATGTAAATGTAATGAAAGTATATAGCTGTATTTATATTTTAGGAAAGAGAAGCTGATACTACATGGAAAGTATCCTTGAAATCCCTCAATGTTACTCCCCACCATCTCCAACACAGTCCTGCAACCTCAAGATCAGCTGACCGCTGGGAAGTTATTCCAGGATCTGGGAGACCGCTGGGACATGTGCTTGCATCTCTCTGAGCTTGTCTGCAAGAGAGAATGAGTTCTGTGAAGCGTGTTAATCAAAATGTCCTTCATACCTTTGTGTTTTTTTAAAGCAGCAAGGAATAGGCCGTGCCACAGGTCAGAGGTTAGATGGAGGATGAAAAAGTCGGCTTGTTTTACTTATCTGAACCCTGGCAGAACTTGCACCAAATTTTACACAGACACTCGTCTGTGCAAATGTGTATTAGTCATGCTCAGAGCCAGAGTTAAAAATTGAATTTTTACCGACAGGAAAATGTGTACTTCTCAGCCTCTAAATCTCAGAGTGTTTCATCTGTTTTCAGGGGTTGAAAGCACCTGTTCTGGCTCGTTTATGCTCTTTCTCCGGTTGTAGTAGCACATGGATGATTCTGACTGACTGTTGATGTGCTGAATTCATTGCTGCTGTGGTAACAGGCTAGAACAGTTTGGCACCTCAAAAGACTACTTTTTCAATGACTTTCTAATGAGATTAACAATTAGCAATTTGCATGGTGCTCCCTGAGTGCATGAAACAGTAAAAATACAGACGCCATGAAATGAAAATGATCATTTTTATTTTTATGGAAAATTGCCATTTTTATTATACATTATTTATCCGTGTACATCATAAATTCATGTGCCTTAGTAATCAATAATTAAAATAACTGCCCCTCCCTCATACAGCATCACCTCTTTGATGATGATTTCACCTTCTCGGATGGCGCGAGGGCGGGGCAACCTGTCACTCATATGACATCACAGCAATAGCAAACCACAACCATCCAATCAATTCCCAAGTGACAAAGTCAAGTCCCGCCCTACATTTTTCTTGTTTGAGAAGCCGTTTCACATATACATCACAATAGGAATGAAATGACTATTACAACATCCATTTCATGCCAACTTTATGCAATGAGGCAATCTACACTACAATGATTTTACCAGGGTTAAGGCATGTTCTTCACTTAATAAAATCACCATAAATCAAACAAAAAAATGTGTTTGTGTCCTGAAATGTGACATGCCATAGTTTACACAACAGCTTTTTGCTAACTTTGTTATAGTTATTATGCAAACAGGTTTTATAATTATACTATGGGTGCTTGTTTTCGCCATGAAATAAAAAATGTAAAAAGTAATTGCAACTTTTTATCTCACAGTTCTGACTTTTTTTCTCAGAATTGCGTGAAATAAACTTACAATTTCGAGTTATAAAGTCAGAATTGTGTGATATAAAGTTGCATGAGTTGCACGTTATATAAAGTCAGAATTGCACGTTATATAAAGTCAGAATAGCAAGTTATAAAGTCAGAATTGCAAGTTATACAGTCAGAATTGCGAGTTATAAAGTCAGAGTTATAAATTCAGAATTATGTGACTTTATATCTCGCAGTTGTGACTTTATAACATGCAATTCTGAGAAAAAAAAGTCGGAATTGTGAGATATAAACTCGCAATTGTGAGAAAAATAAAAAAAATAGTCAGATTTCCACAAGTTTCCATATTATACTGTGTTGTATGCAATGTGGCTAATTTATAAGTCTTGTGCCCGGTTTTACAGACAAAGCTTAAGCCTAGTCCCTGACTAAAATGCGTGTTTGAGCTGTTTTAACCGACATATTATAAAGCTATTTAAATGTCCTAATTGAACAAAGGTCTAATCCTGTGTGGTTAAAAGAGTTGGCATTAAATATGTCAAACAGCTAAATGTAGTAGTCAAGTCATATTTCTTTATGAAGCACATTTAAACGCAACATCCAAAATTCTGTACAGCAATAGGAAAGCTTAGAAAGGGAAGTGAAAAATAAAATTAAACTATAACATAAGCAAGGATGAAAAGTAATAAGAAAACAGTAATAATATTTAAATATTTAAATTAAAAAAATATATCCAAAAAAGATTATAAAAATGAATACACAGACAAAGAAGATATTTTCTATCAGAAAAAAAAAAAACATCTTCAAACAATGTAAAAGGCCAAAGAATTGAATTGAACCTAATTAATATTAATATTCAAAATAAACCAAATATAAGCCTGATAATATAGTTCACTGTAACAAACAAGCTTGAGTGGCTTTTTGTTTCTATTAAATGCCAGCAACAGCAATATGATAAAAACATTAATGTTCAATAAATTACATGTATTACTAATAATAATCATGTATATGTGTCTAATACATTTCATTAGCCTTACTGTGAGCTGTTTCCAAGCAACGGAATGATCAAAGAAAGTTCAAAGAGTTTCTAGGAAATTTAAAATTGTGATTTCCAGGCCTGGAAAAGTCATGAAAATTTATAAATTTTACAAAGTCAGAAATTTCTATAGTGAACTTTTTTTTTTAAATATTTCATCCCCTGCTCTTTTTGAGTGCAATCTCAGTAAATTGATTTTTTAAATCATTATCCAGTATTCATGAAAGACTGGATGAGTCATGGAAATGCATTAGTCAAAAATGCGGGAAACCTGATTCACGGTCACAGGTGTGCACATTTTGGCTATTTTCCAAAAGCTTAGAGCACTGAGCATCATCCCAGTTTAGAAACAGAACATTATAAACTGCAGTTTGTCCTTTGCTATAATGAATGAACCTGAACTCTCGATGTGTCAGATAATATCCGGTTATTACAAAGCTCTGTTTGTTTTAAGAGACTAGACAACTTAGAATATCATTCTAAACTTAGATATCATTCACATTTATTCACAAGTGTTATTGCAAAACATTTCATTGTCGCTGAATACCATGAACAAAAATCGACAGGCTAAAATTTTGCCTGCAAAATACCATAGCAAAAACAACTAGTCTAAGTAATATTAATTACAAGCATTATTAAAGACATGTAAACACTAATTAAACAAAGAACAAATAAAAAAAATTAGCAATCAAACAAATAAATACAACTTAACAAAGATACAATTAAAATTTAAAACATTGTTTTAAGATTTTCGGTTATTATAAAGAAACTTATGAAGTGTAAAACAATGCACTTTATAAATATAATATACATTACGACTATAGTTACAAAAGTTATTCAGTCAAAAATAGCGAATGAATTTTCTCTGTATAATTGACATTATTATAGAGCAGGAATATTAGGCTGCTGTCACTTTAAGAGCTGCACAAATCCTATATACTGCTACACGTCAACTGTTTACATTCACTCAAGACAACAAGTCAGTTCAAACTGACTGTGTTTACGAGGATATTTTTTCATATTTTTGTGTGTATTCATTAAAGTGCAAAAAGACATGGTAGAGAACAGAAAACAGAAAACATCATGCGAGTCTTGCGCTTAAATGGTTTAAAATCGCATTAAAGGGTTAAATCACATACAAGATGTAATACAAGTCTCTGGTGTCCCCAGAATGTGTCTGTGAAGTTTCAGCTCAAAATACCCCACAGATGATTTATGATAGTTTGACAGATTTGCCCCTATTTGGGTGTGAGCAAAAACACAACGTTTGTGTGTGTCCCTTTGAATGCAAATGAGCTGCTGCTCCCGGCCCCCTTTCCAGAAGAGGGCAACAACAACAAAGCTAGACAATCTCACGCAGCCAAAATGATGACTGTCAGTAACTCGTTCAACATTGTTCAAACCGAGAGTCGACATAGGAAGAAGTTACAACTTTTAGAATGCAACTGAATGTTTTGAATGGTTAGTGGATAATTTATGTAGTTTCCATGGAGTTGATTCAACTCATCGACTAGCATGTGCCATCATGTTATGCAAATTGTTATTGCAAAATGTTATGCATCAACAACTCTACCTCTTCTCTAAAGCAGCCCAACATGGCCTCGCCCGCTCTGTTGCGTGTTCTCGGGGGCGGGGTTTTTGTAAATTTTGGGATTGTCACCAACCCGAGAAGAAGCTCACTGTAGTTCCTACCAGCCGTTTGTTGTAGTCCTTAAAAAGCGATTTCTCTAAAAGAAAATAGCTCCCTTTGCATTGAACTTTGAGCGTCGTAACTTTGCAGATGTTGTTCATGCTCAAACAGCAACATTACACACTGACTAAAGTTAAAAAAGTGAATTCATAACCTGCGTATTAGAGTGCGATTGTCTCTTAATATGGATGGATTCTCTCTCCAGTCGCAGGTGTTTGGCAAAGAAGCATCACCATACAGCTGAAGTTTGAATCATGATGGAATGCAAGTCTGTTTTTTTTCCTGAGAAGGAGTTTGAGGGCTGCTCTTCTGTGACCTGCATGAGTATTAAACCTCAAATCTCTAGAGAAGAGCCCTGCCAATCATTTCTTGGTGGCGATAGTTGTTGTGGAGGAATGTGGGAAGCCACAGGGTTTTCTGGAGAGTTGCTTTGAATTCGACTCACTGATGCGTCTCAGAGCAAAGGCAGCTTGTGTTGGTCGTATCCTCCTGCCGTTCAGCAAGGTTACCTGGTAACTGAATGCTCTTATGCACAATCGCACAGCTGTGACAATGCGTTTCAGTGGCAGTCATGCTGTTTATATGCATGTGGACCGGTCTACATCCACACAATGGAACAGCAAGCCTGCTTTGCTTTCAATACATTCCTTCCATTTTATTTTTAATTCTACAGAATTCTTTCTCATGGAGGAGCAGAGCTTAACAATTTCCCACATTAAAACTTACTGTATTGACGCAAATGTGGTCATCTTGTGGTCAGTAGGAACGTGTCGTAACTGTTCACGCTGTTGATGCTTATAGATTTCTATTGTAACTACCTTACCGACAACACATTTTGTTTATTAAAGAGCTTAACTTCTATTCAACCCAGAATATGTATTTAATGTTTGCTTTGTTATGGATGTTGGATTACAATACACTACTGATCCAAAATTTAGAGTGTATATATATATATATATATATATATATATATATAAATACACCAAAATTTAGAGAAAAAAAATAAAACATTATATACATATATATAAAATAAAATATTATATATATATATATATATATATATATATATATATATATATATATATATATATATACATATATATATATATATATATATATATATATATATATATATATATAAACAGAAAAGTTATTTTAAATTTTAATATTATTTTTCACAATATTACTATTTTTTTTACTGTGGTAAACCCAATATACATGAACCCACTATATTAGTATAGCATTATTACATTAGATCATGTTTTATTAATAATTTTTTATCTATATACATTTTTAAATGGCTTTGGGCTTTGACTAATTTATAGCCTATTTTTTTCCTGCAGAGAGGGCTGGCAATAGCTCTCCATATTTCATTTTGTGTGGAGATATTCAACTCTAAAGGTGAGATTTTATTCAGTTTGCCCTCAAAGTCAAATAGTGAGTGGCATATAGATGGTTCATTTCATGAAAACAAGTTTTAAAAGTGGTATTTTGACTGACAGGATTCTGAACATAATATCAGTAATGTGACTGGTCGGACAGCTCTTGAAATCTTTAAGATCATATCCCAAAATATAGATTTAGTAATAAAGTCTTTGAACTGGCCTACCAAACTGTATTTTAATAAATGCTAATATTGCAGTATGTGTGTATTTTTTAGAAGCAGGATTCTTCCGTGGATCTAAGAAATCTCTGATTTGTCTGAACAGGAATATTAATATTAATGACAATGTATATTAATATATATGCTATTCGCAGGTGTACTCCTGAACATTGACAAACATTAAAATTTAGCAGATATACATAGTTTACAGTTTTTCTCTTCCTGGAAAACAGACCAAAAATATTGATGACTCATCTTGTACCATGTAGATTTTAGTCCAATCACATGCGGCCTAGAATGAAAGTGGCCCTCCCCTTAAAAACACCGGTCTCTGATTAGTAATAGCTGTTCAAATGCATCAGTACTGGAAAAAAAAGATAAGGAAAGATAAGGAAAATATGAGAGCATTACTGTGAGTAGGTGGTTTCTGATCTTGGCCTATAAAGATTGAAAACCAAACAACTGCCTCTCAGCTCAGGAGAGATCACTGAGTGTCAGGAGCAATAAACACTCGGGATGTTTGTCAAAATCAATAAAATTCCCCTCATTCTCACCCTGGTCTCAACAAAACTGACATGTGTTATGATTTTTTTATAGAATTGCAGAGAGTTTTAAATATATTTTATTTTATGCTGCTGCTGTTCATAACTTCATACACAGAGTGTCACATATTAGAAAAGCGTAGATACAGCAGTTCCAATGACAAATAATGTGAACATAATCGCAAATGAGATGACACTGACTCTGTGATATAATGGTTCAATTGGCATTTAATACATAATGGAATGCTGGTAATCTGTATTAAATTTGGTTAGAGAATTTTATTCAGATGTTTGAAGAGGCAAAAAAAAATGTATTCAAATATTCAAATGTTTGAAGAGGCAAAAAGAATAAGGAAATACAGGAAAGAGATGCTTTAAAAGACTGTTTAATATGCAAGACACGACGATATCACGAAGCCATATCAGATGTATTATTGGCTTTCTGCCTCTATATCACAAAAGTCTTTCTCTCATCTGAAATGGAACAGTATGCAAATTTGATCTCCTTTCATGGAGAAAGTCATTGTGTTTTTTGGGCAAAACAAAAATATTATACAGAGGAAAGATAAATGTGGTGGTTTTTCAGGCATGCACGAAAAAATCAGGAGTTCGGAGCTCATTAGATGCTACTGCCAAGTGATTTGTCTCAGCATGAATGGATGAAATGTTTTCGTGTTTTTTTAGAATAAGAAATATATATAATTATTTATATATATATATATATATATATATATATATATATATATATATATATATATATGTATAATTATAATGTATATGTATACATAAATAAGTTTTCTATTAAAAAGAACAGCTGAACATCAACACAAATAAATATATTGTTTAATATAACTTGTTATTGCCTTTAGTTATTATTTTGGAATAAATGTGACAATGCTTAAAACAGTAACTTGATGAGATTGACATGATTTTAATAAATAGAACAATAAATACATTGTCAAAGTAAAAATGCAAAATAGAATAGTATTTGGTTTCTTTTTTCTTTTTTGATTTTATTTTAAATGTAATATAAAATTATAATTAAAATTAAAATACACTTATATATGAATGTATATCAATTATAATTATATATATAAATCTGCCCGAGGACCCGTCCATTCTTTAATGTGCACTATACATTAATATATAAGTACATTCAAAACATTTCTTCTCAGTAAATTTTTTTTAAAACATTTTTTTTTTAATTGCTGATATATTTTAAAACAGTCATTATTTCAATAATGTTAATGGCAGTGACAGAATACCCACATCACAATTGATGAACACAACTGATAAAGATTTTATTCAAAAATTGATATTCAATTATTGGGTCAAATCTTCCTGAGGACCCGTCCATTCTTTAATGTGCACTATATAATTGTAAAATATCATTTTGTTCTCATGCCCTCTTACCTTTAATTCATGCATAATCTGCATCCTGCCGTAGTCTTTTTGATTCCTAAGAGGTTTTATCTTAGAAGCTAACCACTATTGTGCCTCAACCCTCATCATAGTATTAATGGCACTTCAGACAGTGAATAAGCTGTGGAATTCTTAAGAGGTTTTAATCTTTTGGTCTCAAAGGTCCCTCATTGTTTAGTGTAATCTTTATTTTGCAGCATAGCAGAACAGAGTAAATTAATGTAGTATTTAATATGGCTTACGGTTCAAGTAATACATCTTATATTACAGTTAGTGCACTTGAATTCAAAATATCACTTTCCCATCTCCACTGCAGCTGCTCTCAAGGGATAGCTTTAATTTGTTTTGAGCATGCTGTCCCCCTATTCATTCTTTTAATTGAGTAAGTGTATAAATCTGTGGGAGAGGATAGAATAACAGAGATAGACGTTCACAGAAATTGGCAAAATAATTGCTTTTGGACAGCATTCAGATATCAGTTTGACTAAATTTCCTTCCCTTAGTCTGATAACAGTGACATCGTTTCAAAGGTCTCTTAAACGCTCCTTAGCAGCTTTAGAGTGCACTTTCGTATTTATTTATCTGTCATTTGAAGCTACATTCTCCTAAAAGATATCTATGCAGTGAACTCCCCATCTCTCTGTAATCACACTAGACAAACAACTATATATTTCCATTAATAATTACCTCCGATGTGGCAATGTTGAAAACAGCCTTTAAAGAAAGTCGATGTGTCGGAATTACTCCTGTCAGTTACATCGAAACTCTTGTATTTGGCAGATGCTTTTATCAATTCATGCAAACCCATCATTTTCGCAATTTCTAGCACTGTGCTCTACTGTTTGAGCAACATTTCAACTTACATTTTTCAATAGAGTGACAGTAGCTCAGAGTAACTAACTAAAAGTTACTATGCTACTGAATACAAAGTTCTGTCATGAAATTCTGCAACTCAACCAACATCCTTCTCTATCTAGGGCACAGCTGATTGGTTCCTGCTGTATCAAGCTCACTTTTAAAGCAAAACTAAAAGCCAATCTCTTAGTGAAGGCTTGTAGTATATGAGCCAAAAGGGGCTTATTCAAATGATTATTTGTGTCATATTGTTTTATTTAGTTTGATTTCTTTTAAATGATATTGTTCAGGTCAACCATTGTTGTTTTATTGTGCTTTATAAATAAAATGAACTGAACACTAAGCTCACATGCTCAACCATACTTGGTTAGCATTTGCAATAGCAGTGCTTTCAGAAACCCTCCACCCTCCCCAGCTCCACCTGTATAGAGTGGTACAGGTAATTCATGTACTCCATATTATAAAGCTGAAGCTTGTCTTACCCACTTACAGCAATGTGTATTGGCAGTACTTGCTCTGCAGCAGCAGCTGCAATAACCAAAATCAGCAGCAGGAATGTAGCCAGACCATTCCATCAAGACCTAATATATCAGCATTGTCATACCCATTACCGTGCCAAACACTCCAAGAGTTGACATGACAGAAATATAATTATTTTCAACAGCATGTCAATAGCTTAACTCAGAGTAACTAACTCAGTGATGAGACAAAGAATGCTGCTCTTTTCAATGCAGTGGAGTTACTGTACTTTTTTACAGAGCCACTATTTATTAGGGGTGCGACAGGTCATAGTTGATCCGTAATCCATACAGACCAGGGGCCGGTTGCACCAGCTGGACGTACACTCGGTCATAAGACTAAGCGTAACGTAAAATGCATTTTAAGTCCTGTGTAGAATTAATACCCGTTGCACCATCTGGGCGTAGCGCACGTCTGAGACTAAATCTTACGCCTTGTCAAAGGTAAATGTAAAGTCAGAAGTCTTGACTTGTTTCCATGATGAAAATAAAGGCAAAGAAAAACGTTGAGATGATGGAGTGTCTGATATAAAGGCTCCACGATCAGCGGGCTGTCGTGTTTTTCAGAGCTGTCCTCGGTACTAAAAGCGGGTCGGGATTATCTGCTAAATTTGAAAGCGTTATTAAAGTATAACAAAAATTTGTGTACTCTACTCTGTAAGCAGGTCTAGCCGACAATTTGCTCCCTAAATTTGTTCTTCTCAATAATTTTTCTTTATTCGACAGTAATTTTTTTATCTCTTCGTTGGAGCCAATAAATTCACATTTGTAAGCATAGTAACGCGAACGGTGTCTCGGCAAACAGTGCGGTAGAACATATCAGCGTGTACGCGCATCGTCTACGCTAAGCGTAGCTGCGCCTAGTCGTAGTTTCCGATGGTGCAACAGGTGTAAATATTTATCTGAAAGCTGGACGTAACTAAGTCCTGAGTAGAGCTTACATTACTTTTTTACGTCCAGCTGGTGCAACCGGCCCCAGGACCGACAGTTCGGCACGCAACTGAAGTTTAATCATCATAGAGTTAAAGTTTATCATTTGCACGTTTTTTTAGCAGTTTTCACATTCAAGTGATTTTAAACCATTCCAGCGCAAGAAGAGGCAAAGAGAACTCAATTTGGTACTCGCACGCTGTTATCTGTGCACACAGCCACACACACTCACAGAGAGGAGCGTTTCAGACAGCGAATTGATTGTGCTTGAATGGACACATACACACAAAATGACGTTAAAATACCCGTCTCAGCAAGTATTCTCGTCGGTTATGTCTTAAGTGAATTAAAAAATTTCAGTAAGAAATCGGATGCGTATCATTGCACGTGAATCTGTGCATTAGGTCTTAGGACAGCTGCTGTCTATGTCATTAATGTTTATCAAAAAGCTAAAAAACACAGCTTTACCAAATATGTATCTATATTTAATGTGTGCAGTGAACACTGTAGCGTTATTTTACATTTAATTATTACATTTCTGTAGCTGAATATTTGTCACGGTCACTCTGCACTACATTTCCTACAGTCCCACTCACCTGCGCTCAGTCGGCCACTGTTAGACCTGTTACTTTAGACCTTACTTTATTTGTAATTGTGTTATATTTTATTTTTCTATGCTTGTAATTAGTGTATTTGTTCTTATTTTATTAGTGACCGTTCACTGGCCTGTAGTAATGTTTGAACTTTATTCGTTTGCTATTCCTTTTTCACTGTTTTCAAAACACAGACCATGCTGGATATTACCTGCCATTCATGTTCACTTAAATGTACAGTAATGCTTTCGCGGTTGGTGACACATCCTCGGGAAAAACTCCCGAGAGCCAAAAGTTAATGCCGTTGCAATTAACCTGTGATGACTTGACAACTGAGGGTGGGCATATTTGCATAGTGTTAAAGGGTTATTACACCCAAAAATGAAAATTGTGTCATTAATTCCTCACCCTCGTGTCGTTCTACACCCGTAAGACCTTCGTTCATCTTCGGAACACAAATTAAGATATTTTTGATGAAATCTGATGGCGTCTATTGACAGCAAGATAATTAACACTTTCAATGCCCAGAAAGATACTTGTGCATATTTAAAACAGTGCATGTGAGTCACCTTAATATTATAAAGTCTTGTGTGCCAAAATAACGACTTTTCAACAATATCTAGTGATGGCCGATTTCAAAACACTGCTTTGAAGCTTTACGAATCTTTTGATTTGAATCAGCGGTTCGGTTCGCGTATCAAACTGCCGAAGTCACGTGAACTACTGAAACTGCGAATCACACTATGAATTAACAAAGCCTCGTTTACTGAAATCATGTGACTTTGGCGCTACCAACCACTGATTGGAAACAAAAGGTTCTTAAAGCTTCGAAGCAGTATTTTGAAATCACCACCACAGGATATTGTTGAAAAGTCGTTATTTTGGAGCACAAAAAGTATTCTCGTCGCTTTATTATATTAAGGTTGATCCACGATACTCACATGAACTGTTTTTAAATATGCTTTAGGTCCCTTCTGGTACCCATCCATTACTCAAAAACCATAATATGTTTCAAACCGTGGGTTTTGTGGTCCATTGCACCACTACTATTTATCCCTATGTTTTCAATTTGGTTAAACACGTTATGGGTTTTGTTTGTTTTAGTAAAATGATTGTACAGTATTTAGTGTAAATGTGTCTGTTTTGTGCTGTAATCTAATTTTGTGATATACACTACCGATCGAAATTTGGAATCATTAATATTTTTATCATCACTTTTCTTAAAGCCTTTATGTGTAATGCATTATAAAGGTATTTGTTTTCATCACATGGATTATTAAAGACTGTTACCCTTCATCCTCTTCATGGTTTATCTCCACAGACATTACAATAATGCATTATACCTTCTCTTAAATAACTGTAACCAAAGTTAAAACGGATTATAAAATTTACAGATTCCTTGTCACGTGTGAAAATAGGTGTTTGTCATGCGTTTTAATGCATTATACTTTTTAAAGGTTTAACAAGGGTATTATAATGTAATACAAATGTGGTTACAATTATTCATTAGATCATACAATAGACAGACAAATGTATTAATTGTATAATTGGCTCAAAACGCTGTGAGAGGTCCTCGCTTAGAGTTTGTGCCGTACATTTAAAGTGCTTTGAGCTCCTACGTGGTCTAAAAATGATTTAAAACACTCATTCTGTTCATTCCTCTCAAAGACTTATAATCACATCATCATCATCATCTACTACAAAAAAAACATTTGACAACCAGCCGACATTAAACACTCAGCCTTTGTCTAGTCTAAAAGCAGAAGGTACTTTAGGTCACCAAAATTTCCCTGTTTAATTGATGCTTCGTTCAATCAGAGTGACAGAAAGGCAATCACACTGCCGAAGAGATCTGCAGTGATTTCTCGTACGCTGCCATGAATAACATTGAGACAGCTAATCAATAAGAAGATTAGACTTGATTTAAGTTGACCGATCACCCTCTCTGCTATGTGCTACTGTCACTTGCTGCTTGTTTTCTGAGTTGATTCTCCTCCCAAGTGTCTCCTAACACACATTAAATGAGTTTGATTGAAGTGAGGTTGGCCGCCTCGCTCGCTGTAAAATGGTGAAAGGTTGCTAACAGCTTGATGACAGATTAAAGATTGCCTCTGCTTTTATTATATTGAATATTCATCGACTTGCATCAGAAAAAAAAACAGCAGATAACATCTGCTCAGCTCTGGCTCTAAGCCAGCTGCATTATTGTCTTTGTTTATCATTCAGGAGTTTATCATTATGTTATTGGCAGGAGTGTTGTAATTACCTTCAAATCAAACATTTCCATAGCAGGAGTAGGAAGACCTCTGCATTATGTCAGCTCACATGTGGTTTTGTAGCTGGGATTGTTGATTAGAGGTATGACCTGTTGGCATGATTTTCAAAGAACAGTTTGTTCAATCATGACAACTCTCTGAGTGAATTATTTAACCAGCGTTTATTGGCATGAGGCGTGCATGGAACGTGTTTTGCCGAAGGAGATCTGCTATGCTGCTGCTACTGAGCAAGTACAAGTTCAGCTTAGTTAAAATAACATACATAAAGGACATGCTGCTACAAAGATATATTAAACCGCCCATAGCAGATCTATACAGGTGGTGCTGGGGAGGAGGAGGGGTAAACAAGTTTTCATAATCAAACAGCTGGGCAATTGCAAGCTAGGTTAAAAAATATGGTTATATTGATTAGGAAGTACGTCTAGTTGGCTAATGCCTCAGCGTTAGAGGAACCAATCAGCGCTTAGTTAGAGTTTCATGACTGAACTATGCAGGGCTTGACTTTATGGCTTTCCAAAGTGACTAGCCACTCAGCATTTTCACTGGCCACAATTTTGACATTGATACCATGGCGAAAAGCCATATAGATATTTTTAATGTTAACTCATAATTCGGTATGCGGTCTATTAGGTTGCTGTCACTTTAAGACCTGACGCACAGATCCATTATACTGTTACACATGCATTTTTTTTTTCAGCTGTTTGTTCTCTTAAAACATAACTGACTGTGTTCACGTGATTACGCAACAAGACCAGCATTTTGATATTATTTTGACTGGTTATTTGACCGTTTAATCACAATTAGCATAAAAAAGAACTTTTTAATACTCAATTTAATACTTAGCACTTTATGTGCACGCACTTTGGGTTAAATTACGCTGAAATTCAAGCCCTGTAAACCAACAATATTCATCGAAAGGAAAGGAATGTCAACTCGCTGTCAGAGAGATGAGAGAGCAAGAAAGCACAGCTGCTATTGTGAATCTATTCTGCGAAAAATTTGTAAAATGTTCAGTATCGATATATATCGGAAAATCTATATTTTTGACAACACTACATTGCACTTTGTTTATTTCAGATGCCTTTTTAAAAGACTACAATTGAAAAATGTATATATTATATATCAAATTCAACCCTCCAAAATGGCTTGTAGGAGTGATTGTGTTACACGCCATTGCTGAAATCAACTAAGTCTGGAACAATGTATTTCACACAAAACTGCTAATTCTGCCACTGAATGAGAACTAGAGCTGCCAAGCTTTAGAAATGATGTAAAAGCATCATTAAAGGACATAAAAGGGATCCATATGTCTCATTCTTCATATTGTAAATCTTTTAAAGTCATATAATAGTTTTTTTTGTCAGAAATAGACTCAATTTAAGTCATTACACACTGGATCAGTGAGCGAGTGAGTAAAATTGAGTACAGAATGAGTCATTTTGATCAGCTGATTCATCGAAAATATCTGACTTGGAAAAGAAAATTGATTCTCAACAAGAGATTTTCAAGATTTTCAGTGTATAACAACATATATTTTTGTTTTTCAAATGATAAAACTACTGATAAGTGTCATATACTGAATTTGTCATTTTGTAGCTATAGTCTTTCATTTTTTAAAAAAAGAAGATTGTAAATAAATTTTGTTTTATTGCTTTTGACATTTTAAAAGAAATAAAAAGGCTAAATATTCAGATTTTTTTTTTCAAACATTCAGACCTTGCCACACAGTTTCACACAACAAAGGTTGTCGTTGATTCAGAAACCGAACACATTTTTGAATACCTTCAAAATTCATTGAAGAATTCTTTAATAAAATCTTCCAATATTTTAAATAAGAACCAGACACAATATGCGAATTGTCATTTGACCTAGCTCTGTGTAAAACACTTCAACCATTGTCACATTTTATTTTTATTTTGTTCTTTAGAGACAAAATGGACACTAACAAAGAAATGTGCTACAATCGCCCAAGTTATGAAAGAGCAATATCTGAGCAGTTTGTTTTGAAACTTTGAGTTTCCAGCCCAAATATTATAATTTGGGATGATCAGATTATGATCTTCTGCATTGACATATATCCATTTACTCTTGACAGGAATGTTTACATCATCATGGCCGAAATGTTTATCAGAATGAAGCTTCTGCAAAACACATTGTGCTTGTTGCATACTTAAGTGAGGCAGGTGCTTTCATCCCTAATGTGATTTGCAAAATTATTCATTATTTCTTGGTCAGGCTCATTTTGGTCTCTCTAGACATGGGAAAATAGTCAAGGGAATATAGTCTGCAGGCTTAGCCAAAAATGAGTCTGACGGGTTTAATTTGTCCGCTGATACCGAGAAGCCTGTCTCAAGCACTTATGCTTGTGAGGCAGAGGCTTTGGGGAATTAATATAGTAGAAGTCTTGTGCAACCTCAGCACTTAAATTGTTCCTGTGTTAACATATTTGAATGGTGACTTCCATTTCAAAATCCATGCTAACAGCGAACAAAATTGGCTGTGATTAATATTTGCTGAGTCCAGGGGGCTGGAATGAGAGTCTGGACTGAAAGCATTCGCTTCTCAGGTCAATTCTTTGTATTTCAATGTTAATATAGGATTTCTGTTTGATAAAAAAGAAGTTTTAGAGGAGAATCAAGAATGAATTGCACTTACTGATAGTGTTGTTTTTATTCAGATGCTGTCTGGGTTGTATTAGAGCCCAATTCACTAAATTAAGAATACTGATCCTGTAATGCCACAAACACACCTGATGAATATAATTACATAATTAAAGTAGACTGATTATGCCTGTTTATTCCCTGATGTGGTCATGACAACATTTGTAGAAATATTTCTCTAAACTAAGCTCAGTAACAAACAAAACAACAGTAAAGACATTTATAATGTTACAAAAGATTAAATAAAATGCTGTTCTTTTGAAATTTCTAAAGAATCCAGATAAAAGTAACATTATTTCCACAAAAAAGCAGCAAAAACTATTTTTAGCTTTGACAGTAATAAGAACCATTAGTAATAATTGAGCACCAAATTAGTATATTAGAATGAATTTTGAAGGATCAAATGACACTGAAGACTGGAGTAATGATGCATAAAATTGAGCATAATTTAAATTACAATTTATGACATTAGAACAGTTATTTTAATTAATATTTCACAAGAGTTGTAGTAATATTTCACAATTTTGGTCTTGGTGTGCATAAGAGACTTATATGTCGTGTGTGTGTGTGTGTGTGTGTGTATATATATATATATATATATATGTGTGTGTGTGTGTGTGTATTCCAAACTTTTGAAGGTAGTGTATATTGTTTTATAATACCAATAACTGTGAATGAGGATATTTCGTTTTCGTTGTGCATTAATTCATTAATATATCAAATGAACAGCACAAATGGGGAAGTTAACTCTGCTTCTGTGTTTCTGATTGGATGGAGTACCAGCACACTTCGGTTTTTATTTGTTAACCAATTAGCCTATAAAATTGAAATGTTTGAAAACTGTCAAACTGACCCCAAACCAGCCCAAATTTTGTCCATCCGCCCAAACCAATTCTAACCCGCATAATTGAATTCAAAACCACCCAATTGGCCGGAAATCCGCCCAATCTGGCAACACTGTCAATGGACCAGATGGCTTGAATTAAATCAGTGTGTACAGGTTTCCACGAGTTTTACAAGAGATTTCACTGTGGTCAGTCTCTTCTCATGTCAGATGTCTCTTCCTGACATCTGTGCAGTTCACGGCCTGAATAGCAAACTCAAGACAAACGTCTAGCTAAACAATTCTAACTATTCCCAGACACAAAAGAGCAATCAAACCCTCCATTGACTCTCTCACCAGTTCTCCTCCTGCTTCTCTCTCAGTATAGTAGGGGACAATCTGTTCTCTCTCCTTCCTCTTTGTTGCCCATTTCCTATAGAGAAAGAAGATTCGGTTGGTTATCTTGTATCACTGCTGCTGACATTAGTGACAGAGAGAGTGATAAAACCCCCCACAAAAGAATCAATACATGCCGATTGGGTGGAGGCGCTCCTGTCGATAGCCCCTCTGGGCACAGGCAGTGCTGTAATTGCTCATAGTTGAGATGCTGATGGTTTACGGTAGTAATTGACCCCAAGTGTGACCTGCATTTCATTGTTAAAGTGACAGTTAGAAAAAAAATAACTTGCAGCGACCTTACTTCTTTTCTCTGATGACGTGTTTTCTTGCGTAAGGCCGGGACGACCTGTCACATGAGCTCGACCACACTGTAAAACTCAATTCAGAATATTGAAAACATTTAAGTATTATAACTAATTTTTTTAAGTTAGTAGAACAAATGGGGCGGGGCCAAGAGCCATGGAAGCGGAGCAAGGCCATTGTGGTGCACAGGTGTCACTCATTAACGATCACATCACCGGCATCCCTTCACTCCTCATTCTCACACTCATCATAATGTTAATTATATACAGTTAATTTGCATAAACATCACATTCAGATCTTGGTTAAATGTTATTTAGCAAATAACACATGCAATGTGTTATGTGGTCTTAAAGTTTTGCAGCTCATCCTCAACCTAACCACAGGCTCGACTCTTCACCACAACCCTACAAAACAAACAGAACCAAACATAAAACAACATTAAACACTAGCTTATGTCTCCCTTTGTTAATCTTGTGCAAAAACACAAAATAACACTTCATTTCAACATTTATTTTCCTTATACAGTCTAATGCAAAGCATTCTAGGAATTCAAATTCTGCTGCATCTCAGTCATATTAGTCAGCATACTACAATTAAATTTTGAGTTCACGCAACTTTTTTCAATTAAGTACAATGAACTGTCATTATTATTTGAGTGAATTGAACTCATTTCATTTAATTAATTTCACCGTTCGGTTTTACAATGCAATAGCAAACCATGATCGTCCAATCTATTCACGCTGAACAAAATCAAGCCCCGCCCTACATTTCTTTCTTGTTCGAGAAGCCGTTTTACTCAGAAATGTCACAATAGGGAAGAAAAAAGACTATTGCAACTTTAGTTTTTATGTTGCAACTTTAATATAGAGCGAGCCCCAAATGAGCACACTTTAATGCTACTATATTATATATTTATTTATGCTTTCGGTAGATGCTTTTATCCAAAGCCACTTACATGTAGTAGTGCCATGCTCTGCGGTTTGAGCTATTGGATATCATAATTTTTAGAGGGAAACTCAAGATTTGCTGTAAGCCACAAATTTGGAAGAGTGTCAGTTTGCAGCTTCCGTTGTGAATGTTGACTCTACTATTCGTTTTGTTTGCATTGTGTTTACTATTATTGATTACTAGCTATCAAGATTGCCAGAAAATACCATTAATTTTTTCAGTTGCCAAAGTACCATTCTTGTGTAACCAGACTAAATTCTCTGTGCTGTCACAAAAATCCTAACAAAATATCAATTCTCACTTTACATTGGCTAGTTGCAAAAATCGCATGTGGTCATGCATGAAATGCACAAAATACCCCCTTTTTTGCTTCTTTTCTCTCTCTCTCTCTCTCTCTCTCTCTCTCTCTCTTTTTTAACCACAATGACTTGAATGCGCCTCACATTGCAATTACGTCTTTCAAATTCGAGAGTACCAAGTTCCAAGAAGAGTACTGAGAAGTACTTGAAGATAGCATGAGATTTCAATGTGGGTGGAGCTACCCAGCAAAATGATACCAAGTGACCATCAAAATATCTTGTCACTTGTGAAATACATGTAACCATTTCTCTAGCCTAAAGCAGTGTGTTCAGTAACATATTGGTTTAGGCTGTGTATTGAAATTCGTATTGATAATCATTGCATTCCAGTGGCATTAGTGTCGACTACTGACATTTTGACGTCAAAACAAATCTACAGAAAAGAGAGATGCTGTAGCTTTTAATGGTTTTAGTACCCGGTTAGGCCACAATGTTACATGGGTTCAGTATATTTTAAAGGAATCTTATTGATGTCCTCCTATAAAACATTTGGATAACCGGTCCATGAGGCACTGAAGATTCTGAACTTTAATTTAAACATTCTAACATATTATGCATTGAAGATAAATGTTAGAGAGGCCAATCTGTACTGCTAATGATATATTTATATAGCGTAATTGCACACCTGTGTAAAAGCGCACTGGCAGGACAAACCCTCTCATGAAAGAGCATCAAAGAGCATTTGATCAGTTCTCTTCATTCTTAGCCTCCGAGTTAGGTTTATGACTGCATAATCAACATCCCGCTAATCAACGTTATGACAAGGGATCAAAAAGAAGCTTGTGTTACATAATCAGAGCGTAAAGGTTCCTCTAAAATACACTTTCCCCTGGCAATAGAGGGTTTGCTGGATACGAATGACAGGAACAATAGGGTGGCTCATGATCAAACCACTCTGAGAGATAGACAATCAAAAAAGCGTTTAATATTGTCTTGCATTTTGCTCCCCAGAGAAAAGCGGAGACTGAGGAAGCACTCAGCCAGTATTTAATAAGGTGTTGGGAAGTGGTTTTGATTTGGATTCATTTATAATTGGAAGCCCAAAGCTATGCAGCACATTCAGATTAAACAAGACATCCAAGTCCAAGAGCAGCCAAGCGGCAACATTTTGTTTATTTTGTATCGAAATTAGCCAAATTAGTCTATCTGCAATTGTTCAGTGAGGTTTTTTATTTATTTATTTATTTTTGATTCTAATCCTTATTCTGTTATTGGCTTCATCTCAGTTTTGCTTTCACATTTTGCCTTAAAAGCAGGATCTTAATTGGGATGATATATTAGGCCACTTGTCACAAGTGTGGTTGCCAATTATATTTGCTTGCACTGTTGTCAATTATATTCTACGATGAGGCAGTCATGATTCATGTCTTCTCAAACTTTATAATTTTCTTTACCGTCTCTTAAAAAATTGGTCACGGCTGCACAGTATTGCTAAAAATATTAACATCGCTGTGTTTTTCGTCCTGTTGATGATGTGTACATATATATGTATGTATATATGTATATATATATATATATATATATATATATATATATATATATATATATATATGTATATATATACCATTTTGATACAGGTGCCGCACCTCCTCCAGTGCACTGTTGGGTCAGCTGCAGGGTCATCAGCTGGTACCACCGTTCATGGACGTTTCCCCCCCTATCCAGTACATCTCCCGGTGGGGGGGCAGTGGCTTGTGGGGACGTCTCCCCGCCACCCCCTGCAGCTGCCCTCACTGGGGTACCAAGCCCTACCTACTGTCCCTCCTCCGCCACAAACAGTAGCTTGCCTTCTCTGCCTCCTCCACAAGCTCCTTGATGGCTCTCCTCAGGCTTACCCCAGTTGTCCCAGCAGCTTGGAGAAGCTAGATTGCGGACTTCCCCACGAAACCCCTACATCCGACTTCTACGGGATGGATAGTCGCAGTCCATCCCCCTTGTCTGCACTCTGCTGCAAGATCAGAGTACTTGAGCCGCTTGAACTCATATGCCGCTGGTATTCCCTCTTCCCATGGCACAGTCAGCTCAATAATGAGGACCTTCTTGGCCGCTGTGGCCCACAGCACAGCATCTGGCCTTAATGTTGTTTGGGTGATCTCAGATGGGAAGATAAGCTGAGGACCCAGGTCAACACGCATCTCCCATCCCTTTCCAGGAGTAAGCAGATCATGCTGTTCCTCTATGGCAAGCCGTTTTGACTTTTAATCATTTTCAGGATATGAACTTGTGATATCAACAATTACATTTTCACTAGTTAAAATGTTCATTCTTGATATCAGGAATTAGATTTCCACTAGTAACAATGACAATTTTTGATATCAAGTATTACATTTCCACTAGTAAAAACTAAAATTCTTGATATCTGAATAAAAGTCAAGAACTGTATTTTTACTAGTGAAATCTCGCCATAGGCTGCCATTCAAATTCAATTGTTGATATCAAGAATTCATTTCTTACTAGTTGAAATTCCAGTTTCACATATCAGGAATACAATTCTTGATATCAGAAATTGTCATTGTTACTAGTAAGAATTGTATTCCTGATATCAACAATTGAATTTGAATGGAACCCTATGGCGAGATTTCACTAGTAAAAATACAATTGTTGATATCAAGAATGAAAGTTTTTACTAGTGGAAATTGAATTGTTGATATCAAGAATTAACGTTGTTACTAGTGGAAATCTAATTCCTGATATCAAGAATGATAGTTTTTACTAGTGGAAATTGAATTGTTGATATCACAAGTTCATATCCTGAAAATGAATAAAAGTCAAAACGGCTTGCCTGGCAAGCCGTTTTGACTTTTATTCATTCACAGGATATGAACTAGTTAAAATGTTAATTCTTGATATCAGGAATACAATTCTTACTTGTAACAATGACAATTTGTGATATCAACAATTACATTGTTACTAGTACAAATGTCTATTCTTGATATCAACAATTGAATTGCTACTAGTAAAAATGTTCATTTCTGATATCACGAATGTGATTGTTACTAGTAAGAAAGCCGTTTTAGATATCAGAAATTATCTTGATATCAGGAATTCATTTCAGATATCAAAAATGAATATTTTTACTAGTAGCAATTCAATTGTAGATATCAAGAATAGACATTTGCACTAGTAACAATGTAATTCTTGATATCAGAAATGTGCATTTTTACTAGTAAGAATTGTATTCCTGATATGTGAAACTGGAATTTCAACTAGTAAAAAATGAATTCTTGATATCAACAACTGAATTTGAATGGCAGCCTATGGTGAGATTTCACTAGTAAAAATACAATTCTTGATATCAACAATTATAGTTTTTACTAGTTGAAATTGAATTGTTGATATCAAGAATGAACTTTGTTACTAGTGGAAATTGAATTGTTGATATCAAGAATTAACGTCGTTACTAGTGGAAATCTAATTCCTGATATCAAGAATTAACATTTTAACTAGTGAAAGTTCATATCCTGAGAATGAATAAAAGTCAAAACGGCTTGCCATAGTTCCTCCCGCCACTGCCCTCCTTCTCCTGGTCTATGGAACGGGATGTTTGGCCGTAGGGGATCTGAAGCGGAATTTGCCTGGACTCTGCATCTTTCCAGCAGCTCTGCCAACTTCCTCAGCACCTGGTTGTGCCGCCATCTAAAGCGGCCCTGCGTCAGTGCCACGTTACACCCCGACAGGATATGTTGTAGACCTGCATTGGCTTTATTGCACAGAGGGCACTTGTCCTCACTTCCAAACCACTGGGAGAGATTTCGAGGACAAGGAAGGGTATCGTACACTGCTCTCACGAGGAAGCTAAGCAGCCACTGCGGAGTTCGCCAGATATCTGCCCAGGTTATGACCCTGTTAGTGGTCATATATATATATATATAAATATATTTATATATTAGGTGTGTGTGTGTGCTTATGAATAAAAATGATAACTTTTAAATATGATGAAATAAAAGGATGAAATATTGTAGTTTTTAAAATTGTATAAAACTACTATAATTTACATTTATTTAATTATATTTTATATACGTTTTATTTATAGTCTTTGTGAAAAAATACACTGTTTTTAACTAAATTAACACATTTTATTTCATATGCACAAATATATCCCAATAAACAGTAATGTTGAATTAAAGCATGTAAAATGTTCAAGTGAGTCACTGATTCTGTGTGTTGATTCACTGATTCATGGACAGTTCGATAAAACCGATTCATGGAAATGCGTAGTGAGGTCTTTTGGATGTTTAATGGCAAAATAAAAATTAATCAATCTTATTAAACAAAATCATCATTTATATAATCAACAGAATGATATTTAACATATCTTAAATATTCGATAAATCACCCAGCCAATGTTTCTTTAACATCTATAATGACTTATGTCCTGATTTTAAAGGTTGCTACAAAACCCAGACAATTTCAAGCTTGAAATTGGTTTTGTTTATTCGAAAACACACACGGCGTACTCTCACAGGAAGTCATAATTGGTATGGTGCAATATAATAAATCCATCATAAAGACTCAATGGGTTCAGAAACCATTAAAACAACACTCTCACTGAGAGGCGACCATTTGTACATGAGACAAGGTGTATTAATGTGGCCATTACTGTTGCTCTGCATATGACAGAGAGTGTGTGTTTTTGCATTGAAAATGGTCTTTTGTGAAATATTTCTTTTGCAAGCATTGTTTACGCTCCTGCAGGAGGGTGCAAATGATGCATGCTCATAAACGCATTCCTGTTAAATGAGGGTTTATTATGTGGGAAACACTTGCACTGCTATTTAATGTGATTGCAAGGGTTTGCATCCGACACGCATCTGTAGATGTGCCATCATTTCAGCCTCTATAAGCAATAAAGCGTTTTTGTTCCTCTGATACCCTGGAGATCTTTACAGTGTCAGGGTAAGAATATAGTCTTTTGCTGTTTGGAATAGCATAACACTAAGCTATTCTTAATATTTCTGTATTACTGCATATTCTAATCCACACGTGCACAATTTATCATTCAAAAATCTGAGCAGCGCAGTCTGTTATAAGGCATATAATGTGGCCCCATAAGTGAGCTGTCAACAATATAGCGGTTTATGCTAATTTCTGGCATAGACCTGTCACTTTTTGAAGGCCCGATGGGCCTTTGCATCAAAAAATTTGCCGATTGCCCTTTCCTGAAGGCAGTGTCGTCGAGTGACAACCATTTTATGCCTCTGTGACTTTTCTCTCAATCTCTGACAGCATTTCTAGGCTACAAAATCAATTAGGCTGAAACGGAGTATAGTTAGAATGTCACTAAAAGTTGATGATAGAGGGTTTTTTTTTAGTTTTTTTTTTTTTTTTGAGGTAAACATGATGGGGAATGAAAGAAAGAAAGAGTTTCATCACTTTAAATAATATGCTTTGTGTATATATAAATAAGATTTTTTATTAAACAATTAATAATTTTTTAAAATATTTTTGATATATATATATTCTATGGAAGCCCGTTCCCGCCACTGTTGAGAAAAAAAATATTCCATAAGTCATAATAATGAGAAACTTTTCTCATAATAATGACTTAGTATCTTTAACTTAATAAAAAAAACTTTTTTATTTTTTTATTAAGTTAAAGATGCTAAATCATTATTATGAGATGCTAAATTATTATTATGAGATACTAAGTCATTATTATGAGAAAGTTTCTCATTATTATGAAATACTAAGTCATTATTTTGAGAAAAGTTTCTCATTATTATGAAATACTAAGTCATTATTATGAGAAAGTTTCTCATTATTATGAGATACTAAGTCATTATTTTGAGAAAGTTTCTCATTATTATGAGATACTAAGTCATTATTTTGAGAAAGTTTCTCATTATTATGAAATACTAAGTCATTATTATGAGAAAGTTTCTCATTATTATGAAATACTAAGTCATTATTATGAGAAAGTTTCTCATTATTATGAGATACTAAGTCATTATTTTGAGAAAGTTTCTCATTATTATGAAATACTAAGTCATTATTATGAGAAAGTTTCTCATTATTATGAAATACTAAGTCATTATTATGGTTCTCAGTCGGAAAAGGGTGGCTTGTCCTCTTCAGGTTGGTGGAGAGCTCCTGCCTCAAGTGGAGGAGTTCAAGTATCTTGGGGTTTTGTTCATGAGTGAGGGAAGGAAGGAGCGTGAGGTTGACAGATGGATCGGTGCAGCTTCTGCAGTGATGCGGTCGATGTACCGGTCTGTCGTGGTGAAGAAGGAGCTGAGCTGCAAGGCGAAGCTCTCGATTTACCGGTCAATCTACGTTCCTACTCTCACCTATGGTCATGAGCTTTGGGTCATGACCGAAAGAATGAGATCCCGGATACAGGCGGCCGAAATGAGCTTTCTCCGCAGGGTGGCAGGGCGCTCCCTTAGAGATAGGGTGAGGAGCTCGGTCACTCGGGAGGAGCTCAAAGTAGATCCGTTGCTCCTTCACATCGAGAGGAGTCAGCTGAGGTGGCTCGGGCATCTGTTTCGGATGCCTCCTGGACGCCTCCCTAGGGAGGTGTTCCGGGCATGTCCCACCGGGAGAAGGCCCCGGGGAAGACCTAGGACACGCTGGAGAGACTATGTCTCTCGGCTGGCCTGGGAACGCCTCGGTGTCCCCCCGGAAGAGCTGGAGGAAGTGTCTGGGGAGAGGGAAGTCTGGGAGTCTCTGCTCAGACTGCTGCCCCCGCGACCCGGCCCCGGATAAGCGGTGGAAGATGGATGGATGGATGGAAGTCATTATTATGAGAAAGTTTCTCATTATTATGAGATACTAAGTCATTATTTTGAGAAAGTTTCTCATTATTATGAAATACTAAGTCATTATTATGAGAAAGTTTCTCATTATTATGAGATACTAAGTCATTATTATGAGAAAGTTTCTCATTATTATGAGATACTAAGTCATTATGAGAACGTTTCTCATTATTATGAGATACTAAGTCATTATTTTGAGAAAGTTTCTCATTATTATGAGATACTAAGTCATTATTATGAGAACGTTTCTCATTATTATGAGATACTAAGTCATTATGAGAAAGTTTCTCATTATTATGAGATACTAAGTCATTATTTTGAGAAAGTTTCTCATTATTATGAAATACTAAGTCATTATTATGAGAAAGTTTCTCATTATTATGAGATACTAAGTCATTATGAGAAAGTTTCTCATTATTATGAGATACTAAGTCATTATTTTGAGAAAGTTTCTCATTATTATGAAATACTAAGTCATTATTATGAGAAAGTTTCTCATTATTATGAGATACTAAGTCATTATGAGAACGTTTCTCATTATTATGAGATACTAAGTCATTATTTTGAGAAAGTTTCTCATTATTATGAGATACTAAGTCATTATGAGAACGTTTCTCATTATTATGAGATACTAAGTCATTATTTTGAGAAAGTTTCTCATTATTATGAGATACTAAGTCATTATTATGAGAAAGTTTCTCATTATTATGAGATACTAAGTCATTATGAGAACGTTTCTCATTATTATGAGATACTAAGTCATTATTTTGAGAAAGTTTCTCATTATTATGAGATACTAAGTCATTATTATGAGAAAGTTTCTCATTATTATGAGATACTAAGTCATTATGAGAACGTTTCTCATTATTATGAGATACTAAGTCATTATTTTGAGAAAGTTTCTAATTATTATGAAATACTAAGTCATTATTATGAGAAAGTTTCTCATTATTATGAGATACTAAGTCATTATGAGAAAGTTTCTCATTATTATGAGATACTAAGTCATTATTTTGAGAAAGTTTCTCATTATTATGAGATACTAAGTCATTATTATGAGAACGTTTCTCATTATTATGAGATACTAAGTCATTATGAGAACGTTTCTCATTATTATGAGATACTAAGTCATTATTTTGAGAAAGTTTCTCATTATTATGAGATACTAAGTCATTATTTTGAGAAAGTTTCTCATTATTATGAGATACTAAGTCATTATTATGAGAAAGTTTCTCATTATTATGAGATACTAAGTCATTATTATGAGAAAGTTTCTCATTATTATGAGATACTAAGTCATTATGAGAAAGTTTCTCATTATTATGAGATACTAAGTCATTATTATGAGAACGTTTCTCATTATTATGAGATACTAAGTCATTATGAGAACGTTTCTCATTATTATGAGATACTAAGTCATTATTTTGAGAAAGTTTCTCATTATTATGAAATACTAAGTCATTATTATGAGAAAGTTTCTCATTATTATGAGATACTAAGTCATTATTATGAGAACGTTTCTCATTATTATGAGATACTAAGTCATTATGAGAACGTTTCTCATTATTATGAGATACTAAGTCATTATTTTGAGAAAGTTTCTTATTATTATGAAATACTAAGTCATTATTATGAGAAAGTTTCTCATTATTATGAGATACTAAGTCATTATGAGAAAGTTTCTCATTATTATGAGATACTAAGTCATTATTTTGAGAAAGTTTCTCATTATTATGAGATACTAAGTCATTATTATGAGAAAGTTTCTCATTATTATGAGATACTAAGTCATTATTATGAGAAAGTTTCTCATTATTATGAGATACTAAGTCATTATGAGAAAGTTTCTCATTATTATGAGATACTAAGTCATTATTTTGAGAAAGTTTCTCATTATTATGAAATACTAAGTCATTATTATGAGAAAGTTTCTCATTATTATGAGATACTAAGTCATTATTTTGAGAAAGTTTCTCATTATTATGAGATACTAAGTCATTATGAGAAAGTTTCTCATTATTATGAGATACTAAGTCATTATTTTGAGAAAGTTTCTCATTATTATGAGATACTAAGTCATTATTATGAGAACGTTTCTCATTATTATGAGATACTAAGTCATTATGAGAACGTTTCTCATTATTATGAGATACTAAGTCATTATTTTGAGAAAGTTTCTCATTATTATGAAATACTAAGTCATTATTATGAGAAAGTTTCTCATTATTATGAGATACTAAGTCATTATTTTGAGAAAGTTTCTCATTATTATGAGATACTAAGTCATTATGAGAAAGTTTTCTCATTATTATGAAATACTAAGTCATTATTATGAGAAAGTTTCTCATTATTATGAGATACTATGTCATTATTATGAGAAAGTTTCTCATTATTATGAAATACTAAGTCATTATTATGAGAAAGTTTCTCATTATTATGAAATACTAAGTCATTATTTTGAGAAAGTTTCTCATTATTATGAGATACTAAGTCATTATGAGAAAGTTTCTCATTATAATGAGATACTAAGTCATTATTTTGAGAAAGTTTCTCATTATTATGAGATACTAAGTCATTATTATGAGAAAGTTTCTCATTATTATGAGATACTAAGTCATTATTATGAGAAAGTTTCTCATTATTATGAGATACTAAGTCATTATGAGAAAGTTTCTCATTATTATGAGATACTAAGTCATTATTATGAGAACGTTTCTCATTATTATGAGATACTAAGTCATTATGAGAACGTTTCTCATTATTATGAGATACTAAGTCATTATTTTGAGAAAGTTTCTCATTATTATGAAATACTAAGTCATTATTATGAGAAAGTTTCTCATTATTATGAGATACTAAGTCATTATTATGAGAACGTTTCTCATTATTATGAGATACTAAGTCATTATGAGAACGTTTCTCATTATTATGAGATACTAAGTCATTATTTTGAGAAAGTTTCTTATTATTATGAAATACTAAGTCATTATTATGAGAAAGTTTCTCATTATTATGAGATACTAAGTCATTATGAGAAAGTTTCTCATTATTATGAGATACTAAGTCATTATTTTGAGAAAGTTTCTCATTATTATGAGATACTAAGTCATTATTATGAGAAAGTTTCTCATTATTATGAGATACTAAGTCATTATTATGAGAAAGTTTCTCATTATTATGAGATACTAAGTCATTATGAGAAAGTTTCTCATTATTATGAGATACTAAGTCATTATTTTGAGAAAGTTTCTCATTATTATATGAAATACTAAGTCATTATTATGAGAAAGTTTCTCATTATTATGAGATACTAAGTCATTATTTTGAGAAAGTTTCTCATTATTATGAGATACTAAGTCATTATGAGAAAGTTTCTCATTATTATGAGATACTAAGTCATTATTTTGAGAAAGTTTCTCATTATTATGAGATACTAAGTCATTATTATGAGAACGTTTCTCATTATTATGAGATACTAAGTCATTATGAGAACGTTTCTCATTATTATGAGATACTAAGTCATTATTTTGAGAAAGTTTCTCATTATTATGAAATACTAAGTCATTATTATGAGAAAGTTTCTCATTATTATGAGATACTAAGTCATTATTTTGAGAAAGTTTCTCATTATTATGAGATACTAAGTCATTATGAGAAAGTTTCTCATTATTATGAAATACTAAGTCATTATTATGAGAAAGTTTCTCATTATTATGAGATACTATGTCATTATTATGAGAAAGTTTCTCATTATTATGAAATACTAAGTCATTATTATGAGAAAGTTTCTCATTATTATGAAATACTAAGTCATTATTTTGAGAAAGTTTCTCATTATTATGAGATACTAAGTCATTATTATGAGAAAGTTTCTCATTATTATGAGATACTAAGTCATTATTTTGAGAAAGTTTCTCATTATTATGAGATACTAAGTCATTATTATGAGAAAGTTTCTCATTATTATGACTTACTGAATATTTTTTTTTCTCAACAGTGGCGGGAACGGGCTTCCATAATATTGAGAGGCTTTGTGGAATGGCTTTTTAATAAAATGCACAAACGCACACTAATCACGCTTTGTTCTTTTCATTTGAAATAAATGTAATCACTTTTGGCACTTCTTTAATTGTGCCATAATAAGAGCCGTCCATGCCGTTAATGTCTTGACATTTTTATTTTAAAGCATTTCGCTAATTTGGCATTGAAAATGACTGATATTTTGATTTGTAGTATTCAGAGTCTCTTGTTTAATCATAAATTTAATCCACATGGAATCTTAACATTGTTAGTATTGAGAAATAAATTGTCAGTGAAGCTCAACAGTATGAAATATGACTGATGTGAGGCCCCATCAATAGTACTAATGGCAAGAAAGCATATAATAACTGCGATATTCTTAGATCATTGATACATATATTATTGTATAAAAAGAAAACGCTCTTTGCAAACGATCTTAAAGAATGTCATTTTAACCTGATCTCAATTGAACTTAAATGTGCTATATTAATCCTGATGTGTGTATAATTTAGAGACTAAATGATATAAAGTAATCATAATTAATATTTTATATCAATTAGTCTTTTTATGAAGCTCAAGAGTTGACACATTGAGGGGGCATTGTGCTATGAAGACGACCACATAAGTGTGAGTGTCAGTATTATTTGCTAATTTCTTTTCATATTTTGTTCTCAGCACTCACAAATGTGAAGTTATGGGCCATCGACCGCCAGTGTTTCCAGACCATCATGATGAGGACCGGACTCATCAAGCATGCAGAGTACATGGAGTTCCTGAAGAGGTGGGCTGCTTCTCCTTTCTTTATCCTCTCCTAACCCCTGATGGAAGAGATCTATCCTTCGACAATTTGCAATTAAAGAAATTGATTTTCATTGAAAATGAATAACACAGGAGTGGATGGTTACACAATCGCCAGTAACTCAGGCTTCACACTCAGCGCCGTGTATCGTTGATCTCTCGGGTGATGAGTTTTCATTGTAATATTTTGGGAGGTGAAATACCATATTACTCTCTAATGTTTCTAATCAACTATTTCTGCATTTTTTTCTTAGGAAATTGAAATGTGTATTGGTTAGACAGAGGCAGGGGCAGATAATGATTGAAGCGCTGTTGGTTTCTGTACATTCGCTCTGCTCGTTTGAGTCAATTCTTCTTCTTCCTCTCACTTAGTCAGGAAATATAGATTTTTAGCCATGAGCTGTTTGTGAATAGCTTTGCTTTATTATTATTTTTATCAATTGATATTGATTAGTCTAATGTCTGTCATAGAAATGCATTCACACGGCATTATGTAATAATGGATTTTGCATTGATATTTTACTGTGCACTGTAAATAGAAAGTAATTTTTTTTTTTACATTTTACTGTGTTTCGGAATGAAAATGTCAGGGCTAGGTCAGTGCTTCTCTACCTTTTTCATTCCAAGGTTTGTCCACAAAAATGTCCCCCTGACTTTTACAGTTAGCTCCTGGAAACCTGGCTCTTAAGACGAAAAAGGGGGTGAATTAAATCTTGATTTTTAGATTAAAGGTAACTTTTGCTCCTGTAGCAGTTGATAAACAAAACTGCATGCATTTTGCAGAAGCACATTGTTTTGGTTGTTCTCTGGCTCTGCGTGAATATGCAGATTAATATGGTTCGTGGCACCTGTGTTCATGGAAATCCAAAAATAATGTCATCTGAGTATGTAGGTGCACATTTTATGCTGTTGTTTCGACTTATTAGAAACACTGTTATTTTTAAAGGGTTAGTTCACCCAAAAACGAAAATTCTGTCATTTATTCCTCATCCTCATGTCATTCTACACCCGTAAGACCTTCGTTCATCTTCAGAACACAAATTAAGATATTTTTGATGAAATCCGATGGCTCAGTGAGGCCTCTGTTGCCAGCAAGATAATTGACCCTTTGCCAGCAGTTTGATTGACAGGCGATCTGACCAATCATAACCCCGAATCCGCCATTTTGTCCCATAAAGCAGTCATGGTGAACTTGAACTTGAAAAAAATGTGTGTACTCACATCTTGGGGTAGTCGTGGCCTGGTGGTGAGGGAGTCGGGCTTGTAACCTGAAGGTTGCAGGTTCGATTCCCACGCCTGCAGGAATTGAAAGTGGGGATTGTGAATGAGCAGCACTCTCTCCACCTTCAATACCATGACTAAAGTGCCCTTGAGCAAGACACCTAACCCCTGATTGCTCCCTTTGTAAGTCGCTTTGGATAAAAGCGTCTGCTAAATGATGAAAAATGAAATGAAAAATCTTTCCACAGTTGAAACAACATTCCTTCTGATGTTCATTCATGTTTATTTGATGCTATAAAGAGCCGCTTCATTCACGAGCCTCTTGAAGGAGCTACAGCGATCTGTCACGACACACTAAAGAGACACTATACGTTATTGTTTAAACTGCTTTAAAAAATTACAATATGTTAAATATGAAACCGTTTCATACGTTGTCAGTATCCTCTTTGCTTCAGGTTGTATTTTTCTCTCACAAACAGTCAATTAACACTTTCAAACGCCCAGAAGACATACAGTACTGTGCAAAAGTTTTAGGCAGGTGTGAAAAAATGCTGTAAAGTAAGAATGCTTTCAAAAAGAAACTTGGTAATAGATTATATTTATCAATTAACAAAATGCAAAGTGAGTGAACAGAAGAAAAATCTAAATCAAATCCATATTTGGTGTGACCACCTTTTACCTTCAAAACAGCATCAATTCTTCAAGGTACACTTGCACAAAGTCAGGGATTTTGTAGGCATATAGTTAGGTGTATGATTAAACAATTATACCAAACAGGTGCTAATGATCATCAATTCAATATGTAGGTTGAAACACAATCATTAACTGAAACAGAAACAGCTGTGTAGGAGGAATAAAACTGGGTGAGGAACAGCCAAACTCAGCTAACAAGGTGAGGTTGCTGAAGACAGTTTACTGTCAAAAGTCATACACCATGGCAAGACTGAGCACAGCAACAAGACACAAGGTAGTTATACTGCATCAGCAAGGTCTCTCCCAGGCAGAAATTTCAAGGCAGACAGGGGTTTCCGGATGTGCTGTCCAAGCTCTTTTGAAGAAGCACAAAGAAACAGGCAACGTTGAGGACCGTAGACGCAGTGGTCGGCCAAGGAAACTTACTGCAGCAGATGAAAGACACATCATGCTTACTTCCCTTCGCAATCGAAGATGTCGAGCAGTGCCATTAGCTCACAATTGGCAGAAAACAGTGGGACCCTGGTACACCCATCTACTGTCCGGAGAAGTCTGGTCAGAAGTGGCCTTCATGGAAGACTTGCGGCCAAAAAGCCATACCTCCGACGTGGAAACAAGGCCAAGCGACTCAACTATGCACGAAAACACAGGAACTGGGGTGCAGAAAAATGGCAGCAGGTGCTCTGGACTGATGAGTCAAAATTTGAAATATTTGGCTGTAGCAGAAGGCAGTTTGTTCGCCGAAGGGCTGGAGAGCGGTACACGAATGAGTGTCTGCAGGCAACAGTGAAGCATGGTGGAGGTTCCTTGCAAGTTTGGGGCTGCATTTCTGCAAATGGAGTTGGGATTTGGTCAGAATTAATGGTATCCTCAATGCTGAGAAGTACAGGCAGATACTTATCCATCATGCAATACCATCAGGGAGGCATCTGATTGGCCCCAAATTTATTCTGCAGCATGACAACGACCCCAAACATACAGCGAAAGTCATTAAGAACTATCTTCAGTGTAAAGAAGAACAAGGAGTCCTGGAAGTGATGGTATGGCCCCCACAGAGCCCTGATCTCAACATCATCGAGTCTGTCTGGGATTACATGAAGAGAGAGAAGCAACTGAGGCTGCCTAAATCCACAGAGGAACTGTGGTTAGTTCTCCAAGATGTTTGGGCCAACCTACCTGCCGAGTTCCTTCAAAAACTGTGTGCAAGTGTACCTAGAAGAATTGATGCTGTTTTGAAGGCAAAGGGTGGTCACACCAAATATTGATTTGATGTAGATTTTTCTTCTGTTCACTCACTTTGCATTTTGTTAATTGATAAATATAAACTATTAACATGTCTATTTTTGAAAGCATTCTTACTTTACAGCATTTTTTCACACCTGCCTAAAACTTTTGCACAGTACTGTATTTAAAACAGTTCATGTGAGTACAGCGGTTCAACCTTAATGTTCTAAAGCGACTAAAATACTTTTTGTGCGGCAAAAACACAAAATAACGACTTTTCAACAATATCTAGTGATGACTGATTTTAAAACAGTTTCAAAGCTTCATGAATCTTTTGTTTCGAATCAGTGGTTCGGTTCACGTATCAAACTGCCAAAGTCACGTGAACTATTGAAATTGCGAATCACTTATGACATAACGAAGCCTCGTTCACTGAAATCACGAGACTTTGGCGCTCCCAACCACTGATTCGAAACAAAAGATTCGTAAAGCTTCGAAGCATAATATTTAGACTACTTCTATTATTGATTGCTATCAGGATGCGAAGAGAGTTTCAACCAGTATAACAAAAAGTATTTATGAAAAACATTGTCTACCTTTTAAACTAGTACATTGTACATTTTAGAATTAGTTTAATCGAAAGCAAAGAAATTAAGTTTAGAAGAGAATCACAATTTTGCCGTTCAGATCACAAATAATCTGATCGGACAATCTGTGTTTTAATAAATAATACATCAAATAAACTGTGATCTAAAAATAGAAAGAAAACAATGTTATGGTTTCATGTGTAATGAATTATTGAATCCTTGAACTAAGAGGTCAGGTTTTTCTTTCATTTTTTGTAAAACAATCATTCAATTATAGACTCCAAAGCGTCTGGCGACACAAAGCAATGTCATTTTGCAAAGCCCCAAACCAGCTGGAAAATGTATGGCTGAAGATGTCAAGGAACAGAAATGGATTTGACTTTTAAAGGAAGCTTAAGATGCCAATGTATGTTCCGTGTGACATGTGTGCGTGTGTACGAAGATAAAGTCCATTTTCACTCGTCAGTGAAATATAGAATTATATTCTGTGTGCTTTAATGGCAAATAAAAAAATGCAAATCCAGTTTTACTTTTTATGTTCTAACACTATTATTTATTTCATCATGAACCGACTGGATCGACATCGGTTGAACATTTCAAGTTTCAGAGGCAAAACAACTTAAGTAAAAGGTTAGAAAGAAAAAAAAAAATGCGCACAAAAAAATAAATAGTCACTTTATTGTCCTGTGGCTAAAGGTAAAGGTAAAGGTTATTTAAAAATGTTTGGCCGTTTTTTCAGTTCACCCACACTTCAACCTGAGGCGTTATTTCTTGTGTGCATTTACTCTGTTAATTTACCAGCTTTCCAAAACTCTGATGTGATTTCTGATGCTACTAAAAAAATCCTAATACCGATGGACCCGTTCTTTTCAGCCTGTCCTTTTTAAACTTAACATTGTTGTTTTTCTGCCGGTCAGAAACGATCCTTTGTGACCTGGAAACAGCTTTGTTGGCTCACAATACCTCAAACTCTCTTTATTTTTTTTCACAGCGTTCCGACATTCCAAGGCCTTCCAGAAGAAATACTCAGCAAGCTAGCAGATGTGCTGGAGGAGGTAAGCAGCTGAACACTGTGTATTTTCCCAGAAGAGCAGTTAAATGTAAGACTCCACTGTCGTGTTTGATCGGGCTTTCGTTAAATATTACTAGGCAAAGGTTTTAATCAGAAAGATTATTTCTTAAAAAGGTCTCACCAGGAAAGGTATTACATTTTTTAAGTGTATTATTTTTGTCTGACTTACTGCACTTTATCTTGGGTTTTTCCTTGAAAATTGAGAAATAATGTGATTGTGCTTCGTGGTCCAGTGGTCTCATTTAAATGGTGACATCAACTTTCTTTTTTAGGGGATATTTGGCAATTAAATGTGATTTTGTTTCATAAGATTAACGTATGAAGCACAAATCATCACTAGAGATCCTCTGAACTCATGGTTGGCCTGTGTCCTACATTTTATACATGATCAATAAAAATCAATATTTCTATGGAGACATTGAATTTCCTTATATTGATGGTGGAAACCAGTGTTATTTTAATATCATATTGGATGCAACGCATTACAAGTAACGTGAGTTAAGTAATCAGATTACTTTTTTCCAAGTAACTAGTAAAGTAACACATTCAGTATTTCTCAAAACAGTGCAATGCAATCTCAGAATATTATGCAAGTTATTAAAGTTAAATTACACAAATATACTTCATGTATTTAATCTCACTTTATTAACCGATGTATTTGCTGCTGACCTTCGATGACCCAGTTCAACCATTCTAATAAGCGAAAATACTTTAGATAAACATCACATTTGTTTCAATACATTTTTTTTTTAATTCCTGAAGCAAGAATGTATAAATTTCTTATCCAACGTCCTTTTCTTCTGCAATCCAGTTTGTTTCAGCTGCGCCCTCTACTGTACAGGTGTTAATTTGCATTTCCTTCAGCCCGAGGCGTATTCATTTCCCTTTTTGTATGAAGGGGCTTTTACATTTACGGGAAATCCATTTCAAATAGGTGGACAAGTCCAATTTTGAATATTCATTCCATTTCAAACAGGCGAGCAAGTATGACCATCGCCGCATCCTCGTATATCCTGGCATTACGGTATATCTTATGTTAGACCCTACCTGCCTGCTTTCAACATTAAGGCTTTGTTGAATGCAGGCAGAACAGTGTTGTTCTTTGATAAATTTGAGATTTTGGGTAGTCGTGGCCTAGTGGTAAGGGAGTGGGGCTTGTAACCTGAAGGTTGCTGGTTCGATTCCCACGCCGACAGGAATTGAAGGTGGGGATTGTGAATAAACAGCACTCTCTCCACCTTCAATACCATGACTAAAGTGCCCTTGAGCAAGACATGTAACCCCTAATTGCTCCCCTTGGAAGTTGCTTTGGATAAAAGCGTCTGCTAAATGATGAAAAATTTAAATGTTGTGACCAATGAGCTCGATTTCTCATGTTGGCAAAAGCGTACATTGGGCTTATTGAGTCAGAGAGAGTTTGGAGACATTTACTCAAAGGATATTCCCACAAGGAATGACATTTATTTGTTAAACTAACAAAGAACACCAAATTGCTGTCGACAGGCTGTTGCCAAGGGTAGATGCTTTAAGTAATAAGCCCTGAAGTATTAAGTAAAGGACAGCTTTGACATTTTGGACTCTCTTCAGAAACATTGCATCTGGTTCTTCTCTCAAACATGAGTAAAGATGCCGTCCAAATCCACTCGAGAGGCACAACTTGATTAATTATGCAAATCCATATGTGAGAGTATAACTGACCATCCTTGAACCAATTTGATTAGCCAAATATTGTGTTTATAATTTCTTCTAGGAATAGAAGTGCTACCTATTTAAAAAATAATAATGACATCTTTTATTTTATTGTTCATTTTCATGATGTTAGGAAATGAATGAAATTAACAGAGTAGCCTTGGGATGTCCTTGTTAATTAAGATTGCATCACTGAATTCAAAACTGATTTGCTTTTGAATGTTATCTGCCTAAAGGCCATTCATAACTTCATAGGATTGTGTTTACAATGCGTCTGTTGCCGTCCGAACATAATACATGGCATATCCCAACACGTTTCTCAGTGATTCCCAATGTATTACAATGAATTATTACAGTGCTTTCAGGGAAGCCTATTTTTTTTTCACCACTGTTTTGTAATTAATTCAGATTGAAACATTGGTCACACTTTATTTAACAATCCTTGCTACATGTTGCATGTAGTTACTATAGTAATTGACCCTTCGTAAAACCCACCCCCTGTTACAATGCCCAACAACTCATGCTCTCTCACCCCACACATCATGTTCTCCCGCAGTGAGAAATACATCGCGGCGCAAAGAGGACACTGACAACAAATAAAACAGTTTATTATTTAAAATATTGTATTTTTCAAAGCAGTTTAAACGCTAAATACTGTACAGTGGCTCCTTAATGTGTCGTGACAGATCCTTCAAGCGGCTCGTGAAGCGATCATCTCTTCATACTAGTTCATTTATAGCATCAAATAAAGATGAATGAACATCAGAAGGAAGTTGTTTCAACCGCGGAAAGACGTGAGTGCGCACAATATTTCAAGTTAACCAACGTTAATCTTCTATAGACTACTCCCTGACGGCTTTGTCGGATAAGATGACGGATTCGGCATTATCATTGGCTAGATAGCCTGTCAATCAAACTGTTTGCGAAGGGTCAATTACTATAAATTGTGCATGATTACATGCAACTAACCCTAAACCAAAGCCTAACCCTATAGTTATTTTAAGTTGAAACAAATTTAGAGTAATTAAAGGGGTGGTTGATTATGATTTCCCTTTTTTACTACTTTAGTTAGAGTGTAATGTTGCTGTTTGAACATGAACAACATCTGCAAAGTTACGAAGCTCAAAGTTCAATGCAACGGTTGATATTTTCTTTTAAAGAATTCTCTGTTTAAGGACTACAACAAATGGCTGGAAGGGACTACAGTTGGCTTCTTCCTGAATTAGTGACATCACAAACCCTAAAATTTACATAAACCCCGCCCCCGAGAACATGCAACAAAGGGAGTGTGGCCATGTTGGACTGCTTTAGAGAAGAGGAAGAGTTGTTGTAGTAGAGAGTTGTTGATGCCGTCATTTTACGCCGGACTGCTTCACAAATGAGGGTCAATTCATCGTTAGATTTGCACAAAAGATTAACATGACGACACATGCTAGTCGATGAGTTGAATCAACTCCACAGCATCTATATAAATTTATCCACTAACCATTCAGAAAGTCCAGTTTCATTCTAAAAGTTGTAACTTCTTCCTGAGCCTCTTCCACAATTGTCATTTTAGCTGCGTGAGATTCTCCAGCTTTGTTGTTGTTGAGGAACTGAAGCGTGAGCTGTTAAAGCTCTGCCCTCTTCTGGTAAGGGGGCCGGGAGCAGCAGCTCATTTGAATTTAAAGGGACAGACAACAACGGCATCCAAACAGTGGCAAATTTGACAAGCTATAATAAATGATACACACACACAAAGGAAGAACGAGTGAGTAGATCAATGAAACTCACTATCATCTTTTAAAGGCAGAGCTGATGGACATGATCATGGCTTAAAACTGTGGATAGAATGACTAATGAGCTGTCTTCCTGCTGGGTCCCTACTGTTCACCTGCTGCGATCTACTGCCCTGACTAAACATGATGACAACAGAGCTGTGTTCTCTGCTTTGATCTTTCTCTCTGTTCTCTCTACATTCTCTTAGTCCCTCATTTTTCTGTCTTTCTCATCCTACTATCTCTCTCTCTCTCTCTCTCTCACTTTGCTCACGCTCTGTCTCTGCAGGTTCTCTGCTCTCTTCACGTTTGACACCATGCTTGAATCTGCTTGACATAACAGCTTCCTATCCCTTCCCCAGGCATGCTTCATAATGTAACATTACCTAAAAATGTCATCCTATGCTAATTTTAGTAGTAAATGTAACCTTTGAGTTCTTCTTTTTTCCATTCATATCATTAGTTAAATAATTATTAAAACACATACAATTTTTTTTTTTAATGTTTAACCGTGTCCAATGTAAATTCTGCATTAAAGGATTAGTTCATTCAAAAATGAAAATTCTGTCATTAATTACTCACCCTCATGTCGTTCCACACCCATAAGACCTTCATTAATTTTTGGAACACAAATTAAGATATTTTTGATGAATTCCATCAAGTTTTTTTTTTTTTTTTATCCCCATAGAGAGCAATGAAATCACCACATTCAAGGTCCAGAAAAGTAGTAACGACATCATTAAAATAGTCCACATGACTACAGTGGTTCAACCTTAATGTTATGAAGCGACGACAACACTTTTTGTGTGCAAAATCAAAACAAAAATAACGACTTTATTCAACAATCTCTTCTCTTCCATGTCAGTCTCCAATGCATTTGATACAGTGCAAGCTTCTGTGTTTACGTCCGAACGCCAGCTCAGTATTGGCCGACGCTGTACACGTGAACGCATATGTGTTGCTTACACAGGAGCTAACCAATACCGAGCCGGCGTTTGGACGTAAACACGTCATGTCAGTCTCCAACTGCATTGGAGACACAAGAGTAGAGATTGTTGAATAAAGTCATAATTTTTGTTTTGTATTCTCGTCACCCCATAACATTAAGGTTGAACCACTGTAGTCACAGGAACTATTTTAACGATGTCTTTACTACTTTTCTGGACCTTGAATGATGGTAATTATATTGATTTTTTCTATATTTTTCTATAAAAAAAAAACTCTTGAATTTCATCAAAAATATCTCGGTTTTTGTTCTGAAGATGAATGAAGGTCTTATCGGTTTGGGGCGACTACTTAATGACATAAATTAAATTTTTCGGTGAACTAACCCTTTTCTTGGCCCTTGAGCATTTCATACATAAGCTTGTTTCTACCCCGGAATAAAAAAAAAATATAGATAATTGTGACTTTTTATCTCACAATTCTGACTTTTTTTTTTTTCAATTGTGAGTGATAAACTTGGAATTGCGAGGAAAGAAATCTGAATTGTGAGATATAAGTGATAGTCTTTATGCCTCACCAAATGAGTGAGGAATTGTTCACAACGGATGCATTGTTGTATTCCTAAAAAAAAGACATTTTCCAACTTCTCTCTGGCAAATTAGTTTAAATGGGCTCTTTTTTTGCTACTGACCTAACAAAATAATGGCAGTTCAGAACGAGTCATTTTCGCAGCTCGGTTTCAATAAATGCTCATTTTAGACCAAAGAAAAACATTCAATAGTATTCAAATGAATTCAGTTGACCCAGTGGTACATTACACAATAATAGCAGACTAAATGTATCACTTTTTTAAAACTTGTGTTGTGCACTACAGTATTTTTAAAGGATCTTTAAGAATATAGGAAATGGCAGACTCCTTTGCAGCCCCAGAAAACTACAGACCTAATAGTAACAACTAAACTTTCTATAATAATAAATATTGGGCTGCCTCCTAATAGTTTACTAACTGTTAGTCGATAATAAGAGGCTCAGTCGAACAAAGTTGGTATTAGTCAGTTGGTCACAAAAAAAAAAAAACGTAACAGACAGACAGATAATTAAAGGCAGGAAAAGCAAATATTAGCATATCCAAGTATTTGTGTGGAAAGTGTGCTTACTGTATGACAAGCGCCGGTGCATTTAACTTAAAATACTCTGTCATTTTTGGTCTTATAGATATCCAGCTTTCGAAAGTGCTTGCTTTTATTTCTGTAAGCAACAAAATGTTGTGCTTTTGTAAAATAATCAAATAAAACAGGTTGCATACTGCCGTGAAATGTCTACTTTTAAATGAATCGATTCAAATCTAAAACAAATATTCTTAGATTATGTAATCCGTATGAAACGTATAGGTGAGTCCACTACTGCAGAGATGACGGGTCAGCATCATCGACTTCATCTCTGCAGCCGAAAACACACAAAACACTAGTTTATCAATAAATTATTCCAATGTTCCGACACTCTCCTTCTGTTTTTTCATTCCACATTCATAATCATTACATTTGCCGGTGTGCTGCTGAAAGCTTATGCATGCATTTGACTGCTGATTAGGCACAATATTTACATGTGATTTGTCGACTAATCGTTTAAATGAAGGACTACGAGTCGATTAGAAAAATCTTTCGTCGAGGGCAGCCCTAAACAAATATCTAGTTCAGTCATGAAACTCTAGAGGAAACTAGGCTGACAGCACCCTGCAAGCAGTCTGCAAGCATCATTACCACATGGCACAAGCTGATTAGCCTCTGCTGATCCTGCAGCCATTTAAATGGTCTGGTTCATTGTTTGCTGTAAGCTAGTTTTGCAGCACACTGTCAGAGACCCTCCACCTCCCCCAGCTCCACTTGCCTAAATCTGCTGCAGGACTTTTTTGTGTCTATTTATGCAGCAGCAGCATATCTACATGCTCTCGGCAGCATGTATCTATCAGCAATAGCAAGTTCATGCTAAAACTATTCCTAGAGTTGTCATGATTGAACTATGTTTAGACTGAGATGTCTGAACTTATGTATGCAAAGAAGTGTGTAGCTAGTACAGTAATAGAGCCACAGTATTAGTTATTGTCTCCACGCCAAGACCTTCTGAACCAAGCAAGTGAATGTGTGGGATGTGCTTCTATGCCAAACTGCTTGGCACGTTGAATATCTTTTCATACTCTGCAATCCTGAGGATGAAACAAACTTGTGGTATCATATTTTGCAATTCAGTGTGGAGATGGCTATCACAGAGAATCGCTCCGCATGATGTTCCAGTTTAAAGATCTATGGCTCTTTAACTGATGACTCTCCTGAAACCAATTTGAAGAAAGAAATTACAGCAAATAGCTTTTCACTTTTAAAAAGAAATGAAATTAAATGGATGCTTAATGATAATGTCCTCCAGGAGAACACAAGGACAAAGACACGAGGTGAAATGAAAATAAGAGTTCCACTTTTCAGTGTCACTTTTTTTTTTCATCTCAAAATGCGTATTGACTTTTCATCAAAGTCTCTTATTCCACAGGATAATCATTAAGATAATGATAAAGGCCCTAAAATCAAAAAAGACCCTAACGTCAAAAAATTGTTTAGAAAATATGTCTGCGTGAGGATGAAGAAATTTCAGATAAACTGATTTTCAAAGACGTTCCACTATCACTAACAATGTCTGTCTCACCCTGATCACCTTCAGAGAGGCAGTGTATTCTCACTCAGGAAGAGAATAATCTTTGATTTTTCCTATAGCATCTAATAGCTTTTAACCAAACCACAATGTCTTAAGGGGCTTTCGCACCGGGTAGTTATTGGAACTAGCCACCAGGGTGGTTCCCCAAGAACTAAATGCTCCCCTGGCTGTTTTCCTGGTTGCATTCGACCTAAGCCATGCTTGTTGTTGTGACTTTTATTTTGACGGCGCTGAGAACGCCAGTGCCTGAGCACACAGCGCTCCTATTCTCCAATTAGTTTATTATCTGATTAACAGCCCTGTCTAATATGTTATTAAAAATATCTGTTATGCAAAAAAAGTAGACAGTATATGGATAAGTATTTGTGTTTGGCGTGTGGTTGATGGTCAATGTCGCTAGCTTGGCAGAAATACATAATCATGTTTTGCTTGGTCCAAAGTTGCTTTGGATTTAAAGTTTGAGAAGTCCATCTATCACCGTTTTCCGTGTTTGTTGAGTTTGTTTGTGGAGAAGATATATAGGCTATAATTTGTGTGTGTACCAAAAAGGGTGGGTGCTGGTGTTTTCGGCCAATCAGTGTACACTTACATCACTGGTCGTTCTTATTGTGATTGGTTAGACCCAACCCCAAATGGAGTTCCTAAAACTAAAACCCTCCCTAGTTCCTGCTGTGCGAACACGGCAAAATCCGGGAACTTCCACCAGTAGTTCTAGAAGCTATGAAAAGGCTCAGAAATACCTGCGCAGACCTAAAAACACCAGAAAAGAGGCGTTCAAAGCCCCAATTAATGACCTTTTCAACGAATAAACCACAGTGTTTCAGGGATGATTGAAGTTATTGTGGGGAAGTTGAAAAACTAGACACAAAACGATCACAGTGAAGTTCCTGGTGAAAAAAGTCCCCATGAACCAGAAGTTGCAACTGACTTTACTTCAGTGTTGTGACTCATTTCCAAATGAAGCGGAATATTGAATAGAGGGCAGGGTTTAATTTTAGCGCATCTTCTCCCCTCGCTCATAGCAGACTGAGGGTTGATGGGAGTGGTTAAGGATATTCAACCTAAGAATGTGTGCTACCAAAGTAAATAGAGTCCAGTTTGATTTTAAAATGTATTACGCCATAATGTATAAATCATGAACTCTAAAGTTATAAAAGCTTTTCTGTCACAAAACAATTTTTAAGAAATTAGTGAATTCTCTGTGAATAACTACACTGTCCCTAATCCTGAACATCAAATCAGTAGTGACCACCCAATCCCAGTAATTTAAAGGTTCTATATGTATTTTTTTTTTACCATACTAACAAATAAAAATGCCATAATATGTTTACAGAAATGTAGAAAACCTTCTATGTTCAAATATTGACCGTTTTTCAATAGTATTTAGACACCCCAGGTTGCCAGTTGGTGGAAAACACAGCATATTGCAGCCATGCAGCTAACTGGGTCAGAGATCGCAGATTCTACCTTCCCGAAAAAGCATCGGCAATAAAACATTGCAAACTCAAACAGTAGCTGATCAACTTGGAGTGTAAGGCTCGTCGATTTCTATTGTCAGTTGCGTTCATGCCTGTTGCGTGTCCACAATCTGGCAACCCACGTGTCTGAGGAGGAGGGGGTGGGAGAAACAACACTCTCCAATATTTTGAATCTGGACTGCAGTACCCATTTCAACCACTGGCTGTCAATATTACATACTGCACCTTTAAGACTCCCTACAGTCTTAAACAACATATATTTGAATATATTTACTTTAAATGTCAAATATATGGTATATACTTATCAATAAGGATTTATGACTAATTGTTTATATGGTATTCTTTCTGATTTGCAGTTGTTTCATGATTAGCTAATTTCCTCATTGAAGACATTAATGACATTACCTTATGCTTTTAGGCTGATTTTTACATTCTTTTTTTCATTTCATATCTGGTTGCTTTGGTGCTTGGTTTAGGACTCTTTTTTTTAAATGCTTATTAAAAAATGAAAGGGAAAAAAACTTCTGAAACCAAGTCTGCTTAAAAAGCTGTCAGTTCCTACTGCGTTCTATTGCCCTTTGTCTACGGCAACTAGCTCTGCCTGGGATTTATCCCAGACATACTTGTGAAGTGCTGGAATTGGCAGGCATTCCCACACTGCACTGTTCTACTTGGAGCAGCATGGGTCAGAAAGTCAGATTTTTCCATCAGATGTGTAAGGTCTTATGGTAAGAATAAAAGAATGTGGGGCGAAGAGTGGGAAAAGAGGGGACTTCTGGAAAAGTATCAAAGTTAAAAAAGTAAACCAGTAGGGATTATTACAACATCATTGTCAATAACCTCAGTAAGTTTGTGTTTAAGCGGTATCTAGTTTTTAGCAAAATGGTTATTTCACATTTTTAATCCAAGTTTATTTTAAAATATTTGAATGTTTGGCAGTCCAATAGGAAAATGTCAAGAACACAGTGTTAAAAATCGCAGCTGATTTTACTTCCAGTGTGCGTTTCATGTCATGTTGAGTGCTCTGAACATGTGGGATAATGTATTCCACACAGTCAGCTCTGTTATATACTGCATATTTTGACACATTTTGTAGGTCATCCTGAGATTTTATGCATTTGTATACTGTGCAAAGTATATACTGAAGCAAAAGTAAGAGTAGTGTGGTAGTTCTGTCATTGGCATATTTTAGGAAAACCCCACAGACAAAAACTGTATTTATCCACAAAAGAAATAGGTAGGACAATTTAAGGGCAAGGACACTTTAAATTAAAATCTAAAAAATCTTTAAGTAAGAATTTCACATTTCTGCTTTTAAACCCTCTGGAATTTCTAGCCCGGTGAACTTCCATTGTATGCACATTACTATAAATGTGTTTTTCATTTGTGCTTAAAAACTGCTGGATGAGTCAGATTTATTTTCAGCAAACCACAAAGGTCATAGAGAGAAGTAGAGGTGGTGTTTACTAGTAGGCAACATCCTAAGAGTACAAAAGAGTCAAATTCAATCCAGAACCTCAACAATATGACTTCCTCAAGGTGCGCATCGCTGTTGGAGCAGCCGGTTCATTCTGTGGCTATAAAGTGAGGAACAATTGTGAGCTTCTTCAGATCTCATATCAGAACTTTCAGGGTTCCTCAAAGTTTCAGGACTTCAGGGACTGGGCTTGATCTCTAAAATGATAAATGTGTTGTGTTGATGATTCACGGAACATTCTTAAGAGTATAATTCATCTGAACTGCTGTTTTCTTCTTATTTTATAACTTAAACAGATCAGAATACTTTGTATTTGGAAAAACCTTTCTAGATCACTTCAGAATTTAAATTTCCTGCTGATTTACTCACCTGCATGCCATCCTTTTTTCAGTCGAAAGGAAATGAAGGTTTTTGGAGGATTTTTCTCCATATAGTGAACTTCAACAGGGTTTAATGGGTTGAAGGTCCAAATTGCAGTTTCAGTGCAGCTTCAAAGCGTTCTACATAATCCCAGGTGAGGAATAAGGGGCTAAATTTTCGGTCATTTTCTAAAAAAGTAAATAAAAATATATATACTTTTTAACCACAAATGCTCATCTTGCACTGCTCTGCGATGCACCACGCATTGAGTAATCACGTTGGTGTTAGGCGGAAGTACCGAGAAAATGTTTACAAAGCGAACGTACAAAGACTAAGTCAAATGGCTTTTACAAACAAAGGTACAACAACAATGTTGGGTGATTTCTAAGTTGAAGGAGTTTTTCGCCCTACTGCGATACTTCAAACGTCTTTACGTAATGTGTGGCACATCGTGGAGCTGTACAAGATGAGCAAAAATACATTTTTATTTTTTATTTTTTGAAAATGACAGATCGTTTCACTAGATGAGACCCTTATTCCTCGTCTGCGATCGTGTAGAACGCTTTGAAGCTGACATTTGGTCCTTCAACCTGTTGTACTCCAGTGAAGTCCACTATATGGAGAAAAATCCTTAAAGATATACACATCTTGGATGACACTGGATGAGTAAATTATCAGAAAATCTTAATTCTGACATGAACTAATCCTTTAAGAATGTTCTTATCTTTTTTATTAAATTTGTTCTTAAGACAAAATTTAAAGAAGTATTAACATTCTTGAAAAGAATGTTCTTAAAAATCACTGTAAATACGTCAGGATAACCTCCAACCTGTCTTAAATCCCCAAAGGTTTGATGAATTTATGGGTTGTTTCAAATATTAAGCATTACAAAATAACTCTCTAGTCATTAAGCACAACACTGTATTTCATTAATTGTAATAATCAGAGATTTTTGTATACACAAGATTATTTTCACACTGTTGCTCCAAGATGAATGACTTCATGTAATAGAGGAAACTGTCTGTGAAAGAAGATAGTATATTGTTGTGAATTGCATAAAGCACATTTTAGTTGCCTTGGATGTTCTGGGTGGTTTCCAGGGCATTGCATATGCGGTTGCCATGGTGTTCTGAAAGGTTTTGTCACATTGCTGTCCAATTCCTAGAGTGTTCTAGGGTGGTTATTTATCGGCTAAAGTCAATAGATTGCATCCTCAAGCATCTGTGATGCTGCTCTCTATAATCTGAAGTCCAAGTGCTTAGAAAAGTAACAACAAACGTTTGTTCTGTAACGTATGTTTCATAATCGTAGTAGAAACAGAGCTGGACAAGGTCAAAACTTTTTGCACAGATCCTTAAGTATTAGTCGTCTAAACGTTGAGGTTTCAGCCAAAGTTTCTGTGGACTTACTTTTGCAGTGGGTAGCATGGATTACTGCAAGGAGGACTTCTGTTCTTGTTTTGCTGTTGTAACCCTGAAGCAGGCTGTTGCGTGATGGCTAGAGGATGATTGTGATGGAGCAACACTGTGAAAATTGGACCAGAAGGAAATAAATGACACTTTAGTAATTCTCTCTCTTTGCCTCTCTCTCTCTTTATCTCGTTTCTCAGACTCACTACAGTGATGGAGAGTACATTATTAGACAAGGTGCCAGAGGGGACACGTTCTTTATCATTAGCAAAGGAAAGGTAAGATCTTTTCTGACACGGAGACAGAATGCCACAGAGGTTATATGCACGAATTCACCCCAAAATGAAAATCCTGTCATCATTTACTCTCGCTCATGTCGTTCCAAACCGTTTATGCAGCTTTTTTACTTGGAAGCCAAAGGGAAGAGTCTTCATGCAGCTCTTTTCCATACAACATCTGTCAAGCTCCAAAAAGGACAGAAAGCATTATAAAAAGTATCAGAAATGTAGTCCATATGAGTTATAATGCTATTCCAAATCTTCAGAAATTAGCTTTGTGTGAAGAAATGAAAGACATTTAAGTCAATATTTACTGACAATCGTCCCCTCCAATTAAGAAATTATTCCCGACATGGAAAACAAACATTGTAATTGCAGAAAAATAAGTCTTTATTATCTGCTTATCTGCCTAATTATTTGTGTGAAAATGAATACAATTGTTGACCTGAGCTCATTTTAGTTGGAAAGTCTTGGAAAGAGTTTTCCAAATAAATAGGTAGAGACATGTTTTCTCAGTGAGCCTTTGGAGTTGAGAGCTACAGTGAAAGCGAAGATGTTCAGTGAATAATAACTACATAAATTTCAGACTCTTCCTTACATAAAGCTATTGAATGACTTCAGAGGACTTGGAATATAAGTCATATAGACTATTTTATGACACTGTTATGTGGAGTTTTATTGTCTCTTTAAAGCTTGACAGATATAGTCACTGTGAATTATTGTATGGAAAGAGCTTTATGTTCTTTCAGAATTCATTTTTGTATGAACTGTCCCTTAAAGGATTAGTTCACTTCGGAATTCAAATTCGCCACACATGACCCTTATTCCTCGGCTGGGATCGCGCAGAACCCGTTGAAGCTGCACTGAAACTGAAATTTGGACCTTCAACCCGTTGAACCCGAGTGAAGTCCACTATATGGAGAAAAATCCTGGAATGTTTTCCTCAAAAACCTTAAAACCTTAATATTATAAAGCGCTGAAAATACTTTCTGTGCACCAAAGACACAAAATAACGACTTATCTGCAAAATCTAGAATCTTTTGTTTCAAATCAGTGGTTCGGAGCGCCAGAGTCACGTGATTTGAGTAAACGAGGCTTCGTTACGTCATAAGTGTTTCGAAATTTCAATAGTTCACGTCTTTGGCAGTTTGATACGCAATCCAAACCACTGATCTCGACGCTTTATGATATTAAGGTTGAACCACTGTACTCACATGAACTGTTTTAAATATGTTTTACTATCTTTCTGGACATCTGAAAGTGTTCATAAATGTTCTTGCTAGCAACAGAGACTCACCGAACCATCGGATTTCATCAAACATATCTTAATTTGTGTTCTGAAGATGAACGAAGGTCTTACGGGTGTAGAACGACATGAGGGTGAGGAATAAATGACAACATTTTCATTTTTGGGTGAACTAACCCTTTAATTTGTTTTCAACTGAAGAAAGAAAGACATAAACTTCTTGGATGACATGGGGGTGAGTAAATTATCAGGAAATTTTAATTCTGTAATGAACTAATATTTTATATCTGAATACATCTCGAAGAGGCCTTCATCCAAATACACTCTCTCTATTGTCGCTCTATTATTGAGTATCATTAATGTGATAAATGCTGATGTATAACAAGGTAAATAATCGATATTTTAGGGACAAATCAGAAGATGCCTCAGTCTTTTAATGATCAATAATCTGTAATTACAGGTGAACGTTACTCGAGAAGATCTACCCAATGGGACCCCTGTCTACCTGCGGGCATTAGGGAAAGGAGACTGGTTTGGAGAAAAAGCCCTTCAAGGGTAAGAACTTCCTTGAACACTACTTATACAGAGCTGAAATCACAGCTGGCCGCTGTCCATGTTTACGAAAGCAAGCGTTGACATCAATTATGTGCTCGATGGATCGTTGGCTGCAGGGACATGCCTAATGGGCTGTTAACTGAGAAAAATCAAATGCACATCCAAACAAAGCATCTGTTTTGGGTTGCATCAGGAATACTTTTTGAATGGAAGTAGATGGCATTTAAAGTCAACAAAATTGAAATTGACTTCCTTATTGCACATTCCTGATTGCTGGTTTTGCCTGATTGCAACAACAAGAGGGGTTTTTCACCAATCCCTCTCATTCATGAAGTCTTCCCCTATATTTGCTTTCTCCTTTTTAACTCAAAAATAATTCATATAAGGGAAGTAAAATGAGCCGCAAATGGCATTTCATTTGACTTTTAACTTGATTTGAAATGGACTTATATCTCATATTTGAGACTTTATTTGCAAGGGTACCATCAAATGGACTGGGAGCATACAGCGCTTAGGAAGTAGAGCTAATTTGAGAAGATGAGACTTATAGAGTGAGAACAATCAGATGAACATCAAAACCTTCCCATCTCATATTTCTCACAGGGTCGGTCGGTTATGAACATCATCCTCCACCTTATTTCCATATTCTTGCACTATTCCCGCAACTGCTGATTCAATAGAGGCCAACTGCAGGCAACTTCTCTCAGCTTCCATTACGAGTTGAGAGTCATTCCTACTGAGCAAGGAGATGCTTTTCAGGTGTAATTTACACATTTATTTTCACATGGTTTTAGTTTTGAAACTTTTTGAGCAGCTGTTGCAAGGGATGAAGACAGAACATGTGCAGTGAGGACCCCTAGTGGAGATCAGAGGAAGTGTTAGTGCATTAACAGTGGTTGTGACAAACAACTATCCATTTTATTGTTATTGCTGGGCAATTGCCCTAGTTATTAGTGGTAAATATAGTAAAGGGTTTCTATTTTCTAGATTTGTATTTGTTTTTCTATTTAACATGCATCAGTGCACTTGACTGGTTTTGGACAGTTTTGTTATGATATTGACCCTGAAAAAGGGGCAAGCTGCTAATGGACCGGAATAAAGAGCCTGCAGATTGCGCACAAAATATAAGGTCCGTGCTGGAAAAAATTATATTTGATGGAATTAACTTGAATGAGAAAGTAGTAGTGGCCACAGGACTCATGGGACAAGAACATAATTTTTAGGACATAATTTCGTACTTTTTTTATTATTATTATTGAATCCCAAAATTCAAGAAGTCACTATCTTTAGTTCAGTACTCTACTCCTTTGATGCACAAGAGAGTGAATGAAACCAGAGCTTCCTAGAGTTGACAAAATAATCTATACTTTGAGTGTTTGGTTTCTAAATGGCACCGGTTCGGAACAATTTGCATGGCATTGCACTCTCCGAATTAGCAGATATTCGTTTGAATGGCACAAACTGGCCAAAATCAAGTAGACACAGTTCCCAAAAACATGTCTAAGGAAGGAAAATACAAATAAAATAGAGAAAAATAACACCGAGCACATAGAATGGCACCTTATTTGGAGCGATATAGGGTGGAGAGGCATGTCATACATCCATAATAATAATAATAATAATAACGTTCAATATCTCAAACACCAAGCAAACACAAATATTCCTTGTTGCGGCACTAATGATGATAATCATTTCAGGGGATGTTGTTTGTTACAAATGGTATCAGCTATTTATCCACAGATGTTTATAGTTAAACATTGTGTGATCTATTGATCAATTGTTACTTTTCTTCTATTCACAAAGCCACCTAGTTTAGATGGCCCTCGCTTTGATCTACGCCCAAGGACGACCAAGTTGATGAGGAGTTGTAATATGCTGTGTAGTGTATTAGTTTTTGCCTGAAGAGGTTTTTACTCCTCCAAATGTGTGTTCTTGATCTTCGTGTCTTTGATGTCACCTCTCAGTCTCAGCTTTAATTAGTACAGAGTTTTGCATTTTTGTTTTGGCTGTTGTTTGTTTAGTTTCTTTTTTTTAAGTGGTAGTATGTTTAGCAAATCAATCAGCGCTCTCTTGAAGTGGATCAAGTCAGTCTTTCATCTTAAACAATATTTTTCGAGTCGTGTTTGTGCGATATGGGAGCTGCCGGGGATTTGACTAAGAAACAGCCATAACAATAGCAGTGGTCTTGTGGATTAAAGGCTGCCCACTGCTTTGATGTGCAACAGCTTGTATGCTAAGTAAACTTTTCATGTCCCGCTTAAGCAAAACACCTTGTTGAGGCAAAATAATTAATTTGCTGCCAGTTAAGGAGATGTTGATCAGAGCTTAGGATAATTGTTTTCATCTGAAATTTACACACCGGAAGGAAAGTATACAAAACCCATTCAGATCAAGGAGCACTGTATGGGTGAATCTAATAAAAACACAATTATCAATTAAAATTAGGCCTATTTTAAGACCATTAAGCCATTACTTTTTTTTTTTTTTTTTTTTTACATTTTTTCCTTATTATTCTCAAAGGTGATTCTCATTTGATTCTCTGTAACACTAATAAGGTTTGATTTGAAAACATTAGTTAACATGAACTTACAATGAACAATACTTCTAGAACATTAATTAATTAATTAATTAATTAATTAAGGCACTGTCAAATAACAGTGGAATGAGTTGGAATTCTGGTTTTCTCACTGTTGTTTAATGCATTTACTAATGTTAACAAATGGGACCTTATTTTAAAGTGTTATTGATTATCATCACTGTAAATTTTAGAAAATACTTCGGTTCACGGTCTAATTCTCACTAGGAACTAGTTTCTTATTAGCATGCATATTGCTAGGATATTGGCTGTTTATTAGAAATTATAAAAACATACATTTTAATGTCTTATTCTGCATGACCGTATTCTACATCCCTTAATATCCTACCCAATACCTAAACTTAACCATTTAATTAGCAGTAATTAGGAGTTTATTGAGGCTAAAGTCATAATTAATAGTTAGTTAATAGTAAGAATTGGACCCTAAACTAAAGTGTGACAAAAATGTTATGAAATTGATGTATAAATACTTCACATTTTAAATCATTTATTGTTTTGTACATTGTTAATAAAAATTGGGGATGGAGGGTTAATCTGAATTGTCCTAAAAATCATGTCAGAATCCAAAATTAAGAATTAAGGTGAAGAATTAACTGCAAAACCATCAGGAATCCTTTAGTCTCCAGTACCAGCATTTTCCAGAGCTGCAACCTACCTGGAGTCTCCAGAAGTGTAAAGTGTCAAGCTCTCTGAGACTTGGGTTAGGTAAAGAATCCTAAAAAATGACCCCTACTTAAAAAGTGTTTTCCTGTCTGCCTGTTTGTCCTGTCATGTGTTCCTCGTGTGACCCAGTTTTCCTTCCCTGTCGTCATTTGTTCATTACCGTCAGCTGTTCGTCATTATCAGTTATGTCTTTCACCTGTGTCCCGGTCATTAGTGTCTGTATATATACCCTTGTGTTTCCTTCACTCCTGGTCCATTACCGTTATTGTAAAGACGTGTTCTGTGTTCCTTTCCCTGGTTTCCATTAAAAGTCATTGTTATAACGTTCTCCTTCGTCTCCGTGCTTCCCTGACTGCACGGTCATATAACAAAAAGAATCACAAGCTTTGTGAAATACATGAAGACTGTTTTTTTATAGGCTTTATAGACAGACAGACTGAAAGTGACTCTTGAAGGACCAGCATCACATCTTCTTGTATCACTGTTTGAAGAATTTATCTTCCAGAATCTGGCAGCAAGGTGTTGGAGTTCATCTCCTGTTCTGAAAAGTCTCTCTTCCAGATATGGAATAAAAATGATCTTCCAAAACTTACTGCCAGATTCTGGAAGATATATATATATATATTAAAAAGACTAAAGGGTTCCTGATGGTTTCACACCTAATTCTTCACTTTAATTCTTAATTCTTTTGTAGTTAGCATGTGTCTTTTTTTGTCTGACCCCACTGGACCAAAGAGCATTTTGCTGTCCGTTGGTCATGCTGTAACTTTGCGATTACTAGTAATGCATTAGTATTACATCCTTCTCATGGGCATTTAATCATTTTTGAATTTTCAGTCTGAGTTAAATCTCTTTTTTGGCTCATTTTGCATGTAAAAAAAAAACCCTACCTAATAATTCTGTACACCTGAATGTGCTTGTAAAAAAAATATGATCGTAAAATCAACTTGCCTAACCTGCACATGGTGTATATGAAAACATAAATCAAGAAATTTATAAGCATTGCTTTATCTGTATCACTGTATTGCTAAACCTGTATGGATAATTTTCACATTCCAAAAAAAAGAAAATTATATCATTATTTACATTATTTACTTTATTGTTCCAAACCTGTACGAGCTTCTTTTTGCTTTGTAACACGAAGGAAATTCACACCATTCTTTTCCATATTTAAAATCACACCGTAAACAAGGGATACCGTGAATGTATTTTTAGATGAGCTGACCGCAGTATTACAATGTTAGACCTCTCATGCTTCACAACCGGCACGTCAACACTCGGTTTCAGTTTCTTGGAGAACCTCGCCGTGTCACCTTGTCTTTGTCCTGTTATTCTCCCATTTTGATTGACGGCTCTGACCTTTCCCTCATAGACCTCACTCCATACTTGCGGTGATGTGCGCTCACCACATCCGACTGACAGCTGAAACATGTTTGCACTGGCTGGTCTTAACCTCCCTTTGTCTTTCTTTGACTCCATCCTCACCTAATGCTATCACGACAGTCAAAGACATCCCTCTGCCTCTGAAGTGTCCTGGTAATTGAAGGATGTGTCCGTGCGCTGGACTTTCTCACTGGCAGTTTTAATCCTCATGTGAGATTGATGTGATAAGTGTAGATGTCATGTGAATAGCAGAGGACTGGTGTAATAATCACTTTAGGTGATATAATTGGACGTTATTCGCAAGAGCGATATGTTCTGTCTCAATCTTTTTCACAGTTGTACCGGGAAAAATCATATCTAATAAGACCAGTTTGAGGCATTTGAATTTCATGCAGATGGTTCTCTAGACAGCAGACACTAATGACACCCTAAACATAGACTTGTCCGCTGGAAAGTGAATATTCGAAACCGCATGGTGCTAATTGGAGACCTATATGTCAAAGTTGAGGATGAGGGTGGCATGTCACGGGGATTGATTTTTTTGTTTTTGTTATATAAAGGCCACATTAAAACTGGAAACATTTTACCATCATAATTTATTTATGCTACTTTTCAAATGCTTAAAAGCCTTGTCCTATACCAGTAGTTTTAAAATATGAAACGCCATCATAAAAATTATATTTTGAAATGTGTGTACTTTTGTAACGCCATGACTCGGTGGATGCGCCAGGCAGTTTGCGGGTTATTTATGGTAATTGTGCATAAGTGGTCTACTGTCTGCAGCTGGTTGTGTTGATGTCCTTGTAATGTTGCTGAACAAATCAGTTATTTAAAAGGCAATCAATGTAATTGTAAAGATGCAACAAGATTTGTTTTAGTGGTGCTTGCCTGTTTAAAACTCTCTGTCACAATGTAAGGGGTTGTGGGTGGTTGTCAAGGAATTGTTATGCAGTCACAGGTGCTCTGAGAGGTTTTTCATGTGTTGCAGTTGCTATGGAGTTTAAAAAACCACACGATTTGAGGTATGATTTGTATCCTTAGCACAAACAGGGTGAGTTGCACCATAACATTTAATATCTATAGTTAGGGGATAGTTCAAATTTGTTCAAAAATCATGACCAATAATAACAGATTGCTTTAGTAAATTAAATGTATTGTATTATTTTTAATCAGTCATGTCATACGAAAGAAAACATAAGTTAATGTGCATGATATTGCACTACAGAAAAGGTTTTTAGAGACTTATTTGATTTGTGATAATATTACGTTGATACAAAAATATGTGTCACTTTTTTTTTTTTTTTTAAAGATTCTGGCTGTTTTATGGTATATCACGTTTTTTTCACCTTTATTTTGGCATATTTTACTGTCAGGAGCACAGGGAATACATATATAAACAGTGCAAGGGCTAATCAAAAATTATTTAAAAAATGTAATCAAAGCAGTTCATAAAGCTAACAATGTAGTTTAAAATGTAATCAAATGAATTTATCATTATTATTAATAATAATAAGTAGGCTATATTTTTACTGATGATTCCATATTCACTGCATCATAAATCTACGCCCTTGTTATTATTTTGAATTGTGTAGCGACCCCTAGCGGACAAAAAAACTACATAGTGCACCTTTAAGATTTCTTTAGCAGTCTTTTTTAACTTTAATATTCACAGACACTGGTCCGTAATTGATATCTGGTTCATTGTACAGCTGTACTTTTGATTTATTCATCCAAAAATTGCCAAATTCTGTGACGTTCCACTTTGTACGGTAAGTTCTTGTGACGTTTTGTGAGTTATTTATTGTTGTGTTATAAAGTTGCTACCATTAGTGTAAGAAGTCATGCAGTTGATAGAAGTCCATTGAATAGATACAGCAGCGGCTTCAGGTTCGCAAGGTTCGGGTTTTTGAAAAATACATTTCGGTCTTGAAATTGAAACCGGTTTGCCATATGAACCGAACACTAATATTAAGCAATCTAGGTTCAATGGGGCAAAAAAGTGCCTCTACCTACATTTTTCAGAACTCCAAAGGCAAACCTAAACCTACAATTTTCCTGCTGAAATGAACGTTAGTGACAGTAAAACACCAACAACATCACTTCCTTTTCACATGGATTATGATTACAGGAGCAAATTATCATTTAGTAAAGACTTTTTTCGTGAGGTTCTTCGAACAACACTATGTTATGGCTTCAAAACACTTTTATCATAATTCATTTTGACATTTGCGCATAACCAGCTACATATTTATGGCGTTTTAACATGGGAAACTAGCTTGGTAGCTCACCTGTTACAGCACTGTACTTGCTATGTGGAGCAAGTGCATTTGTGTTTGTGAGTGTGTGTGTGTTATGAATGCTGTAAACCAGAATTCTGGATGACAGCTCTAGGCAGCTGCACAATGCCAATTCACAACGACCAGGTGAGAATGCTGATTGCCTTCACACACAAACAGGGAGTGCCTCTTACATAGAAGTAGTTTATCATAGTAAACTTTCTTTGTAGCTCACCTGTTACAGCACTGTATTGTGATGTGAAGCACTCAGGTCACAATAAAACATGTCGAAATCTTATAGAAGCAAGCTAAAATGCCATGGTAGTTCCAGATAATGTGTTTTTATCTCATGTTTGCTTTTGTTACACTACCAGTAGGGTTTTGTGTGGGTGGTATGTTATTTTCAAACACAATATTAACATTTTAGCTTCACTCACCAGACATTTCTGAACTGCCGTGATATGTACAACAACCAATGTAACAAATCACTCCTCCATTCACGTTTCAGATAAAACTGAACCTGCTTTTAGTGCCACTCACTGGACATTTCACTTCGAAAGTGGCATGAAACATGCAAGAGGCAAATATCATTGTGCAGAAATGTTGCCACAGGCATGTTTTTCCAATGAGCTTGGATGGAGAGTGAATAGGCACTTCCTGTTTGTGTGTGAAGGCAATCAGCATTCTCACCTGGTCATTGTGAATTGGAATTGTGCAGCTGCCTGGAGCTGTCATCCAGAATTCTGGTTTACACCGTTCATAACACACACACACAAAAACAAATGCACTTGCTCCACATCACAAGTACAGTGCTGTAACAGGTGAGCTACCAAGCAAGTTTACAATGTGAAAACACCATAAATATATAGCTGGTTATGTTCAAATGTCAAAATGAATTCATTTACAAATCATGAACTATGGTTCATGACACACACGCACACTGAGGGACACGCCTTCATGCCTTCATCCTTCCTGTAAACATAAGCCACTTTCACCCAGCAATTCTGGTAAATTACCGTAAAATTACCAGAATGACTTTACATGCAAATACTCAAACATACTGTTCGCACAAGCAATGGCCTTCTGGCTTTTTACCGGTAAGAGACCATTCACACATCAGCACCAAAATACCGGCAAATTCTGCCGTGTCAGTCATCGGAAATGATCTTTAAACGTTATGTCGTTGTCTTCATTTGCCCACATGAGCCTGCATCTGTTCAATTTGACAATTTTTTTTTAACAGGCAAAATTACTGTAAATTTTACAGTATAATACTGGCAGCAGGGTTGCCAGCCAGTTACAGTAAAATTTACAGTAGTGTTACTGTAGTTTAATTTACAGAATTTCCCTGTATTCTCTGATTACAGTAAATAACTGTATTATTTTAAATTACGAAGGGTCAATTTACAGCAATATTCTGTAAATTTGAGTCAAACCAACACGTGACGCCAGAATGCATTGTAGTTTACAGCAATATGCTGTAATATTAAAAAACAGCCAGCGGCTGTAAAATAATGCTGTAATATTTACAGTAATTCATTACAGTGCACTGTAAAAAAAAATACTGTAAATTTTACAGTACATTACTGGCAGCAAGGTTTCCAGCCAGTTACTGCAAAATTTACAGTAGTGTTACTGTAATTTAATTTACAGAATTTCCCTGTATTCTCTGATTACAGTAAATAACTGTATTATTTTAAATTACGAAGGGTCAATTTACAGCTATATTCTGTAAATTTGAGTCAAACCAACACGTGACCCCAAAATGCATTGTAGTTTACAGCAATATGCTGTAATATTAAAAAACAGCCAGCGGCTATAATATAATGCTGTAATATTTACAGTAATTCATTACAGTGCACTGTAAAAAAAATACTGTAAATTTTACAGTATAATACTGGCAGCAAGGTTGCCAGCCAGTTACTGTAAAAATTACAGTAGTGTTACTGTAATTTAATTTACAGAATTTCCCTGTATTCTCTGATTACAGTAAATAACTGTATTTTTTTATTACGAAGGGTCAATTTACAGCAATATTCTGTAAATTTGAGTCAAACCAACATGTGACCCCAGAATGCATTGCAGTTTACAGCAATATGCTGTATTATTTAAAAAAAGTCAGCGGCTGTAAAATAATGCTGTAATTTTTACAGTAATTGCTTTTAAAAACACAAGACGCGTATAATAGTTTCCAACTGCTGAGCTGCAGATCTGATGAATGAAAAAGAAGGCAGGGTTTCGAGCCCAAAACACTGGAAAAGCTGCGAGACGTGGCACAACAGTCAAAGATTTGAATCTAGCTCATATTTATATAGAAAAACTATTAAAAAGCACCAGCGCTTACTGTAAACAGGGCAGAGTAATCACGTTATCTCCATAAGAACTTTATGATTAGCCCAAAGTAGACTTCTTACGTCAGTGTGTTCTGACTTTTTTTGTGCTCATACCGGTAATTTTCATTCTGCGTTCAGACACCTTACTGTTAATTTACTGATAATGTTGTAACTTCCTTTACCGGTAAATTGCCAGAACAGATTTACCGGTATTTCTGAAAAGGTTCTCTTCACACATGATCTCTTACCGGTAATTTACCAGTACAGACTGGATGTGTGAAAAGGGCTATAGACTTGACTTCCTGTGAATGTTTGTCAGACTGCAGGGAAGAAGACTCTAGTGAAACAGAGGGCAGTCATGCTGAGTAATGCCACAGTAACTATTGTGTGCTATGTTTGTGTCATGAGAAACCATACAGCGACAAATGTTGGGGTTATGCTGTGCCATGCGGTGAAAAATGTGCAATAATAATGGCGGATGATTAACCTTGTTTCATTTGTCACTGATTAGGAAGAATCGGTTTTCTGTTGATGCTAATTTTTTCTGATACATTACAATAGATCTTGATTTGTTGTTTCTCTCTTATTAAGTACGTTTACGTGCTCAGTTACAAACAGTGCATTTCATTGTAATGAAATAGGAATCACAATCTTTTATATTGTGTTTTATGTTTTAATATTGTTTCTGTTTTTGGTTGTGTTGTGAGTATTTGCAGCATGTTTCTGTATTTGATGGCATTGTGAGTATGTGCAGCATGTGTTGTCAAACTGACAAAGAAGTTTTCTTAATTTGCATGTGTTTTCTTCAGTTGCAGCATATTGAGCTTTGAGCTATTTGCTGCACGTTTTGGTTGCATTGAGAGTATTTATAGCACATTTCAGTATTTGGTTGCATTATGAGTATATGCAGTGCGTTTCTATATTTGGTTGTGTTGTGACTATTTGTAGTGTTTCTTTATTTGGTTGCGTTGTGAGTATATGGAGCGCGTTTCTGTATTTATTTTCGTCCTGAGTATTTGCAGTGCTTCTGTATTTGGTTGCCTTGTAAGTATTTGCAGCATGTTTCTGTATTTGGTTGTATTGTGAGTATTTGCAGTGTTTCTGTATTTGGTTGCGTTGTAAGTATTTGCAGAATGTTTCTGTGTTTGGTTGCATTGTGAGTATTTGCTGAGAGTTTCTATACTTGGTTGCATTTTGAGTATTTGCAGCATGTTTCTGGGTTTTGGTTTCGTTGTGAGTATTTGCAGTGTTTCTGTATTTGGTTGCATTGTGAGTATTTGCAGTCTTTCTGTATTTGGTTGCCTTGTAAGCATTTGCAGAATGTTTCTGTGTTTGGTTTGGTTGCATTGTGAGTATTTGCTGAGAGTTTCTATACTTGGTTGCATTTTGAGTATTTGCAGCATGTTTCTGTATTTGGTTGCATTGTGAGTATTTGCAGAACGTTTCTGTGTTGCATTGTGAGTATTTGCAGAATGTTTCTGTGTTTGGTGCCTTTGTGAGTATTTGCAGCGTGTTTCTGTATTTGGTTGTGCTGTTAATATTTGCAACGTGTTTCTGTATTTGGTTGCGTTGTGAGTGTTTGTAGCACGTGTTGTCAAACTAATGAAGACGTTTTCTTAATTTGCTGGTGTGTTGTTTTTTTTCTATTTGCAAGTGTTTTCTTCAGTTGCAGCCCTTTGAGCTCTCTCAACCACCAATTTTTGGCCAATTTACTGACACAATAACTAGGTTCTGAAGCATGAATTAAATGTTTTGGGTGAGTTACTACATTTTGCAGACATGCAATAGAGTTGATGTTCCAGCAAACAGTTGTCACAATTGAACTTATAGTTCAGAGAATGTTAAGACTATAAGGTTACTGTTGTTCAGTAATTAAATTCAGTAAAAAACAACAACAACAACAACAAAAACTTTGTAGATTTTGGCTGTGTATGATTGACATAAATTTTTGTGTCCCTGCAGAGAAGACATCAGAACGGCTAATGTTATCGCCGCTGAAGCTGTCACCTGCCTCGTCATCGACAGAGAGTGAGTTTTATGTGTGTATGTGTGTGTACTGATGCTGTGAAATTTGATTAGTCTTTCATCTGTTCCACTGCGTGCTCACTAAATTACCGCTGCTAATTTATAATGACCTCTCACGACTTTCACTGCGGCAAGTTCATGGTAGTTAATGCCAGTTAACTTCAGGGAGAGAAATCTTCTCGTTAGACGGCAGACTGTCAGGAAACAAACTATGTCCTCATTTGAGTGGCACAGCGTGTGACAGAACAGTGGGGACACAATGCCTTGCTGCACAACAGGGCTCGAAAAAACCTCCTCTTGTCCCTGTAGACATCATACTCCAGAGACTTTGATTTTCCTTCAGTCTGAGGAACCGATAAAATAAGCAACACCTCATGCAGACTGACTTTCACTCTCGCTGCAGGAAATCGCCCATTATCTCAGTCCTATCATCAATCAGAGGGTTTATGGTAATGCTCATTAAGAGACTCTTTATATGGTGTGCTGGCTGACCTGTGATCAGTGGAGGATTTTACCACTGGTTCATGTAGCCGATTCCCTGTAGGATTATAGTGAAACAGCGATGCTTACTTTTTTTTTACCAGCTTGGGATCCAGAAGTATCCAAGGTTAATAATGCATTAAATAATAAAAATAGATTAAAAATTGAATTCTCATATACAACATGTTTTTAATTTATGAAGTAAAATTCATTTTGATAAACACACACAGGACGTTAAAACCTTCCTGAGATCATGAAAAGATGAAATTCTTAAAACACTTTTTAAGTACTTTGGCATAATTTTGTTTTATTATTATTTAGAGAAAAGACAATGAAGTAGTTTTGTTAAAATATCATTTATATTTCAGTAAAATAGCATATGGTACAACCCACAAAATGATATTTCAAAATCAATAATTCATATTTGTAAAATATATACTGTTTGTGTTTAAAAACATGTACTTAAAAATAATTATGATCTGTACAATTACATGTACTTGTAAGGAAAAAAAAAAATGCAAAAATATGTTTTATAAATATGCATTTTACTTGATGGTTACACCATATGACATTTTAAGACTCATTAAATTTGTTAGATTTTGTTTGATATAAAGCTTAAATTAATATAAATAAATTAACAGCTTTTGTTTAAAATGTTTTTCAAAATCATTTGAATTTAGCTAACATTTTTTTCATTGTTAGTTCATTTTAATGAATGAACTAATGTTAACAAATGAGACGTTGTTGTAAAGTGTTGCCAAATCAACTTATCTAATATATATATATATATATATATATATATAAAAAAGATTTGTGATGGGTATTTACAATAGGTTTTGGACTTGTCATGAACCCACTAATTGTTTGTATTGAAGCGTTATTTATGCAGTTACATTTCGTTCTGTGACTGAGGCAGAAATTATAGGCTTTAAATAGCGTACATCTCAGTGAAGTAGTATTTTAATGACAGAAATATAAGTATATGTGAGTGACATTCATGGCTTCAGACCCCCAGAGCATTTCTGCTACTAATTCTGCAGCTTCACTTGGGACTGCGCTAAGAATAGCCTGCATCATGAAAGGGGTCAACAGTGCAGTGATATAAAGTCATTCACACTTTAAATGTCCATCAAATCATTATTATGGCTCGAGTTACTGGTGGCCTGACCTCAGCTGCCAAGATTTAAAAGACTGTATAAATCATGGTAACATCAAACGAAACGATGCCATTAGGATTTAAAGCTTGCGATTAATCCTACATTTCAGCTCTGAATCGTAAAATAATTTTTCCCCTTTTAGTTTCAGCAGAGTTCAAACAAAAATATGAGATAATGAGAGAATTCTCTGGTGGATGAGTCACTTCCTGAAGCCCAGCAGCTACAGTAATGAACACTATTACTGGTTCCCTCTCATGGCTAAGTGTCTTGTCCTGTAGCAACATATAGGCAATAAAACAGGCTTATTTTTCATCGTGCTAAGGGGTGATATCATTTTAGCCAATGGCGAGCTATGTCATTTGATGTCCGTAAGCAGAGAAAAACTCAATATGTTCGGAATACTCAAAACATTTAGTAGTTAGTAGAACTTAATTTTGGTGACAAGTGGGGCGAGGCCGAGAGCAGTGGAAGCAGAGCAAGGCAGAGGCACAGGTGTCTCTCATTAACCCTTCTCTCCCACAGTTCTCAGCCTCGCCCCACTATGTTAATTACATACAGTTCATTTACATAAACATCACACTCAGATCTTGGTTAAATGTTAGATAGCACATAATACATGCTATTAGAACTATCAGAAAGACTGTCATTATATACTTGCATGAATATAATCAAACAACATACAGTATATGTGGTCTTAAAGTTTTGCAGCTCAACCTCAACCCAACCACAGGCTCGACTCTTCACCACAATGAACGGTAACATAACAAAACTCCCTGTAAATCCCAACATAGCGCAACAGTAAACACTAGCTTATGTCTCCCTATGTTAATCTCGAGCAAAAACACACTGACACTTAAATTCAACATTTATTTATACAGTCTGACGCAAACATGAATTAGAAATCTGCTGCAAATCAATCATATTAAGTTCAGCCTACTACAATGAAATTTTGAGTTCATGCAACTTTTTTCAATTAAGTACAATGAACTGTCATTATTATTTGAGTGACACAAACTCATTTCATTTCATTTCACTGTTTGGTTTTACAGTGTGAGGAATGAACTATTAAAAGTAAAAATGAGTGATATTATAAAAAAAAGAAAAGTAAGTACTTATACAATTAGTTTTTGAGACTTGGTGGACCAAATAAACCAACATGTCTGTTTGGCAGAGATTAGGCTCAGCAGCGTTGGCAGAGTGCTGCTTTTATAATTATTGTTTTAGAAAAATTAATTTGAAAGCTTTTCTTTTTTCATAATATAGACAACATAATTATTCTACATAATGAAATTTCAGTGTGTTTTCAAAATCATATCTTTGAGATTTGAAGGAACTCACACAATTTGAGAAACAGTGGTGTAACGTCTCTCAGCCTCATGGCATAAAGGGCTTGATTTATATTAAAACCAACAAATTTTTTGTTATATGAAAACACATTCTGCTTTCTTGGTACTGTAACCTTTTACTATACCCCTACTACTTATGAAATGCCTTTTATGTAGAGATTTTATTATTTTACCCTTCCTTGTCACAGACCAAGACCTTTAAGTTTTGCAGCCAAATCCTTGTCTTATTCTAGAAGCAGAACCAGCTGCTCTGTGTGTGTGATCTCAGACATGTTCTGCCTTACACACCAAGCCACAGATGCTTTCCTTCAAATGGTGATGAGCGACTGGAAGTTTAATGGGACGAAAAGCATTTGGGATGCGCTGTGTTTGTTCCTAAATGATAATTGTCCATTTATGGCGTTATCCAATACCAGTGGTTTCTAACATGACACATTTTGTTTATCACATTGTGTCTAATCTAACATTTTTCCTAGAAAATCATATCTTCCAAAGATAATTCAAAGATGAATTCAAAGATGCCTTATAAACAGTCCCCACAGGTATAGTAATACTAGTAAATTTTTATCTTGTGGGGACATTTTTTTGATTCCCATGAGGAAACAAGCTTATAAATCATACAGAATTATCTTTTTTGAAAGTCTAAAATAGCAGAACATTTTGTGTGATGGGTAGGTTTAGGGGTAGGGGTAGTGTAGGGGGGACAGAATAGACAGTTTGTACAGTATAAAAACCATTACGCCTATGGAATGTCCCCATAAAATAATCGCTTGATTTATTTTTTTTTTTTTTCATGTTTGCAGCTCCTTCAAACATTTGATTGGAGGCCTGGACGACGTCTCAAACAAAGGCTATGATGATGCTGGCACCAAAGCAAAGTAAGTCTGACAATCAGCTTCTCCTGGTTACGTAATCAGACTATAAGAAGTCCTGTACATTAAATTGTGATTCAGTCAAGGACAGTGCATTCAGGAACTCAATCTATACTCTATACCCCAGAATCACAAACGGGTAGAAAATACTACACACACGAAGACAACACACTCCTTTTATAAAAAACACCTTTGTCTGTGATAATCTCATCTCTAATGAGTTCGACCATGTGGTGTATGATGAAGGTCCATACAAGGCAGAAATTAATTGGTTTGTGTCTTTCATTTGATTTACGTGTCTGGCCGCGGCCCTGACCTCCTTGTGGCTATAATTATCTGAGTTGAACAGGTTTTCAGGAATGAGTAACCCGATATGACTAAATGCATTATAGTGTTTGTCATGTCTGGAAACATGTAGAGCTTTCCTGTTCAGATAAAGTTGAATTGCATGTAAAGTCTGTCTATCCATCTGTCTGTCTCTGTCTGTCTTTAAAAGTATCTGTCCATCTGTCTGTCTATCTATCTATCTATCTATCTATCTATCTATCTATCTATCTATCTATCTATCTATCTATCTATCTATCTATCTATCTATCTATCTATCTATCTATCTATCTATCTATCTATCTGTCTGTCTGTCTGTCTGTCTGTCTGTCTATCTATCTTTCTATCTATCTGTCTGTCTGTCTGTCTGTCTGTCTGTCTGTCTGTCTGTCTATCTGTCTGTCTTCTGTCTGTCCTCTTTCTGTATGTCTCTGTCTGTCTGTCTGTCTGTCTTCTGTCTGTATGTCTGTCTATCTGTCTGTCTGTCTCTCTGTCCTCTTTCTGTACGTCTGTCTGTCTGTCTGTCTTCTGTCTGTATGTCTGTCTATCTGTCTATCTGTCTGTCTCTCTGTCCTCTTTCTGTCTGCCTGTCTGTCTGTCTTCTGTCTGTATGTCTGTCTATCTGTCTGTCTGTCCTCTTTCTGTCTGTCTGTCTGTCTGTCTTCTGTCTGTATGTTTATATGTCTATCTGTCTGAATGTCTGTCTGTCTTCTGTGTGTATGTCTGTCTGTCTGTCTGTCTTCTGTCTGCATGTCTTTCTGTCTGTCTGTCTGTCTTCTGTCTTTATGTCTGTATGTCTGTCTGTCTGTCTTCTGTTTGCATGTCTGTCTGTCTGTCTTCTGTCTGCATGTCTGTCTGTCTTCTGTCTTTGTCTGCATGTCTGTCTTCTGTCTGTCTGTCTGTCTTCTGTCTTTGTCTGCATGTCTGTCTTCTGTCTGTCTGTCTGTCTTCTGTCTTTATGTCTGTATGTATGTCTGTCTGTCTTCTCTCTGTTTGTCTGTCTGTCTTCTCTCTGTCTGTCTGTCTGTCTTCTGTCTGCATGTCTGTCTGTCTTCTGTCTTTGTCTGTATGTCTGTCTTCTGTCTGTATGTCTGTCTTCTGTCTTTATGTCTGTCTGTCTTCTTTCTGTCTGTCTGTCTGACTTCTGTCTGTATGTCTGTCTGTCTGTCTGTCTGACTTCTGTCTGTCTGTCTGTCTGTCTGTCTATCAGTTCATTGTTATGATCATGTCTGGCTCAAAATGTGCAATAAAGCCTGTGGTCTACACTTACTAAGTGATCTAAGAGCGCCCTCATGTGGACATAACTAGACATGAAATATCCAGTGGTAAACAAATTGTAGGCCGATTAGACTATCGTCAGTTGTAAAATAGCATTAGATTTTGATTATATACTAATTGTTTTTAAGTTACTGTGCACTCTAAACACAGTTCATGCAGTGTGTTGTATCTGATGATAATTCATTAGTGTAACACTTTTATAAGGTGCCCTTTGCCTGTGCAAAACCCTATGGTAGATTGAACAATATAATTACATGCAAGTAACTTGTGCAAATATGAGGGGGTGGTTTCAATATGCATAAAATTATATAGCTGAATATTGTTAATGAGCTCTAGCTGCAAATAGATGCTATAATAGATGCGTGTTTAATGAAGAGAGTGCCTGACATGAGGACGAGTTGAGACTGAAGTGCTGCATTATCAAACAAAAATTAGCCAGTAGCTATAGTCACTCAATTTGTTTTAAGTAAAGGATTAGTTTATCAAAACTAAAAAATCTGCCATCCCTAATCTTGTTCCAAACCTGTATGACTTTCTTTCTTCCATGATACTCAAAAGGTGAAATTAAGACATATTACATCATGACATGTTGCGTCAGATTTGAATAGATTATTGTCGAATAAATACGTCACATTTTTTCTTCACCAATATACAGTGAATATTCAGGGTACCAGGTACACGCTTCTCCAACACACTTGAAACTTTATATTACAACACTGCTTATGTAGTAGTGTTCCTCACTATTGGCCCTGTCCAAATACTCAAACTTGCAGTCTTTGACCACTTGTCTACTTGAGTTGTCTACTAAGTGTTCAAGTGGACATGAAGACGGCAAGTGTGGTAATTTAATGCAAATATTTTATAAATTACACATACTCATTTTTGCATCAATTAAATGTGCAATATGTAATATCTAAGAAAAAAAAACAAAACAAGAAAAAGTGAAAAGTGAAGCCAAAGTGTCTCGATCGCCCCCAGGTGGATGGTCCCAGCATAGGTCATAAACCTCGCCCTCTCCATGTAATTTAATGGGACGGGAGACAAATTTAGCAATTAAATTACACTTTAAATTATTGTTTTCCAAAGATGGTTTCTGTCTCTTTTTTTGTAGTTTTTAGCATGCTGGTGTAAGTTCAAGTGTTCGTTTTTTAAAATAAGTTTGGTTTAGTTAGTGATTGGATGCTATAAAAATGGGGGTGTGACATCATGATTGACAGCTGTGATTGACAGCTTCTCTGAGCATCACTGAGGCACCAACAGACTTTTTGGGGGGATTTTTGGGAGGAGTTTGGAGCTTTAACTTTAATTTCTACGGGATTGTGGCCAAGCCTTGATAGAGCGCGACTCCACGTCATGCTCACTACTGTACAGACTCAGGCACTGAGTCAGCACAAGATGTCAGAGCCACATTGGGACATTTGGGGCTTCACTGTAGGAGCGTCATCCATACTTTTTTACAGCCTATGAATAAAACATTTGGGCCAACCGAATGAACATTTCCCAGGTGACAGGAAAAACCCTTGTTTTCTTAGTGCATATGCTGCTGTTGCAGTGCAGTGCATATCCAACACAGCTGGAACCGTGACTCCCAGTCATCTGCTGTAGATCACCATGTTCCTTTGCTCAATAGAGTCATACACCAACATAGGGCCAGATTTACTAAACAGGGCAAATTAGCTTGAGACCACAACCCCATAAAAACACAGATGGTAGTGGAAAGTTCTGTGGGCGATTTACTGACAATGCCCAAATTAAAGAACACAGCTCATTTCCATTATGACCAACAGAATCCAAAATGCTTTTTGGGGGCATTAATAATGGTGCAAATACCAGCAAGTTAACTTCTGCCAACCTTAATAAATCACGTTGCATGATTTATTTAAATACTCTCTTCCTATAAATTTTGCGTTTGAGAGTTATTTTTGCCCTACAGCTGCAAAAATAACAGTCCACGTCTTTTTATCCCTATTTCTTCCATCGTGTGTCTTTAGTAAAGAGGGTTTGCCCTTGCACAAGCTGTTAGAGATGACTCAGGTGGGCTTATAAAACCCCAAACTGCACAGTCCAGACTCAGCCAGAGTCATTTCACTGATGTTGAAATCCAAGGTCATTTAGGTCAGTGAAACAAGCAGTCAGCTTGAAGGAAGGTTGGCACCTGCAGTGACACCAACATCTCTAACGGTCATAACTACAACTGTCATAACCATTGTTCGCCTACGGTCACATGTGCTGATGAACATGCACCGTACGGCGCTCTTGTTGCCATGGTGGCGGGTGCATTCAGCACCTCTGTTCTCAACAGAGCATTAGGCGTCTCAAGTGGTGAATACACAGAGTGCTATGAAGTTGTTAATGAAATGCACTGTCCTTACAATAGCATGTGTCTGAACAACCTCTATCACCCAAGAGAATTATGTCACATTCATTAGTTACTAGGATACTGGCCTTTGGCTTATGTGCGTGTGTTTGCTTCATACATGTAGACTGTTCTCTTTTGCAATTGGTACATTTGGATATTTCAGTGCACAACCATTATTAAATGTTGTATCTCTAATATATTTATCTCAATATTGTATTGATGTTTCAGAGCCATATGTGTGAGCTATTTAAAAGACTCGAGCACAAGCTCATAAAACACTGTCATTTGGATTTTTCTGTCATACTGGTCAATGTCGTATAATAGTAATTATTTTCATTTTTAATAGTGATTACTTTTACAATTCTTACATGTGTATAACATTACTAATAATTGTTTAAATAATAATAAGAACAGAAATAGTAATAATAATACATTTTCCAATGGTGGAGTTTTGGGATGGGATTATTTGATTCCTTGGTTAATGGATTTAATGGTGAATTTAAATGTGTGTTTGTGTGTGTGTGTGTGTGTGTGTGTGTGTGTGTGTGTGTGTGTGTGTATAAATGACATATTTCATCTTTAAAAATGATTTTAAAATACAAGTTTATGGTCAGTTAGATGAAAAGAAATTAATACTTTTATTAAGCAAGGATGCATTAAATTGATCAAAATGCAAAATTCAGCTTTTTCATCACAGGAATAAATTACATTTTAAAATATATTCAAATAGATTTTCTTTTTATTATAACACTATTTGACAATATTACTGTTTTATTCTATTTCAGATCAAATAAATGTATCCTTGGAGAACATAAACTATTTACTATTTTCTAAAATATTACTAACATTATATATTATATATATATATTATATATATATATATATATATGTGTGTGTGTGTGTGTGTGTGTGTGTATATATATATATATATATATATATGTGTGTGTGTGTGTGTGTGTGTGTGTGTGTGTACAAGTTAAATAATTCTGACCCCAGACCTTTGAATTGTAATGTATGTTAAAAGAGATTTCCTGCAACAGGGTTTATAAAACTAACCTGCAGCATGTAAAATTGGTACTGACTTGAACTTGTGAAAGAGGACTTCAGACTTGGACTCAAACACTTGCAACATGTCTGGCAAATAGTATGATTGTCGGATCTGAGGTTACCCCAAAAGTTGCTCCACGTTGGTTCCATGCGGAACACACCAATAAGGCAGATGTCATTTCACACTATGTTTGAAAAATGAGTACACTGTGTTCTGTCCTCTGCAATACGATGGACACATTGGCCTTATGTCACCAGTCAACAAATACTTAAGGTCTTGATCTTTTGATTTGCCAAGATTTTTTCATTCTTTGCTCAGGGGTAAAAAATTCAAAATATGAAATTGCAGTATGACATTTAGCAAATATCCTGACGCCTCCCATACAGATGGGAGCAATTAGATGATTGTGGAAGTGCTGCACACTTTCTTCTCAATACCAAAAAAACATACAACAACAATGACAGTGGTGAGAAAAAAGCAGTTAAGAAAGCATCTGATTATAGCAAGTTGTACTTTATATGTTTGCATGAGCTTTGCAATTCAGCACTCCAGTCACTTTATTAATATAGCATGTTGTACAATAGATTTGAGTTTTAAAGAAGATTTAAAAGACCTATTATGCCCCTTTTCTCAAGATGTTATATAAGTCTCTGGTGTCTGTCTGTGAAGTTTCAGCTCAAAATACCCCACAGATCATTCATTATAGCTTGTCAAATTTGCCATATTTGGATGTGAGCAAAAACACGCTATTTGTGTGTGTGTGTGTGTGTGTGTCCCTTTAAATGTTTCAAGAAGAGGGAGGAGCTTTAACAGCTCACGCTTCAGTTGCTCAACAACAACAAAGCTGGAGAATCTCACGCAGCCAAAATGAGGATTGTCAGTAACTTGTTCAGCTTTACATTGTTCAAACTTGAGTCGACACTGATGGAGAGACTCGGGAAGAAGTTTTAGAATGCAACTGGACATTTCTGAATGTTTAGTGGGTAGCTTATGTAGTTGCTGTGGAGTTGATTCAACTCATCGACTAGCATGTGCCATCATGTTAATCTTTTCATTCAATCCAGCATTGAATTGACCCTCATTTGTGACGCAGCATCGAAGTACGGCATCAACAACTCTCTACTACAACTCTTCCTCTTCTCTAAAGCAGCCCAACATGACCACACCCCCTTTGTTGCATGTTTCAGGGGCGGGGTTTATGTAAATAATGGTGTTCCTGATGTCACCAACCCAGGAAGAAGCTCTTTGTAGTCCCTACCAGCCGTTTGTTGTAGTTCTTCGAAACTTTGAGTGTCGTAACTTTTCAGATGATGTTTATGCTCAAACAGCAACATTCAGTCTCTCCAGAAAAAACACGTTTATGCGATCGCTTGATTTAATGCATAATCAGCCAAAGTTTATGCGGGGGTCGCATTTTTTCAAATACGCCGTACTTTTATGTTGCAGTAAGAGATTGCACTTTGTCTATTGGAAGCAGTTAATTTAACAGAACATGTCTGTTTTGTACAGCTACCTCTGTAAAACAGGAAGCACACATTTTATTTTTTATATTTTATTTATTCATTTTTACAGAAGTTGTTGAATATTCCTTTTGTAAAGCTACAGAACTTGTTTGACTCAATGTTTTGTAAGTTTGAGCCATGTGTTAATGAAGGTCTGAAATAAAACAGAATGAGAACTTCAATATTCTGTGATTTAGTCACAGCTTGTTCATCATAGGAAGTAATAAGAAATGACTCTTTACATGAAGGTAGTGAACTAGTGAGAACAGGGTGTTGAGGGAATCACCTTTTTTTCCTCTTTTGCCTCAAACCGCAGTTTTTGCAAGTTCCTGTAATTTCTTCGCATAAAATTGCAAAAATATCTGCATATTCCATCGCATTTTTTTAAAAAACGTGCCGCATAATCATGGATTTTTGCCCGCAACAATCACAAAAAATATCGGCGTTTTTCTGGAGGGACTGAATATTACACTCTAACTAAAGTTTAAAAAGTGAAATCATAATCAAGGACCCCTTTAAAACAAATTTTTATGGTATTAAACATGGAAAAACTCTCCAGGGTGTTCATGGTTTTACTCATAGATGTCTGACCTTGAAGAAATGAACCAGAAAAGATATCATGTCAAAGAAGGCAGAGTCGCAGAGCCACGTCTACCTATTACGTAATCACAGGAGCAAACTTTTCCTGAAAAGGAAAAAGCTGATTCGAACACCAGAACACCATGCGGACTTTGTTTGGCCTAATTTTGTTCAAAATGACAGCACAGCAGTTTGTTCTTCTATTGGGGCCTTTAGGGATTTCCTTTATTTCTCTTTCTTAGCTACTCCAAAAGTACATTTCAAGCGTGTTGACTGTGTTGACTGTGTTTGGGCTGGACATGCAGCGGCAGCTGTCTCTTGTCCCTCATGCTAGCACGTTGTTTTTCTTGGGAAACACCTGACATAAACAGCCTCAATATAGAGCAGCAAAGTGTACACAGCTGATTATGTGACACATATTACTGAATAGTGATTGGCTACAGACCTAAAGTAACATGTAAGCAGTGTTTTCATCAAATTTATTCAAGAAAAGATTAATTCAAGAAAAATGCATATGTTTTAATCTTTTTTACAGATAAAAAACAAAACAAAAAAAAACACTTAAACCAGCGAAAGCTCTTTTTTTCTTTCTTTTTCTTTTGGTCTCTTAGCCTTGTTCTGTGTTTTTGTGCACTTTTCAGCTGGTCCAGACTTGGAGACCACTACTAAGACCATAAAATCTTGGTTACAGCAAGACAACTTGGAAGTTGTTCACACAGAACACGTTTTTTGCATTACTTTCCATGTAAACGTGTTAGACGGATGCCTTTGACCGTTGTGCCTCCACATGAGCGGTTCATTTTTAGAATGCTGTGTCACGTTAAAAGAAGTTTTCTTTTCTTTCTTTCCATCGCCTTTATATTAGGTGGCCTTAACTACTATGTACTTACATTTAAATTAATCATTTGATACAATGCATTTATTGAGTACATGCATGTTTTTACATTGTACTTATATTTAAAAAATACCTGCATGTAATCACATCTGTAATTAATTTCTGTAATTACATTTATAAATACACTATTGACACTTCCCTTACACCTTAACCCACACTTAACCCTACCCTACAATATGAACACAATAATTGTATTTTTTTTAAGCAAGTACATAGTAGTTAAAGAGTTAGTTCACCCAAGAATGAAAATTCTGCCATTTATTTCGGTAACACTTTATTTTACAGCGTCATTGTTACATGTATTTACTGTAGTAATAACTAGAAATTAAGCATAATTGGATGCAATTAACCCTAAATCATACAGTTCATTAATATTACTCAGTAATTAAATGTATTATTACACTGTTATACTGACACCTTAAAATAAAGTGTAACCTTTATTTTTTACCCCAACATTTTGATAAAACCCCATGGCTCAGTGAGTCTGGTAACACTTTATTTTACAGTGTCATTGTTACATATGTTTCATGTATTTACTATAGTAATATCTATAAATTATGCATAATTACATGCAATTAACCCTAAACCAAACCCTCATCCTAACCCTAATTAAAATAAAGTGTAACCATGAGTCTAATAATACATATTTAAAACAGTTCATGTGAGTACAGTGGTTCAATCTTAATATTATAAAGCAACGAAAATACTTTTTGTGCACCAAAATAACAACTTTTTAACTATATCTAGTGATGGCCGATTTCAAAACACTTCTTCGAAGCTTTACGAATCATTTGTTTCGAATCAGTGGTTCGGAGCGCCAGAGTTACGGGATTTCAGTGAACGAGGCTTTGTTACGTCATAAGTGTTTTGCAGTTTTAATACTTCACATGACTTTGGCAGTTTTATACCCGAACCGGACCACTGATTCAAATTAAAAGATTCGAAAACATAGAAACATTGCTAGTGAATGCATTTTATGCCAAAGCAATAGAAAAACACCCACTGTTTGACCCCTATAGACTGCTGTTGTGCGCACTGTGCGAAGAGTTTTGAATAAGTGATCTAAGTATTGAGAAATGGGTCATAGTGATTATAAACAGCTGTATATATATTATATATATATTATATTATATACTGTATATATATATATATATTATAATAGTTATTTTTAATGAACTCTGAGTAATAATTATACAAGCAAGACCTTGTCAGTGGATTGAAGTGTCAAGCCATTCTTCCGTCATGTGATATTCCTGCCCTGCTGTAGTTTGGAGAAAGGCCACCCCTACTTTATAATGACAGATGTTATGTGAAGCATCAGAAGAGGGTGTTGAAGGAACAAAGCTGAGATTGGTGCGAGGTCAGTACTGCTGTTAGGATTCATGTGACTGAGATCTCGCGTAAATCTAAAAACAGCTGAAGAAAACCCAGGCCATTACACAAATGATACTTGAGCCGACGGGAATGGCTGTTGCATAAGCTAAGCTTTGCACCATGATGTTTGTGTTTTACTTCTGGAGTCAAATTTTGTGCTCTATAAAAAGTGCTGGGTTGAAAATGGACAAATCCAGCAGTTGGGTTGTTTTGTTTTAACCCAGGGGTTGGGTTAAGTCTTGCCCAACCTGCTGGGTAGTTCTATTTAACTCAAATATTGTTTAAGAAAATACTGTATTTCTTGCTTAAAACTCCCAAAGTATGTTGGAAATGAACATATATGAATAAGTTTAATAATTAAACAATAAACATGAATTAAATTGCTTATTAATAAATGTTCACCTTTTGATTATTATCATTACCTCTAGTAATTATGTGTCTGATTTTAAATTTCCATCCGATTTTGGGTTCATTTTAAGCCGGGCATAGTCATTTTTAAACAATAGTTGGGTTAAATAAAACTGGGCAAATATTGAACCCAATTGCTGGGTTTGTCCATTTTCAACCCAACTTGGGTTGTTTTTAACCCAGCATTTTTTGAGTGTACATTGAGGCATTATGAGTAATATTGTTTATTGTACAAAAACATAACAAAAATGGTCTCACAATCAAATTATTAATATGAACTGCACCGTACCAATGATTCACTAAATTGTTAACATTTTATTTGATCCCACTGAGAGTTCAATTAACAATTGGTTTTGACATATCCAGTTAATCAAATATATATTTTAATAAAAATCAGTATAGTGAATAAAAATTTCGGTCTGTATACAATTCTGTCAGTCTGAAAATTATTATCAAAGCCTAAAATAGAAACTATAGCGTGGAAAAAGATGAGCGTTGTGTACATTGGTGGCTTTACCGCGCATCAGATTTCACATGTATGTGGAAAGGTCGCATGCATGTGCTGGATTTAGCTTGCTTCTGTCACGCCGATGGACAACCTTTAAAAACTTTTTGTTAGTTGCTCTAGAGTCTAGAGAGATCTGTGCTTGACAGTTTACATTTAAAAGGCCTGCGTATTGAAGAGTGATTTTAACATTATTCAAAGTCCCAGTGTGGTCAGATAGGTCATGTTAGACACGTGCAAACTTAAATGAGTAAAATATAATGTGACAAGAACCAAGTCAACAAGAGCTGACCTAGACTTAAAAAGGTCATCTTAAGTCAAGGGGATGTAATGCAGTCAAATGCTGTATTGTGGAGAACACCTGGGCAGGCCGCCTGCAGCACGCTGTTTTCTGTCATTTCATCCATCTTTTCTTTGTTGGGTATGAGGTCAAACCCAGCACCCAGCCGTTCTTAGCTAACCACTGACCCCTGAGGAAACTGCCCGCGGTCCGACTAGAGTTCGGACTTAGGTCTTATTTTCACAGCTGTAACAGCAGAAGTGGATATGCTGAAAGGCTGCCGTTTCTGCATGGAGGAATGTGACTGGTCTTCAGCTTTTTACGAGACTGGAGGCCAGTCAAGGTCTAGAACATTCCTCCTATAAAGTCTGGGGTTCATACTAGATAGGCAGCATTTTAAAAGGATAGTTCATTTTCTCACCATCATGTTGCTCCCTCTGTGAAACACAAATAGTTTGAAAAATGTGTTCTTTGGCTATGCAATGAAAGTCAGAGAGGTCTAATGTTGTTTGATGTCCACTGATATTCAAAATATCATCTTTTAGGTAAAAATATCTTCTTTTTCTATAGGTCCTGCCTCAAAGCAGACTTTCTTTCTTTCTTATGTATTTATCGGTTGGTTTGCTTAGTTGGCTTTATGTCTTCCTTTCTTCGGTTGAAAAGAGATGAAAGTTTTTGAGGAGAACATTCCAGAATTTTTCTCCATATAATGGACTTTGACGGAGTTCAACAGGTTGAAGGTCCAAATTGCAGTTTCAATGCAGCTTCAGAGGACTCTACACGATCCCAGCTGAGGAACAAGTGTCTTATCTAGTCAAACAATCGGATATTTTATCAGAAAATAAATACATTTTATACTTTTTTACCACAAATGCTCACCTTGCATTAGAGTCCATGACTTTACGTAATCACGTTGGAAAGGTCATGTAGATGGAAGTACCAAGAAAGTACCATCTCTTTTTCTCCAACTTCAGAATCGTCCAACTTCGTTGTTTGCCTTTTTTTTTAAAGGGTGTTTGACTTTGCCTTTCACGTTTGCTTTGTAAACACCATGTCGGTACTTACGCCTATGTCAACGTGATTACGTAATGCTTGAAGTCGTGGATACTAGTGCAAGATGAGCATTTGTGGTTAAAAAGTACATTGTTTTTAGTTTAATTACATTTTTTCGAAAATGACCAATCGTTTCGCTATAGATAAGACCCTTATTCATCGGCTGGGATTGTGTGGGTCAATTTGAAGGTGCATTGAAACGGCAATTTGGACCTCATCAAAGTCCACTATATGCAGAAAAATCCTGGAATGTTTTCCTCAAAAACCTTTTCTTTCCTCAAAAAATTTCTGTTCGACTGAAGAAAGAAAGAAACATCTTAATAACTAACTTTAAACTATTTTGCCATTACCGTATCAGCATGTTAATGCCAAACTAAGTTGAAATCAGTAGCTTGACACGCAAGGTTGCCACATTCAAAATCAATCAAATCTGTTTCAGGTAGGATGCAGTAGACCACAAGGCAGCACACTAGGTTTGGAACGGAACCTATATCAAATGTTTTAGGACACAAGTGCTGTAAACTGGCTCTGGATAGTGCAGACTGGCTTATCAAAGCCTCTCAGTCAGTATCCTAGACTTGTTTACGTTCCCATGAACAAGATATACATGTCGCTATATGAGTATGAGTACATATGGGTTTTCATAACACTCTGTAACCCATGCTCTCTGCTAGGGCAGTGGAAAATCACTCTAGTTGACCGTGTGACGTCGGTCATCATCAGTAGCTCTTCTCAGAGCTCACACCTAACATATCACCTGTCAACAGCTTATGTGAAATCCAGCCCATTCCCCTCTGCCCACTTATGGAGCTCAAACACTTACGCTACGCTTGTAACCATAACAATGGAAAACAACCTTGGTTTGGAGATCCGTGTAAAAATGGTTGATTTGAAGAATGTAAAAAAGTTACATTAATAGTGTCTTGACTAATTAAATTTATTTGAATGTTCTCTTCAGTTGCCTAGTGATTCTGTTGCACAAGTAGTACAGTATGTTCTCGTACATGTAACATGCAACTTATATTTCTTCTATCACCCTCAAGACTTTTGGTTCATCTTCAGAACACAATTTCTTAATTAAATTATTTTTTACTGAAGCATTTGTTTCATAATTTGTGTCCATCCATTGACAATGTAATAAACATTTTAAAGCTTCAAAAAGTACATATAGACATCCATATGAATTGAGAAGTTTAATGTCTTCCAAAGAAACATAATCACTTTAAATGATGAACAGATTTGATTTAATTCAATTTATTTGTATTGCGCTTTTCACGATACATATCGTTTCAAAGCAGCTTTACAGAGAATGGATGTCAACATTACAATTTAAAGAATGCAGTTAGTATAATAACTAACAGTAATAAATAATATAATTTAGGTAATTAATTTACAATCAGAGTTAGCAGTTTAAGGTAGAAGCAAAGAGCTCCTGGAAAACGAATTACATTAACAATAATTACGATATGGAATTGGGCAATATGCATGTTGATCCAGATGATTGCGTCTTCTGAAGTCCTTGCAGGAATTGGCACCGTCTCTTCACAGGTGATGGTCATCTGAGGTCTTAAGAGCTGAAGCTGATGTGCTCTAAAACAGAAAAGCGAAAGGAGAATAATTAGCGTAGCTGCTGTTCATAAACTTTAAGCAAAGATAGTCATAATGAGCAATTGATCTGATGTGAGCTGCATTATGTGAATGCTTGGCTGAAGAGATGTGTCTTTAATCTAGATTTAAACTGGGTGAGTCTGAGCCTCTAACATTATCAGGAAGGCTATTCCAGAGTTTCGGAGCCAAATGTGAAAACGCTCTCCCTCCTTTAATGGACTTAACTATCCTGGGCAGTTTAGACTTTCATTCAAATGTATGAGCGTGACTTGCGAGAATCAGTGAGGTTGTTTCCATGTATCATTGGTGTTCCAAAGATGTGAACAAAAGTCTTATGAGAATTTTTGGTAACACTTTTTTTACTGTGTCATTGCTACATATGTTGCATGTATAATTATAAATTATGCATAAATACAGGCAACTTACCCTAAACTAAGCCAAACCCCAAACCCTAGTTAATTAATATTACTCAGTACTTAAATGTATTATTACAGTGTAACAAAGACACCTTAAAATAAAGTGTAACTGATTTTTTTTTTTTATATTGATACTGATTATATCAATTAGCCTACCTGATGTATCTTGTACCTTCATAAACAACCATGACCAATATAGTTTTTGATATTTATCAAAGTAGAACTCCTTTAATTTTAGTTTACGTTGGGCTGGGAATTTTCTTTTTTTAAATTATCCTTAATTTTACCAAAATGCTGGAATCGATTGATTTACGTGCATTCTTTTGTTGATGCGGATGGGACAATGTACCAAAATACTGTCTTCTTTCCAGAAGAATGACTCGATTTTGGCAGAAACAGCCAAGTCGTTATGTGGCGTGTTCTTCTTGTGCAGACAACTTCAGTGGTCCGAGTTCTCCTGTTGCCGGGAGAGGTTGGAGAGGGCAGCTGTCCCACTGGCCATGGAGTCTTAGTTAAATGTGGACACTTACTGCAGATACCGTGTCCTTGCCGTGTCAAATAACAGTGGTGGTCCTCCAGGGTGTTTTCCAGCTTCTAAAGTGACATGAGGGATTCTGTGCTTGTACTGAGACTTTGACCTCCAGACTTTTAGCATTTTACCATCTAGATTTGTGAAAGGGATAGCGAAATTGTATTATTTTACCCACCCTCATGTTAGTCCAAACCTGTATGACTTTCGTCTGTGGAACACAAAAGAAGATATTTTGAAGAATGTTTCGGGTCTAATGAAAGTTAATCCCATGATGATCCCTTTGGTTTCAAGGTGACATAGTTACATGTTACTACATACTTACTATAGTAAAATCAGTAAATTCTGCATAATTACAAGTAACTAACCCTAAACCTAATCTAAATTTAAATCTATTCAGTACTTGTTAATTAATATTACAAAATAATGTTTAGTAACGCTTTATTTTACAGTGTCAGTTATATGTGTTACATGTAGTTACTATTGTAATAACTATACATTTTGTATAGTTACATGCAACTAATCCTGAACCAAACCAAACCCCAATCCTAAACCTATAGTAAGTACATGTAGTTACTTAATATTACTCAGTACTCAAATGCATAATAGCAGTGTAACAAAGACACCTTAAAATTAAGTGTAACCTAATGTTCTTATTTGAGTAAGAACAATGTAACTACATCACCTTAAAATAAAGTGTAACCCAAACTTCATATATGTATAAACTATCAGGTTTTAGATTCTGTGTTCCACAGAAGAAAGAATGAAAGTCATACAGGTTTGGAGCGTCGAGTAAAATCATTTTCATTCGAAGTATGGGTACCATGTCAAACCAAGTGTGATTTCTTACATTTACTTAAGATTCCTGATTTTGATCGCATATGAATCTCCACAGTTGGCAACATCAACGTGAAATCCTATTATTTTTCCATCTAGCTATAGAAACATTTCTTTCAGTCTTCCAGATTCTTCCAGTCAAAGGACTTAGCTATCACACTCATTTCCAAGACACGCTAATTTTGCTTGTAAATGGGCTCATAATTATGTGTCGCCAATGTCCTTCTCAAGTTAAATTTGAACTTTAAGGAGAGATGTGGCGGTGTGAGGGTAGAGCAGGGAAACCTTTTCTGACTAGGTGAACTGTAAGCCAAGTTCACATGCTAAAAATAAAGCTGGATCAGGCAAGGCAGACTGGCACTCACAGAGAGAACACAGTCAAGCTCAGGTTTGGCACAGGGACTGAGACTTAGTCTCAAGGACAGCACTAGTCTCACCAGTCAAGCGTACTGTCCCTGGTTGAACACTCCTTCTCCTGCAAGGACAGAATTGCTCACTCTTGCTTTGTGAGATTTTTAGCAAATCAGCGAAGACCTTTGCTCAACTTTTAGTACTCTGCTGATGACAGTGACAACTTTGGGTATTTCTGCATCCAAACTTTGTGTCCAGAAGAGCTTTCTCAGACCGATATTGATGTGGAGAGACTCCACCAATCTGGATCGCTTTGTCCTTCGCCACACTCGATCTGCACTGCATCCCAAATCTCGAAATGTAACCTGGAAATGGCGCCTTAACTCCACTTTTGAGCAAAGACTGTTGTTATTATTCTGCAATACGTGCTCTTGAGGCGAGGACTGTACTGCTTTTTGCAAGCCAGAGATTGCAAGATCGTCTTTGCAATATTGCTGGTCGTTTTGAGAATTGTACATTTAACTCTTTCACAGTATTTGTTTTGGTCAAACCACAAGGAGGCCAGGATGCGTGAGCTACTTCCTATCCCGGTAAAGGAGAGGAAGGAGAGGGAGCGAATAAACAGCATTCCTGCCCCAATTCCTGCTCCAACATTCCCTATTACATACTCTATCCAAACCTCTAAGAAGTTTCCCTTTTTCCACTTCAAAAAATGCAGATACGAGGCGGAGAATGCCTTCTTCTCCAACCTGAAGCTGGTGGACTTCAACATCATCGACACCTTGGGAGTTGGAGGATTTGGAAGAGTTGAGCTGGTAGGACGGCCCGACTTCTGTATGTGTGCATGTCATGTTTTATGTTTTCGTGTAAATAAAAAAGTAAATAACGTTCAAATTCATCAGCTCCTATACAATAAAGCACTCCAAGGTGACTGCAGCATAAGAACAGTGTCTACTTGTGTTATGCAACACCCCAAAAACTTCTGTTAACCGATAAAAAAAAAGAAAAGACATTTTACTAATCTACTTTGCAGGAAATATGAGCAGCTCATATACTCTACGGTGCTAAAGGACAGATCGGTTCTGGGAATGCTTAAATCTATTCAGGGTAACTTTCCATAACAGAGCTAATTGAGCAGACATCTGATTTACTGCCAGACAAAGTTCAAGAAGACTAGTTCAATGAGTGAGTGGGGTAGGTACTCTGTGAAAAAGAATTGTTGGTTTAACTTAAAAACATAAGTTACCTGGTTGCCTTAAAATTTTGAGTTCATTGAGATTAAAACTTTGAGTTAATGCAATGAAGGCGATTGGTTTAATCAATAGAAACTCAAAATATTATGTTATCTGAACCACATTAATTATTGAAGTTGATTTGACAAAAGAAAAAATGTTGTGAAGGGTGGGATGGATGGACCAACCGATTGATCAAACGATAGATAGATGTTCCTCTAAAAATCATTGATGTCTTTTCCACATGACTATTTATGTTGGGGGAACAGAATGACGGTAACTTTGACACTGAGAGGAGGGAAGAAAACCGCATTGCGGATTCTGTCGTAAAGGAAAGCCCAAGGGTCCTGGAAGAGGATTCCCCTTTCCACTTGCCTATTTCTGGCAATGCGGCAACATAGTAAAAACAAGTGGCCTTTCGCTGGACAGTGATATATGCTGGTAGGGCTATCCATTTGCTAGATAGCTACAGGATCAAATGGACATGCAAATGCCTTCATTGAGACGCAATGTTAAGAATTCCTTCTCTCGGTCAATCTGTTTCGAGGACCCTTAACACATTAATAGACCATGACTCAAGGACTATATTAAGGAGCACTAGCACTTGTTGTTCTAGCAAGTTTCCATAGGAAATTAGTGTATTAGCTCTTTTCTGTGCTCATTGTTTGTGCCTTTGGTGTCCATAGGTACAACTCAAGAGTGAGGAGACCAAAACATTTGCAATGAAGATTCTGAAGAAGCGTCACATTGTAGATACGCGGCAACAGGAGCACATCCGCTCTGAGAAACATATCATGCAGGAGGCTCATTCGGACTTCATTGTAAGGTATGTGCTAAAACCTCCATAGAGCATCACTGGAAGCCATATACCAAAAATAAAAAAAGGCAAAATTTAAAATTGATGTGGTTGTGTTCCCTCAGGTTGTACAGGACTTTCAAAGACAGCAAATATCTGTACATGTTGATGGAAGCCTGTCTAGGAGGAGAGCTTTGGACCATTCTTAGAGACAGGTAGCCAAATGGTGGTGGGTGCTAATCAATTTAAATAATTGAAACCCAGTAAATCATGAGTTTTTTATATTTATATTCATAGAGGATCATTTGAAGACTCCACTACACGGTTTTATACAGCCTGTGTGGTGGAAGCATTCGCTTACCTGCATTCCAAGGGAATAATCTACCGTGATTTAAAGCCAGAAAATCTCATTCTGGATCACAGAGGATATGCTAAGCTTGTGAGTATACATCTCAAGAGCCTTTTCAAGATGACATATTTAAATAATATACCATGTTTATACCATGTCAAGTGGAATGAGGGATAGGGACTGCTCTTTCTAGAGAGCATGTGATTGGACAACAATTTGCATACGCCCTTGGTGCAAGATGAGTCATCAATATTTTTGGTCCATTTAAACAAAAAATTGAAATACTTTTAAATGTGCATATCTTTATCGGCGCCGATAGCCTAGTGGTTAGAGTGCCGACATATGGCGCAAGTGCGTTCACGGCGACCCGAGTTTCCAATCCCGTCTCGAGGTCCTTTTCCGATCGTCGTCTCCAAATAAAGGCACAAAAAGCCCATAAATATGACTTTAAAACAAAACGTGCATATCTTTTTTTATAAATATTTTAGTACACTAGGAAAAGCTAACAGACATGTAGCTATGGGTGTAATTTTGATATGAAGAGTCTGTTCGTCTCTTCTAGGTGGACTTTGGCTTCGCTAAAAAGATTGGATTTGGGAAAAAAACATGGACTTTCTGTGGAACGCCGGAGTATGTAGCCCCAGAGATCATCCTTAATAAAGGCCATGACATCTCAGCAGACTACTGGTCATTGGGAATTCTTATGTATGAGCTCTTGACTGGAAGGTAGTCATGTTTCCTGTCATTGTGTTTGAAAACTTGTTTGTCTTTTCTAGTTAAGCTAAAATGTTTTCAGTTTCTGGGTTTAAGATGTTTGTGTCTCTTGTTCAGCCCACCATTCTCAGGACCAGATCCGATGAAGACATATAATATCATTTTAAGAGGAATCGACATGATAGAATTTCCAAAGAAGATCACCAAAAATGCAGGCAATCTAATTAAAAAACTATGCAGGTGGGTACATTTGAAAATAAATCGGGTTCAGTCTGATTTATTGACAATTATTCACTCTTTCTTTCAGTTTTAAATTAACTTTAAATCTTCTGCTGTTTCAAAGCTATTAACCTTTAGCACACATTTATACCTCAAGGTTAAAACAAATCGTTAGTTGGAAATTATAGTGCATTATTCAGCAAAATCAGATCCATAAATTAATCTCTTTTTTCCCCCCCAAATATGTTGTTTCCCCCAGGGACAATCCGTCTGAGAGGCTAGGAAACTTGAAAAATGGAGTCAAAGATATCCAAAAGCACAAGTGAGTAATACAATGCCCCTATTATTTGGGAATTTTAAAATTGTGTTTTTTTAGGCCTGGGAACATTAACATTAAAGTCAAGGAATTGATATATATATTGCCATTATATATAAACCAATATATTTTGTCTTATTATGCTGTGCATGAGGTCAACATTTGACATTTAAACCTGAATCTATTCTATTTTTAATAGAATAAAGACATAACTTTCAAAGACACAAAATGTTCATTATTACAATATATACAATATTGACATATTTATAGCACTAAAACATAAAAAAAAATCCCTTTTATCTTTATGTAAGATCCTTTAAACCCAAGACTTCACACTTAAACATTCCCATTTTATACAGAATGTTAAAATAATAATGCATAATGGACAGGAATGTGGAGGAAAAGGACAATTTTATTAAAAAAATATAACATTAAAACGATATTTTGAGCCACTAATCCTACACCTACCCATAACCATGTGAATTGTGAATTTGTTGTGTTTTGGTGTGTTGCACAGGAGTGCACAAACAAACGAAATATTACAAAATGGTTAGACAATTGCAGAAATTTTATTCATACAACATTAATCAGAAACATGTCTGTCCAATCAGCATGAGTGGAGACCTAAATATCGACGCAGTCGACTCACCTATGTTTTTTGACAGTTTTCCATCACCCCGTCTCCTCACACTTGCCTGGTTACTTCCTAAACCAGAATACGGGGGGAGTACTCTGGGTTCGGGCCAAATACCGAGCTCTGAGCCCTCTCCTTGGACAGCGTGCCAAATATGCATACTAATTACTGATTATTTGTAAGTGTGAACTTGTGAATTTACTTCTTTTTTTTTACTTCACATTTTTGTGTGTATGAAAACATGTACGTGTGATAGAACCACACTTTACATAAAAATACACACGTATTCTCATGAGATCACGCTGGACATACAACTGGAAATACCACCCTCCACAGGATCTTAATTCTATTTTTCCATTATAGATGGTTTGAAGGCTTTAACTGGGAAGGACTGCGCAAAGGAACTCTCACACCTCCAATTATTCCTGATGTGAGTACTCCACATCCACTTCTCCAGAGGGCTAGGCAAAAAGCGGAAAAAGTTAGAAAGCTCCTTTTTAATTCATAAGTGTAAACTACTTGTTAAATTACTTGTTTGTAGGGCTGCAATCTGGCCAAAACTATGATGATAATCATAATATTTTAATTTATTATTTTTATTATTATTATTATTATAATTAAAAATAAGTAATATTATTTATTACTTATTAAGTAATTATATATATATATATATATATATATATATATATATATATATATATATATATATATATATATACTTAAGATACTTAAAGTTTTTTCTGGCCAAAAATATGATGATAATCATAATATTATAATTTATTATTATTATTATTATTATTAAAAATAAATAATAATATTACTTTTATTCTATTTCACTGTAAAAAAAACTTTAAGTATTTTAAGTGTATATGTATATATATATATATATATATACCACCCTACATATATATATACTTAAAATACTTTAAGTGTTTTTTTTTACAGTGAAATAGAATATATATATATATATGTATGTTAATGTACAAAATATATAAATAATATAAATATATAAATAATAATAATAATTTTATTGTACAGCCTCCTTATTGTAAATTTACTGTAATTAATAAATTTGTATGAATTACATACTAATGTATATCAGTTGATATTTTAGACATTGAACTATGCAGCACTTTTACAGTTGTGTGCTGTGCATCTAACATCCCATTTCCTTTAGGTTGCAAGCCCAACTGACACCAGTAACTTTGATAGCTTTCCTGAGGACAACGAGGACCCTCCCCCAGATGACAATTCTGGCTGGGACACTGATTTCTAAAACCGAAACTCGTAACATGCCCCACTTTGGAGTGTCCTGTATGGTGCGTCAGCCTGAGGGTGCGATCGAAGAGGAGAATGGAAGACGTCTAGCCCAGCTCTGTGACACCAAGTTGCCTTTGCCCATGCTTCTGTCCTGCGGTGCCACTGGGGGCGTCCCAGCTCCCCGCCCCACCCCATGACTCCCACATCTGTCCTCTTAATAAAGACTTGAGTTCATATTTGACCTCAGATATGGACTCGTTCTGGCACTAATGTTTCAAATATGAGCCCTTCATCATTTTTTCTGTGCTGATTTATGTTTGATTGATTGCACAAGCAGCATTTTGTGTCTGGGGTCTTAAAATAGAATCAGTAGAGACAGGACTGTGATCTGGGCAGAGTATTGATAATGTTAAGATGCATTTTAAGAAGGTTTTACTTTGCGGTTACTTTTAATTGAATGACGTAGTTGTGTGTAAAATACATTTGGAACAGAAGCACACTAATGTCACATCCTTAAAAAAGATTCTGTAGTGGATATTGATTGATTGATTGATTTTAGATATGATTCAATTTATTTCCATGTTGTCCTTTTTTATATATACTCCTTTTAAAGGGATAGTCCACCCCAAAATAAAAACCTCTGTCACACTTATGTCATTCCAAACCTGTATGTTTTTCTGCAGAAAACACAGAAGAAGATATTTTGAAGAATGTTGGAAAGGAAACAGTTTCGGATCCCATTGGCTTCATTTATATGGAGGAAAAAAAATATAATGGAAGTGTATGAAAACAAAACCAACAGTCTTCAGAATTTCTTCTTTTGAGTTCCACGAAATACTGGTTCGGAATGACATGGGGGAGAGTAAATAAGAAAGAATTTTCATTTATGGGTGGACTATCCATTTAAATGTTTATTCAGAATCTTCTAAACGGTTTCTAGGATATTTTTCATTTGTAGTATGGGAAACTGAATGTTCTTGAAGGTTCTGAATGTTGCTTTGGGTAACACTTCCATCTTTAATGAATAAAAACACAGAAACAAACGAGTAATGAAAATGTTGTGACTCAATCCATCATTCTAAAGGAATTACTCATTTGGAACAGTATATAAAGTGAAAATCATGCTAACTTTCCAGTAACTTTCTAGGTTTGTATAAGGTTTTGGATAGTAATAACTCAAGTGTCCTTCTGAATGAATTCCTGGCCATTACAGCATTCTAAAGTGAAGATCATGGTAATCCATCGGAAAGGAATTACTATCCAAAACCTTACGAAAAAAAACCCTCAAAAGTTTACAATGATTTCAGTCATTACTAGAGCGTTATCATGCTTTTCACTTTAGAACACTGTTATAAATAATTAGTAATACCTTTATAAGTATGTAATAACACTTGAGTCACTACTAGTGGGATACTATGAGCTTCACTTTAGAATTAATTATACATTCTGCATTATTAACATCAATTATGAATCTGTAGTTCTTAGTAGTCCTCTAATAGTAGTTATCGATTAGCTAATAGTGAACTACCTCATTCACCCGAGCACTACTAATTCACTAATTCGAGTATTTTTGTTAGTTACAAGAATGTTAATTTTGTGCCACTCATTTGTTTCTGTGTAGTAATTGATTAACGACGGAAAAGTATTATAATGTGGTGTTGTTGTTCAAATCTACTCAAATATTGACTCAGACTCAATACAGCTTGTGCACCACCAGAGGGCAGGCTTTTTACTGAAATACACACTGTACTTCTCTAGTGGAAGGGCTGTCAAGTCACAGCTTCCCAGATAAAATGTGGGTAAGATCGGGATTGTTTATAATCAGCACTATTATTGATACCAGACATGCATTTCTTCCGTCATTTTCTCCAATCATATTCATGACTCTACCTGTCTCATTTAAACAATGATGAGAAGACTGCCTGTGGTCTGTCATATCTTGAACACAAAGTGCTGTGCTGGAAAACCAATTATGTAATCTTATTTATTGTAGGACCAGGGGTGAATATTTATGTATATATATATATGTATACATATACATATATACAGTGGTAATATTTTTGTGATATTTGTAGAGATTTATTGTCAGAGTAAAATCAGTCCTATATCGCTTGGGATTTATTTTAGCTGTTTTAATTGTCCTATGTTATCTTTACTTTTCAAGATGGATATTCTGTGCTCACCATATAGCTTTTGGCATTATTGAAAGTGCCTTAAAACAATGGCATTCAGAATTCACCCTGCTTGTTTTGATGCTGCACGGCTAGGTCAAACACCTCAAATGTTCTTCTTAATCAGTTGTGGCTTTTTTTTTTTCTTTTCTTTTTTTAAGGTTCAGAGATTTATATCCCCTTTTCTTACAATAAAAGCATCTTTCAAAGTAATACTTCTGCATACAGCTGCTGTTTTCATTGCATGTTATGTTCAGAATGTCCTACAAGCAAGATTTAGCTTGAGGTGTTAGTATTATGAAGGGTCTGACTCATATCAGCTGGTGATAATGCTCTGTAAACATCTGCCCTCCCCTCTTCCCAACAGATAACACATGAGCATGGTAACTTTTCTTTGCCAGCACTGTGGCCCATAGACATCAAAAGATGTTCACCCAGGGGGTAGAAAATACATCTTTGACCTGCAGTTCACAGCTAAAGCCATCAGTCAATGGCATATCTGGGTCATTTTACCGTTTGGTGGATTTTGGAAAGGGAAGGTTTTTTGAAAACATCTTTAAAATTCTATTATGATTTAGTCTTGTCAGAGGGAGAAATATTAAAACACACTGGTTAAGCTCAGGCTCTTGCAACCTATTAGTTCTGACCAACTATTTCAACATTCACATTCTGTGGCGTTTGTCCGCCCTGTTACATGACACGTTTACAAACCAATGTGTAACAGGGTGGACGTTTTAAGCTAATAAAGTCCATTACTAGCTGGGAAAGAACACGATGCTGTAGCAAAAGACTAAAAATTTGAATAGATGTATAAAATTTTTCACGTCCAGTAAAAATTGACACAACAGGGTGGACATTGTTTTACACTATAAGTGACCTAATAATAGGGAAAATGAGAAAATTGTATGACGAATTGCTTTGCCACTTCTTGATTTAGAGCATACGCTTAACATTTTAAAGGGAAAATCGCACCAATGTAACAGGGTGGACTGAAGTTTGAGGACGTAAGCTAATTTAATGGTTTTACACACACACACAAATGTGAATTAGAATAAATTGTACTTTTATGTGAAAGAGAATAAGTTAATGTGTACTAATACTTTAAATTGATCATTCAGAAATACATATGTACCCTTTATTTGAAAGTTATTTTTTATGTTTTTTTATTATTATTATTATTATTAATATTCTTGGTTGAGTTAATTGAGGTACATCTTGGCAAAGCATATGCGATTAATGTTGATTAACATTTTCTGTAAAATATGCAGTGTCGACCCATCTACTAATAATTGGTGATTTAAACCTATATAAAGCTATATTGGTTACACAATATAGAAATCGACACAATATTCTTACAAAAGACATGGACAGGCCTATGTCATTGAGTTATGGACATTTAGAGCTAATAAGAATACCTGAGAGAGATTGTGAAGACATCTATTTTTACTATTTATTTATCTTTCAAAATATAATCCGTTTTGGGCCATTTACTTACAGTAAATTATTTACCCAGCTTCAAACATGAAGTCCAACAAAGCATCAACAAAGAAACAAGTTTGTTTTAGGGAGTCATCAGAGGACACACAATCACCCCCCGCTTAGATACTGTCACACCAAAGGAGGACAGGACAGCAACCTACACAAATAAACGACGTACCTTTGCATTCCATCTGTGGAATGAATAACACGCCATTACCACGAGAGGGAATGTCTGACTCCCGCACGATCATCTGAAACTTTGACAAATCTAATTAACACTTTCAAATTGTCATTGCAACAGTGCTTTTTTACGGAGCTCCCGCACAACATGCAAGAAGAAAAAAAAATCGTGCATACAACATTTTACTATATTTGATCTGTTTATATTTTATCAAATGTAATTGTATTAAAACAAAAACTTCAAGAGTTGAAAATGGACTTTGGTGAATGATTTAAATGCACAGCATGGTAACGTTTTCATAACCTGAATTATGTTGCAATAAAATGAGCTCAACCGGGACGCAGTAAAAATCTTATAGGCCTAATAAAACATTAGCTAATTAAAAAAAACGTAAACAATATGCCTCTTCATAGTATTCAAACATGTTAGAACATCATCAGGGTGTCAAATGACGGCGTTACCTCACACAGCAAAAGAATTCGCTGTTGTAAAAGGGCACGCTTAATATTCATGGGCCAAATTTAGCTGCACTCTAGCTCAAAAATCCAGAGAGTTACAACGCCGAAGCAAAAAGTGTTACAACCCGTTACATCGCGTTACACGACTTTTATTTCAATTGCTTTTTTATTGCTGAATAATAGCCAGGAGTCAAAAGGGAGCCCTGACCTGAACGGGTTGTCATCAGGAATTTTAAAACAGGTTAACCTGGCATCCCACTAAATGAATTTGCTAAGTACAATGGTCTACAAAAGCCGCTAAAAGCCGAGCAAATGGACTGTTTGCGAAAATGCCATCGCTGTGGAAGTCTGATTAAGACACGGGCTTCAGTCCTTTTTGATCTAAGCTCATCAAAGGGTCCTTCATTTTACACCACTGTAGGCTTTGGATGTACAATTAAAACAAAGCCAATAGACAAAGGGATGGGGATGAACCCTGCCAATTCACGTTTAATGAAGTGTATTGAGCGTTTGTCCTGTGGTCGTCTATTAGAAGTGACCCGGCCCTGTCAACGACATCAAAGACATTGATTTGGGAGTTATCCCGGAGTATTGGGCAGGCAGACACTTTGATTTTGCTAAATCATTTGCGCAGTTTATGTCCACCAAAGTGTCATATTACAATGATTTAATTATTATTAATGGTTACTATAATTTAAGAGCAATCTATTCATGCTGCAACAGATCTCATTTTAACACCGTTTCAAATACAGTAAAGTCACCTCACTCAACAGACAAACTGTAAATACTATATGTTTGATATTTAGAGATTCACATTGGCTGATCAATTCATTTGCATGATATTAATATTTAAGAAAGCGAGATGAATTCTTTGATTAAAATGTAGAGTCGTTATCAGATAGATGAACCACGCCACGTTCTTATCTCAGTTTGCTAATCACGCACTATTTGTGTAAAAGCGCAGACTGGATGATAATTAATTCGGCAAACTTCTCACTTCTTCTTATTTACATATTCACTTTGATCTTTTGCACTTGTTTAATGAAACGCATTTCAAAGAGCGCCCGTCACAGTTATGACTCAATTTCTGCGAAACCTGTCACTGCGTTTCTAAAATGAAATATACAAACTCTACTGTGGAAAAACTGTGGGAAAATATTCAGCTGATGACATCCTTTTGAATAATGGAATAATCAGACTGCATGCAATAGAAATTGTAATAAAATGATAAAATTGAATTTTATTATAATTATTGAAATAATGTCCCAGTTCTAAAATCCATATATATATATATATATATATATATATATATATATATATATATATATATATATATGGATTTTAGAAATGGGACATTATTTCAATAATTATACGTGGATAAATGGATATATATATATATATATATATATATATATATATATATATATATATATATATATATATATATATATATATATATATATATAGATTCAAACCGGTAACTCTACTGTTAAAAAAAATTCTCGTTTTCTTTATTAGCAGTTAAATTCAAAGAAATGAACTTATGCTTTATATAAAAGCAGTTTTGTAAATGGGTAAATCTACAATATTGCACAGCAGGGTCATATAATGGTCTATATAGCAATTTTTCATGAAACTTCATTATTTCTCTCAGCTAATGACTGATTTCTCCATGAATGTGAATTAAATAAGCAGTATTACTGAGGTGGATGTCGGATGGGAGCTCATGAAGACGTGCATACAAACACACTGATAGACAGACAGCTCATGAGTCATGACACAACGCTTTGAAATTTCATCCAGCTCTTTGTTACTCTCAGCGAGGGGCGGGAGCGCAAACAACCCCGCGCGCGTATAAATGAAGCGTCTTGCGCTCATGAGGAACCACAGAAGAGCTCTGCTCACCTCGGGAATACATCCTCCATCCAAGGAATAGCAGACTTAACAATGCTGCACATTGCCATGCTCTCTACCGCATGCCTCATTCTTGTGGGCTGCATCGAAGTGGCATCCGCTGGTTCTGCGGTGCACAACTCGAACGCTATTAAGGTCGGCTCAGGTGTGTCGAGCCCCAGTCTCCCGGTAAGCCCGAGTCCGGATGACTCACCTGCGGACAGCAGCAGTCTGAACCTCGCCATTGATGCACCACAGGTAAGAATATAAACGAGCGCATGTTATTTCAAACAGCTGCTTTTAGTCTAATAGTGCATTTCTAAACTCCTGCAGCCTTTAATCTGCGAGAGTGATGAGGAATGCGGTGGCGAGGAGTTCTGTTTCCTGTCTCGCGGTGTCTGTCTCCAGTGCAAGAAGCGCAGGAAGCGCTGCATCCGGGATGCGATGTGCTGCCCTGGCAACCACTGCAGCAATGGTGAGACCAAACTTACAAAACACGACACATTGTATCGTTATGTAGCTTAATAGGCTAACAATGAACCTCTTCCTATTAGGAGTTTGTATTCCAAGTGATCCTGACATGGTTCAGCAGATTGCAGTGGAAGAGGTTGTGTCAATCTCCCATGAGAACTCTACGGTTGTGCTGCCACCAAAAGTTGCAACTCAAGGTTTACCACAAAACCAAATGCTGAAAGGTAAATAACGATTCAAATAGTTTGATTAACTACCATGGCTTTATATGCTTGGGTAGAATAGCTTCAGATCATTTGCAGACCTAACCGCAACTCTGTTAGCGGATATTTTAACCCTCTCACAAACTTTTCAGGAATGTGCGCGGTGTTAAACAATAGATGTAAAAGCAAAAGACATTTAGAACTTTTGTTGCATGTTGAAATGTGTTTAGTGCTTATAAAGTAACACGTCTCGTCCACCTGATCCTCAATGTGACACATTTTGGTACATGTCAGTTGCGCATGATATTCATGGACGTTATTTTGTTAATAAAGGTCTGGAGGGAGAAAACTGTCTGAGATCATCGGATTGTGCGGAGGGACTCTGCTGCGCTCGCCACTTTTGGTCCAAAATCTGCAAGCCCGTGCTAAAAGAAGGCCAGGTCTGCACCAAGCACAAGAGGAAAGGCAACCACGGCTTAGAGATATTCCAGCGTTGCGATTGTGGGGACGGTCTGTCCTGCAGAACGCAAAGAGGAGACGGCGGCAAGTCGTCACGGAGTCTGCACACCTGCCAGAGACACTGAATGAACACTCGAGGAATTTTCTTTCGCGAGCTCAAGAGAGAAGCGAAAAAAACAGACTTGAGCGACGACGGAAGCAGGACTTGGAATGGGATACTCTGTTTTTCAACTGGTTTCCTCCATTTTCTTGTGTCAACATTGCAGAGTAGATTTAATTGTTTCTCAACGGAACTTAAATTTTGCAGTAAATTACTGTTTTATACTGTAAATAATATAAGGCAGTTGGCACTTAATTCAGATATTTTTGTCAACCCTGTTTTGAAAGAAGGTGCTTCAGTCTTTTGCTAGTCTATCTTAAATGTGTATACTTCTGGTTTTTACAGTCATATAGAGCTGATTGAAATGTCTATTTTATTCTAAATAAAGAGTGTAAAGATGATATTCAGTATACAGTGTTTTAAGTCACTGCATGTAAGGGATACACAGAATGTTAAGTTAGGTGTGGTCAGCACTGAGGGGGTGTTATGTATTCCCCTGTAGAACTTTAATTAAGGTATTTAATAAGGTGTGTCTATACTTAATAAGCCATAAGAGACCTTTCCACCACTGGGGAGAAAAAAAAAAAGAAATTCAAAATCTATTTAATTGCATCCGGAAGGCTATTTTAGTTTTTATTACTTTGAAGTCATTTTGTGTTATACATGTTGAAGCAAACATACAAGGAGATCAAAATGATCTATTATTTAAAAAGCACTTTTTTGAAGCGTATGATATAAAAAGCTGCAAGCGAAACATGAAAGACCAATGTGACAACGATAAAGAAAACAAAATAGCAGTAACGTAAACTGACCCATCTTGAAACGGAGATTAAAAGCCATCCATGTCTGATTGATCCGATGCTTTCAAAAGCATTTATATAGACAGGTCACACATTACAAACAAGCATCTGTTTGAGGTCTGCTTGTGAATTCTGTCTGTCTCTCTCTTTGAAGGGTGAGAGGCTTTAATATGGTCTAGCACGTGGAGACTGACTACAGCCACCTTCTCTTTAAAGTTCAAGGATGCTCATTGATAGTGGCAGCGTTTAATGGCTCTGTCTGCTCACAGCCTGAGCTTGGGAGCTACATACATACCTTCCAGTGAATCATAGCAGCACATACATGAATTTATTGGTTTTATACGCCGTTAAATGATTACCGTCGACCTCTTTTGTGTTTTAACGTTGGTCGTTTTAACAGAATAGCATATTCAAACAGAGCACAATGCTGCAAAAGAGCTTCTTAAAACACGCCCTCATTCAGAAAGTTCGTTTTGCGGGTATTGCTTCCTTTTGCATTTCTCCCAGCTGTAACTGGAAACTTTAAGTCTTTTACCTGGAGCTGTCAAGAGAGACAAAGCAGTGGGGTAAGCATTTCAAAGCACAGGATATACAGTTTGCAATTGTCCCTTTCCCATCCATGTGCCTCGGCTGGCATTGGAGAGGCTTTCTCCCAGCTTTTGTCAATACCGTCAACAGCTTGAAGACCACAAACATCTGTGGATGGAATCCCGAGCTGCACAATGGTGCAAAAGAAACCCAAACCTCCGCAGTCTGCATACAGTAAAGCAGTTAAGTCTTTGATGGCAAAAGAGTTCCGCAACAGGTCAAGGCCATTTGATCTGCTACACTAAGAGGAATCAAGAGTCCATAAAGGATGTTTCTAGTGTTCACGCCGAAATAATCTGCAAACATGAGAGTGAAAAGGTGGATTTCCTTCTTTTTTCAAACTAGGTACAATAAAGCAGCAATACTGGGGCTTCTGAACATTGCAGTGTGAATGTTTGCGAACTGCCCCTAAAGCCTGGCTCACTTTGAAGTTGAGATCAGTCAACACTTCATGGCACATACTATTTTTCAACAAATAGTTAAGTAACTGGGACTCACACGCAGAGTTACTTAAAAAGAACCCAAACACATTAGCGTGAATTGAGCATTTACCCTCGAAAGTATGTGCCGGTGAGGGTAGTCTGGCTGTTTCATTGACATTTGGCTAGATGAATGAGACACAATGGCTGTATGTGTCATAAGATTTGATCCAATTTCATTTTTTTTTTTTTTTTATTATTTGATTGACAATTGAAGTTAATTGAAGTGGAGAAACTATGAAGAAATTAAAGAAGCATATAGTGATACTTTTTGATATTCCCTCATTAAAATAAAGCTTCCAAAAGAGGTTAAGACGTCATTGTAGTAAAAGCTTAGGTCTCTTCATGTTAATTAGCCTTAAGCAGGTGGAAGTGAGATGAGAGGATACAATTAAGACAACATTTTGAACATTTCGTGCGGTAAAAGGTGTTTTTCACACCTCGGTATTATAATGGCAGATGCGCTGCATAAATGAATGACATTTGCGTGGTTGTCTTTAATTTAAAGGTTGTGTGTAATTACTAGTATGATTTTACCTACCTACTAGTCACTGTTAGATGTTTTCATCAAAGGGGTGAAAATATTGATGTGGTGATTAAATCAGCAGATCATGGAATATTATGAAAATAATTAAGCAGCATTACTTTTTCAATTTGTGGAAGGATAATTTGCATTCGGAGCTATTTTGGAGTATTTTATTCGATTGACTCGCACAGGAATTATATACCCAAGTCTAAGCAATGTGCATAAATACAGAGATGTCTCGTCTGTGTCACACAGAGTAGAGGTTTGTGGGTCAGCGTTGGCTGTAGAATGGCTTGGAATGACCCTGTGCTGTTTTACTAGCTGACTGACTGCCATGCTTGCAAATTACAGACAGCGAGATCCGACTGTAATGATGGCAGGCGTCACAGATATGAGCTCTTTAAGATGCATGGTTTGCAGCAGCAGACAGCAGCCTGACGGAGTCCAAACACAGAGTTAGAGAACAGAACTGTTTATCTCAAGTCAAGGGACCTGGATTTAAAGAGGGCAAGAAAGTTATCTTATGTCAACAGCTATAGGTGAATTTTATGATATGGCATTATCGTTTATTCAGAATTGTTGCCCTTCATAACTGAGGTACCATCACGAGGTATCTCAAGATGACAAACAAACCACTTAAAATGGCCTTCTTTTCAACGCTTTTGACATTTTTGGCCATAATTGTTGACATACACTAAGGGTATAGAACTATAAAATGAGTAATGGTAGAATAGCTCAGATAACTTTGATGGGAAATGTTGGAATTTGTATTGAGATCTTGAATAATCTAATCCGATCACTTTAAATCGTCTCTTTTGAAACTCTAGATCAGATGTTTTTACGTGTTTTAAATAAACCGCAGCCACATGTGCAGAAGTGATGGTTTGGTTTGGATGCTTGGCATAAAATTAATGCAACACTTGGTGTAGTTAAATGGTGTTCAATGTGTTGGTTTTCTAAGACATAATTTTGACACATTATCTAGTGTTTATAACATCATTAAACTAAAAAGGGCATGTTATGTCATGGAACATCTGAGAATGGTCTGAACACTCACTCTTGTTCCACGCAGCTTTACAATGTGATTTATGGACATCTTGGTGACTAAGGCCTGTCGGCATAATTACCAAAATTACATGATAAATATTTGGCATGTTTTGATGTCTTCTGGAAAAGTGATTTTCATTTGTGTTGACGATTGACTGGTTCAGCATTATGACTTCAAACACTGGTGGAGAATATGATGTGAGAATATAGACAAACAGCCTCTTGTCTTTCACTCAAGTAGCAGATTCTGGAATGGCTATATGAAGCTTTATGGCAAACAACACTTGTGCACCTGTCATACAGAAATGTGCTGCAAATACTCATAACGCAACCAAATACAGAAACACACTGCAAATACTCATAACACAACCAAATACAGAAATGCATTGCAAATACTGACAATGCATGCAAATACAGAAACACGCTTCAAATACAATGGAAGCAAATACAGAAACATGCTGCAAATAATCACAATGCAACCAAATACAAAAACATGCTGCAGATACTCACAACCCAAACAAATACAGAAACATTCTGCAAATACTCACAACGCAACCAAATACAGAAAAGTTCTGCAAATACTCATAACACAGCCAAATACAGAAACGTTCTGCAAATACTCACAATGAAACCAAATACAGAAAACGCAGCAAATACTCACAATACAACCAAACACAGAAACATGCTTCAAATACTCACATCGCAACCAAACACAGAAACATGCTTCAAATACAATGCAACCAAATACAGAAACGTGCTGCAAATACTCACAACGCAACCAAATACAGAAATGTATTGCAAATACTGACAATGCATGCAAATACAGAAACACGCTGCAAATACCAAATTGTATACGCATTTCTGTATTTGGTTGCATTGTGAGTATTTGTAGCACATGTGTTTTCGAATATTTGCAAGTGTTCAGATGCAGTGCGTTGAGCACTGTCAGCCATCATGCATGTGAGATTAGGGCGTTTTCCTCTGGAAGTAAGGATGCATGATATGTCAGTACACATCAGTCACCCACAGAACACATACAACTAGGAATTATAGACTTGGCTTTGTGCACTGTAGAGAATTGGTGTGAAACATGTTAGCATTATATCAACCTCAGAATGAACCGTGAAAAAATGAAAAAGTGCGAAACTGAACGAGATTTACTGTTAAATATCCTATAGCATTCCTGAGCTGATGATGTGGCTGCATATGTTTGTGTCATGTGGAAGACAGAGGCAGCTTCTTTGCTGTCACCATGGTGCTGGGTGTCATCCACACCCACTCATAAAAAGTCTCTATTGAGTATCAATGCATTAGCAGAGGGGCAAAGGGAACATCCTGGACTCCGCTGTGTTCTAAAAGAAATAGCTCACCCAGAAAGTATAGTATAGAAGTTTCGTCCTAAATCTCAATTTTATTATTATTGAAAATATGTTTTGTGAGCAACAACTTAAGCATATGTTCTTGACATATGTTTTGATCCTTCAGAATTTCTAAAAAAAAAAAAAAAAAAAAAAAAATGCACACAGATTTGGAACTGCATGAGCCTGTGCAAACAATGACAGACTTCTCAGTTCAGTGTAAACCATCTCTTTAAGACTAAATATAGCAACTAAACATTTTAAGGTGTTCCGCATGTGCTGCCCTTCCTCGTAAGGCTGGATCTGCGATTCCCCGAAGCGCAAACGCCGAAGACATCTTCTTCTTTGAGGTTTGCAGGTCACCCAGAGTTGAAGACAGATAACCCTGCAAACCTCAGCAGAGATTTACACAATCGCTTTGGAAAAGAAAGGCATATCTCCTGTCTCCCTCTGAAAAGAGACAATGTCATTCCACAGGAGCGCTCAGACCGCTGATCTTCATCATTAAAGACAATTATGTCACATTCACTTCTCCTCTCCCTGCTCTGAAGGGAAGTAGCCAAAGCCAATTTAATGTTCTTCAATTGTCTCCTTTGTACTGCGTACAGTTTACTGGGGCTTAATAGGGCAGGCCGCTTCCCTTTGATATTACCTCTTCCTCCGCCAAACCCATAATGCCCCCATTTGTTCTACACAAAAGCCCAACTTAAACTACACAAAGAGGTGGTTACACAGAACCTCATTTGCCTAAGTGATTGCATCCACAAAAAAGGCTCGAATCTTTGATCTCAGTGAGGTGCAAATGTGTTGGCTTTGCTCGGACCGCAGGCCGTTGTGTGGCAGCGTGAGGCGCTGACCGAAACAATGGAGCCCCTAATTCGAGCTATTACCCGCACATTACTATCTGCGTGTTTGCTCATTTGCACAAGGGTTTAGGAGAAAAGAATATGTGTCGATGGGTGGACAGATGCAGTGAGTCTGTCAAGTTTATCTGTGTCATCCGAGAGGACCAGCGGGCAGGCTTAATTTGGAGGGGCCACTTCAAAAAGAGCAGCTTTGGCCGCTGTCGAAAGGCAAACAACATTTAGCACCTCAGCGCCTAGTGCTAATGACAAACAAGCTGCTCGGATCCACATGAAAGAGGGACATCCTTGGGTCTCCATCAATGACCTTTTCAAATACACTTCCTCCACACACAAAAGAGCACACCATCCATCTCCTCGGAGGAGCAACCGCGCTACGCGGGCCCATTCACCAGCCCTCACTCTAAATATGAATGCAAGGACGGGGGAAAAGTTTTTCTTCTCAACTACACTTGAAACAAATACCATAAATAAGTCAAAGAGAAGGAGGGAGGGGTAGGTGTACATTACATGACTTCAAAGGCTCGCTCTCTTCCCCCATAGAGCCCAGGCAGTGTGCTTATTTTCAAGGTGCTTATTCATGTGTGCAGACTTGGGGCTACATCACTCAGCATTACCCGAGGGACACTTAACAGTTTCCTCCAAAATAAAAAAGGGAGGGGGTCCAAACAGATCCCGGAGAACTTGAAACTGACAGAGAGGATATTTCCGAGACGACGGCGGTGACCTCGCGTCACCCCCACGGGCTATGTCAATTAACCTCCCATTTTACAGTTGGCTGCCTCGTGAGAAAATACACACCAGCACAAAGGCTAAGTATCATCAATTATATCATAAAAACAACAGAGTGGCCTCACATAAAAGGAAGATAAGCTGACCAATATTACTTTATTTGACTCGTAAAGACTTTTTATCTCACGTCATTTCAAGATGAGAGACGGTGACATTTATATCGAGTCACACATCAGAGCCTTAAAGGATTAGTTCACTTCAGAATTACAGTTTCTGGATAATTTACTCACCCCCGTGTCATCCGAAATGTTTATGTCTTTGTTTATTCAGTCAAAAAAAGGATTTTGAGGGAAAACATTCCGGGATTTTTCTCCATAAACTTCAACAGCTACTAACGGGTTGAATGTCCGAATTGCAGTTTCAGTGCAGCTTCAAAGGGTTCTACACGGTCCCAGAGGAATAAGGGTCTTATCTAGCGAAACAATTGGTCATTTTCCAAAAAAAATATATATATATACCTTTTAACCACAAATGCTCGTCTTGCACTGCTCTGGAAAATCTCCATCTCGTTTTTCTCTCCAACTTCAAAATCGTCTGACATCGTTTTATTTTTATTTTTGACTTAGTCTTTGCATGTTCGCTTTGCAAACACTTGTGTGGTACTTTCTCCTACGTCATGCGTGATTATGCAATGCATGGCGCATCGCAGAGCAGTGCAAGATGAGCATTTGTGGTTAAAAATATATTTTTTTAGAAAATGACCAATTGTTTCACTAGATAAGACTCTTTGTCCTCGTCTGGGATCATGTAGAGCCCTTTGAAGCTGCACTGAAACTGCAATTTGGACCTGCAACTTGTTGAAGTTCACTAAATGGAGTAAAACCCTGGAATGTTTTCCTCAAAAACCTAAATTTCTTTTTCGACTGAAGAAACAAAGACATAAACATCTTGGATGACATGGAGGTGAGTAAATTATCAACATAACCTGGTCGTCGCTGACGTCACGTTTTCTTGCATTACATATTTTCGGTTGTATGTTCAATTAGAGTTTCCGAATGTTTTATTTTGTCTTTATCCTCACAGACACATCAGTAAGGGGTAAACAAATTTGAAATATCCTTTACAAGCCATTCTTGTCGTGCACAATTCATATGTGCATATATATACTCATGCGAACATCTGGATCATCTCTTCTTGGGCATCAAAGGTTTCATTTACTGACTGCATTAATGGAACAGGAAAGATGATCTTCTGTAGCGAAAAGAGTTTTTCAGTTCAATTCTCTTGTTGTTATTCTAATCTCTGATCCTGTATTGATTATGGCATCTGCAAGACTGTCTCTGTTTTCACAGGAAATGCGTTTGGCTCTCATCCCAATTTTTTTTAAGTCCCATTAAGGTGTAAAGTAATAAAATTTGTCGTGTAAATGAACAGCCAAAACTCATAAAACCTTTTCAGTTTTTAGTTATAGATTGTGTTGTGTAAATGGCCCCTTATGATGAAGTCAGTTCAGAATCTCAAATTCCCAGGTGTAGCTCATCACATGAACTATGAACAACCAGTCTGTTTTTTCCAACCAACTCAACAGCATCCATTTATTTTAGTGTATAGAAAAGAGCAGCATGAACAACATTATTCCTGTTTCACTGAAGACTGAAGAAAACAATACCGATTTGGAACAGCCTGAAGGTGAGTAAATGATGACAGAACTTTTTGGGGTGAACTATTCCAACTTTACTGTCATTGCTTGAGAGGACTTTGAAACAGACTACAGATAATCTCATTATCAGTCAAAAACAGTCCTCCATGCTGAGAGACGCTCCTAATCTCATCTAGAAGAACAGGTGTTTCCCATCCAAACAAATGTGTTTAGAGTAAGTGGAGACTTAAAAGCAACAATTGACTTTAAGCTGAATGTAATTCCATTCTAAACATAGACTGAGATGGTAAAAATAACTTAGCACAGTTAACAAACTTGACAAGCTAATGTAAATTGATTAGTAAACAATGATATTATGTGCAGTGTACACTGGCAGTCTAAACTGCGCTCAGATTAGACAAATAGCAATAAATATGCATGCATCCATTTTCATCCATTTTCTACCGCTTATCCGGTATAAGCTGTCCTGTATGACCGGAGCAGGAGCTTGGTTCGCATTGCCGGCAGTAAGTCAGACCTGTTCCCGGTGCGTGTTGGACTCCGGCAGGGCTGCCCTTTATCACCGATCCTGTTCATAGTCTTTATGGACAGGATTTCTAGGCGCAGTCAGGGGCCGGAGGGAGTCTGGTTTGGGGACCACAGGATCTCATCCCTGCTTTTTGCGGATGATGTTGTCCTGTTGGCTCCATCGGGCCAGGACCTCCAGTGTGCACTGGGACGGTTTGCAGCCGAGTTTGAGGCGGCTGGGATGAGGATCAGCACCTCTAAGTCTGAGACCATGGTTCTCAGTCGGAAAAGGGTGGCTTGTCCTCTTCAGGTTGGTGGAGCTCCTGCCTCAAGTGGAGGAGTTCAAGTATCTTGGGGTTTTGTTCACAAGTGAGGGAAGGAAGGAGCGTGAGGTTGACAGCCGGATCGGTGCAGTGATGTGGTTGATGTACCGGTCTGTCGTGGTGAAGAAGGAGCTGAGCTGCAAGGCGAAGCTCTCGATTTACCGGCCAATCTACGTTCCTACTCTCACCTATGGTCATTTAATCATTTGTGGCATTATTGTTAATTCATTAAATTTTAAGAGATGATAATTAAGTGGATGATTTAAAAATATATTCGTTTATCATCTGTAGCGTAACGTAATCATAACGGTCGCCTGAGGGCGCGCAACGACTACGTCATCGATGAGCGTGAGAGTTTCTACCAAGCTAAAAACTTTTTCAAAAATAATAAATACATGAAATAATGCACACTTGTTTATTTTTGTTCACATTTTTTTAATAGTATTTAATGGTTATGAACACATTAATCATGACGAACCAATTATACAATTGATGAAACTACAAAACGGAGGTGTGTATGATTACAAAATAAAGTCATTATTGTGATTAACATTATTTTATAACGTAAGTAACATGTAGGATAAAAGTAATTGTATCACGTGTCGAGCCGTTTTCGCGTCTAAAAGGGATACAGCTACGGCTGGAAGTGAGGCAAAACCTTAGGATAAATAACAGTAAATCAAATGTGCTACTACCTAAATTGTGTTTTATTAACATCTACACTTACCCCAACCCTAAACCTACCCTTACAATACCTTAAATTAAATTAAATAAATAAATATTAAATGACGCAATTTTGAAGTGCGCATGCCCAGTGGCCGTAGCTAGATCCCTTCTAGTCTTTACCAGTCAGCGTCCGAATTCACTCACTTCATTTCGTTCACTCTCTTCAGATATAGTGCACTCAAATGTCGTACACTATACAGGAATTAGTGAACGAGTGAGCGGTTTCAGAAGGGATCTAGCTACCATCACTGGGCATGCGCACATCAATATTGCGTCATTCAATATTTATTTATTTAATTTAATAACCGTATTTGCAGTACTGTAAGGGTGGGTTTAAGGATTGGGTAGGTGTACATGTTAGTAAAACACAATTTGATAAATAGCACTTTTAATTTACGATTTATCCTGAGATTTTGACTCACTTCCGGTAGTAGCTGTATCTCTTCCTTTACTGAAATGACAGTTTGCTCGCAAAGGTGTCGAAGCTTCTCGAAGCTACAGTCGTGTGTTAAAGAAAAAGAAAAGAAGCGGAGGAGAGGAGAGTCTGCTGTCAGAAGAACGCGACAGAGCTCGTAATAAAACGAGAATCAACTTTGGCTTGCATTTTCGGAGATAGCAAGAACTGAGGGATTTGAAAGGCTGTAAAAGCGACGTGGAGACGATGGCGTTGTTTCTCAACAGGTGAGGAAGGCGTTTTGTTGAACAGGTAAATTGCCGTTGCTCTCTAACATGGGTCATTATCTGTTGTCAGGGTTGGGGAGTAACGAAATGCAAGTAACTTAGTTACATATTTAAAATACAAAATTTGAGTAACTGTATTTCATTACAGTTACATTTTAAATGGGTGGTAATCAGATTACAGTTACATCTGAAAAGTATTTTAAGTTTCATCAACATTTTAATACTTTTAAGAGGGATCATAAAAATGTTGTTATGTTTATGTAGTACTGTCCTGAACATGACAAAATTGCTGAATTCATACATATAAAACAAATTGAACAACTGTCAACTTAACTGTCCTGTCATGACCTGATGATCCACGACTGTTTTCATGTTTTGTGAGTCATTTTATAATTCACTCGTCACTGCAAATTTTTCTCACTATTTGTTTTTTTATGTAGTTTGCATTTCACAATTATGACTTCTTTTTCTCAGAATTGCGAGATTTAAACTCACAATTTCAAGTTATAAAGTCAGAATGAATATAAACTTGCAATACTGACTTTTTTTCTTGCAATTGTGAATTTAGTATGTGAGTTTATATCTCATAATTCTGACTTTTCTCAATATTGTCAGTTTAAATATCATAATTCTGACTTAATATTGCAAGTTTATATCTTAAAATAATGACTTTTCTCAATATTGTCAGTTTATATCTCATAATTCTGACTTCTCATTATTATGATTTTATCATCATTTTGTTTTCTCAGTATTTTCAGTTTATATTTCATAATTTAGAATGTTCTCATTGTGATTTTATCATAATTCTGACTTCTCTCAATATTTCAGTTTATATCTCATAATTTTGACTTCTCAATATTGTCAGTTTATATCATAATTTTGACTTTTCTCAATATTGTGAGTTTATATCTCATAATTGTGACTTTATAACTCGCAATTGCAACTTTATATCACACAATTCTGAGGGAAAAAGTCAGAATTGTGAGATAAAAAATTGCAATGACCTTTTTTGTGTTTGTTCCACACTTATTAGTATTCTAAAGTATTCTAAAGTATTTAGATTAAGTTACTAAACTTGAGTAATGTAACGAAATACGTTACAAATGACTTTTTAAAGCATGTATTTTGTAATCTGTAGTAAAATACATTTTAAAAGTAACCTACCAAGTCCTGTCTATTGTGAAAGGTCATTTCATTTTTGTGCTAATGTTTTGAGTATTATTAAACGCCAGAAAATTCAGAATGAATTTTTTTATTTTTGTTAAATGGTGACACTAGTGACACGATTTCAGGGGACCACTACTTTCGTTATATATTTTATAATATATATACAGCAATATTTAATGTCATTTACATCATATTTTTGATAGTAATGTATACATTATTGTATTTTAAATGGTAGAAATATCAATATTTTTACCTCAAAATAAAGCACTTTGCCTCTGTACATGACTGTGGGGACATGTTATAATTAATTGATAAATATTAATGAACAAATATTGCCACATTGATAGCCCAAGGACGTGTAATTATGCAAATAAGAGTTTCATTTTAAAATAAAAAAGAAATTGTAATTCTAAGTGTTTTTCAAGCGTAATATTTCTATAAAAAGTGAACGTTTCCGTAGAATGACCCATTTTCATCAGCAAGTGTTTTAGGATCGTAGGCAGTCTGATGTTGAACAACACTATAAATGATTTATCCATGTTGCTACAATAGTGTAAAATATTTTTGTTCACCAGAATGCAGTGTGTTATACGTAATAATAATCCTTATTTATGACACTGCTCTTATTTGGTCACTTTCTGAGTTGTATCCTAAACCTGCTCATTTGTCATCGCTGTGCCTAAAACGGTAAGCCATGTTAAAGTTTGCATTCAGACAGATTTTTCCATAGTTTTGTGTCGTAGGCTCGGAATGTGGCACTAGTGCCGCCCGAGAGCATGTCTGTGGCAAGCCAGCTGTTAAACGCTTGTAATGGGTCATTATGAATTTGATTTATGATGCGCTTTATGCACTTAAAGATTCCATCATCAGCTGATCACACATTGCACATTCTCCAGAGTCTCGGCCGCAACCATGCCGCCTCATCGTCACCTCGCAGGCTGTACACCGGACAGTCCTCTAGACTAGATTGACAAACTACTTAAGAGGCAATTAGAGGGTAATCATGATGTTTGAGAGGGTGGCAAGGGATAATTGCCAAAACCACAGTGGAGAGACTGTCAACTCTCCACATAGTTTCTCCAGTCTCCAAAGTAGTGAAATCAAGACTGGTCTCTAGTTCAGTGTGCTCAAAGGCATGTGTGTGGAATGTGAGGCACTGTTGAGGACCCGCTTTTCTATTCCGTGAAGTAGGCTTGGGCGGTATCCAAATTTTGATACCGTCAAACCTCCTCCCTATTTTACCTCGGTATACGGTATTACCGTGAATAATTAAAAAATTATGACGTAAGGCTCAGACAGCGTCATCAAACTGTTGGCTTGTGCTTAAACCGTTCAGAAACTGAATACCAAGCACTAATACTGAAACAATAACAAAATAACATGCACAACAATATTAAGTTAACAACTTTTATTAGCAACAAATGGCAGTTTATAAAAAAGTGCAAAGACAACAGTCAAATAGAATTAAATGAACATAAACAACCAGAAGTTTTCGCTCACAGATCAATTAAATTAAATCACACCGCCCGAACAACTTTTAATAACAAAGCAATAGGCCTAAATAAAAACTTATTCTTTCCAGTATTGTTTTTAACGAAAACCAAATAAAAATACCTGAATCAATTAAATAAATAAAAATAAGCACAGTGCGAATAGGAACGAATGGCAAGTGGCATCAAATCGAGTCAAGATTTTTCGCTAAAAAAAAACAGCATGTTTACTTTGTCCGGCTTTAACAGGGCACGTTGTGGACCGACAACTTTACCTGGGGTGCTGAAAACCCGCTCCGATGGTGTGCTTGTGGCACAGGTACTTTCGTGCCACTCGTGACATCTGGGGAAAACGCCCGGCAGCATTTTTCCACCAGAGAAGTGGGTCCTTGTCTCCTTGAATAACTGACTCCAAACAGTAGGCTGTTACTTCAGCTCCGACTCGGTCCTCTACGGTGCCGATGCCGAGTGGACCTGCCATTGCATCGGCGTTTTTTTGAACCACATACATATTACACTTTTTCGAGACCAGGTCACTCGGTGCGCGACTCGCCATCCTTCCCACTCACTCTCTCTCTTTCTCCTCCACGCTGTCACGTGAAAACAACCACGCATATGCATTTTTACGCATTAATTAAATTCTATTTAATATTTTATCATTGTCTCCTATATATTGTTGGATTGTTTTTTGTTTTTTTATGACAGTATTGAAACTGATACCGTTGCTATTTTTAGGTCCCGCGGTATACCATATTACCGTGAAGTCTCTACTGGTGTTTCTCTTCTAGAACAGCGGATTTAACAATCAGATTTTACATTGAGCATCAAGTGGCAAATCAACACCATACCAACAATCTCCATTTCCACTTGTCCTATGTGGGGGGGTTGCAGGGATACTTTTTTTTTGTGTCATAGGCAGGGAAGCGCCTTACATCAGCAGTGTCAAACTCAGTTCATGGAGGGCCACAGTCCTACAGTTTAGTTACTCGAATGCACATACCTGGCCTGTAGTTTTCAAATAAGCCTAAAGGACATGATGTATCTGGTGCGTTTAATTAAGGTTAAAGCTAAACTCTGCAGATCTGTGGCCTTAAAGGAACTGAGAGCCTTCGATGCATGGTCGGTCAATAGCAGGGCTAACACAAACTCACCTGTATGTAATTTATTGGCTCTGAAAAACCCATACTGTGTGTATTTGTGTAGGAAACCAGAGCACCCAGAGCCGGGACTTAAACAACGTACATACTAGGATCTCAGGTCAGTTTTACTGTAGTGCATGATTTGTAAACTATTGCATTCTGAAGCTTGCATCACATAACCAGCTCCATGTCTATGGCTTTTCTGATGTAGTAAATGATTTCGATCGCTCACCTGGTATAGCGCTTTGGTACTAGAGAGCTGTTACTATATTGTTTATATACTCAGAACCCTTTTAGGGGTGTAATATACACACATGACGGTTCAGTATTTACCTCTGTTTTCAAGTCATGGTTTGGTACGGCAGGGGAGAGAAAAATAAACAAAAAATTGCTTTTTTATTAATAAATATTTTTTATTAATTCATTTTTATTAATACAAATGTGGCTCTGTTTAAATAAATTCAATTTAACCCCTACGTTGATGCTGTAATCTATATAGGGAGCCCTTAATTACACATTATTATAATATTAAAGGTTACAATTAACAACAGACCCCAAATGAAGAAACTTAGTTGCTATTTATTTTAGATATAATAATCAACACTACAAAAAACATGTAAATATGCATAATGAATGCAATGCAGGTTTTATATTAACTTCTAAGTCCAATTGTAAAATTAATTTTATACTCCAATTTCTATTTTTGAAAGATAACCGTTCACACAGTTACTGTCATAACTGGTCATAACCTCTTCTGGATTGGAGTATGGATCGCCTGTAACTGACTGTATTCATTGTGTGACTGCATGATTCGAACCGTGACATCTGTTCCGTACGGTTTGGGACAAATACATATAATTAGAATATCATCAAAAAGTTGATTTATTTCACTAATTCCATTCAAAAAGTGATATTTGTATATTCATTCATTACACTCAGACTGATATGTTTCAAATGTTTATTTCTTTTCATTTTGATGATTTTAACTGACAACTAAGGAAAATCCCAAATTCAGTTGGTTTCACTTTTTGAATGGAGTTAGTGAAATAAATCAACTTTTTGATGATATTCTAATGATATGACCAGCACCTGTGTGTGTGTGTATGTGTGTGTGTATATATATATATATACACACACACACATCATTTAAAAAATTCAATGATAAAATTTCTCTATAGTTGCATAATTTCAGGTGAACTCTGCTGACTTTTTTTTTACATTTTACCGGAAAGTCTTTCATATTCACCACATGACAACATACTTAACTTTGATTATTGACTACATGTGATCAATAATCAAATTTGAGTATGTTGTCAAATTCTCATGTACAGGTGAGGTTGACGGAGTATATTTCTCAAGCAGTGTTTTCTTTCTTCCCAGGGGCCTGTTGGACACGGACAGGCTTTAATGGGGCTCTCGGGGCTAAAAAAAACATTGTAGCATAAATAAACAGCTGTGGTCCTGACCTGTTACATATACTCCTGTGTGGAGATATTTCAGACCTACACTTGGGGTTACCGTTTGAAGCAGTAACTGTGCTGTTTAGACGAAGACAAGAAGCCTAATCTTCTAAATTAAAGATGTGAAGTGCAATATAAGTACAATCATCTGTAATAAGAGAGGACACAAGAGCCATCATAAACCATAACCATGTCATCTCACACCAGTTGAACCATAAACATGGCCATGCTTCAATTTTTTTCTTATGAATCTTCATTTTGAAATTGTAACCTAAGAATTCCTTTGATCGAGGCGGCATGCGTCAAGTCTGAGTCAAATGAATGTAGGTATATAGCGCTTTTCACAATACACAGTTTCACAGCAGATAAATGTAGATTGGAGCTGAGCAATAATAGACCTTAGTCAGGGTGGCGGCATATTTAATTTTGGACAGGAAAGAAAATGAGGCTGTGAGGGTTTTTGTTGTTAAAGGGTTAGTTCACCCAAAAATGAAAATTACTCGCCCTCATGTCGTTCCAAACCTGTAAGACCTTCGTTCATATTTGGAACACAAATTAAGATATTTTTGATGAAATCCAAGATGTTTTTTCTATGATAGAAGGCAATGAATCACCACATTTAAGGTTCGGAAAGGTACTAAAGGCATCGTTAAAATAGTCAACGTGACTACAGTGGTTCAACCTTAACGTTAAGAAGCGTCAAGAATAGTTTTTGTGTGCAAAAACAAAACAAAAATAACCATTTTATTCAACAGTTTTTACTCGGCAGAAGATTGGCAGGGAGTTGGCGCAGTGCAGAGCTTCCGTGTTTACGTCCGAATGCTGGCTCAGTATTGGCCGTTCACGTGAGCGCTACATGCATGTGATGCTGACGCAGGAGCCAGCCAACACGTTCTGACGTAGAACATGGAAGCTCTGCACTGCGTTCACTGCATTAACTGCGTGCAAGACTGAAAGGGAGAGGAAAATGTCTTGAATAAAGTCATTATTTTTGTTTTGTTCTACTTCTCTGGACTTTGAATGTGGTCATTTCGTTGCTTTCTATGGGAGAAAAAGATCTTATGTGTGTGAAGGAGAGATTCCACAGGTCTTTTCTTCCTGCTGCAGTCAGACTTCACAATGAACACTGCTAACATACTCTTTTTACTGTGCAATATTTATACAAGAAATATGCCATCTCACTGTTCTCTTTTTGAAACATGCAATGGCGTTAGCATAATTTTCAACCCACTTATGTATAGTTGATTTTAGTTTATTTATTTTAGGTTCTCTAATGTATGTGATACTGCTATTCTGTCACTGTACTCCTGCTGTTGCTGAATGCAAATAAAGGCTTTGCTTACTTACTTACTTCATTTGGGGTCTGAAGATGAAAGAAGGTCTTCTGGGTTTGGAACGACATGAGGGTCAGTAAACAACTCCATAAAACAGTTATGAAAATTATGTGATCTAGGCTTTATACAGTGCGTGGCATCATAAAGACTGTACGTCTATTCCTCAGACTTGTTTTCATCTGCTTTAAATTCAAAATGGTCTATCATGACTAAGTTCTATATAGTCTACATTTGGCAATGAGATTTGCATATAGTATATAAACACTCAAGTATATCGTGTATGCATACTTGTCTATCAAAGTTTATATGAAGAGCTGGGCAACAATGGAGTTATATTTTGCAACAAAAACAAAAAAATACAGCTCTTCTCATATTTCAGTTTCAATGAAATTAGCTAAAATGTTTTATTCTGTTTACCAAGAGGTTGCAACTCTGGACATGGGATCTCCATAGAGGACCTATTTTGCCTTATTCGCACCTCTCTTCCCACTCTGTCAGTTATGCTTTTACCTCTATGAAGCCCTGCCTTCCGAAAAGCTCAATGTGCTCTTATTGGTCGGTTGGAACCTTGTGTTGTGTTTGGTCAACCACTTTGAACGTGTCATTTGGACATGGCAGCAACTTTTACAGGCCATGCCACCTTTATTTTGCCTGTGCTGTGGGCGACAACTAATTAAATGAGGAATATCGTGACATACATGTTCCTGGAATAACTCCATTTGGAGTGACTTTATAACATTGTAGACCTTTTTTCATGATCAACATTAACATTACAAACTAGCTAAAGAAATTTTAAAACTTAAAAAATAAAACTATAATAGGTCTTCTCTAACATGGTGAAGCCCTGAAACACATAAGTAGTTTTCCTTTCAGGCTTTGCTGACTAAGAAGCACTGCCACTAAATCCCTAATTTCACACTTAAAACTTTGGCAGCAGAGCCATGTAGGGAAAGGAGAAGAGAACAACCACACAGAATTTGAGGAGGGCAATTATTTTAGAATAACTAGCTGGTGTTTGTCAGCCAAGAGCCATTTGAAAATGATCATTCAGTATAAATAAGCATCAAAGTAAACAAGGCGAGCTATTTTGAGGTGATGCAACATATTATTAGCTAAATATAGCATGAGTTGATCTGAAGAGCACTCTTCTCAGAATACGTTTAATTCTCTTTCAACTGGACGTTCTTTGATGATTTGGAATGTCTGATGTTCTTCCTGGATTCAGCTGGCGAGAGACAACTGGATTCACTAATTGTATATAAAAAAAACCTTGTTTGAAAGATAACACTGAGAACGCCTGATAGCCTGGACAATCTGCCATACTTAAAAGACATTGAAGCAGGATGATAATGGGCAACTCAGCGGCGAAGTTCCCGACACACAGACCGCAATGCTAATGATAATTGATGTCACATGTTCTCCATGCTCTTCCCAGAGACAGAAGCTTAAAGAGGAAAGCCAGATATGTGTCCTGTCCTCAAGTCTCCCACTTTCCTTCCGCCTTGGTGCCTTCATCTAATTTGTAGGTTGAATCATGAAAGCATTGTGATAAATGGGGGATTATGGTGGATGGACTGGGCATTAATGAAGTATCAGGAGGATTAGTGGTGACGTAAAGCTTTGCGTTTGGGAGGGCTCGTGGAGGAGCCCTGGTTCTCCTTAGAGGAGCCCATTGAGGGGTCAAGAGGAGTGTGAGTGAATTAATTGGAGAAATGCAAGGCGTGGTCCTCCTTTAATCCTCTCAACGTCTCATGCCTGGCTCCAGTCCACACCCTCATATGATGCCTAATCAGCCTGACTCACTGCTGAAGCAATGGAACGAAGTAAACCTGAGTTTCTCTAATGTAGTAATAACAGAGTTTGACAGATCTTATCATCATGCCAAAAGGTGACTGTTGATGTCTGAGAGGGGGCTGGAAGACAATGCTTGCGGAAAAGGGCTTCCGGAAGAGAGTTCTTCAACATCAAAAGACTGGCCGTGCACTTAGACGTCTTCTGTTGAGTCATTTGTTGATCTATAACTCACTCTGAACATGCTCAGTGGGGGACAAGGCAGTGTGGAGCCAGGGAGACATTATAAAGTGTTGAAGAAGACAAGATTGAGATTCATGGATAAATAATGACATGGTCCAGGTCAAGAGATTTAGAGCCTGTCTGAAACACATCAACGTAGAAGGGGAAAACACATTTTTGAAGTCACTGCAAAAATAAATAAATAAATAAATAAATAAAATAATAAATTAATAAATTGGTAAATTATTATTATTAATATTAATAATAATAATAAGAATCTTATTTTAAAATAATTCAATTAAAAATCATTGTAAAATATTTAAATTAAAACTAAAATAATTAAAAAAAGAAATTAAATTTAAAAAGTTTATTTAATGAAATAAATTCAAGTGAAATGTCAAAAGGAGGCTACTATAAAATATCTATATATTAATACATTCATATATAATACCATGAAATAAACATAATTTTATTAACAAGTTGTAAAAATATGAAATATTGATTTAATTTTTTCAAACTCCAAAACCCCAAATCAACAACACACACAAATTGTTTAGCTAATTTCTAAATTATAATTATATAAAGCATGTTCAAATGCAACATTATTTACAATACAAAATAAATGTTGTTATTATTATTAATAAATAGTTCAAATATAAATTACATTTTTCAAATGTCAAATTTTAAACGCTAAAATTGACAAAACATACTGATTATATTTAAGTTACAATTTCTTCAAAATTAAGAATACAAAACAGACATGAAAATTATGATGATTATAATTTGATAGAATGAAAAGAAAGTATTGCAAAAAATAACAAATAATTACAGCAACAAAAAGTTAAAAATCTAATAAGTAATGGAAAATAATATAAATGTCATAATATGATGATATATTTTTAATTTTTAGTATTTTTTACTATCTATTATGAAATTGTCGTCTCATTAACTTGTTCTACTTTTCTCACAAGAGACTAATAAAACCATGCATGCAACCACACCATCCTCTCCAAACCTAAAAACAATTAATTGAAAAGGCCTTTTCTTACTCTGCTGGAAGTGAGATTCATATTGATCATTGTAGATGGTCCAGACTCATATTACCCAGGCCAGACTTTCTCATACGGGGTTGAAACCTGATCCGGAGCCAGCGTGCACTCGATGGCAGACCTCCTGGCACCAGAGCAGAGAGGGCCCGAACGCACAGTGCTGCAGGGAAGGCCTGTCATTAGAGGAGCTGACTCCAGATCAGTGCCGTGATTAATTATCCAGCTCGAGAGACACACCTTCAGTCGAGCGCCTGTTAGGGTCGACAATCTCGCTGGTCCTCATTATATCGCTGCTTGGCTTGTAATTTACTGTCTTTTCCGTCAATCGCTGTCGAAGAACCTCCAGACAAACCTGTAGGTGTCTCCGCCATGAATGGAATTCGGACAGAATTTTTGGGATACCTTTAGAAGGACGCTGGTGGAGATTTATGTGTCCTGCTGGGTTTCAGAAAAAAAAAAAAAAAGAAAGATTGCTTTAACTTAAATGTTTTTTTTTTTTAGTGAAACTTCAAGTGTTGTTAAAAAAAGCTTCTAGTTCGTTCTTTTGATATGTTCACTGTTTACACATTCATACAACAAAATGAAAAAATTGTGACGGATCAAAAATGCAGGCACAGTCTAGAGACTTAAATAATACTCTGGTGGGAAAATCAAGCAGTCTACCACCGTATAAATGGCACAGCAAAGTCTCTAACGCGCAAAACAAAAGCAATTATGCAACCGTTTTGACAGCGTGGAGTCAGAGTTCTTTCCCGTAAGGCGAGTGACTTCAGCAGGTCTCTGCGGGTGTGAATGTGTGTGTTTGTGTAATGATAAGGTTTCCTGCGGCAGATGTACAGGCCGTGCCCGGGAGTGACAGCAGGAGCGTCTTGTCATTGGCGTCGCTCCTCTGTGGACCATCCGTGCAATTTCTCTTATTACAAGGCTAGACGGGGCACAACAACCACAAAAATAAGCAATTACATTTAATTAGACAACAACAACCGAAAGACGTCTCGGACACCGCGCTAGCAAATAAAAGGAAACTCGAGGCAACCGATGAGAGTATAATGAATGATACATCAAAGTCCAAAGCTAAATGACTCTTTCATTAGTTTCATGATTTCTTCAAAGCAGAGAGAGCAGAGATGAGTAAGATAAAGGGGAGTGGAAAGAGGGAGACAGACAGAGACAGGACAGGAAAGTGAATGATCCTTGGCCCGGTTTACACCTGGTATTAAGATGCGGTTTGGTTGATCGGGTCACAAGTAGACCAGGGAGAAACATACCTGTCTTTTTTGTCCACTTTCAACCACTTATCTCCTGATTTCTTCGAGGGGCGTGTTTATGGGCCGGTAAATGTATGTTTTTTTTTTTTTTTTCTTCAGATCTTTCGATCTAACAGACTAAATAAGTTTGTGCAATTTACATATGAACACACCTGGAAACGACGGTAAAACAGAGAGCATCAGCTTTCGTGTCTGCTCTGACAGCCAAAAGACAATGCCGAATGCTGTGTGTGTTAGAAATGAGAAAACATTGTGCTTGAATGAACATGAGGCCTCTATTGACAGCAAGGTAATTAACACTTTCAGATGCCCAGAGAGGTATTTAAAACAGTTCATGTGAGAACAGTGGTTCAACCTTAATATTATAGCGACGAGAAACTGGTGAAAAACAAAACAACTTTTCAACAATATCTAGTGATAGCCGATTTCAAATCACTGATTCGAAGCTTTATGAATCTTTTGTTTCGAGTCAGTGGTTTGGTTCACGTATCAAACTGCCGAAGTCACAAAGCTTTGTTTCCTGAAATCACGTGACTTTGGCACGCCGAACCACTGATTCGAAACAAAAAGTTCATAACACTTCGAAGCAGTGATTTGAAATCAGCCATCACTAGATATTGTGGAAAAGTTTTGTTTTTTTGGCACAAACAAAGCATTCCCGTCGCTATAATATTAAGGTTGAACCACTGTTTTCACATGAACTGTTTTAAATATGTTTTAGCACTATTCTGGGCATCTGAAAATGTTAATTATCTTTCTGGCATTAGAGACCCATTGATCCATCAGACTTCATCAAAAATATCTTAATTTGTGTTCCGAAGATGAACAAAGTTCTTACGGGTGTAGAACGACAAGAGGGTGAGTTCTAATATATATTTTCATTTTTGTGTGTACTAACCCTTGAAATATGAGCCTCTTATTCATCCACTGGGGGAAAAACTCCTCCTTAATAAACTCTCTACTTCAGGGCTTTTAATCCATAACTGTGCTCATTTCAAATTTCTTTAGAGAGGATTATTAGTGTTGTTATTTTCATCCAAATTGGGGTATTGAGCATTATAGAGCATTAAGTGGCCAGTGGGGCAGTTGTGGCCTAATGGTTAGAGAGTCGGACTTGTAACCTGAAGGTCGTAAAAGTACAGGCAGGAAATGTAGGTGAAGGGAGTGAATGAACGGCACTCTATTCCACTCTCATTACTTACAACCGAGGTGCTTTTGAGCAAGCTACCTAACCCCCAATCACTTCCCAGGCACCGCTGCAAAAATGGCTGCCCACTGCTCCGGGTGTGTGTTCACTGTTGTGTGTGCACTTGGAAGGGTGAAATGTACAGCACAAATTATGTATGGAACACCATACTTGGCTACACGTCACGTCACTTTCACTTTAAACACACTCGTATAAAGTGTTATTTGCATTCTGGAAGCTAGAGGGCACTATCGTGCAGAAAATCCACAAGTGGACTTGGAGAAGTAAAACTTATGACGGACAGAGGCATCAAGCTTTTGTTGCCGCTCAGTAACATGGTGTATAGAAACGTTTTGAGCAGAGTTGCGACAATATATGGTTAATTTGTATTCCTCAACCATCTCAGATATTTTCATAAGAATAAACTGTATAATTTGCATAGACTTTATTATTGTATAGAATACTGTAAATGAATATTTTTTTTCATCATTCTGTAAGACGCCACATCAGATCACAGTAAAGTTATTGTAAACATTTGGCTCACGTTATATTTTATATATACTGGAATGTTTCTTGTTTAGAAGGTAATTTGATACAAATGCAAAGAGTGTGAAGTTAGAAGTTTAATCAAAGAAACAAGGCATTTTTATTCACACTGTTTTAATCGGACAGCTGCGTAACAGCTAGCGGCGCGCTGCTGTTTTTGATCAAACATTATGGACCATGGCAAGCAAACTTTAGGACAAAAGGAGAAATAATATAAGGATGGATATCTGCGTGGAGAGAGCTTTGCGATAAACTTTGACTTGACAGAGACGGCGCTCTTGCACGTTATTAGACGAGGTAATCAATTGTAGGCTACATAAGACTAAACAATGTTATATAGCTCAACACAACGAAGTGTTCGAATATCATCTGTGTGATAATCTAATGTTGATCTAGCTCACTGTTAGTCTCATACAGACGACAAACTAATACTAAACATTACAACTTTCAACACACTCAAATACAGTTTAGTATGATAGTGTAACACGTTAGACTGCGTTATCTCACAGTTTTAATTCGTCAAATAAACTGACCTGTAAGAGTAGTATTTCAGCACTTATAAGTACTTTGGTAGTCTCGTTTCTTTATATCCCCGGGACTCCCGTGTGCCACTGATATCTGTCTCTCATTAGCAATCGCGCCCGTGATTCTCGGCCACGGCCTGCTTCATACCACAGTCATGTTAAAAACATGCATTCACTCATCCATAAACATTATTTCTCCTTAAATATTATTACATCGATTGGAATGGCAACAAGTTCCATGATTCCATATTCACTGCGTCATCAATCTACGCCTTTATTGTTTTGAATTGTTTAGCGCTCCCTAGTGGACCACAAAAACCACAAAAAACGACAGTGTACCTTTAATTATAAATAAAGCGTGTCATGCCACATCACATACAGCAGTCATCTTACATTAGATGACCAAATAAAGCTTTGGCGTGGCAAAAATTCATTGTGGCGGCCATCAAAATATTTGTAGTGCAGTAAAAACCTTGACAAAGTACATAAAAGTCACCAAACCTCTGCTGATTCCATAACTGAAGAATTTCAAACTTTCACTGGCATTAATATCAGCACAAAATCAAAACAAAAGTTTTTTTTTCAGGGGTTGGGATAGCCCCCTTACTACTTTAATTCCTCATGCTTCAGCATACCAAGACATTTTGGACTATGCTATGCTTCCAACTTGTGGGAACAGTTTGGAGAAGGGCCTTTTCTATTCCAGCATGACGCCACACCAGTTCACAAAGGAAAGTCCATAAAGTCTATGATGAGTTTGGTGTGAAGAATATGACTGGCTTGCACAGAGCCCTGACCTCAACCCCACTGAACACCTTTGGGGTGAACTAGATTGGAGAGTGTGAGCCAGGCCTTCTCATATCCAGCATCAGTGCCTGACCTCACAGATGCTCTGTCGGATGAATGGGCAAAAACACTCACATATGAATTACTCTCTATATGATTGTCAATGCATTGAGAGTACAGTGCCATTACAGTCCCCCTGTTGGTGTAACGGTGTAATACTGTAAACATGCATACATGGCAGTTCTTCCAAATCTTTCACACTGTGGACCATCTTTATTGTTGACCTCTGTATTAAAGAAATGAAAGCTTGAAGCGCCATCATTCATACAGATAACCACAGTTGTGATTTTTCTTTTACAGCGGTGCATGGATAAATGCTCAACTCTGTTTTATCCCTAGAAGAGAAACTGTTCACCACTAGTTGGCACAGTTGAAAACCACAGTCCTCTTCTTCTGTCGTTGTTATTGCTGCTGACTCTTAGCACACTGTCTCTGCCACTCTGCGTAATGCATTTGCCTGGCTTGCTCCTAATTTCTCATCACTGTCAGGGAGTTCCTGTTTGATCTGGGAGACACCCTCTCCCTCTCTCTCTCTCTCTCTCTCCCTCTCCCTCTCCCTCTCTCTCTCTGCAGCCTGGGAAAAGCCGCAGCGACACGGCAAACTGTCGCTGCCTGATGGGGGGAGCGGGTGCAGAGGCGCGCTCTGAGAACATGAAAGACAAACAGCCGCGGTCTGCCGCTGCACCCCTGTCGCCAGGCCTGCCCGTCTGTCTGTGGCAATAGGCGGTCGGGAGCTGGTGCTGCTGCTGCAGTGGGAGGCCAATTTCTGGGTGATCTGAGTTGCGCTGTTTGGTTTAGCCTGACCATCAGGTCTGGGAACCGCCTGACTGCTGTCTTCACCGGTAAATAAACTGCTATCCCAGCAGGCTTTTAGAGAGGTTTTGAGCAGCTTTCAAATCTTCTTAAACCTGCTTAAACCAAGAAACAAGCAGCGTTGGCCCAACAACATGCACACATATTAATACAACATTGACAAAATCGTCAGTTTTGCTTTCTAACTGTATGAGAATCAGCAGAGCAAAGGCAAGCTGATGGGTTTGTTTCCCAGTTTAATGCATGTTCTGGTAGAATATGTACCTTAAATGCAACATAAATACCCTGATATACTCAAAACAAAGTTTTTTTTTTCGCCTTCTCTCATGGGTAAAAATAAAATGATACCGGAGCATAAAATACCATAATAAAATTCCTGACGCCACCTGCACTGCTGAAAGTGGGGTTTAGATGAATATGTAAATATGGGCTGTGCGCATTCCTCTCAATAACTAAAATATGACAAACTTTATTTTGGCCTGATTTTAAAAAAATGAGGTATTGCTTGAGGTATATATCAGGGCCTTGTCACTTTGGATAAAAGCATCTGCCAAAATCTCTCGATGGACGATGCTCTTGGCAGTCAGTGATTGTTTAGTTTGTTGCAAATGAACCTCTATTTAATGCAGTCTGGGTCTTATTTTCTTTTACCTTGCAAATGTATGACCCAAAACAAGCAGAAAACAGCTGCAGAAACCGTATTAAGGCATGGCCACATTAGTGGACTGTAGCGGACTTCTGCTCATACAGAAGTCACTTTCAAACCAAGCAGCTTTCCTTCAGTCAACATGGTGAATTCAGGTGACGTGAACAAAATCTGCGAGGTGAACTCCCCATCACTGAAATTCTTTTTGCAATGACTGGATTTTGTCTGTGAATTTTTGCAGAGCAATGATAAACGTACCTTTATAAACCACATAGCGTTTGCATAAAAAAACCCATTTGTTTCCCAGCCTGGCCCAGAGCAGTGAACTGCTCATCTCCGGCAGGACTTTAGTAGCTTGTTTATCACATTTTGACAATAACTGGAAAGCAGTCATCCCTCTTTCCGCACCACTCCTTACTCTCAGACATACCATTTATCTGCCGTAGAGCCCCTTTCAGAGCCAGAACCCTCTTTCACTGTACATCTCACTGAACCAAAACACTGACATTGTATGAGATTAACTCCTTCGTGATCTTGAAAATGACTCGATAGTTTAAAGCTGAAGTTAAAATTTAAATTTCAGTAAATTTGCGCGATTGATTATGTATAGAACGTCAGATGTTCTTGTTAAGATGATCTTTGGACCGTCTAGTTTTTGGGAAAATGGTGAAATAAAATTAAACTAATGTTATTTTATATTAGAGTATTAAAGAAGCATTTTCAATAGTGGCTTTAAGCTGCAGGAGATATTTTAGGTAACACTTTAGTATAATGGTCCGTCATTAATAGGTAACTATGCAGGAAGTTACGTAGGACGATTGTTTAGTACTTCATTAACACTTCAGCTACTACTATTAACTAATATGAATACAAACTAAGCTAATCAGTAACATTTTTCGCTTTAAAAGTAGGCTCCAGATCACGAGTAGCTCTTAAAGAGTAACACTTGGTCATGAAATGCATCTCGGACATATATTAATGTTGTGATTAGTAATTCATTGGTTATTCTTTATAATTTGTCTTAGTTTTAGGTTCTTAATGCATCAAATCTCCTTCAGTAATTATTGATTACCGAATAAGGAACGGTCTTAGTCATAAATTTACTCACAAAAAAAAAATTTCAACATTTTTTTCTTTTGTCGAATCAACATTAGTTATTAATGTCGTTCAGCTAACATGATATTTTGAGTTTGTTGATTAAACCAGTTGCCTTCAGATTCTTTTTCAATGAGCTCAAAATTAAGGCAACAAGGTAACTTAGTTTGTCCAACCAACAATTCTCTTTTACAATGTACCCACTGATTTAATTAATTTAGTTTTCATATTCCATATAATAATTGTTAATTGTAGCACCTGAAGTTCAGTACATTTGTCCTTCATTTCTTCCTGCAGTTACCAATTAATGACAGACCATTATTCTGAAATGCTACTCAATTTTCTCTCCTCTGTTGGCCGGTTCACCAATGTACTCACCCTGCCAATATTTTCACTGGCCCCACTGCAAGAATTACATTAGCAACATATAATTTAATGTTGGGCATTACAATATGAAAATACAATATAATACAAATAAATAAAAAAAGTCAAAAAGCTATTCTCACAATTCTGACAAAACATCACCCATGTTAGAAAGGAATAACGCAACTGAATCGCTCTCACACTGGCGTCAGGCCATCGAGTCCTACCACTAAATCTAAGAATTGCACTAGCATTAAAAGCAATCCATACCTTGTTTTCATGCGTGTCAAAAAGAGAAGAATGAGGGGTGCTTAGTTGTGAGGTAAACTTAAATTTACACATTTCTGCTGTCTCAAACCACAAGCATAACGGCATGCTCTTTAAAATGTCTGGCATTCACTTGAGCTTTCTTCATCTGAGCTTTTTAATTATCTGAATAAATGATGGCGTTTCAAGCACAGTCATCGTTTGAATGGTTTACACAAACCGTTGTTATCTTTCTACAGCCGAGTCATGTCTCCCGGTAGTGCCGTCTGCGTGTTTTGCAAGAGTGAGCAGGCGTCAGCGTAAGTGACTGGAGCTCGGACGACCAGCATACCAAACACAGCTGTGCTTATGCAGGAGGAAATGCCACAAACATCCTATTGCTGCAGTCTCCATCCACACACACTGTCTGTCAAAAGCTCACGACGGAAACGAGGACTGTTTACTGGGAGGGCTGAGATGACAATATCACGATTGTGTTATTGAAGCAGGGCTTTACAGCAGAAAATGTGTTGAAGTTGACACAATAACACACCAAACATATCATTAGAGATCCATTTGAGACTTTTGAAGCTACAAACCAATTCAAACCCAAAGCATGATGTAAAGGAGGATAAGAAATCTTTGACAGATGCCATGGGTAATTCATAAAAATTCAGGAAATAAATCAACGCTACAAGCTGTTGTTTTGGGGTTTATCTGTCAGGAAAAATTGCTTTCTTTTTTCTTTTTTTCTGTTCAAGAGACTTGCACCTTTGCTGAATACATTTTTACTAAAAATTCCACTATTATTTGAATATGCACAAATAATTTTAAAACAAAATCACAATTTTATTTATTTATAAAATGAATGATTTGAACCATAAGAAGGGTTTATATGCCAAAAAGAAAATACACAATGTCTTTCTCGATTGTTTTATGAAAGTATCGCCCATGTCTCAGATAAAATTCTGAGAAGAAAGGGCATAATAGTTGACATACTTCAAGAAAAATAGAGCTTATTCCGAACAAACTAGGACATATTTCTTCTGAGCACAATCCCGAAAAAAAAAAACAGGAGACAAAATATAGACAAACATTTGGTTGGTCTCTACTGATTTTTATTGCTGTTTTGGCAAAACAATTGATATATAAAGCAGATACAAAGGAGTTTTTTGTGCTTTTCTCTGGAAGCAAATTAATCAGTAGGTTTGTATTGTATGCTATCCAACAAAATGTGCATGAATTCATAATTTTTATTATAAAAGCTAAAAAACTAAGTTGAGATTGAATTACATTGTAAGACAGTGTTATGCTTAAATGTTGTATGATATGTTTAACAAATGATCAAGTTTTGCAATGAATAATATCTATTAAGAAGCTTCTGAGCGTTTTTGCAACTATGCCAATAAGTCAAGTCACTTGAAGACGTTCACTAAAGCCAACTCTTTCACAGGTCGCTCTTCTCACAAGATGAAAGTACTGGATCAGTTAAGCTGTCACAAATGAAGACTGACCACCAAAAGGAGAAAGCAGAAAATTGCCAGGTAATGACTGTTCAACCTTTATTAAGAGAGCGCATTAGAAAACTACACAAGCACTGCAGTCTGCTATCATGTCATTTAGCTGTGCAAAATATATAATTAAACATTTTAGTTATTAATAGAGACCTCAGAGATATAGCACTACGGTAAATGTAAGACTTGAGACGAAAACCAGCACCCTTAACTCTAATGGGCTGCTTCTTTATAATTAACCTGGGAAAGGTCACAAATCAAAGAGTCTCATACAGCACTGGCGCCACAAACTCTTCTCTTTGACCACTAATGACTCCAGAGAGAGTACAAGTCAACAATTCTTAGCCTCTATTTTATCATTCATAATGCTAAATGGTATTATTATCCTAACATTCGTAATAAACATAATTAACATTAAGGTGTCTATATAATTGCCTAATCGATTGAAATTCCTTGTACAATTGACCCATAAAGCATTTAAGCCACATTTGTAAATATATCAATGACACTGCATTAAAATATCAAAGATGTTAGTGCTTTTCCAGGGCCAGCTTCACTTTCCGAGCCATTTTTTGGATACAAAGCCAGTTCTCAAGTTCACACAGGTGTACTACAGTATTAGAGGAACCACAAACTATCAACACTAACTGTGTTTGACAACCACAAATGGTCACAGTCTTTGAATTAAAGGGTTAGTTCACCCCAAAATTAAAATTCTGTGATCATTTACTCAGCATAATTTAGGTTCTGTTTACACCTGGTATTAACATTTTGGTTGATCGGATCACAAGTGGACGACACTAAATACAAGTGTAAACGGCGTCTAAAACGTGTTGAGCTTGTCCACTTTTGACCACTTCCAGAAGTGGTCGAAAACGCATTTGACCGCATGAATGTACGAAAGCAATCCGGTCAAATACGTTCAAACGGCCACAAAAGACCGCCTACTCTCCTCTGCCTACTGACCTAATGGGTAAACATGGGAAGCGCGCCAGCCAGACGGGATTTAAACTTTGTCAGCTGAAGACCCAGTTTTCCAATGTTCTCTCACCACTCTTGATTTCCAACATGCACTCATCGCTTTCGGCGGTGTCTTGCAGCTATCAGAGCAGAAATCAGAAAGCTGCTGCTCTTTATGTTTTTCCGTCGTCTCCGGGTGAGTTCAAGGTTATTTTGTCCATTAGATTGAAAGACAAAAAGGGAAAAAACACATTTACCCACTCATAGACCCTCCCATCAAAGAAATCAGGACAGAAGTGGTTAAAATTTGTCAAGAGACCAAACACCAGGTGTAAATGGGAATGTCTAACTCATCCACTTGCTCTCTGATTTATCAAAACTCATCTTAATATCACGGCAACGATGTACTAAAAACGGAAAAGTTTTTTTCTTTGTACAGATGACAACATTATCAAAACACACGGATACACATTCTTTACAGAGCACTCGCTTCACACGTGTCTTATCACCTTATTTTTTAGAGTTAACTACATGATCCACGATATTATTTTCATTATTTCACTAAATCGGAAGTCTCGCACATTCATGATAACGGTATCGTTTTCAAAAACTTCTACTTTGAAACCTGTTTTTCAAATGTTTGCATGCCACCAACACACCGCTGCCAAAACGCATAAGTTTTCTGCTTTTAGTTGAAAATCGTGTCATTTAAACAACCCCTTAGTTTCAAACCAGTAAAACTTTCATTAAAACACAAATGGAGATTTTTTTTTTTTAATGAAACCTGTCCCTCCATTCTACCACCATTCCAGTGTGTTTGACACTTGAACTTACAAAATTTTTTGAAGCCTCAAAGTTTCGGTGGAATGAATTTTTAAACCTCTCATTTGCCAATTAAAAATGTTTCAATACTGTTTTGAAGATGGAAGTCTTGTGGGTTTGGAGCGACGCTAGCTTGAGTGATGACAATTTTTGTTTTTGGGTGAGCTATACATTTAATTGTCAACAGTTGAGTCTTGTAAGCGCAACACACTTGCATCATTACGAAATTTCATTAGCATTGTTTTGGTCAATCGATAAGACTAAACCTGTGGAAGTTTGACATGTATATCTTGACCAATAATGTTTGTATGTTATATTGGCTAATTCTAAGACTGATAATGTTTCTTCTGCCATATCTAGTTGGTCACTTTGCAAGCGTACAGTAAGTTACAGAACAATAATCAGTACCCAACATTTAAAGATGACAGATGCTCACCAGGAGCCCATTTGTTGAGTCATTTGAGACTGTGGAATGATGTTCGAGGTGCTTAAATATGTACTGGGGAGAGTGGGTTTGGCCGTACTGACTGATAGCCTCATTAGCATTACAGAGAGATCAAAACAGACCCGATGACGGACAGAACAACCCACTATTGTTTTCCTATCACTGCACTGATGGATGGACGCAGTGCTGCCTGAGGATGTGAACCACTTTCTGCTGATTGTAGGCCAGTATGCGGTAAAGTGTTGCATGTTGCCTTTTGACTGCAATCCAAAAAAGGGCATTTAAACCACGTAAAAGGAAAGTTCACCTAAAAAAAAGAAAATTCTCATTTACTCACCCTCATGTCTTTCAAACCTGTTTGACTTTCCTCTGTGGAACATATATATTTTTTTATTTTTTTGTCAAATGGCTACATAAACGGTTTCTTTCCACAGTGTTCTGCAGAAGAACGAAAGTTATACAGGTTTGGAACAGCATGAGGGTTAAATTATGACAGTGATTTTTGGGTGAACTGTGCCTTTAAAAACTGTATTAATGCCACTGCAAAAATGATGTGGACGCTCCCTTCTCATGCCATACAGAGGAGCTGGTGACATTTAGATATTTTTAAGCATGTCTTAAGTGCTAAATACTTCAATAAGACTATTAAGACTACTCACTTCCAGTATAAAGAACCCATAACAATCACAAAGCTTTCCAAACACTTCTATAAAGACAGAGGCTAACACATCATTGCACAAATCAATTGGACACGTGACGTTTCTCATGGTAAGAAATCTCAGTACAAATCTCTTTTCTTTGATCGTACGTTACAGACACAAACAAGTCAGCTGCCCAAAACTAGAGTTCAAACCTCAGAACGGGGATGTTAACGTCATTTAACCAATGTCATTTTAAAAGGCGGCAACGGCGCCAGGCTCCGCACTGCCATGATAAACGGAGAATAAAGCGTAGAGCTGCAGCGGGACACATGCTCTGAATCCCGCCGCAGTCGACCGCAGCTCTGAGCACTCCGTGTTTAACTGGTGTTGCATAGTTCAGGATCACCGCACTGAGCTGGCAAACGCTGCCCTTCACTGTCCAAGGACCATGTTTTCCTGTGGCATCAGATAAAATGACTCCATAAAACAACAAACTCAAACTCTAGCGATTAACTGAAGCTCAGCTCTAGTAAAACTGTCGAGGCAAGTGGCTACTGTCGAGAGGGTTAAAGGTCAGGGTCATTTATGGTGTGTGCCATTTATGATTCATGGTTCATCGGGTTACATAATCTAGAATTGCAAAACATTATTGCTTATTAAATGTAAACTTCTGGTCAGTTGAACACTTCCTTTCATTTTTTCCAAAGGCTTTTCCAAAATTTTTTCAAAAAGATTGGAAAATAAATTGTCATCTCATGATTTTTTTGAAGCAAATTATAAGAATAAAAACATTTTTAAATGCAAAAACCAGACAAAGGAAGTCAACTTAAAGAGATGGTTCACCCCAAAATGAAAATTGTCATCATTTACTCATCTTTTGAAGAACTAATAAATTGTTTGTCCATATCCGTGTTATTTTAGTGTCATTGGTATATATTAGTTTTTTTTTTTTAATATTTTGAATTAATTTTATTTTTCACTGTAATCAAATTAATTTTCAAATGTTAGTAATGTTGTGCATTTTTGTCATTTTTGTTTATTTAGTTTATTTTAGTTCAAGTTAAATTAAACACAAATGAGGAATGTTGCCTTGGGAATTACCTGAAATTAAAATAAGTTTTTTTTTTTTAAATTTATTTATTTTAGTTTTAGTCAACGATAATAGCCCTGGTTGATACAAGGCAGATCAATGATGTTCAAAACATTTTTTTTTTTTTTTTTTTCTAAATATCTTGGAAATGTTTTAATTAGATTGACATGATTCTGCTTTCCGTTTTGTCTGATTGGTAGATTTCACTTCAGGATTATGGGTATTTAACCAGGACTTTGACAACTACTACAGAAGCATATACTATCACATACCAACCGTACAGTCATGGTATGTCTTTCTTAGCTTAAACACATTCGCTATATTTCTCAATAATGAAAATAAATGAGATTTTTACTTTTGAATTGTTGCGTTCTATAGTGTGTTGGCTTGAATAACTAGCATCGGGGGAAAAAAAATCGAAGTTAATAGGCTATATTCCAGTCAAAATCAACCTAAATACAATATTTTACCAACCAAACTATTTTTTATAGATTAAATCACATAGAAACAGCTCTTTAAGTTAAAAATGGCAGGTTTTTACTGTGTGAATTAAGCTAAACTTGCAGGGCATATAGGTTTAATGCCTTATTTGTCTCATTGCCACTCTGAAAATTGGGGTGGTAGTGGTGAAGGACAAATGGGGTTACTACTTGATGACATACAACTAAATTCTGTTCGGGTAAGCAAGAAAAAACACAGAGAAGCAAATCAACACCCACAGAGGCCTGGCGAACACACAGCACTTCTGTTTGCTTTCAGCGAGCAAGCAGCGAAAGAGACGCCGCGGTTTCTCTCTCGCGCTCGGCCCTCACTGAGGCTTTTATGAGAGCAGATAGTCAAATTCTCATTTCAAGATCTGCGTTTAACCTCAGTCCAGCAGGCGCTTGTACCGCAGAGCTCCTAACTCCTCTCATCTCATTTCTCTTTAACTAGAGGCCCCGCTGATGCCACAGTGCACATTAATACTCGCAGGCCGCTGGCCAAGCACCGCTGTGTCGAGCTCCATGGCTGATTCATTGCAGAGAACACCCAGTAGCTAAAGCACTCTGGAGGGATGGGGCGTCACTCCAGGAATTAGATTTGCAGCTTTTGTACTACGATAAAACCATAAGTACGAGAAAAAAGGCATAAACATACATTCGTGTCATTTCTGTGAAATTTGGCCCTGTCGGCTGTACTCAGCCAAAATGAATCTTAATAAAACAGGAACATGATGAATTGGTGCGTTTAAAGTGCATCTACAACATTTTATGTACTGTGTAATAGCCATGTTTAATCCTTAAGGCACTGTTTTTTTTATTTCAGAGTGAAATAAACATTATTTTATCACATTTTTGTTTTATGTCAAAATGCTTAAACGTTGCTCTACGCTGTTGGCTCCAAGCAGCATGGCCAAATGTAGTCTCGTGAAAACAAAATACGACATCAAGCCCGTTTTTCAATATCAACTAATAGAAATGCAATACAAAAGGGGGTAGTTCACCCAAAAATGAAAATTTGAAGCTTTTGTCATTTACTCACCCTCAAGTTGTTTTAAACCTGTATACATTTCTTTGTTCTGCTGTGCACAAAGGAAGATATTTGGAAGAATGTTTGTAACCGAGCAGATCTTGCCGCAAAGGGTTTCTCTGGTTAGCATGGCAACTTGATATAAGCTTGAAATAAGTTTGATTTTTGTGTTATTAGGGCTGTGCGATTAATCAAACGATATTAGCAAGTGTGATTTCTAAACTGCAGAAAGCACGATTTTCACTTGCCCCCTCAGTGTCGATCGGAATTCGGCGTGCCTTAACCTAGCGCAGGGACACAACACAGTGGGTTTACCCTTACGACATGGAAGAAACCACAGAAACGGGGAAGGTGAATTGTTTTTTGGGACTATTTTGGATACAGGAAAGATGATCAGAATGCGGCAAAACGGTTTTGGGGCATTTTTGCGGTTAAAATCCAGAAGACGCAGGTCTAGAGATGCATTTTTAAAAGTTTTTAATAAAGCAATAAGAAGTTATATAGTTTATAGTATAGTTATAGTTTATAACGGTTAAGGGGCGTTGTTAGCCGCGAAGCAGAGCGGAGTGCCGAAAACCGCTTTAGCTGTTATACATTCACTGTAAACCACGGCTTCACGGGGCTTTTTGCTTTTATGAAACGGTTAGTGCAGAATACAAATATTAAAACCAAAAAATAGGTATCAGTGCAACTTTTTAAGAAGTAAAATCATTAAAAGCGACTAAACACATAATGGAGAAAACAACAAACATAAACAAAAACAACATTAAAAAAAAAAAAAACGTAAAAGGTTTAGCAAGTGTGGGTATGTTTACAGCATGTCATCTCCACTCAAATGTGACACAAAACGGGAATTCTGACAAGCGTGCAGGTACAAACAGCACGCATGACGGCAAATGAAGGACCATTTCTATAGTCCTGTGACATGCTATATTACTGGTTACGATGGCACGATGGCCAAGGCATATCTTCAAATGTCTGCACTGGAGCCGTGCCTGATCAACCCCTTCATTACGAGAGCCAGACTGCCAAACTTATATTTTTCTATATGCCTTGCCTTTCAGAAATAATAAAATGCTTGGGTGGGATGCCATCAATTTTTTTTTTTTTTCCCTCTCCTAGAGTATGCGGCGTATTCGCAAGTGCAGCAGCGTGTGTTTGATTTTTTTTTTTTTTTTTTCTCTCTTTTTCGCCAGGATGATCACAAACATCTTTCAAATACTAACTTTCTCTGTATGGATATAAATTACACAGGAAGAGGAACACTTAGCATATAGTTTAGGAAACCAAAAACTAGCCAAAAAATTGCTCCAAATATACACAGTTCACAAAAATAGTTGCTATGTCTGGTTTCACATTGCAGGTCTCATGAATTAGCCTGCTACACTAGGCCTTTGGGCCAGTCAAAATCTTTGTTCTCATCTGAAGAAAGAGTCATATACTGTACATATATTGGACGGGATGATTGTATTTTGATCCTGATATTATCTGAGATTCTTCCAATGTCATTTGTCCATTGTTTTTTTCCAGTTGTGTTGAATTTATGAAATTAAAAAACAAGGTATTCTAAAAAGTGAATAATGTACTGTATGTAAAAACCAAGTTGATGTAACATGGCTAAGTTGGACTTTCAGTGAAAATAGATTTAATAGGTTTAAGATAATATAGCTAAGCCAATGTAGCCAATGTTTGGGATCATTCTGATAGAAATGATTAATGTAATAATTTTGTGTGGAAATTTGCCGCACGATTAAAATACATTCAACTGATGAGGTATTTATACGTTTGTTGTCAGGAAGACGGGGCTTTTATTGTCATTGGACATCAGCAACAAAGACATCAAAACTTAATTGCTACAATCAAAGGGATCTTCGTCTTGACACTGACACTGTAAGGTATGTTCTTCATATTCAGTTCATTTAAAACATGACCACAAACCCATTAATCACTGAGGCCAAACTGGCGGCTGGGAGCTTTTGGATGGCAGCCAGTGGAGTAAAGGTAAAAAAAAAAAAAAGTGTGTTTATGTATTTAGTCCTTTTTAAAGACACGCTCACACACCCTGACACTTTACATTGGCTCCAGGATGTGCAGTTTGATACTTTGAAACGCTCTCTCTGTCTCTCATCTGATGGTTAATTATAGAATTTTAAATATCCATGACGCGTGGGCAGGTACCCGTAATAACATATATGCCAGCTTGTAATTATTGACTTTATTTACTTTTCGGATGTTTGTCTGAAATAATGCACTGCTGGTATAGTGATCTGAAGATCAAAGTGCGGAGGACGTTATTAACCTGCGCTCATCAGGCAAGGATAATCATTTAAAGTGTAATTACTTCGCCACGCCCAGGATAATCGTGTTTTGTTTTTTTTTTTTCCTTTGCTCTTGGCATTTTTAATAATATGATTCATAAGTTAGTGTGTTCCCTAAGGGCTGTGAAATGGAAGAGAATAGATGTCCATATCTATTCATGACTTTTGGGTTGATGAGTTTCCAGGCATATGATGTTACATCAGGGTTTTAGTGAGTTAGCTCACTGACGGGTTTGAACGTGTTTTTTTAAATCAAAGACAATAGTTTAAAATGACTGAGACCCATAGACCTATAGTCTATCAATGTCAAAAGATTTACTAGCACAAATATAAGAGTCTCGTGACACCTAGTGGAGAAGCCTTTGCCTGCAACAGAGGCCATTAAATTCTTGTTTGATTTCCAACAAATGGACACTTATGCCAACTAGTGGCGAAATTGAGAACAATACGTGCTCTGAAACATGGACAAGTTTCTGCTGTTTTTTTTTTTTTTTGTGGCAGAAAAGATACCATTCAAACATTTGTAGTGAGATTAAAAAAAGAGAGAGAAATTAAGGATACAGTAAATTGACATCAAAAGTGAGTGAAGAGAATATTACGTGCATTTCTATTTAATAAATGCTTCAATGAATGCAATTGAAAATTCATTTCCACAAAAATATTAAGCAGTACAACTGTTTTCAACATTGATATTAATAAGAAATGTTTCCCTAGCACCAAATTGGCATATTCGATTGATTTCTGAAGGATCATGTGATACTGAAGACTGCAGTTATGATGCTAAAAATTCAGCTTTGAATCACAGGAATAAATTAGATTTTCAAATAAATTCAAATAGAAAACAGTTCTTTTAATTCATAGTAATATTTCACAATTTTGCTGTTTTTAAGTTGGCTTGAAAGAGCCAACTTACTGATATTGTACTTAAGCTTATTAAGTTGGCTTGAAAAAGCCAACTTACTGATATTGTACGTAAACTTATTATTATTATTATTATTATTCTTCTGAGCCAAATTTTAGACTGTATCTCCTCCTAGAGCTTTAAAGCTACAACCACCAAACTCGGCTCAGACCTTCAGACTGTTCTGACTTGGTGTGCTATATCTTTTTAGACTGATCGGACTCACGGTTTTCCTAAAAAAGCTGATTAAACCTGGGAAAATCCTCCCATAGACTTACATTGAAAATCTGAACATTCCATCAAACTCCAACTGTCAAAATTTCAAATCTAAACAAACTGATGCCCATTAGACTCAATGGAGCTGCCATTCTAAGCCATTTAAACTCATTCAAACTCATTTAAACTCATTCAAACTCATTAACTCATCTATCTATCTATCTATCTATCTATCTATCTATCTATCTATCTATCTATCTATCTATCATCCAACCATATCTATAATCTGACTATCTATCTATCTCTCTATCTATCTATCTCTCTCTCTATCTATCTATCTATCTATCTATCTATCTATCTATCTATCATCCAACTCTATCTATCTATCTATCTATCTATCTATCTATCTATCTATCTATCTATCTATCTATCTATCATCCAACTCTATCTCTCTCTCTCTATCTATCTATCTATCTATCTATCTATCATCCAACTCTATCTATCTATCTATCTATCTATCTATCTATCTATCTATCTATCTATCTATCTATCTATCTATCTATCTATCTATCTATCTATCTATCTATCTATCTATCATCCAACCATATCTATAATCTGACTATCTATCTATTTCTCTCTCTCTCTATCTATCTATCTATCTATCTATCTATCTATCTATCTATCTATCTATCTATCTATCTATCTATCTATCTATCTATCTATCTATCTATCTATCTATCTATCTATCTATCTATCTATCACCCAACTCTATCTATCTATCTATCTATCTATCTATCTATCTATCTATCTATCTATCTATCTATCTATCTATCTATCTATCTATCTATCTATCTATCTATCTATCTATCTATCTATCTATCTATCTATCATCCAACTCTATCTATCTATCTATCTATCTATCTATCTATCTATCTATCTATCTATCTATCTAACTATCTATCTATCTATCTATCTATCTATCTATCATCCAACCATATCTATCTATCTATCTATCTATCTATCTATCTATCTATCTATCTATCTATCTATCTATCTATCTATCTATCTATCTATCTATCTATCTATCTATCTATCTATCTATCATCTGATCACATCTATCTATCTAAACTAAAACTTAAACTCTCAAACTTTTAAAACTACTTCAAAGTTTCAAACTTTCTGGCTAGACTTTTTCAAGCCAACTTAAAGTTTGTCGCGACGAACTTTCTTCATCTAGTTATTATTATTCTTCTTAGCCAAATTTCTAAACGCTACTCCTCCTAGACCATCTAAGCTACAACCACCAAACTCGGACCAGACCTTCAGACTATTCTGACTCGGGTTGCTATATCTTTTCAGACTGGTCTGACTTACGGTTTTCCTAAAAATCCTGATCAAACCTCGGCAAAATCCCATTGACTTCTATTGACGGAATGTTCAGATGAGCCAAGACTGTTCAAACTCCAACTGTCAAAATTCAAATTTAAACTGCCAATTAGACTCAATGAAGCTGCCATTCTATGTACTATTTCTAATCCATTTAAACTCATTCAAACTCAAAATCTTTCTATCATCTGACTATTTCTTTCTTTCTATCTATCATCTGACTATTCTATCTTTCTATCTATCATCTGACTATTCTATCTTTCTATCATCTGACTATTTCTATCTTTCTATCTATCATCTGACTATTCTATCTTTCTATCATCTGACTATTTCTATCTTTCTATCTATCATCTGACTATTTCTATCTATCTATCTATCTATCTATCTATCTATCTATCTATCTATCTATCTATCTATCTATCTATCTATCTATCTATCTATCATTTGACCACATCTATCTATCTATCTATCTATCTATCTATCTATCTATCTATCTATCTATCTATCTATCTATCTATCTATCTATCTATCATTTGACCACATCTATCTATCTATCTATCTATCTATCTATCTATCTATCTATCTATCTATCTATCTATCTATCTATCTATCTATCTATCGACCACATCTATCTATCTATCTATCTATCTATCTATCTATCTATCTATCTATCTATCTATCTATCTATCTATCTATCTATCTATCATTTGACCACATCTATCTATCTATCTATCTATCTATCTATCTATCTATCTATCTATCTATCTATCTATCTATCTATCTATCTATCTATCTATCTATGTATCTATCATTTGAGCACATCTATCTATCTATCTATCTATCTATCTATCTATCTATCTATCTATCTATCTATCTATCTATCTATCATTTGACCACATCTATCTATCTATCTATCTATCTATCTATCTATCTATCTATCTATCTATCTATCTATCTATCTATCTATCTATCTATCTATCTATCTATCTATCTATCTATCTATCATTTGACCACATCTATCAATCTATCTATCTATCTATCTATCTATCTATCTATCTATCTATCTATCTATCTATCTATCTATCATTTGACCACATCTATCTATCTATCTATCTATCTATCTATCTATCTATCTATCTATCTATCTATCTATCTATCTATCTATCTATCTATCTATCATTTGACCACATCTATCTATCTATCTATCTATCTATCTATCTATCTATCTATCTATCTATCTATCCGACCACATCTATCCATCCATCCATCCATCTATCCGACCACATCTATCCATCCATCCATCTATCCGACCACATCTATCCATCCATCCATCCATCTATCCGACCACATCTATCCATCCATCCATCCATCCATCCATCTGTCCGACCACATCTATCCATCCATCTATCCGAGCACATCTATCCATCCATCCATCCATCCATCCATCCATCTATCTATCCGAGCACATCTATCCATCCATCCATCCATCTATCCGACCACATCTATCCATCCATCCATCCATCCATCTATCCAACCACATCTATCCATCCATCCATCCATCCATCCATCTATCCGACCACATCCATCCATCCATCTATCCAACCACATCTATCCATCCATCTATCCGACCACATCTTTCCATCCATCCATCCATCCATCTATCCGACCACATCTATCCATCCATCCATCCATCCATCTATCCGACCACATCTATCCATCCATCCATCCATCCATCTATCTGACCACATCTATCCATCCATCCATCCATCCATCCGACCACATCTATCCATCCATCCATCCATCCATCCATCCATCTATCCGACCACATCTATCCATCCATCCATCCATCTATCCGACCACATCTATCCATCTATCCATCCATCCATCTATCCGACCACATCTATCCATCCATCCATCCATCCATCTATCCGACCACATCTATCTATCCATCCATCCATCCATCCATCTATCCGACCACATCTATCCATCCATCCATCCATCCATCTATCCGACCACATCTATCCATCCATCCATCCATCTATCCGACCACATCTATCCATCCATCCATCCGTCCATCTATCCGACCACATCTATCCATCCATCCATCCATCTATCCGACCACATCTATCCATCCTTCCATCCATCCATCTATTCGACCACATCTATCCATCCATCCATCCATCCATCCATCTATCCGACCACATCTATCCATCCATCCATCCATCCATCCATCCATCTGTCCGACCACATCTATCCATCCATCTATCCGAGCACATCTATCCATCCATCCATCCATCCATCCATCCATCTATCTATCCGAGCACATCTATCCATCCATCCATCCATCTATCCGACCACATCTATCCATCCATCCATCCATCCATCTATCCAACCACATCTATCCATCCATCCATCCATCCATCCATCTATCCGACCACATCTATCCATCCATCCATCCATCCATCCATCCATCTATCCGACCACATCTATCCATCCATCCATCCATCCATCCATCTATCCAACCACATCTATCCATCCATCCATCCATCCATCTATCCGACCACATCTATCCATCCATCCATCCATCTATCCGACCACATCTATCCATCCATCCATCCATCCATCTATCCAACCACATCTATCCATCCATCCATCCATCCATCCATCCATCTATCTATCCGAGCACATCTATCCATCCATCCATCCATCTATCCGACCACATCTATCCATCCATCCATCCATCCATCCATCTATCCAACCACATCTATCCATCCATCCATCCATCCATCCATCTATCCGACCACATCTATCCATCCTTCCATCCATCCATCTATCCGACCACATCTATCCATCCATCCATCCATCTATCCGACCACATCTATCCATCCATCCATCTATCTGACCACATCTATCCATCCATCCATCCATCCATCTATCATCTGACCACATCTATCCATCCATCTATCTCATAGCAACCACTCAGAAAACCATGGCAACTGCCTAGCAACCACTCAGAATACCATGGCAACTGCCTAGCAACCACTCAGATTACCCTAGCAACCGCATAGTAACACCCTAGCAACCGCATAGCAACACCCTAGCAACCACCCCGATTACCCTAGCAACCTCATAGCAACACCCTAGCAACCACCCCGATTACCCTAGCAACCGCATAGCAACACCCTAGCAACCACCCCGATTAACCTAGCAACCGCATAGCAACACCCTAGCAACAACCCCCGATTACCCTAGCAACCGCATAGCAACACCGTAGCAACAACCCCCGATTACCCTAGCAACCGCATAGCAACACCCTAGCAACCATTCATATTACCGTAGCAACCGCATAGCTATCTATCTATCTTTCTCTTTGTCTGTCTATCAATCTGTCTTACTATTTCTATCTATCTATCTATCTATCTATCTGAGCATTTCTATCTATCTATCTATCTATCTATCTGAGCATTTCTATCTATCTATCTATCTATCTATCTATCTATCTATCTATCTATCTATCTATCTATCTTCTAAAGTAAAACTTGAACTATTTCAAACTTCAAGCTTTTCAAACTGTTTCAAATTTTTCTAGCTAGGCTTTTTCAAGCCAACTTAAAGTTTGTCTCGACGAACTTTTCTATCTAGTTACTGTTAATGTTTCCAGACTTTTGACAGGTACTGTGTAGAGAAGGAACAATTTTATAACCAGCCTGTTCTTTTTAAGGCTGCGCACTCGTTCCTCTGACACTTCAGGATGGATTATGATAGCCTTGGGGTCGGGGTTGTTTTTAAGGCATCATCTTATGAAACTAATTTGACAGGAAATTGAAGAGAGGGGATCGCTGGTTAAGGTCACAGTGGTTGCCGAGGCAATTTTAAAGATGGGCTTAAAGTGTGTCCATGGGGAAATAGTCTTTGTCCCCCTCTCCCATGACCTCTGAACATTCAAGCTTTGGCGTTTCTTCATCACTATTTGAAGGTGAAGCGTGTCGTCATCTGTGCCACTAACACGACTAAACAGAATTGCAGTGTTTGTTTGAGTGATCTGACTAGGTTTGCTATAGTTCGGCAGATGTGTAAATCCTGACTACAAGAATAACTTCATCCGGTGGAGATAACGATTACAGCATAGATGTAGTCTGTGAAATAGGAAGGCGTCCATGTGCCATTTTTACCAAGGAAAGTCATATTTACAATAATTCCGAGAGCATGTGAAGGCAGCATTAATCTTGACAGTTTTGGAGATTTTGGACTTCTCCTATTCTAGTGGACAGAGTGAGGCGCAGTATTATATACACGAAGCTACATTATGGGCAAACAACGATGACGGTTTTTTTTTTTTATGGGCATACCTGGTTGCAGAAAATGATCGTTCTGCAGTAGCAGTCTATGGAAGTCACGGAATAAAAGATTGAAAAAGGTCATTTCGAGTTTATAACTCACAATTCTGACTTTCTTTCCTCGCAAATCCCGAGCTTACATCTTACATTTCTTAGAAGGACAAACAGAATTGAGATATACTCATTATTCTGTCTACTTTCCTCAGAACTGCAAGTTTATATACCACAATTATGACTTTCCCCCCGTCAGAATTGTGATATAAACTCACAGTTGCGATTTATAAAGTCCATAGATATAAACACACAAATGCAAGAAAAGTCTGAATTTTGAAATAAAGTTGTAGGCTATGTTTAAAAGTTGTAAATGTTATAGGTTTAAAAATGATTTCGTGCTGTAACTGTCCCCTGTGAACTGCATGTCTTTGAATATAATGTAGACTTGCTTTTTACATCAAATTTATGCTTTAATAGTAGATAAATCATTGCAGGTTTCATCAGTCCAGCAACATAAACGTCTGTGTTTATCTTCGCCTTCAATGACAGTATTTTATAAAAAAATGAAGTCTATATTTTTTCCATTCCGATTCTGACATCCAAAGACACAACAAAACATTTTCCTCTTATTCTGAGGATTTTGCAAATTTTCCTAGACTTGCTACCGCTATTTTTCTGCCACCACTTTGCGCACGCAGCTGCAAGTGACGTAACTGGGACATGTGCTCTTAATTGCTCTATACTTACTCTTGTAGTCCACTTGAAATGCATCGTATGTGACAGAAAGTAAGTGTCCAAGACTTTTTCTGGTCTTTAAAAGTGCCAAAGCTCGGTGCTCTTAAAGGGATAGTTCACCAAAAAAATGAAAACTAATCATTTACTCACCTGAAGTTGTTCCAAACCTATATGAGTTTCTATGTTCTGTTGACCAATGTCGGTAACCAGATGGTTGGTGGTAGCCATTGAATTCAGTTTTTTTTTTTTCTTGTTGTGGAAGTCAATGGTTACCGTCAACTGTCTGTATGCCAACATTCTTCAAAATACTTACTTGTTCAGATGACATGTCGTCTGTAGGATTCTCTAACTATCTACGATGTTTCTACTAAGATCTGCTCTGATATGGTGATCACTATAACCAAATAAACCTCAAACAGGATATACAAATGCTGGCCCCAGCACCTCCCGCACATTTAATATTATTATTACATGTTTTGTTACTTATAAATGCACGTTTGACAGCAGTAGCCTGAGCTATTTTCATTTGTAAAATCATTAACACTGTCAGAAAAACATAAAATGTGATCATTTAGTTCCAGTCTGGAGCCCTGCTCAAACATCATCAGATTCATCCACGTAAAACAGCAGTGCTCAAGCACACCTGATGAAAAAATGTTCCTGTTGCTTGCACAGATGTCGATAAAGATCATTTCATAATGTACCTTTAAGCAGTAAACAAATGATGTGCTGCCTATTTGTTTCATTATATCGATGAAAATAAGGATAAATGGAAAGCCGTAGTTTTATCAGGAATGTTTTATTTGATGTGCCCGCTTCTCTGCTTTGTAGAAACAGCCAGATTTTATCAAAGTCTGCACAACGAGAGCAGTTTCTGCATTGCTTTCTCATATATATATATATATATATATATATATATATATATATATATATACCAGCCTGCCAAAAACAAAAAGTTAAATGAAATAAAATAAAAATAAAACAACAACAACAAAAGTTGTTCTCTTCAGTTTGGCAAGTGTCTGTAACAGAATGTGACCATATACTGAATAATTCTGTTTTGATATAACTCGGTATAAAAAAGCACAAAAATATAGCACTTTGAACTCTGGTGCAAGTCCGTTCAAATAACTGTGGCATCAAGCAAATGAAACCTTAGATTCATCACAATTATTTTCATTGACTATTTACCAAAAATACGCTTCAATTCTTTTTGCTCTTTAAACTGTAAAAGCACAATAATGTATTTATGAAAGCATACAATACATTGATAACAAATTCCAAATAATAGTAATTAAAAAGAAATACCGATGAGCAACAATCAATGGGCAAAAAACAACTGTTTGATTTTTAAGGTACTTACGAATGCAACAATCACTGAGAAGCTCATTGTTCAGGGACATGAAAAAGCAAATATAATACTGAATTGAAGTGCAATTTTATCATTTTATGCTGGAAATTCAGTTTATTTCCCTTACGTTCTTTAAGACAATAGAGCATCTGATTTGTAAGTCACAGTTTTGTCATTGGTATGTGCAGGTTATTCCAAGGACCCATCCAGAGCTCCTCTTCATCTGACTGGGTGCGGTCACTATGTGATCCTAAAGGGTCCCTCACCTCCTGATTGTCCACTGTGGACTCTTGTTCATCCACATTTTGTGTTCTTTCACCCCCACCATTCACCACGTTTGATTTTGAAGCTATGCTCTCTGGGCCTGTGGTGCTGGAGGCCAGGGACCCACTGGAGGGCCTGGTCGTGAGGTTCTGTTCACCTGCTGAGGCGCCTGTGATTATGGGGCTGTTTAAAGGAATTCGCTCTTCGTGCGTAACAGCAAGTTTGTCCAGTTTCTTAAAGTGCTTTCCCAGTCGTACTGGAGAGTTGAGCTTGATGTTGTTGGTGTGTGTGACCCGTCGCGTCCGGATTATTGAGCCGTTCTGGGCCAAGTATATGCTCCCATTAATGTTGCTGTGGCTGTTCACATTAGATAGGCGGTTCCTGTGCGATTCAGGTGCACTTTCTTCTCCAGTTGAACTGGTCTCGTATTCACGGTCTACAATTAGCTTGATCCTCTTTTTTTTACCGTACTGAAAAAAGAAAACAGGAGTGTAAGATGACTACAGAATAATAAAAAGGTTTTTTTTTTCTTTCTTTTTTTCTCCACATCACACAGCAGTGGTGTTCTGTTCGAGACAGCCATTTCAAAAATGCACAACTAAAGCTATAATATTAACTGTTTTAATTGATTTACCACTAGTGTGCAAAAAATGCAAAAGATTTTTGCATAAGATGCAAAAAAAAAATTATATATATATATTTTTTTTTCACGCGTGATACACTTATTGCCATTTGTATGATGAATAGGGCTCTCCTTTCATTCATATGTGTTTGTAGATGGCTCTCTGTGATATTTACTGGTAATCTGTAAAATTGCTATGACATGTTAATTGACCCTTCGCAAAGACCCGCCCCCTTTAGGTACTTTTGATTTGTCTGACGAGACATGCACTCTCATGCAACACATCATGTTTTCACAAAGTGAAAAATGCATCCCGGAGCAAAGAGGACACTAACAACATGTTGACAGATATATGAAACAGTTTCTACTAACTCTCCCGACTGCTTTGTTATACAAAATGATGGATTCAGGGTTATGATTGGTCAGATCGCCTGTCAGTCAAACTGTTTGCGAAGGGTCAATTATCAAGACAATTTCAACAAAATACTACAATGAAAGCAGGTTTGATGAATATTAAATTTACACATCAGCTTCCCCTGAAAATGCCATCCCAGAACACCACTGCATTAAAAAGCAAATCAACCAAACACACACACTTCATGTCCTTTCTTGAGCTTATTAAAAGTAATGTGCTCAATGACCAAATGCCATTGGATTGCAGGCAACTTCAACAACAAAAAACAACCTAATTTTGATCTGAACATTAATTGCTGACTTAAACTTTTGAAGGGTGACCTGTAAAGGTAAGACTACATAGAAAGGAGCATGCATGTTATTCAGAAAAGGTTAAGGAGAAATGCCAAGTTGTGCTCCGAGAGAGGAAGACGAGAAGAACAACTTCAAGCAGATGAGGGCATTCAAAAGGCCAATAAAAAGTTCAACACAAGAAATGAATTCAATGGCTAGTCTTACTGAACATATTGGAATATAATTCAGGAGGCACCGACAGTCTCAACTGCATCTGAATCAGAATCCTCATCCTCCCCATCTACTTTACTGATTCTTGCTCCATCTGAAGCGCTTGAACTGTCACCAGGGCTTCCACCTCTCTCTGGAGTCATTTCCCCTTCTTCGTTTTCATCTATTGGAGAAAGTTTGTCGATCTCTATAGCCCTTGCTACACTATTGCTTGCCATTGAGAAGCTGCTCATGCTGTGGAAGCTCGAATCTCGTTTACTTTCCGGAGAATGGCTGCTTTTAGACGTAGAGGATTTTGGATCCTTATTTTGGCCCTCAGAGTCATCCTCTTTTAACTGCACTCTGCCTTTCTTATCTTCATCCTCCTTCAGGATGGTCTCTTCTAATGCTCTTGTGTGGTTGAAAGTAGTTGCAGGCTCTTGAGATGATCTGCTGCTCTCTTGCATGTTGGTTGCTGATCTCTGGCTACCATTGCCGTGAAAACCAGCTCTGAACTTGATGCTTTCAGAAGCTGTGCTGCTGTGTCTGGACTGGGAAGACCTTACGGATGACACTGTTCCTCTGTCCTCTGATCTGACACTCTCTTTTCCACTGCTACCTTCCTCCGAGCTTGACTCCTTTGCAGCCTCTTGTCCAGATTCAGATTCATTTTCTGTCTCGGATGTTCTCTCTGTGTCTGACTCTTGTTCTGTCTCAATCTCTGTGTCTTGATCTGAGTCTGATTCAGTCCTTGACTCTATTTCGCTGTCATCTAGCGGAGTTTTTATTTGGCTCTCCCTGTCTGAATCAACAGGACTCTGGTCTTGATCATCATCTGAGTCTAAACTACTCATATGTGCTCCTTCTTGGAGTCTGTATGGATGGTAAGGTGTGAATGACATGGCACTTCCAGTGTAAGACTGTTGAATGATGTCTTCCCTGTTTCTACTTCTCTCTTGTTCACTTTCAACAATATCACCGGGATTCTCTGTGATTCCCTCTCTGACTCGTTGAGTACCCAAGAGATTGGGGCATTCCTATTATTTTCATGATCTACAGTCTCACTAATGCTGCTCAGAGCGTTCTTTTGAGCCTGCAATGTTTTAAAGATGTTCATCTGACTCAAAACTTTGCCAAGTCTTGTCTTTGCTGAAGGCATTGCTTCTTTAGTCTGAAAATAGCTGCCATCAATGACCATGCCATTGTCTACACTGTTTGAATGTTGCATTCTTGTTGGTTTGGGGTAATCTGTACTTGCTGTTTTCTCCTCAGGAACTACAATTGGAAGTATTTTGTTGTTCTTCCACGGACGGTGGAATGGAGCTGGAGCTGGGCCGGACCTTCTGTCAAACATTTGGCTGAGTTGTATGGGTGCTTTGAGTGTAGTTTCAGCCTTTGAGCTGTAAGGCTGTGTGATGGCCTCAGCTGGTCCAGGCAGGTGTTTTTCAAGCCTTGGAGGTTGGTCTCCAAAAGCTAGTCTAGGGGGCCTCCGTGGTGGAGACATGCCTGGCGGTGGAGCCAGCTTTCTGCCTTGCCTCACAACCTATTACATTGATATTAGCCAAGATTTTTATCATTCAGAATATTTAGTCAACCATTCAGATCACTCATCATTTTTGTGACTTTGGTCATTTCACATGATTCACGTCGGCATTCCCCAATGCACTTTGGGGGAATGTCAAGGTAAAACGTCAGGATTACAAATGCTGCAACATGCATTCAAAAAATTTTAACTTTTTAACTAATTTCCATTGATTACTGGCCAATCAGCATGATCATTATATATAAATCATTACATGTGTGGTGCCAGCAAAACATGATAGAAGAGGGAATGATGCCCTCGATGAGGGATGGGCAATTTCTGTCCCGCAGAATTTAGCTTCATGGCTAATCAAACACACCTGCCTGTAATTTCCAATATAGGATGGAGCTAAAGGCCTTGTCCACACTAATGCATTTTAGTTTGAAAACATCTTTTTCTTTCCGTTTTTGGCCCTCTGTCCACACTGAGACTACATTTTTTGTCAAGCAAAACTGAGCTTTTTGAAAACGTAGGTTTCGCGTTGTAGTGTGGATGGTCAAAACGGAGGTATTCGAAAACAATGACGTATGTTTAGTCATGTGACCCATGTTGTACCCATAGATATCTATAGATATACCGGCATTGTTATGCCTACTAGTTGCATTAACAGTATTGCCCAAGATAAATGCTCCTTTGTAGAATCTTTATTACATTTCTGCAAAGATGACAGAGAAATTACTCACATTTGCTGTCATGTATGGCAAAATATGATGACGGTTGCATTTTAAACCTGGACGCAAAAATGAGTGATGCGATATTATACTAATAAAATGAATGTGCCAGAAGAATAGTGTAAAGACTTTATCTCTGCATCATCTCGTGAGCTTTAGTATTTTTTTAATGCATATGCAGTAAGGTGATGTGTTTTCAGATGTTTCGGTATGGATGAGCAACTTTTGGAAAACGCTTGAAACCGCTAGTGTAGATGAGGAAAACTCATGTAGACGTAGCCAAAATCTGCATACCAGTGAATCCTGAACCCTCCAGGACTGGAACTGCCCATCCCTTCCCTAGTTTTGCAAAACTCTGGGGACCACCCCAACCTTGTCATGTGTAATGGCCTTAAGTCAGAGGCAGGATAAATGCAACTTTATTAAAAAATACTGCACATTGCATTGTTTTAAACTAACAAAACAGAACAAATATAAATGTGATACCTCTCCCTCAGATTCGTGTGGGCTGTAGTAGTAGCTGCCGTCATCTTCCATAATCACCTCTCCATATTCATCATACATCCCAGTTGGAGAGATCAGCTTCCGTCGACTCCCATACTGAGGCAAGTCATAGCTAAACAGCAGGTATACAGGATTAATGCATATAACTCAAACACACACACACCAATTCAAACATTCCTGAATAAATAAGCACAAACTTTGTCCCTACTATCCACTAAATCAAACCTAAAACTTTTATAAAACTTCTGGGACCGAGAAATGAAAGGCAAATCCAATAAGTAAGATTTAGTAGCAGAAGCTTCTCATAACACTGTATGGAAAAGGTCAAAGCAGGCCTTCATTAGGACTTTGAGTATTCCTGGGGAGCAGCAGGCTGTCTGAACCCAAATACATCTTAGTCAGCCCATTTAACAGGAAACAGGCTGAAATTCAGGATTATTATTGACCCTCACCAGCTAGTAGTCATAGAGGCCTTTCATTTGGATTTATTGAGGATAGAAGGATATATTGAAGACCAATGTGAGATACAGCTGGGAACTGCTGCCTAATTTGTATGACCTATATTTTATAACACGGTAAGAACTTGGATAGCATTTAATTCTGCTCAAATATCTTTTGATAGTCTGCAATTACCATCACTTCCCTCAGGAGGGCATTCATTTATAGCACCTATTTCTATTTTCTCCACCTCATTAGGATTCCATATGGACAGTTCAACCTTGCTCAAGCATCAGTAAATAATTATCTTTGCTATTACAGTCAAAAAGACTCAAATGGATACCCACAATGTTAAAGGAAAATGACAAAATTAATCATCAGGAACAAATAAAACAGTACTAAAATCACACAAACTGATTTATTAAAAGCAGCAGGTCTGGTAAATATCTGAAATATGTGATTTTGGCCAGCAGCACATTTCAACCGATGAATGCACACTCACCCATGGTCATAGTTATAGTAATCCTGTGTATAATAGTCTTGTCCTGGGTCAATGCCAGACTCCATAGAGAGTTCCTGTGAGCAGAGTAAAGAGTTATATTTCAAAGAGTTTAGGCGAAAAGTCGGATGAAAGTGCTGCCCATTTAAAAGTCGAGATTCTCTACCTCTGGTCTCAACAGAGAGGGACGAAGCAACTGCTGTTGCTGCGCAACATTCAGAAGAGAAACAGTGCAGAAACAAGAGAGAAAAGGAGGAATATTACATTTATGAATCTATGTGAAAGTGAATCATAGAAGATAAATACAGTTGGATCCACAAGTCTGAGATTACACTGAAAATCTGCAATTCAAAATCAAATCTGAATTTATATTTTAGTGTTTAAAAAAAGTGTAAAAAGAAACATCAAATCAGTATATTAGTGACATTTGAGAATGTCTTTGCGAATGGTCAGATTTACTCACTTTCAGATACTAAGACATTCCGAAAATTGTGTTAATTTTAGTTTTCACTTTTCACTCAAATTATGCTGTTTAATTTTAGCTATTGAATTGGAAAACCTGAAAATAGAAGCAGAGTGTTGTCAGACTTGAGGATCCCATTGAAAAATAAAGATGGTTAAAAGAAATCATTTTATCTTCTTACATGTGAAGTTTTAATATGAATGTTTTCCATGAAAAACATTACTAGAGAGTTTATAAAATTCTATAATGAAGCATTCAGAAACATTTAGAAAAGTTGTTATAAACATATTAAAGCGGATAGATGCTGGGTTTCAAATAAATGCATAGCTGTAAGTGCACATTTTATAATGTGTGCTTACATATAATAATATAGCCACAGTATTCTGTGAACTGTGTAAATGTAACTATTTATTTATCACATTGCTGTTGCTATTGTTTTATAAAAGCAATAAGCCATTCAAGTCTGCGCTGTATTTCTTTATTTAAATACTCTTTGGCATTCTTACCTCCTAACAACAAAACATTTGAGGAACGCTATCAGCAAGTCAAACTCCAGACTGACAGATCTAGCCGACAGCAATTTTAAAGATGAGATCTTGACAAATAGTTATTTCCTCTTTCATCAATGTCCCTATCAAACAGCATCAACTGATAAAAATGATGGCCAATAAAACGGTCTCCAGATGGGACATCAGTGAAACATAATGCAATTCCAAAGAATATAAACACGTACCTCTTGATGCCCGTAGCCTCTCCTGTGTGGATATAACAGTATGGAAATCAAGTCAGTAAGATTGTTATGATAAAACCTTTATTTAATGTCAAGAGAACGTTTTCTTTTTCTCATACTGGACAGTCTTTAAATGTTTAGCATATTTAAATGCATTAAATTGAGACACCGTGTCCTTGAGATGAGGTTTCGAAGACAATGTCGATAAAGCTTTTGAATGGCTGTCTCGAAGTGATAAATGATGTATAACGGAAGAACTGAGCATATGTGTGTAGATTAATATGCAGTGATCGCATATAGGGGAAAAACTAACGGATGTCTTTACAATTTCCCATGATGATGTATCGGGATAGTTTTAGGTAACACTTTATTTTTATAGTCTGCTTCTGCTAACCATAAGTAACTTTGCCACTACGTGTCAACTACTAGTCATTAGAGTATTAGTAGGCTGTCTGCGTCATATCGGCTCGCACTTTATTTTGAAGCTCCCAACAGACTTTCTACTGACTAAAAGTAACTAACCCTAACCCAACAGTCTAATGAACGCTAATTGACATGTAGTTGCAAATTAACAGCAGTTAGACATGTAGTTTAAAAAGTACTTACCGTTAGTAGAATGTCTAAAAGGGACTATAAAAATTAAGTGTAACCTACTAATATAATCAATTTCCTTTTCAGCTACTGAAATGACTTTTTATGCATTGCATTATAATGATATTTTAGTCTAGGGAACATTAGTTTAGGGGTCAGTCAGTGTTGAATGACAACGAAGCTCACATGCCTCGTCGCATAATGAATGTGTTAACACCACTGATTCAAGTAGACAATTAGAGAATAACATGTCTATAGAGGAGAAAAGCTAGACACTGTTTGGCTGCAAGGACACGTGGCAGTGGCACACTGTTTGTTTATCAGTCAGATGAATGTTAACACCCTCAAGGCTCTTATGACATTAGACAATATCATCCGTGACAATGCTCGGCACGCAAAGACAGCCTAAAAAAACATTTGATTACAGTTTATCAGGTGTGTTAGGGGTATACAGAGTGTACATGGAGACGGGCCAGCGTTTCCTAAGTGGCAGGGCCATTTCACTGAAAGCGTAGCAAATTAAAATTCTCTCCAGGCAGCAGATCAGCGAGAGCAAATTACAGCAATTCTTCCCTGATGTGGGCATAATGAGGGATTCAAATGAAGATTTATCTCTTAACGATAATATGCGACTTTCAAGAGACTTTTGTTTTGTTGACTTTTCTCTCTCTATGCGAGCGTGTTTGCAGGTGCAGTAATGTGCCAGCCCATGAATTAAACATGATGCATTACATGATATGTAATTATAATTAAAGTATATAATTATACACTGTGATTAAATACTAATCCTGTTATATTTCTAACAGGGTCAAGGTACAATTGCAGTGGCATTTCAATCTTTCATTTTTTTTTTTTCTTTTCATATTTTTTTTTAAATTAAACCTACTGATTTATATTAATTATTTGATCTTTTTTTTCCTCAGTTCCCTCAAGGTTGCACTGAATCATTTTTGAATTAAAAATTATTTACCATTAGCTAGCCTACTTTTTTGTGGAGCTTGTTAATTAGAAGTAATGCGAATCTAAACCACCACTTTAAAGCACATAAAAGGTAAAAAGCAAAAAGGCTACCATAGATCTCAGCATCACATATTTCTAATAAATTTTAAAACGTTTTTGATTAATCACTAATCATAAATTAAATAACATGATGTCAAAAAGCCCTTTAAAGATGCATTTTATTTAAAAAAATGGATTTTCACCAAAGAAAATGCAGAAACTGATTTGTGATTACAAATATAAAGTTAGTTCTTACTATTATCAATAATATAAATAAGTACTATAGTATAAATATGCATATTAATTAAATGATCACAATGTATGCATATACATAGTACTTCTTTTTTATAATCAAACTCACTGAATTAAGACTAGTGTTGGCACTAGTTTTAAACATATTTGCTTTTTTACAGTTTGCCATCTGCTTTGAAATGTTGACTAAACAGACAATAGTGGTGACAGATGAATCTTGTTTGATCGTGCTAATTTTAACAGAGAGGTTTCCCTCCTCCCTCTGATTGCCATAAAGATGTTTGTTTGTTCTCTAACACTGTTAATATGTCATGATGGCAACTGTTAGTCCTAATGGAACATGGCGCTACAGATTAGATAAACAAATCATGATATGAGATGGGAAAGTATGGCGTGTCTGGGTTATCTGCAAAGAAATTTGAAAGAAATAACAGAGCTTGAATGATGGTAAAAGAAGTGTTTTATGTCAGTCTTTTCGAACCGTATTAACACAACTCATCATCTTTGCTCTGTAAAAGAACTCTAAATGGTTAAATATTTTCGAAAGAAAAGCGTCATCACTATTCACTGGGAAACGATATGACTTAACTCTTAAATTTCTTTACTCTTTACACAGACTAAAGCACACAAACAATAATGTGACCTACGAAACAAATTTTGAATGGAGTCTGTATTAAGGGGCTGAATTTATTGGAGACCTTTAATAGGGTCACATCAATACAGTGACTGCTCACTGTAAACAGAAGGTGCAATCAGTACAGAAACTGAACATTATCAGTTTTCATAAGGTCATGGAGACACTTCTGAATGTGCTACAGCACGAGAACAAAAACAATATGGTATAGTTGTTGCATACCTCTGCGAGTCAACAGTAATCGGATGTAATGGTGCAGGATCCATCCATTAGTATCATAACAATTAAAGCTGGGATTAGGAGGATGTTTGCTGAATTGAATGCAGCGTGTTTCCGTCTCAAAGAGTAAATGGAGGACATATCACCAATCACACAATATCTCGCTCACACACACACAAATGCACACAAAACGCACTAAATTGATTTAGCCGGTAATTACAACCAACTTGACGACTCAGTTGCCTCTCAAACCCCCTAATGTGTGCACAGTCACGTAACATAAAGCCATTTAACATTAAAACAAACTTGTCTCTCTTCTGTGCCCTTCTACCAGAGACTTGCACTGAGAGAAACACAATGTCCTCTATCATCTGTACCCGATAAATACATTGATCATAGTGTACATGATTATCCTGTTCCATATCTTGGTGAAAACTGGTAGACCGTTTAAATGTGGCCACAGAGGCTATGCTAACACAGTTAACAAAAGAGGGGAAAAAAGTAAGAAAAATGAGAGGTGAGAGCATGCAGTGTACCTCAGAGAAAAGCTTTATAAAGGTCATTTATCCCATCCAGTGACAGTAACTTATAGCCCAACATTAGAGCATATGGATAAGAGTGTTTTGTGTACTAAAAATCAAATAAATTGCCTGTATGAATGGTTTAACTCAACTAAATAACGAAACACACATAAACTCTTGCAAAACTGATTAAAAATATTATACAAAAACTGTAAAGCACAAATACTTAATTTTGTGTCATTGTAAGATGATACACAATGGTAAGACAAAAAGTAAAGACGACAAAAATGTAGTGATAGTCTAAGGGCCATTCACACAGGATATATTCTCTTGCTTTTTAATTATTAAATTGGTATTTTTGGTCTATGTATATGTGCGTCAGATGATCCTTTTCCTTTCCCCTCACCTTTTCCAGTGTCTTGAGTGCCATATTTTAATTATTTTGTATACAGTTTAGTGGTTCAATGTCAGGTTACAAACATGTTTCTGTGGGTTTGATAAACACATTTACATTTATCCTTTAAATGTATACTTTCAATTAAACGTTGCAATGTAAGTCACTTTCAATTAATCAATTTATGCATTCTCTGGGAAGCATGGCATTGCTAGCACAATGCTTTACTGTTTGTGCTACAGGAATGCCTTGTCCATATCTACATATGAACATGACTTTTTTTCCGCTGCTCTAAAATGTTTGCTAGAATGCATCCTGTGTGAACTGTAGGGCTGGGACCACACATCGATTCTCGATTTGCGATACGATGAATCTGGATTTTTTTCTCAAATCAATTCTAAAATTAGTTTAAACAGCAGATGGAGCTCTAGGTTAGGTTTTAACTGCATACTCATATGCTTACGAAGACGACTGCTGCAGAGCTCTCGTGCATTCGGCTGAGTCATGTAAGTGGTTAAATACACTTGCACCAGAATGCTTTTATGACGTGAGATTAATGTAAACACAGGCCACTGCAAACACCTTTGTAATTTGCTTCAGTCTTTTCAAACTTTATGAATGATTATTTTAGGTTTATGTGGTGTGTAAAAAGGAACTGGAAGCAAACAGGTAACTTTACGTGTGTTTCTAAAGCATGTAGAGATGCCATCTGCTGTTAAAAACTAAGGTCAGAATTGATTACAGAAAGTATCGCGATACATTCGGAAAATACCAGAAACATTCCAGATTCACTGCATCTCCGATTGAATTGAATGAATAGTTCCAGCCCTAATAAACAGCCACTAAAAGAGTAATAGCAACATGGACAAAGAGTGTCACAGGATAGTGGACTGAGATGGAAAGCGTTTTTCCAGTTCTTCCACTAGCGAGTTCATGTTTGGATTGGGCTCTGGTGGTGTTGCTTCTTGTACAGGCTCCGCTTCTGACACGCCAGCCTCTGGTTCAACAGACACTTGTGGTTTGGGGACAATCTTTGGCGGGCACTGCTTTTTATTTATTTGACTGTACATGTTGGCAATGGATTTCTCTATATCTGCTATGTTCTGGATATTCTTAAGGATCCCCTTGAGTTCCCTCTTGGGAGGCTCCGGCTCGGACGGCAGTGGGGCTGGTGTGGGGCGTAAAGACACCGGTCGAAGTGATGGGATGGCGGTAAGAGGAGGAAGGACGAATGGAGAAGGAGGCACGGGGCGGGAAAAGGCTGGTGATAAGGGAGGGGGGAGAGGAGGAGGAGGTGGAGGGGTTGGATGGGGAGGAACAGGTGGGGATGGTGGGATAGGAACAGACCTGGGTGCGGGACTGGAGGGAGGTGGAGGACTGGAGGAAGAGGGAGGTGGTGGAGGGCTGGAGGAAGGGGGAGGTGGTGGAGAACTGGAGGGAGGTGGAGATGGTGGAGAACTGGAGGGAGGTGGAGGTGGAGCAGGTACATCTGGAGGGTCAGGGATGATCTCCACATTGACCTCATATGATTCCTCATCAGGATAGGTAGACAATCTGCTGTACTTCCGCAGCACTGGTGGAGTTGGCTTGTGACTGGGCGGAGGTGTTCCATCACTCTGGGTAATAATAATGGATGGGGGCCTGTTGTTATGTCCCATGAATGAAGATTGTGGGGTCTCAAAAACAGAGAGAATAATTTCGGAGGAGAGTGACCCACGAGAGTCCAGGCCTTGCTTCTGCCTCATGTCCTGCATGGCCTGCTGCTCAAACTGTCGTGCCTGCTCTTTTACTGACAATTTGGGCTCTGGATCTTCATCCACAAACCCATCAAACCCATCAAACCCATCAATCCCATCAATCATTTCTTTGTTGTTCTTAAGGCCAGACTTCAGAAGCTGTAGCTCCCACTGAACTGGGTCCATTACCACCCTCCTACTCCGTAGGGCTTCACTGGTCTCACATTTGTGCAACCTAGAAGGTAAAGTCCAGGAGTGTCCTGAGCCTGCAGATGGGAAGCGCAGGATGGACTTTCTCAGACCTCTCACGCTGGGTGAATACATGCCTAGGAGGTACCTTCGATTTTGGTGCTCAGGGCTACTGAGGGTTCCGTCATCATGGTACAGAGGGTTGGTTGTAGTAAGTGGGTTCTCATCTGAAAGAAAGGTAATGTTGCTTTCCGACTTAGGCAAGTTGTTCAGCATGATTCCATTAGCGGTGGACAGCTTGTGAGCTGCGATGGCACGGGTGGCAAATGAGCTAATTAGACGTTGCCGATCGCCATCTTGCAGAACACACCTCTTAGTCCTGCTTTCAGCATAACCGCAAAAAAAGAGACAAAGAACGACTTAAGAGTATGTGTGAACAGCAAGGTAGATAGGGAAGTAGGATGGAAACCAGCTACAAAAAGCACCTGCCTGGATTGTGCTAATTAAATCCTAGGCAAACACCTTCAACAAGGGCAATTCTTAGCTAATATCACTACTGATTAGGAGCAAGGCAACTGATCACAATGCTAGGCAACTAATTGGAATGAAAGACTGTTCAACAGCTTTCTGAGAAACGACCACAAATACAGCTCTACCTTAATTAAATGTTCTACATTTGGAAACACAGATGACTGCCTACTTACTTAGGTCTGATATCCAAGAAATGAGAACAAGAGATGAGGAGCAGAAGAAAAAAAATAGCAAGATGTTAAAAAAAAGTTTTGTAAAGAGTACGTGTAAGTGCTAGTCTTTTAAAGGGGGAAACTTGCCTAACACCAGACACAACCATTCTACAGAAATCAGTTCAAGTTTAAGGAGTTCAAAGATCAGGAGCACATTGAAGTTTAAATTTGGGCAGTCATATTTTAATGTTTAGAAACTAGACCTGTTCAGTCTAGTAGTAGCGGTGGAAAACCAGTCAGTACAGAAAGAAGGTAGAAAATGCTCACGTAAAGCTTAATTAGGTGATATGCACCGAAGCAGTCTAGAAATCAAAAATCAGCAAGCAATCAGTTGGTTTTCTGCTTATTCTTCCTTCAGACTAGGAGTATATAAGTCCTTGGAATGGTAAAAAAGTGAAATGAAATGAAATTTGGCATACTCATAGAAGACAAATTGCCTTTTATTGTGCCAACTTTGGGGTCAAAAGTTATTGAGCACTTTAAAAAAAATGACAACAAACACTGCTTGTAATACCGAAATTGTTGGCACGTAAACCACTCTTGAGTATGACAGTGAAAAATAAGAGAATTTTGAATCTTGGCAACAAAACTTGATAGTGGTCATGACTATTATGTGCCGCAGGGATAAACAAGAAATTTACCAGCCTGCCATCCTAAAAAGTCAGATGAGATACAGACCATTTCTGATAAAAGTGGATCTTTGGTATTCCAAAAAACTTTCCCTTAATATCCTATGAAATGACTATAAACACACCAAACAAGACTGGAAGCTGTGTATTGTCATATATACAACGCTATATTTTGTTAGATTTATAATTTAAACAAGATTTATTCTTGTTTAAAAATGGCTCTGTGGTTAGAAAAATAGATTTCATTTATTTTAATTTAAAGACAAGTATAAAGTTCTGAAGGTATAAAACTTACATGGTGCTGTCGCCGAGCTCTTCATACAGATTGTTGGTGGCAGCACCTCCGGATTTGCCAGTGGGAAGCGCCATTTGGATCCTGGCTGTTTTTGCACATTCTGCCTGCCGTCTTTACATAATAAGTTTTTAGTCAACAAGTTGAGCAAGATAAAAGCATTGGCTTATGTAATGAAAGATTGATACATTATGCATGGATACACAGATCAAAAATCTCACTCAGGATCTGATAACTTAAGGAACAAAAAGCTATTCTTTATAAGTTGCGTTCCAAGCTCTTCTGTTCTGGTCCTGGGAAATCAACAAGCCTTTATCTTTCCCTGGACATTTAGATATTTTTGAGCTTCTCAGATAAAATAGACCAGTGGTTCTCAGTGTGTGTATAGAATAGAATTGAAAGAAAAAAAATCCTCAGCATATAATCTTGACTAGTTAGGATTGAACAATAAAAAGAAAATTACATTTTTAAGAGGTGAAATGTCTCATTTTTTTTTTGTTGATGACAAAAGTTGTCAAATCAAATGGTATTTTGGCTAAAATGTATCTAAACTAGTCATATTTTGGCAAATGCCATCTCCTTCTTGGAAAACTAATAAAGCTATACAAAATACAAGAAAAATATGGGTTGCAATGAGGATAAGCATTTGTGCCAACATTGTATTTTGTGCAGTGAATTATGGGCCGTCGAGAGCATAAACATTCAAATTCAAGAGACGATCATAAACCAAACTCTAACTATAAAAACAAGTGTATTAGGTTTTTATGTTAATACATTTCACTGTTGTTGATTTCCGTTGTCGTATCATTGACTTTTGTTTGACAAGCTGTTTGGTTGCTATTTGGGTTTTGCTATTTTACATTCAATGTAATCTGGGTCTTGAAATAATACAATTTCAGAACCACTGAATTAAATAATGCTTGATAGAGGGAAATGGTTTGGATATATAACCAACATATCATTACACATGCATGTCTCCGTACAATACTTACTCTTTGAATCTGAAGTTGGTGCATTGTGAAAAGAAGAAAAAAGAAAGTATATTAGACAATGGCAATATATCAACATGAACTTGCATAGCAGTAACAGCACTGCAAAAAAAGGTGGATTTCAGCCACAAAATTTATAAATCTTTGTTTCCTATAAGTATTATCTTAATTTCAAACTAAAGCTTCAATGATTCTAGAATGGTTCTCATATCTCTAGCTCAGATCGTGTCATTTCATTCCTGAATTCCCATCGTCAGGTCTGCCATATGGCACTGGATCAGCTGGCACCACATGTAAAACTCAGCCCTTAACCACAGACGGTTTCACATATTTACCTTTCATGGCCATAATTAATCTTCTTTCGCATAGAATAAACACAAGACCGGGCAGTTCTAAAAGGCACGTATAAATGTGCCACTGAAATCCCAGCTGCCTGCTTAAAGGGATAGTTCACCTAACCCATTTTGTCATTTACTCACCCTCATGATTCAAACATGTGTACCGTCAAAAGATGCGCCATCAATTGTCTTGTTACACACATTATTTAAATGATTGTGTTCAACAGAAGAAAGAAACTCATACAGATTTGGAACCACTTCAGGGTGAGTAAGTAATGACAGAATTTAGATTTTTTGGGTGAACTATCCCTTTAAGGTGCACTGGACTATGGTGGCGACACTCACTGTCGGTAGGTGATGATGACGATGAGAATGGCTGGGATACAGCACATGATGATGATGACGGCCAGGGCCAGCAGGGCTCCTTCGGTGTATCCGACGGACTGAACCGCCTTCTTCACGCTCTCCACCACATCCGGCGTGCGGATCTCCAGAATGCGTCCTCCACGACCTAGGTAGGGCTGGAACTCCTTATTGATGTCCAATAACTTCCCATCTAAAAACCTGTAGAAAACCATATGAACAGTCACATATATAATAAAGTTCTTAAGTGTAATTCTTATACTTACATACTTACTCTAAAAGCACAATTTATAAATACCATTCACATTGCAGACAGCTAAACAAAAGACTTTGACAAAAGTAGGAATGTTGTCTACATTTGAACTGAAGTGTTTTAAAGTGCATTCGACAGCCTACAATTCACGATTTGCCCATACGGCTGTTAGAAACAGTGCTGTCTGAGCAGGATAATTACGGTGACAAGACAGGCAATCTGGCTAAGAATTTAACCACAAGTCTCATTTTTATGAAAAATGAGAAAATGTCTAAACAAACACAAACATTCACTTAATCTGCTTTATTGTGCTGCTTGGATAAAAAAAAAAAAAAAAAAAAAGGGTAAACAAATACACACCGTTATTATGAAAAACAGCCTAACTAATGGATAGGGGTGGGTGGTTTCTTTAAGGGGTAGTTTGCCCAAAAATGAAAAATTATCTCATGATTTACTCATCCTCAAGCCATCCTATAGGTGTATATGACTTATCTTCTTTCAGACAAACACAATCAGAGCCTGAATTTTATAGTTTATATTATAGCTTGTAAAGTTTTAAATATGGATGTTTTTCTTACAAAACCTATCACTTTGCTTCAGAAGGCCTTTATTAACCCCTTCGAGCCGTATGGAGTACTTTTATGATGGATGGATTGACACACTTTTTTGAGCTTCAAAATATCACTTCCCCTTCATTACCATTATTAAGCTTGGAAGAGTCAGTATATATTTTAATATAACTATGATTGTGTTCGTCTGAAAGAAGATAGTCAAATACACCTAGGATGGCTTGAGGGTGGCTACTGTACTTTAAACAATTTTTTATTTATTGAGTTTAAGAGTAGAAAAATAGGCATTATTTTTATAATTATAGTATTGGATGAGTGACCACCAGACTCTCTCTCTCACACACACAATCCATCCACATATATATCTAAAATGGTGCCTTTGGAGGGCACTGAAGTGTTTAATCATTACAGTATCAACATATATTTTTAATAAAAGTAACTATAAATGAGTCCCAAATGATATTTATTTTTGAGCCCCACACTTTTCAGCACTACAGAGCTCTAACATTGGATAGTTTGGACAAAAAGAAGTTATTTCTGATTTAAATGCAACTTTTTAGTTCTTACCAATCAATAAAATAAATGATTACGGACACACATACTGGAGACGAACCTGACTAAACTAAGAACTGGGTTCTTACACCCAAGATATAAGTGTCTTGAATGGATCGTGCATGCAGTTAATAAACACTATTGCTTTTTATTAAATTAAATAAATAAACACATGTACATGTAGCTAACATAGCCTATATGCATGTGTGCATTATCACCTTGATGATGTCAGTAATTCACCCTGATATCGATCCCTTACGGCATCAATGCACTTTAGCTATGCTTGTTATGAGTTCTAACATGTCAGGGGAATGTTCTAATAAAAGTAAAATCATACCCTCTGTTCTCTTGTTTTTAACGAACGTCAAAAGATGCACTTCAACCATGATCCTGGTCCTTTTGAACGAGTGCAAAAAATGACAAAAGCTTGCTTGAATCGGCTCTGGCGTGACTGTGAGCAGCGTGTTACAATACTGAGTTCTGATTGGTCATTCGCTGTTCTTTACAGTTTGGATGTTAAGGGGGATTGGTGGCTTACAGAGGGGACACTTCTTGTCATTTTTTTCCAACAACAGGGACTTAGTAAATTTTTTTTTCCAACCCCTGCATCCCTCCTCAAATCGAGCCCTGGATATCAGTGTAAACTGGTCCAAAATGAGCTGAAGAGAGCCACAACACACAAAATGCTTATTGTAGTTGGTACTTAATGCACGTAATGGCATTTTTCAGATGCTTAGCATTTCCACATTATGTGAATAAAAAAAAACTGTCCTGTCCATTGACTGTACAGCCACACGGAGACATCTATGACAGTGAACTCTTAAAAATAAAGGTTCCAAAAGGGTTTTCCACAGCAATGCCATAGAAGAACCATTTTTAGTTGCCCTGAGAACTTACAGCAAACAGTTCTTACAAGAACCTTTTTTATTAGTATGCAAAACATTGAAGAAAAAAAATAAATAAAAACCTAATAAAACTATAAAAGAAACTTTTGCACAATGGATTGATCCCATGGATGTTAAAGGTTCTTCACGGAAACCATCGACTGACAATAAAGAACCTTTATTTTTAAGAATGAACTGTAGATATATCTCAAATGGTTAGGTGCACAAGTGTTAGGGAAAAGTCAGGAGGTTAAGATGGGGAAAAGCACAGTAGAAAAGGAATTTGGACTTACTTGAAGAGCTCCTGTCTTGAAAGAGCTCTGTTGGTCAAAGGGTCGATTGCATAAACCATCAGGTCAGATTTGGAGTAGTCCTCCTGTTCATAACCCTCGCCAAAACGCCGGGGCCCGATTGACTCCACGACTACTTTAGCTCCGGGGATCTGGTCCTGAACGTAGCGCTCTAAAATCCTGAATTGAGAGAAAGGCAGAAAATGAGAGATCTAGAACAGAACTTCCGGACATACTAAAGTCAGGAAAAAAAAATTCCCTTTTTCACACGCCATGTGTTCTTGTGTCATGAAACAAAACAACCAAAGATGTTCAACTGGCACGTGTAAATACGCCAACAATTAAAAAAATACTGCATTTGAACTTCAAAAACATTGGTCTGGAAATGAGAACAAAAAGAATTGTTAATTTTGGTATGTATCTTTATATCAGAACACTGAATAAAACTCATTGTGGAAAGAAAAATTAGAGGGCTTGCGTCGAGTTGTTTGTGTGCTAATTTGAGAGCCTCTAAGCCATTAATTGGTGGGCATACATCAGAGAAAATAAACTGACAATCAACTTCCATACAATTTCAAACATGCACAACAAACACTAATTGCAGTAATTTCCGTAACTGGAGAAATGAAACAGGAAAAATTACATGAGCAACAATTACACTACCTAAATATAACACACATGCTGCAAACCCCTATCCCTGTTCAAAACAGCTCCCGTTTTGTGTAGCCTGAAACACATGGATATGTTTGTCAGGATACACTAAAAGGGAGCCGTTTTGAGCGCAGAGATGCATGGAGGACAAATACAAAGCAACGGCTAAAATGAGCTGTGTAAGACTGAGTTGCTTCAAAGCTGGCATCCTTGCCTCCCAGTAGGCGCCTTTATTACCCCTCAGCTCAGATCTCAGAGCAGCCAGCCCTCCTCAGCCAATTACCTGCAATGCCTCAGATATCACAGCTGCTGAGGTGAAATAAGAACATGGGACAAAAAAGAACAGAGGCTGGAATGATGACTCTACTAGGAAAAAAAAGGAACAAGGAGCAGGTTTGCTGAGGAAACAGCCCGACGAGATGATGAGGAGCTTTGGGCTGTGAGTTCTTTCACCAGAGGCAGAAAATACGCATTCATGTGTGTGAATAATATAAAGATGGGTTTATGTCATATTAGCACTGTAATATCTCAGCACTTTCCGGTCTATGTGAAAATGATTACTCTCATCTTGCTGTCATTCCAAAACCAAAAGAATTTCCTTCTTCTGTGAGTGGAGATATTCTGAAAAAAACGTTCATGCTGCTCTTTGCCATATGATGAACATACATGGAGATGGGTGCTGTTTACCACCAAAATGTCAAAACTATATATTTTAGGTCTTCTTAGGTCATAAATCATTGAATATTTAAGTTTAAGTGTATATTACTTGCCTTAATTCTACTTGTTTCTTTTTTCAAGATGTACAGTACATGAAGTGAAGTTTTTTTGTTTTCTCTTTCTCTCTGTTCTCTTGTGTGTATTTGCATGCAAGTACCCAAGTACTTCCAGATACCATACCAAATTCCTTGTGTTTGTGCACACTTGGCGAATTAAGTGCATTCCGATTCCAAATTTGTATGAGAAAGAGACTGAAATTGACGTTGTTATCTCATGGCTAACTGAAGATGGTAGGGTTTCTGGTTATTCTGCTCTTGACGCAGATGTTAAACAGTGTGGGTCCTACTTTCATCTGTGAGGGGTTGACAGAATCAAGCAGCCCACTGATTTATCCCCAACATAAACATCTGCACCCGCAGGAGTCTAGTACTCATGCATACATTACAGCTTCAATCACTCTGTGGCTTCTTGGAATGCTATATTGGGGAGCATGTCTGAAGAGTGTGTTTGTATAGAACGAGTTACCCAATCAGCTGATCCTTGTTCTGTTCAACTACAGTGGGTGGCACGTTGGATACGACCACCTGCATGTCCAGCTGGTTAACCACTGACACCTGGGAGATGGGACAAAAATAATCTCTAGTTATAAAAGGGAAAATTATGTTGTAGCATGAATGTTCTGAAATGTGTATCAAATACAGTTACAAAGTAACATCCACATGGATGGCAGGACCTAAGATTTCCATTGCCTCCTTAGGCTTGCGTTTTTCCCATAGTGCATCCTGGTGCCATGTGTTCCCTACGTCAGGGGTTCCCAAACTTTTTAGCCCGCGACCCCCATGATAAATGCGCTGCTGCTCCGCGACCCCCCACCTCAACAACCCCTCCCGTCGTGTGAAATGTACAGCAAATCGATTTTATGCCCGGTCTCAAAGCACACAAAGTTATATTTTATTGTTCTACGTGAAAAATCAGTGTTACAATTCTGCATGAGCCGCTCGATATCCACCTGTTCTCTCTTGGAAAGAAACTGTGCAACTATGTTGGGTTGAACATTGTTCTGCCATCAGGAACCAGTCGAGCAGGTCTGAGCGGCACACGTGGACGCGCTCATGCTAATCCGACGGTCAACGTGTCCGAAACACTAAGTACTCGGTAAAGCATTTCTGTGTCATGCTGAATAATTCTTCCTCATTTCTCTCAGTATCACACATATAATGCAATATCAATGTCAAATTTAATTTAAAAATATACATTATATATTTTTTTAATCAGACTTTTCTGCAAACACCATTTAATAAGTATTCAATTAAATTAACTGCAACAAAAATATATAGGGCCTATATATTTTTTTTCCACTTAAAAAAAAAAAAAAAAAATAGAAATCATCTCACGACCCCTGCGCTGGGGTCCCCGGACCCCCACTTTGGGAACCACTGGCCTAGGTAAGTGACGCACGCGCACCCGGCCTTCCACATGATGTGAAAGAAAACGTGATTCATCAGACCAGGCCACCTTCTTTCATTTCTCCGTGGTCCAGTTCTGATGCTCACGTGCCCACTGTTGGTGCTTCCGGCGGTGGACAGGGGTCAGCATGAGCACCCTGACTGGTCTCCAGCCCCATACAAACTGATGGACTGTGTGTTCGGACACCTTTCTATCAGAACCAGCATTATTTTCTTGAGCAATTTGAGCTATAGTAGCTCATCTGTTAGATTGGAGCCCACGGCCCACGTGGATCAGTGAGCTTCGGCCGCCTATGACTGTTGCCGGTTTACCACTGTTCCTTGCTTAGACCACTTTTGATAGATCCTGACCCCTGGAGTCCGGGAAAACCCTAGAAGAGCTACAGTTATGGAGATCCTTATTATTATTATTATTTCTTATTTTAACTTTTTTTTTTAGTTTATATCTTATTAATATCTAATCGTATTATCTTGAAGTGATTATTATACTTGAAATCTATTTTACCATATACCTTAGTGGCAAACATCCGCACTGGTGCATTGATTAAAGTCTGTTAGATCTGAGAAAAGAGCTACTATTTAGCAGATGGCAGTTGGTTTAATATTTTGAATGCAATGAAATTCAGACATTAAGTATAACTTGTAAGTGTGGCACCAAAAATAGAGTATTAATAGTGAACGATCTTCCTTAAAAGTACTACAAGAATCACGAATAGAATCGTTAAGGACTCATAACCTTTAAATTCCTCATGATTCCCATCCATTTTAGTCTGTATTTAAACCAAGCTGTAAACATCGAGCGGTCTAGCTGGCATCATCTAAATACCCTTATCTCTACATATTTATTTAACTCACAGACCAAGTGCAGGTTCAAGATACTGAGTGCTATTGAGAGATTGATTTATGGGTTTAAATACTGCTGGAGCCCCTCAGCACACACACACAAAAAAAATCAATGCCTCTTCAGCATCAGCTTTAGATGTTCTTCAAGAAAGCTTACAGGGACTGTATTTTTCTAATCAAAATCAGCTAACGGAGTTGCCACTGCTGTAAAATCAGATGATGGATTGCATCTCAGGACAGATTACTGCTTTAAACTTTAATCAATCTGTTCAAACTGGCTTGGGATTGTGTATTTAAAGGCAAAGTGTATAATTCCTATCCTTCTTGCAACAGCAGAATTGCACCTCGTCTGCAATCGCCCTGATTCTGTTGACACTTAATGATTCTGGTTCCTTTACGATTCCATTTAACACTTTCCCCGCCAGTGACGAGAGTTTTCTTAATTTATGACAACGGTTTCCTCTCTATTGATGAGTTTTTCCAGCTGACCATGTTTTACGATAGGGGGCGGTATTACGCATCTTCTGAAAAAGTACAGCATCTCCGGATCTAAATACAAGCAAAGAATATGATCTGCGTAAAACAGAAGGAGCAGATAGAAGATCTAAGCTCTGGGGGTGTTTATGAACTCTGCCTACTCCATCTATATTTTGCTCATGGTTCTGAATCCAATAAAGTCTTTGACAACTTTGTTCGAAATGTTTTTAAATGAAATTTACCCACATTCAAGTGTTGATTAAAAAAAAAAAAATGAATCAATTGTTTGATTAAAAACAGAGGCTCTTTTCTTTCTTTTGATGTGTTGAATGTTAACATGTTCATACAACTGGCCACTTTTTTAGAAAATGCTGGCAGGGATAGAGTTAAAATATATGTTAAATATATGCTAAACAAAAACAGTTATATTTTTGGCAACATAATTTTCTTTTTGCTTTATCCAAGTACCATTTATTAAAACAAAACGCTTCTCTGGATGTCTATCTTTATCTACACGTTGCCATATGAACAACCAGCCAGTAATTAAACCGACAGCGAATGACATCTTCAGTCGAGAACATTCAGATTTAAGACTGATTTAATGAAAGTTTTTGAGTGATTCATTAAAAAGAAGTGGCTCGTTCGTTCTCAAATCTGAGTTTTGAATGGAAAATGACAAAAACTTTATGCATCCCGATCACATACGTACCACCACTTGAGCGCTGCTGCTGAGTCCCTTCCCGTAGTCGTCTGTAGCAACCACATCAAATTTGAAGTAGGAGCGCCGCATGTTTCTGTACATGATGGCTGTCTTAATTACGCCTGTGAAGGGCTCAATAACAAAGCCGTCTTTGCCGTCAGTAGTAGGGGGGATAATCAGCCTATACAGCATGCCACTGAAATTCCCTGTGTCCTTATCCAGAGCCTGTCAGAAACAATAGAGGAGACATGTCAAAGAGAGGAATAGCCACGAGCTACTTATCACCTACAACGCAGAGCTGCTCAACCTCTGCCGTCACCCGCCGTTCCACCTTCAGCCCATAGGGGGAGCTCCAAGCTCCGATTTACCAGCACCGACGTCACTTTGGCTCATCTCAGATGAACATTACAGCACTCCACTGCGGTGACAATGATTTATAATGGTTTTTTACAAGAGAGGGAAACAGGCGGCTCCACGGGCAGCGGGGTGCCCTGGACCAGGCAGAGTCATTAACACAAATGAGGCTTTTTCCAATATTCCTGGGAGACCAGTTTCAATAAATACAGTAAGGGTGTATTAAAGTCCCTTGCAAACAAAAGGTCTGTCTTTTAATTGGTTATTTAGTGAGGCCAAGTGTGCGAAACCTTTGATCGGCGTCGCGGAGTAGACCTTGAGCCGAAACAGTTTGAAATTGAATTTGCAGTTCCACAAAAGTCTCTTCTTCTTTTCTTGTTTTTTTTTTTTTTTGCGTTTCAACCTCAGATTAAACCCGGGGAACAGCAGTAAGGCAGTGTTTTCTCAGGAGGTCGATAGATTGCTTAAGCTAATTATGAGATCAGGAGAGAACAATGAATGCAGGGAGAATCTGAAAAGGCGCTTCCACGACGCAAAGTAAAAGCATTTCAATCACCGATATACCTGTCCTTAGATTCCATTTTCTTGGCCTTTTGACCTCAAAACTATTTAAAGATGGATTTCAAAGTAGATTAAAGTAGTCTAATCTACAAGCCCCTGAGCTGTTTGAACTGAATTCCTGTGACACCTGAGAAATGGGCAAAAAGCATGACTGTATATCAAAGCTGCATACTTGACTTTTTACCCACTCAACTTCACATCTCAAATGTTTCTACAAGTAAACAAGACACTGACGATGGTAATCTGTATTCGCAGTGAATGTGACCCTATAAAACCCTGGACCTCTGCTGCGTGGCTTAACTCAGTCTGGGGTCTTGGCTAATAAGGTCTCCTTGAATGAACGCAGGACACACCGGTCACCTGATAGCATCACTGCTGCTCTCCTTATAGTCGGCACATGAACTTAAGGCAGGGTGAAGCCATATGAGGTGAAACCCAGCGCGAGTGTCGGCATGTGGCCTGCATGTCGGATTACAGTAACACTGATGTAATTAAATGGACGACGTTTACAGGTTGTAGTTCTGAGGCCACAAATGGAAATGCTAGTTGAATTCACTGCAATTTTAATACTACAGTAATAACTGATATGCTATTAGAACTACCTAAATAAACCGTGCTTGTTTTCTTGGTATTTTACATCACTATCAAGTAAGTAAACAGTCAGAAATTGGAAAAAGTAATCAAATGGGAAATAAAATTATGCTTAGATTATTGGCAAAGTAGAAGCAGAGATGATTAAAATTGGTAATAAAGCCCCCTTAAAACATTCAAACATTTTCTATTTTATTTCTCAATTCCGTTGTTTGATTAATCTTTACGACATTAAATGTCAAAAAATGTCATAAAAATAAAAAATTGGCCTGTTGTCATATTCAGTTATGAATGTGCATATTTAAAATTCAGAATGGAGAAATTCCATAAAATAGTCACTGTGTGTTGGTGTGGGTCAAGTCAAGTCATCTTTATTTATATAGCGCTTTTTACAATGCAAATTGTGGCAAAACAGCTTTACAGGCAAATAATTTTGGCTGCACAGCAGCTCCCAAAGAAAATGGTGTCATTGTGCAGCTTGTTCTATACATTATTGATTCATTCTGTTGCAAATATCAGTAGTTATTAGTCTAGTTAATTTATGTATATCAGCACTGGAGAAAACAGTGACGTAACTGTCCGGCTCGGCTCAGTTCACATACAACGGTGCCAATGCAGGCATATCAAAAACACTGCTGAATATCAAGCAAGTGTCCCCAACTTAAGCAAGCCAAAGGCAACAGCGGCAAGGAACCAAAACTCCAACAAATGGAGAAAAAAAAACCTTGGGAGAAACCAGGCTTAGTCTCCTCTGGCCAACAGTGAACACTTGTCCGATTTAGGATGAATTTTTGTACATTTGTTTCCGTTGTTTGGTTTATTGCACGAACTGTAGGAGCAACAACTTTTATGATTAGTACACGTTTTTTTCATCATGATAATCTTTACAAATGAACACAACTTTGAAGCCTAAATATATCAGAAAGAGTAAAAATCTACAAACAAACTACAATGTCACCACCATTAAGCTTCCGACAACTCTTTCAGTCTTTACTGAAAACAATTTCCCTGAACGTTTGCGATAGAATAGTTTGCAAGAGCATGATTATTAACACAACCAGGCTGTGAAAGCAGACGAGTTTGTTTGGCGTGAGGGTGTTTAAAGTCCATGACAACATCTGTAGTTCCATTTTTTCACTTATTAGCAACCGCCTTTTTCAAGACAAGTTAAAGCTTGAAAAAAAATCAACAGGGGGTATTACTATGATTACTGTATTTTATGTTGTAGAATAAAACTTGAAAATATCTTGAGCTTGTGTTAATAACAGATGTTATTTTAGCCATTCAAAAAAAAAAAAAAAACATCGACTTCAGGATGATGGAACCAGAACTCATTTCTGGGTTTTGGCCTACAAAAATAGCCCTCTATTATTCTAGTAGTTAGTTAGTACTAACTACAGTTTAACTCACTTTAACAGAGAAAATTTTCCTCTGCCATGAAACGAAACATTTAAATTTTTAGCTTTTAGTCATTTAGCGGACGCTTTTATCCAAAGCGAATTACAAGTGAGGCAACTAGGGGTTAAGTGCCTTGCTCAAGGGCACCTTAGTCATGGAATTGAACAATGCCCCTGCTGGTGTGGGAATCGAACCAGCAACCTTCAGGATAAAAGCCCGACTCTCTTACCATTAGGCCACAACTACTGAAACTGATGAAGACATTGTATGCAAACATCTGCTGTAACCCCACGTTGCAACACTGATAATGACATCTGTGTATTATAAATCACATTTGCAAAAACATCGAGCTTGGAGAAACTATTTGCATGTATAGGGTAAATTTCAGGCTCATGGTTGACTTGTAGAATAAAGGCTTGAAAAACAGATTTGAGTGAGAAACGGTAAGTCACAGAAAACAGAAAGTCATTTCGAGAGAAAAGAACTTGCACTACAGAGAAAGAAAGTGGATGGAAAAGGACCGAGTCTGTGCTCTGAGAGAAAGCCTGGCTGGTTTATGAGGATCTTTGATTCATTTTCTTTTCCAGAGAATGCGGTGCCCTTGTCCACGCTATTGACAGTTGTGTTGAGATCTGTATCAGCGAGCCTCCGCAGCCGTGGCATTTTATAAGCTGTCTCAAGATGATCCAATCTTTCAGACCCCAGCTGGTCAGACTTAAGCTCCTCAGCTGAGACCAGCAATCTGACCAACCAGAGAACAACACCTCACGCAGACAAAGAACCACCGGCGCAGAGGAAAACTAGTGTGATACACTTCAGCAAAAACTAGCGTTTCAAGCTTTTTCGACAATGAATGCCCATGGCTTTTCCATAGGTTCATTAAAACGTGTCCTAACCAGACGCAATGCGATGTGATTACAATGACAAGAAATCGGTTTGACCACACCACGACTCTCAAGACAAGACCAAATCAATTAAAAATAAAAAAAACAGCCAATCAGAAGAGGGTGTGGGTGGAGCTCTGTCTGTAAGTGCAAAAGTACATAACCAAACTGATAAATATTACACAATTTTAGCATCCCTTCTCACCTGTTGCGTATCGTCATTGTGGCTGGTTTGGACAAAAACTCTGATTAACGTGTTGCAGCGTATCCGTTTAGGACACCGTGTTACAGCAATTTAGGAATCAATCAATTCAGATCAATTCACTACTGAATCATTCAGGTGAATTTGAGAACCAGTTCAACCGATCCATTGAATATAACTGACTCAAAAGTATGATTTTCTCACACAAGAGCAATATCAAACCACTTTTAAAAAATGTATATTCACCACAGAAATATCCGTGACTTTTAAGATTTGATTAATATCCTTGACTTTTCCAAGCCAGGAAAGCACAATTTTAAAAGTCCCTGATATTTCCAGGTCTTCCATGACCATGAAAATGGGTGATTTCCTCCTGTTGAAGAACTGAGTTATTATTCATTGCTTTGCAGATTTGTTCTCTGAAATGCTTCCATTGGTGCTGGACTGACATCTTATTATGAATGCGTAACAGCCAGCCAATCAGATTACAATTGGAGATTTAGCGAGCTTTTGCCATTCTGATGCAATGCACATCAGTTAGTGAACGATTGTTGGCTCATCCGTGGAAGTGCTGCCGGCGTGATGCCTCGTGGATATGGTTACAATCCTGCGGGGAAGAGACACTTTACCTGGACCTGTAAAACAGAGGTGAAGGTCTTGGCATCCTCTGCAACCCCACCGAGGTAAAAGGGCTTGGTGAACTCCGGAGGATGGTCGTTCTCATCTTGCACATCAATGAAGACTTTTGCTGTGTTGCCTAAGAGAAAAAAAGAATAAATCACAAAATACAAATGATCAATAAAATAAAGTGAGGACGTATGAGGCATACAGAGCATGTTATAGCAAGGCGCTTTCCACGAAGAGAGAACAAACCAGAGCCGAAACTCTTTTGTTTTCAACAAATAGTTAATAAGAGTATAGGTGCTGGAACTTCAGAAAAAGTTGATTCTCTACCTCTGGTAATCAAACTAAATATTATTTATTTTCTGTACATTCACAACTGCCGCATTTAATTTGGTTGAATCGCACTAGAGTTGGTTGTGCTCCTTGGTGCGGTTCATTTGGGCAGGTGTGAATGCAGAAATCGCATTCGGGGTCGCACCAAAATTGTACCAAACAAGAAAAGAACTCTGGAGCGGTTCGCTTGAGATGTGAAAGCGATCCGACCCAACGAACCAACAAACAAAACGATATCATAATTCATAACGGGAAATGTGTTATATAAAAATCAGATCCCTTTCGAAAGGGAACTTCGAGTTGCGTCTCCCTAGCGCTATGACCCAACGTCTCGTTCCCTGTTCTCAGGGAACCATGGTTACATACGTAACCTGAGACGTTCCCTTTCGAAAGGGAACTTCGAGTTGCGTCATAGCGCTAGGGAGACGCAACGTCTCGTTCCCTGTTCTCAGGGAACTATGGTTACATACGTAACCTGACACGTTCCCTTTCGAAAGGGAACTTCGAGTTGCGTCATAGCGCTAGGGAGACGCAACGTCTCGTTCCCTGTTCTCAGGGAACTATGGTTACATACGTAACCTGACACGTTCCCTTTCGAAAGGGAACTTCGAGTTGCGTCATAGCGCTAGGGAGACGCAACGTCTCGTTCCCTGTTCTCAGGGAACTATGGTTACATACGTAACCTGAGACGATTCTGTGCGTGAGCACATCCGTTACTGTAGTTGAAAACCAGAGTGCCTCTTCATCTTAAATGTTTTGTAATTGCGCTTCTCCGTGTTGTCCCGACGAAGCCTTGATTCCGGCTCTACTTACATTATAACATTCATATATGGTTTTGACACAGTACTAGACAGCGCTGGGAGATCCACAGAGAGCGCGTTTGAATTTGCCTCAGCATCAATACAAATGTAGCACATAATTTAACAGTGGGAATGACGGCTACATTCGTATAGTGTTTACGACAGTTACAAATAAAGCCACCATAAGCTCATGGAGCAAATCTGTCAATCGTTTTGATGAGTGACGCGGAGAAACCTCTGACCAATAAGAGGACAGTTGTACTCTCACGTAACTTTCATAAACACATTTTGGTACACTTTGAATTGTTGCCGTGTGAAAGCGAACCAAACCGAACCAAGAAGAAAATGCAAACTTGTAAGCAATTGCAATATCTGCAAACTTGCACCTAAAATATGAGTACGGTTTAAAATTTCTGTTTTTATATTTTTTATAGACATTTAATGAACATCAAAATAATATTTTCATTAAAAAAAAAAAAAAAAAAAAAGGTTGCAATTTTGGGGGGAGACGAAATGGAGCATCTATGTTCAGGGTTGCCAGATCTCAGAACTATGTCCAGTCCAAAACTGTTTCAAAACCCACCCAAAGGGAATAAAGCCCTTTTTTCCCCACATCCAATCACGGTTCACAGCTGTGGGATTCCCATAAAAAAAAATAAACGTTAAAATAAACATTTTGATTTTATTTATTCTGTTTTGTCATCTTATTTGGATGATTTTAGCAATAATTTTTAGTTCTTATGGTATGAATTTATTTATTTAATCTGTATTTTATTCCTCTTCAGTTTAAATTTTGAGCACTTTAAAATGTGAACTATAAATATGAATAAGACTGTAAAATGCTGATAGAGCCACTCATAAAATGCTATGGCAGTTTTTGCCCTTGCCTATATTGTCCTCTTCCCCAATTAACTTTTTTCTTTAAAAACTTTTCCTGTGGCTCAGTCATTTTTCCCGCAACTGCATTTTCATTCATAGAAAATGCCTCAAAGCAATCACAATCAAATTCATCAAAACCCAGCTCACCACCCTCAGTTCTGCACATCTAAGCTGCTAAAGTACATTTCTATATCGAGCACAACATTTCTTCATCAAATCCTTCAAGACCATCATCTGTCACTTTTCAAAGTAAAAGGCAGAGCCATATTTTGTGGGGGCATGAGAACAACAACACAATTTATCATCTGACAGACTTCAGCGCTCATGCCAAGGGGTTTCTAGAGCCTTCTACTCGTTTCTGCACAGTCACTCGAGTGGAGCACTGAAGCGTCGCTGCACAGAGCAGAGTATCGCTGACCGCTGAAGAGCATTGAAAGCCAAAAGTGTAAAGCCTAAAGCCACATTTGCAAGGTGTTTGCCACAAACATGAAACATCTTTAAATTCTCTCTTTATCAGCAGTCATTGATCTATGGAATAATATGCATGATTACCACATCTAGATATTCATGAGACCCATGAGGTCTTACTTAAAACAAGGACCTGGCAGCTCGTTCTCGCACACTGACGAGAGATAATTAATTAAACCCTGATTTTAACAATCAATTATAACCACTAAGCTGACAGACTGACTGGACTCAACTAATCATTAGATTTTATCCTCCGGTTTGCATACTTGGAATATTAAACTGGTTAATCACATTCTGGTTAATCAGAAATGCATTTCTCAAAGAATGATTTTCTATAATCACCGCAACATGGAAGAAATGGACAAGGAGCACCCATCCCCCCCATGTTCACGGAACGCTAGATGACAGGAAGTCATTTATGATTATATCTTTATTATATCGAGGCACTCTGCACTGACACGCTGGAACGGAAGTGCTTTATTCACTCAAAAAATGAGTAACAACATCCTAAACAAGCTTTTAAGCCACATAAAATGTCCCGGGGTCAAAAGCAGACCCATACGGAATGTTCTTTATTTTGGATAATTTGACTGCTGACTAAAATTCTGTTTAGCACAATTGGGCATTTAAATCCACTATGAAGAAAGGACTGCATGTCAACTGCCATTTTAAATGCTTGTTTTCTTTTAAGCACAATGGATTCTCATAGGCTGTCAGTGATTTTAGCATTCCTTAGCTGGAAAACAAATTGTTCTGAAAGTGCATCTCTGGAAGTTTTAACTCTATTGTGTCTTCCATGCTATAGTTGTGCACTGTTAAAAAATTACTGTAAATTTTACAGTATAATACTGGCAGCATGTTTCCAGCCAGTTACTGTAAAATATACAGTAGTGTTACTGTAATTTAATTTACAGAATTTCCCTGTATTCTCTGATTACAGTAAATAACTGTATTTTTTAAATTACGAAGGGTCAATTTACAGCAATATTCTGTAAATTTGAGTCAAATCAACACATGACCCCAGAATGCATTGCAGTTTAAAGCAATATGCTGTATTATTAAAAACAGCCAGTGGCTGTAAAATAATGCTGTAATTTGTACAGTAATTCACTGTTAAAAAATTACTGTAAATTTTACAGTATAATACTGGCAGCAGGGTTGCCAGCCAGTTACTGTAAAATTTACAGTAGTGTTACTGTAATTTAATTTACAGAATTTCCCTGTATTATTATTAAAAAAACAGCCAGCGGCTATAAAATAATGCTGCAATTTTTACAGTAATTCACTGTTAAAAAATTACTGTAAATTTTACAGTATAATACTGGCAGCAGGGTTGCCAGCCAGTTACTGTAAAATTTACAGTAGTGTTACTGTAATTTAATTTACAGAATTTCCCTGTATTCTCTGATTACAGTAAATAACTGTATTTTTTAAATTACGAAGGGTCAATTTACAGCAATATTCTGTAAATTTGAGTCAAATCAACACGTGACCCCAGAATGCATTGCAGTTTAAAGCAATATGCTGTATTATTAAAAACAGCCAGTGGCTGTAAAATAATGCTGTAATTTGTACAGTAATTCACTGTTAAAAAATTACTGTAAATTTTACAGTATAATACTGGCAGCAGGGTTGCCAGCCAGTTACTGTAAAATTTACAGTAGTGTTACTGTAATTTAATTTACAGAATTTCCCTGTATTATTATTAAAAAAACAGCCAGCGGCTATAAAATAATGCTGCAATTTTTACAGTAATTCACTGTTAAAAAATTACTGTAAATTTTACAGTATAATACTGGCAGCAGGGTTGCCAGCCAGTTACTGTAAAATTTACAGTAGTGTTACTGTAATTTAATTTACAGAATTTCCCTGTATTCTCTGATTACAGTAAATAACTGTATTTTTTAAATTACGAAGGGTCAATTTACAGCAATATTCTGTAAATTTGAGTCAAATCAACACATGACCCCAGAATGCATTGCAGTTTAAAGCAATATGCTGTATTATTAAAAAACAGCCAGTGGCTGTAAAATAATGCTGTAATTTACTGTAAATTTTACAGTATAATACTGGCAGCAGGGTTGCCAGCCAGTTACTGTAAAATTTACAGTAGTGTTACTGTAATTTAATATACAAAATTTCCCTGTATTATTATTAAAAAAACAGCCAGTGGCTATAAAATAATGCTGTAATTTTTACAGTAATTCATTACAGTGTGGTGTGAACTTCCCTATTCTCACAGAATTTGAACGATTATTAAAACTTTATAATTATCATTATAGGTGTGAACAGGAGCCTCACTTTTGGATGGGGCTCGTAGGTTGGACGACACCACCCTCATGGAGTCAGCTTCCACGCGGAGGACGTAACTGCTGTTGCTCTCGTAGTCCAGTGGCTTGGCAGTGCTGATAACTCCAGTGATGTTGTTTATGACGAATTCACCTGGGAGAGAAAACAGCAGGTATGTTTACATGCTATTATATAACAGCTTCACACTCACATTTTTAAAGTCAGAATTAAAGGCACGCTATGTAAATTAGAGGTCGCTTATTCGTAGAGTGATGACGCCTTGATTGCGAGGAATCATGGGAGGTATTGTCTTCACATCTACAGCTGGCGGAAAAGAATCGGGATGTGACTCGGGCAGAAATCATATTCATGGATGAGATTATTAATGTTACTCTAGAATGAACGGAACGAGGCCGCTGGAGCGATTGCTAATGAGAGACGAGCGCGACACACGGCTCGAGAGCAGCGGGACTTTTATTATGCCACGATCGCTGTTTCCGCTTCTTCCGGACAAGCGTATGTGGGGTAACGCAGCTCTGTTTGTGTTGAAAGTTGTTATAGTGCTCTGTGTTCGCGGCTACTATGAGACACGTGTCGCACACTGCAGTAAGTTAGATCCATGTTAGGCATGGTAAAAGATGGTAATCGCAGTAAATCAAGAAAACGAGATTAAAACAATAAGACTTACTGTGTAGAGCTATATAACATGATTAGTTTTCTGTCAATGAATGTATCCAAATAGTTGCTCACCTGTCTAATAAAACATAATATATTAAAGTGTCTTCAGTGTTTCCATGGTTTCTACTAAATAAAAACGGAAACCGAAGGCTACGTGGATATGATGTCACTGATAGGCGACGCACGGACACAGTCCGTGTCCTGGTTGTGTGTTTCTCCTGTGATTATTTCTCTGGATTTAAATATTCTTGGAAACATTTGGGTTTCACTGTTCTAGTGGTTTTTGGATATTTTAATTCAAAAATCTTACATATTGGCCCTTTAAGCATTTTTAATCTCAGAAAGAAAAAAAAAAGCTAACACTTGTCTTAACACTAAGTCTTGATTTTGTTTTTGGGGTCTACTAGAATAAGTTTCGCTTGAATGTTAAAAAAACAAACAAAAAAAAAACTTTTTTTCACATATTTAACATTGTTGCAGCACCTCTCTTCCCAGTCTGACAGTAACGCTCTGTTTAGTTCAAGTCTCTGTAAAGCCCCTGCTTCTGAAAAGCACTTTTTTGCATGTTTGGGAAATGTCACGCCCCTTACCATAACTGAGAGCTTCTAATGCAACTCAATCAGGCCTCATCCTTTTATTTTGCATATTCCTCGTGGGGGAATTATTTAAATGAGGGAAATTATGACGTGCATGTTCCAGTTTTTTTTTTTTTTTTTAAATGCAGTTTAGCTGCATAATGGCTGCTAAAAATACGAGGAGCGAATGTGGGCAGCCACGCCATCGTTTCCAATAGTAAATAGTTTTCAATAGTTTCAAACTAAAATGAACGTCTCCATTTTGAGGGTCGAAAAATGCTGGAATAGTGTAAACGACAGGGCAAAAGTGGCAAAAGTTAAACGTTTTAAAATGAAAATGCTCTAGTGTAAACAAGGCCTTAAGGAATGTTAATTCCAATATTTCCTGAAACGTTATTATTAAAATAAAAAGCTGTATCTATTAATATTAGTTAATGGACCTGAGCTAACATTAAACAGCTGTATTTTTTATTAATTAATGTAACCAAAAATTAATAAATACTGTAGCAAATGTATCGCTCATTGTTAGTTCATACATTATCATATGCTAACTAATGACTGTAACTGTAATGCATTACCAAATAATCATTTGAGATGAAATACCTTTCATTTTTTAAGCTTTTACCCGATTTTTTTTCACCGGATTATCCAAAATAGGTTTGTTACCACATTATTTACTCTATAAACATTTTTTTTTTCATTTAATTTACAGGAAGAAAAAAAAAAAACCTCAATTGTTATTCATACCTTTACCATGATATGACATATATGACTCATACCATGATATAGTAATTCTAAGTCCAGTCTTACGACTCATCCTTTAACCGCCTCCGTGCACCGTATCGGTAATGCACTTAGCTATATTGGGATTTCAGGTCCAGAGTGCACTACCCTCCTCTTGAGTCTCATTAACATTCATAAAGGATTAGCTCTGATCTTGGTTGATGTCATCGCATTAAACGTCTCGGATCCAGGCAGTTTGAAGGGTGGGATGATTATCTTATTCTTCCTCGCTTTTTCTAGTTTGCGCTAATGAAAACAGCCCTTTGATTACCTATCTACGCTCCTTGATTCCGTCTAATGAGAATGTACCGAAACGATTTCCCCTTCGCTCTAAACCAGCGCCAGATGTATTCAAATGTGATTTTGGCTGTGAACATTGTCAACAGAGAGAGGATTTAATCACGCACACCTCCCTCTTCCTGCTCTTACACGCTCCGCGATGACACATGGCAACAGGAAGTACACTCCTTCAAACAAAACCTTCTCTCTCAGAGAGCTTTTGATAACTTGCAGCTGACAGCCACCTAAGAAATGGCATCTAGGAGTGTGTGGGCTGTCATTATCCCATACTTGATGTCTTACAAACTATAATTTATTACAATACAATAATATCCAACTCATAAAAGACCAGTGCGACATTTCCCGGAATCTTGTTTTTTTCACCGAGGTTTCTGATAAAGGAATAAACCATATTGTGGTTGAAGTATATACTTGAAGGGCCAGCATGTATGAGAACTGCCAGTGACGGTTTAATTGCATGCCCTTTCTGCATCGTTTTAGCACTTGATTCACTAAACAAATTATGCAAATCTGGTAAGTGCTCACCGCCTTCATTTCCTTCGATGATGGAGTAGACGATGGTCTGGTTTATGGCAGCCGCCAAGATGACTCCGGTGACCGTTCCCACGGGGGCATTCTCGCTGATCGGAGAGAACCTGCGCATACACGGTGCACTGCATTAATGATGAATCACAAATCATACATACAACGGCGGTTCTGGTGGGTCGTTCCACATTAGAATCAGTTTTAAATCTTACTGGGAATGTAAAAGTAAAATATAGTAAGTGCCAAATTATTCGAGAGGATCATTGCAGGTGGAGCTTGAAGTCCACCTCCCCCTCACTGGTAGTAATGGGTGGAGCTAGACAGTCCAACTACACCCTAACCCCATCGCTAAACATGACTTCACTCCACCCAGAGGTGGAGCTGGACTAGGTTAAGCTCCACCCATATGGTCCATAGAGGTTGAGCTGGACTAGGTTAAGCCCCACCCATAAGGTCCATTGAGGTGGAGCTTGACTAGGTTAAGCTCCACCCATTCGGTCTATAAAGGTGGAGCTGGACTAGGTTAAGCTCCACCCATAAGGTCCATAGAGGTTGAGCTGGACTAGGTTAAGCCCCACCCATAATGTCCATAGAGGTGGAGCTGGACTAGGTTAAGCTCCACCCATTAGGTCCATAGAGGTGGAGCTGGACTAGGTTAAGCTCCACCCATAAGGTCCATAGAGGTTGAGCTGGACTAGGTTAAGCCCCACCCATAAGGTCCATTGAGGTGGAGCTTGACTAGGTTAAGCTCCACCCATTCGGTCTATAAAGGTGGAGCTGGACTAGGTTAAGCTCCACCCATAAGGTCCATAGAGGTGGGGCTGGACTAGGTTAAGCTCCACCCATAAGGTCCATAGAGGCAGGGCTGGACTAGGTTAAGCCCCACCCATAAGGTCCATAGAGGTAATACAATTTTACTCAGGTAAGATGCACTAACTTGAACAAAAGTGACAGTAAAGACATTGATAATTTCATTTTTAAATTAATTAAGATTCCTGGAAAAATGTATCACGGTTTCCGCAAAACTATTAAGCAAAATCAGTTTTCAACAATGGTAATGAGAAGAAATGTTTCTTGAGCAGCAAATCAGCATATTAAAATGATTTCTGAAGGAAAATCTGATAAAATGTTCAGTGTATAAATACATTAACTGTTTACATTAACATTTAAATGGTGTATAATTTAAAAAAATTAAATTAAAGGTTTATCAATCTTTTAGTATTTCCTTGGAATCAAACCCATGACCTTGGCATTATACTGTTTGAGCTACAGGCAATGTTTGAAGGTACAGAATAAAAGCCTGAGGCGAGGTTGGGAAATGGTCATTCAAAGCCGTGGCTTGCATTTCAAGAACTGCTGAAACTGCATTTTGAGGAATCTAATGACAATCGGACTGGTGCACTTTTGCTCCTTGATATAAATGCACTGTAGGCTAAGCAGCGCTATCAAACAGAATTAAATGGATCTGACAGATCATCAATTACCACATTTCACCAATTTCACATATTGAATCTAAGCAGACAGCATATTTCTGTTTTATTTTATAAAACAAACTCAATTCATTTGAGCTGTAATGGATTCCAGTCCACAATCGCCCAGACAAAATATTCACAGGTATTTAATCAATCAAGAAGTTAACCAGATCACAGTGTTAATTGGGCATTCTACACAGTTGCTAAATTAAGCAGACTAAAGAGTGTTAATGGAATGTGAGCGTGAGAGTGAACAGATCTTCACCTCAGTTAAACCCAACAGAAGAACTGATCCATTATGAAACATATGTTTGAAATCAGCTGTTGCCTCTCCAGAACAAACATACATTAGACTACCAAGTCCATACTATAGACAAAAGATTTAGGAATCAGACAGTGTGGCCCTGTTTACATCTGGTATTGACATTGGATTCATGCGATTCGATCACAAGTGGGCAGTGTTAAAGGTGATTTCTGAGAAACGCTGTTGAAAGTGGATCGGACCAAGCACCACAACACATCTGTAGCCAATCAGCAGTGGGGGGCGTGTCCACTCATGACGGGGGAGGAGAGAGAGAGAGAGCAAGAGGGAGATTTGAAGAAAGACTGTAGAAAGAGAGATGGCTGAGAGACATTACAAAAGAAGAAATATACCTGGAAAAAAGATTCCGCTTTAGGATACGAGTTAATATTAGAAAGCGTTCCAGGGATGGAGAGACCAAGCGGGAAGTGATCACAAATGCATCCTGATGCATCCCTAATGGATCATTTGTCCATTGCGTTAAAATGAGAGTTTGGGCTCAGCATAATTTGTCATTATTATTATTATTAATAAAAAAAAATTGGAAACACTTTACTATAAGGTTCATTAGTGTATTAACTAACATTTGTTACTGTATTTACTAATCTTCGCTAACGTTAGTTAATGAAAATACAGTTGTTCATTGTTTGTTCATGTTAGTTCATAGAGCATTAACTAATGTTAACAAGATTTTAATATTTCATTAGTAAATGTTGAAATTAACATGATCAAAGATTAATAAATGCTGTAGAAGTGCAGTTCATCATTTGTTCATGTTAACTAATGGACATTATTGAAAAGTGTTACCAAAGAATTAACACTTTTATTCAGCAAGGACACATTAAATTGATCAAAAGTGACATTAGCAAATAAATTCTTTCTATTCAACAAAGAATCCTGAATAAAATGCATTACATTTTCCACAAAAATATTAAGCAATGCAGCCGTTTTCAACTATTTTCTGCTTTCAATAATAATAAGAAATGTCACATGAGAACCAAATCAGCATATTTGAATGTTTTCTGAAGGATCATGTGACGATGAAGACTGGAATAATAATGCTGAATTCAGCTTTGTATCACAGGAATAAGTTTCAAAACATAAATAAATTTTCCAATTTTCCAATAAATACAGCCCTCATGTTAATGTTCATTCTTAATTAGCCTATTAAAACTACTAAAGTTAACCAACCAAGGGAAGCGAGGGTTTTTATTCTTTTTCAAGTCAATATTGTTGTTAATATTCCTTAATTACCAATCTTGTATGTGTGTCCAATCCAAAAATCCTCTGGTGAATATAATTAGCAAATTGCGGCCTTTTGCTTTACCCCAATATTAGTTATTAAAGCAGCATAAATTAGATTTTGGACTCTATTAGCTCCAGAAAGGCACATGTTGGTGAATAATTGATAACAGTAACTGTACCTGCCTATTTTGGGCAAATATTGCGATGCATAATTTAAGAAGCATAATTTAGCCGCTCCCAGCTTCCATTCTCTGAAAACATAAAATATTGTTGACATACTCACGAGTCTCACAAGGACAAACATTCTGTAAATCTGACCTTCTGTTCTTAGACGCTTCACTGTTAAATGAAAATAAAGAACATTTATTTCGGTTGGCGTGTTGCTTGTTCAGTCTGTAGGTCAAACTGAAGAATGTCTCTTAAAGCTCAAACGGCAAGTGTGCAGTGTTTCAAAACCTATAACGAACAGTGAGGTGAAAAGCTCTGAGTCAGAACAGCAAGTGTTTTTTTTTAATCCAAAAACACGGACCAAAAACCCCCCTCAAGGACACTTTGAATACAAAAGCTAATAATCCTGTCATAGAATCGGCTGTTCCATGATTTTCACTTTCGTACATGTGCTTGGCTTGGCGACAAGGCAACCTTCGTCCTCAGTTTGGAGTGCTTAGAGTTTGTTGTACACAGGCTTACAGGGCGATTTGTCTCCCTTGGGCTGCTGCGTGGAAGATACAACGGTTTTTGTTATTCAGAAAGATGACAGAGTACCCTCTATATAATCTCTCAAAACGCACATCGACATGTTCACGCTGTATGGCGGAGCCGTCTTGCCTGGTGTAAGGTGTGCTGTGCTTGCAGATAATAGAGAGAAAAAAAATCCTTGTACATTCTCTGTTCTGACAGCGCTCTAATGGTCGCTTCGCACAAGCACATGCTCAAGTGTTCGACACTAATGAGGTCCACTGAGCCGGCAACCTTGCATCACCCCAACCTCCAATTCAATGTCATTATTGTATCGGACCGGTTCTTGAACCCGGGACGCTGCCCGTGGCATTCGGTCGACACTGAACCGTGTTTAATCCGAAAGATGAGGATGGGTCACAGGGCAGCTTCTTACTAGTTTGAAGTTAGATTTTCTGTTTGTTAGATTAAGATGTGATATCAAAATAGCAATTCAGAACCTTTGGCCTCTTCCCATCGAGACATAAAAATAATTGTGATATCAAAGATTGTGTTAATCAACAATAGATCACAGGCTTTTTCATGTAGATTCTCTGTGTTTTACTTTGATGACGTGAGGCGCTGGAAACGGTCGGAGTCTAATCCCCGTATCATGTTCTTTGATCTCGGTCTTTTATAAAATGAGTAAAAACCACAGGCTTCCACTGGCAATACATTTAATCCTGCTATTTAATAAAACATAAGATGCTTCTCATTCAAGGTATCTACATCAATCTCTTAAAAACTCAAACAAATTCATTGAGAAGGTAAAAGGGTTCTTTATGAACTCTCTTTAAAATCTCTGTATCGAATTCGCAAACACAGGAGATCTTAATTGCATGGCATTTTGGAACAACATATACACTTATCCGAATATAAATATCCTTGTTTACATATATGGCATGATTAAGAGTTTCATTTTGGAATGCCTCTGGATTCTCCAGGCTCTTTTTTTTTGGCCTACGATAAGACAACTACTGTATCGGCCTCTGATTATATCAATTTAGAAGGTTAACCACAACATCCCTAAAGCAACATGGCTTATAGATAAGCAGCAAATATGTCCATTATGAAAAGTGTGCATTCAAAACAAGGATATATCCTTTCATATTAACATGAAAGGCTCCGTGAAATAGAAAAAAATAGAAAAAGGATACGTACTTTCTGTTAAGTTAACTTGTTAATTCAGCGCATAACACTGGGCGAAAACGAGCAGACATCATGACGCTGCAAAACCATCAGCCTCTCTTCAAAATGAAAGAGCCTTTCCACGGCTTTCAAAGGTTCTGACTGTGGATTAGCCACTGACCTTTTCAAACTATTTGCGATCAGTGCGTTTGGCAACCGCGTGACATACTGTGTCTGTCCTTTCTAAACAAGAGGCAAAGGGCACATTTCCTTCTGCTGAACTTAGGGTAGGGAGGTTTGCTCATCTTCCATCATTCAAAAACAACTTCCACTCCAGCAGAATACATGAATACTGAAAGAGCCGCGCATTACATGCGGAGCCAGTGTGCGACAAATGGGTTTGTTTGCTCTTGGATGGGTTGGCAAAGGGCAAATCTATGTTCCCCACGCAGCGTTTAATACTTCACTAAGGAAATCTACACACCCTCAGTAAGTCTAAATATGGATTAGGTATGTCAAACGTGGAGGTAATTTGGTCCCAAATAGCAGTGCAGCATTGGTAATACTGATAAAACAATATTTCTTTTAGATCCAAAACTGTGCCAATATTTATTTTTAGAGAATAATTATGGGGATAAGAGATATTGATTTGAGATGTTTTAATCTTAATGCCTGTTTGTTATTTTATAATCCATTATTGTGTGCAAAACAATCATCACAAAATGACTGCGTCTGAATTTGAATGAAAGAGAGTCTACCATACCGAATGACATAATTAAAAAACTCTACACAAATATTGATTTAAAAGCACCGATTTAATGTCAGTTACCCAGATGAGCCTGTGTTATCAGTTTTTACCGGTTGCCGGGCCAAAATCAGAATCAAGTATTCCACAGTCATGTAATACAGTTTGATATAGTGATATTAAACTCATCTTTGATCACCAAAATGACATTTAATTTTTTTTTGTTCCTCTAAACAAATACTGGTTAAAATACTGGCGACTTTGGGTGCGTTCACACTTGTAGTTCGGTTGGTTTGGTTAATTTGGTCCGAGCCAAAAAAACAAAACATACTGTCCTGGTCCGCTTAGCGTTCACACTGGCATTTTTAACAGAGAACCTAAAGTTACCGAACCAAAGGCGCAGGGATACGGTCACCACCTGATTGGTCGTTCAAAACAATGCTGTGTTCTGGATTAAACGCCATCATTTTATGCGTGTACACATATGTTTTATTTTTACCAGCTGAGAACTCACGAAGAGCTCATAAAATGTTCAAAGCATTCAAAACAGCAGCAGGATTTCCTCCGTTGTAAACATAAACTTTACCTCCTCGTTGCTCCACGTTTGCCCTCGACTCATTTTGGATACACCGATCTTTCCCGCGTCGTCAAATCAGCTGACTTGTAGCATCGCATCTTGAGGCATCACGTCTTCTTTTTGGTTCGTTTACATGTCTTTGGTCCGTGTTTCGTTCATATATCAATCGAACCGCACCAAAGTTCGTTTGGAAGCGGACGAGACCCATCTTTTAGCGGTCTCGGTGCGCACCAGGGTTCGGATGTCAGCGTTCACATGTGTTCAAACGAACTGCATTAACTGAGCAATCGCACCAGGGTTCGTTTTAATCGAACCGAACATGACACGTGTGAACACTCCCTTTGGTATGAAGTTGTACATGATTTGTCTTGAAGCATATTAAAAACACCACATATAAACAACATTAAAAACTTTTTTTTCTTGTTAACGCTTTGACGCGTACGATCACACCGGTGTGATTAGAACGTTCAGTGCATCACGTGATCAACTGCCAAATTCAAAAGTGCTTGCGCGCGCTCTCTGGCGCTGAGCCAGTGACAGACGCGCTCAGCCCTGTCAATATATGTTTATTTTAGGTTTCAGAAATTTAAATGCATATAAGTACTAAAAAATCAATACATTTAGAGTTTGTAAAATACACACTGACGTCTATGGAAGCGGCAACAACAATCATTTCCATAATAATTAGACAGCACGTTTTATTCATATCAGATACACATTGTGTAAGTAACATTAAAGTTTACTCTAATCTTCTCTCAGTTCACGGCTTACTTACTTTCATGTATTTCGGGAGAAGGATGAATTCATGTGCCGTAAATCCAACAGACGCGAGTCTCTGTACTGCGGGGCAAACTAACATGGCGGCGCCAATCGCGCGTATATCTCAACTAACGCGATCTTTCTAAAGGTGTTTAAACTGCAAAACACATCCACTTGCACATATTTGACAATCGGAATATCATATATTTCATGCTATAGTCATCAAATTTGTTAATATTTTGAATAAACAGGAAAAATTAAATTAAAGCAGATCATCAGTCATTGAGCGCTTTTGAGGTTGCCGTGTGTCACGTGACAAGCAATGACGTGTCACCATGGAAACAGTAACGGTCGCCTTGAAAAACTCACGCTGGGCGCTCAGCCATAATATTTTAAACTTACGTGCGAAAGGGTTAATATCATATATATTTGATATGATCAGTAAGCAACTAATATTATATTTATATAATTATTTTATAAATATTTACTTAATAAAATCAAAACACCAGAAATTCTCATCAAGTTCTCTCTTTTAAAAAAAAAAAAAAAAATTATATTTTCTGATTCAATTAATTTTAATAGGGGCTGCTGCCACCCTTACCTCATTTGAGAACACCTCTGATATATTAATATTTCATTTAAAGTGTGTGTTGAGTAGCATATTAGTTTTAGCAGTGGTATTAAAATTGGCTTTGGGAATCATGAAATTTCACTGCTATCGACTACTGAAATTTTAGCATCGTTACAACCTTAATAAGGATATTAGGCTTGAGGGTCAATGGCAAAAACTGACAGCGGTAGACATGAGAGGAGAATAATAATGAGGGATGGTGCTTCTACATGATGTGCAAATGACATAAAAGTTGGTGAAGGCAAAGAGAGATGAATAGCTCCACTTGAAAGCTTGAGTAGCTATAAACTCTCAGCCGGTCTCGTTGAAAATGTCGGCCTCATTTACATACATAGCACACTTTCAGAAGTTTACTAATCACATGCACGAGTGTCCTAAAACAAGATAAGGGTGTACGAGAGATAAATTATTGAAAAAGCTATGAATATTTGATGAGCGGCCCCTGGTGAAAGACACAGACAAAAGAAAATTCGGTAAAGCATCTCGGTTTGATTGACCCGTTCTGGGGAGGGGGAAAAAAAAGTAACAAAAGCTCATTGAGATGATTAATGGGAAGCGGACCTCATAGCTGCCGTCTATTCTCTCTCAAACGGGTGACAGACAAACACAGCAAGCACTCTAAACTAGACTGCAACAAGACACAGTATAAAAAAAAGGAGATGAGATTAGCCCGAACACAACATCTTGAAGGGTCATATATTAAAGACATGAAACTGTTTTGTTTATATGATTTAAAGTGCTGCAAGGTCACAAAGTTTGGAGAGTCGATACAAATGCACCTTTAGGTTGTTTTATGGCCCTAATGGAATCATAACATTTAATTAAGGAGGTAGATTTAGTTAAGTATCACAGTGTGTGGATGCTGACTTTGAAAGGCAAACAGTTTTTTTTTTTTTTGACAATAGGTGTCGATAATTTATATATCTGTACCAAACTTTAATTCGGGGAGATTGGTTGCACATTATAAACAAGGAGGTTTATACCAGCCAACTGCTGCAGAAACAAACCATTAGCATTCGTATTCATCCCAGCATGCATTTGTTTGCTGAAAAACATTGGGTTTATTTTACAGTGTGCTTGTTACACGTTACATTTAGTTACTGTAATAACAACTATAATTTATGCATAATGACATGCAACTAACCCTAACCCTATTGTTAATTATTACACGGTATTGCAATTTTCGGTTACACTTTATTTTAAGGTGTCAGTATTACAGTGTAATTATACCTTTAAGTACTGAGTAATGATAATTAACTACATGTACTTACTATAGGTTCAGGGTTGCATGTAATTATGCATAATTCCTAGTTATCACTACAGTAAATTCATGTAAAATGTATAACAGTGATACTGTAAAATAAAGCGTTACCCTTTTTTAGAAAAAAAAAAAAAACTAACGATTCTCCGCTGGTTCCAAATTAGCGGCTCCTTGTCAACTTGATCGCGCTAACCCATCCCACTCCCGCACACGTCACGGCAGCCGGAGCAACTTTACTCTATTTACAGACATGATGAGACACACGGACGAGTGACGCAAGTATGCAAATTTGCGTGAAAAGCATCACGCTGGGTCTTAATTATAAACATTTATATCAGACAAAAACACGTTTTGGAAGAAGGATTGATGGTGTATTGACTCATTATTTGAATTGTGTTAATTTTGAACAAGTGTAGTGCACCTTTTAACTTAGAAGATGACTAGAAGAGCACATAAAAAAATGTGTATAGATAAATCCTTTATAATAAACAACAATATTCCATTAAAAAAAATGCCCTGTTTGATTTCATGGTAGGCTTATTTTCGTAATGAACAATTCTCACATTTAAGCATGGAAGTCTGAAAACCTGATGGCTAATGTTCCACATGTTATTTCATTACTTAAAGATTTAGTTCTGTAACTACTGTAACTTAAAGGTTTAGTTCACCCAAAAATGAGAATTACCCCATGATTTACTCACCCTCAAGCCATCCTAGGTATATATGACTTATCTTCTTTCAGCCAATCACAATATTAAAGACTCTTCCAAGCTTTATATTGTTTTGACTTTTGGAATCCCAAAATAATATCCATCCATCATAAAAGTACGGCTCCAGGGGGTTAATGAAGGCCTTTTGAAAGCGATACGCTTTTGTAAAAAAATATCCAGAATTATAACTTTACCTAGGATGTCTTGAGGGTGAGTAAATTATGGGATAATTTTCATTTTTGGGTGAACTATCCCTTTGAATGCATCATCCAGGTAACAAACCACAGTATTAAAGATCAAGCATTGAACAGGCTTTTATAAATTCAGCAGTAATTGAATCTTCTGGACGATACACTAGTAAGCATCTGATATGTGAAATGACTTATTCATGGAAATACTAAATGAGATGGAGATGCCAAGATTTCACTATAAAAGCAACGAATCCCTTTATTTGGTTGTTGGCCGGCATTAGCTAGCATAAGTTATAGCATACTCTATGTCAACAACACCTGACAGAAAGACAGCCAGGATTCACCAATGCACATATTGTATCCGCTAAACTAAAGCAACTCAAATCTCCCAAAAATCGAAATGAATGTTTTGGGATGATGATAGATAATCCGACACAACAACAACCAGATCTTCAAAGTCATTTTGCACAGTCCTAAATTACCTGTTTGTATACGTGTATGTTAACCACATCATAATGATATATCATCACACAATCACAAAATCTAAAAACATCTCAGTCACATTCATTATCAAGTCTAATGCCAGTACGCCAGTGTGGCGGTCTGAAACCGACAGCAGCGGCAGAGCTTTACATGTTAATAAGGAGCGCTGTGCTAATGGTGTGGTTGTTTGTCTGACCCTGAGCTGGTGGGACGGCACAAAGGGACCACCAGTGTCTGCATACTAATCCTGCAGGTGCAGCGGACTCTCACGCAGGCCAAGCGCTTCCATTACCTCCGCAAGACTGGAGGTGGAGACGACAGGGCATCAGAAAAGAACTCCACACGTGGCTAATTAGAGTCCCGACACAGCGATTCATGGCAGATTACATTCGGCAATGCGACGTTTCAGCTCACATGAAAGCGACACACTGTACAACGACCTGACAGCACTTCAGATCAAATGATGCAATCGTCAGCTGGCACTCCAAAATAAACCAGTCTCAAAACTTGACGTGATGACGCGCTCTCCACCTGCGAGCCGAGCGCTATTGTTCGTAAATCTTCGAAAAAATAAAAAAGATACTTCAAGAAGAATATCAAAGTCATGAGTTTCTGTCAAGAGAGGAGCTCTAGTGCCGTCTACATGACGTTACTCACAGAAACTAATCATACTTTGGTTCAGCGGCGGCTCAAGTGCTGCTCGTTCACTCCAAATGAAGCTGCGTAAAGATCCCAATCTGCACTCCAGGATCGGTGCACACCGTATGATCGGCCGTCTCGTCACATATCCAGTGTATTCTTGCCACATAGAATGAGAAAAACTAGTGTACAGGAACCCGAACACTTGCAGAGGCCAAATAAATTCTGTATTTATAAATACATTTACACTGGAATCGCTTTTGTGGGAACGATTCATCACGCACTTGAAAACTGAACGTTGATTCTGCAGCACAGCAGGCAGAAATGAGTCAAAGTTTGTGGCGCACCAGATTCAAGTTTTATAAATGACACAAAAACAGTAATAGGCAAAATAATTCACCCCAAAATGAAAATTCTGTCAACGTCACTCTGACGTTCTTTCATTCATCGTTGAATTGCTAATGAAGATATTTTTATTGCAATCTTGAGAGATTTCTGTCCCTGGATGGAAAGTCTATTCACCCAAAACTTTGATGATTAACAATGTTCAAAAAAGGGATTGTGATTAAGGGTGCTTTCACACCTGGTTCCATTGGCTGGTCTGAACCCAACTTCGATTGCCCCCCTGACTGTGTTCCTGAACTGCGGTGCGTTTGCGTCATTAACGCAGCAGTTGTTTACTCTTTGCTTGGTAATGACGGCGCAGGAGAAGGCGGCATAATGCATAGCGTTGTTCAGCTCACTTTTATATATTTGTTTTTGGAACGATGGATTTGTTACCAAAGCTTCACTACGTATCAGCACTCGCGGGTCCATCTGCCGAGAATGTACAGCAAATGCTATAAAGAACGGTGAAGGCAAGCAGAATTGGAATGTACAGCTCTCCGCTTGCAATACGCCAGTCACGTTCTTCATGAAAGAGTTCATTTTTATCAAATCATATGTCATTATTAGTGGTTCAACTTCCATGATTTGTCCATGGGTTGTCCGAGGGAGTCGGGCTTGTAACCTGAAGGTTGCTGGTTCGATTCCCACGCCTTGAGCAAAGCAGGAAACCCCTAATTGCTCCCCTTGTAAGTCACTTTGGATAAAAGCGTCTGCCAAATGAGTAAAATGTCAATGTAAAATGTAATGATTTAGTATGATTGCATATCAGCAGCGAACCGTACTGGAGTTCACATGAACCGTACCTCAGACCACCCTTCTTAAGTGGCCTTTGGGTTCAGTTAGTGCGTGCACACCCGAGTTCGGAAGACAGAACCGAAGATAAACGAATCTGATGTCAATCGAAAACCAAAGTGCACCAAAAGTTTTAGTGTGAAAGCACTCGTAAATCTATATGAATTGAGTGGTTTAGTCGTCTGAAGAGACATGATTTAATTTAGGCTCTTATTCCGTTTTTTCTGAAATTTGAATACGGAAGGCGGTCTGGCGGAAGCTAGATATTTTACTTCATAAATTGTTAAATATGGATTTTTTTTTTTTTTTTTTTACTCAAATGCATCACTTCATTTCAGAAGGCCTTTATTAACCCTCCAAAGCCATTTGGAATATGTTTATGTTGGATGGATGTGGATGGAGGCACTTTCTTTAGCTCATACTTGTTTGGGAGTGCATTACTGCCATTATAAAGCTTGGATGCGTCAGGATATTTATTAATATTTCTCTGAATGTCTTCGTCAGAAACAAGACAGTCATATACACCTAGGATGACTTTAGGGTGAGTAAAGCTTGGGGTAATTTACATTTGAAGGTGAACTAATCCTTTAACATGAAAAATGCTTACCGTGGCTTAATGTTCTAAGACTGTGATTTTAAACAATCAAATTCAGTATAGACCTTACCGATGACGCATGATATGAATGAAATGCGCTAATTTGTATGGCAAGCATTTTCTTTACAATGATGTTTTGTATACATTTGGTCCTCCGATATTGATGTCTTAATGCATTAAGCCACATTAAGCATTTTCTTTATAGTGGTTTTCTTTACAAAAAGTATGTTTTGTATAAATTTGGTCCTCCGATATCGATGTCTTAATGCATTAAGCCACATTAAGCATTTCTTTATAATGGGTTTCTATGGGAAAACACCAAATGTGAAACACGTTGTGTTCATATTCTAGGTTCATCTGCTTGGGCGTTCCTAAAATTGAATTGGAACATAAAAGCGGGTTGCAGATTGACCTAAATTACACCTACTATAAACTTTCACACACATTTGATTCACGTGGGGGGAAACCTTGAACGCGGAACCTAAATCATGACACTCAAGACACGCAACATCTAATTTAAACATTTGCAAACTAACCTGTAATTATCTATAGCCATTCTGCACCACTACTCAAACTCGTTCTTGTAGACCCTTGGGCTTGAAGGGTGCTTTCATGATGTCCACTTTACATAATAGCTAATAATTTCCAATTTCAGTGCTGAAACAATCAGTGCTCTTCTACCATACATATCCATGTCACTCGATGTCAAAGAGCTTCTATTGTTCAAACTATAAGCTATAGGTAGATGATTGTAAGATATTTTATCACAGTTTCACTGTAAGAATCAATCAATATAGGTTACCCATCTTACAGACAATGTGAAACGCCTCCCACAGCTGATTTTACTTGATGTATTTTAAAGCAAAACAGGGCAATCAGTAAGAAAAAAATGGTATAATGGCATTTATCTGAATTTTATCCATGAGAAATGATTGGGTCATCATTCAGCATTACATTCCAGAATGATTAGAAGATTCTTTGAAGAAGTTTAAAAGAATAGCTTAATCCTTAGAGCAGTTTGTTACATTATAATGTCTTTACTGTCACTTTTGATCAATTTAACATGCATTAATGAAACATGAACAGAAAAGTATATTAAGAAAGTAAAAAAGAAAAGTAAAATATCTCAGATATCTCACGCCAGTGTGGCCGAAGCAATGTTCGTTTTGGCATAAGCTTAGCACGTCAATGCAGATAAAGTTTATTTCGAGGTTTTTTTTTTCCTACTGCATGATTGAAGAGGAAACTGAATTGATAAAAAACATTCACAAAAAGGAAAGCATAAAAATGAGACAGTGATGGGTGTGATCGTCAGAATGAAAAAAAAACAGAAGTGGCAGGATGCTCTGTGGGTGATTTAGGAGAGTCACAAGAGATTCATGAAGTATTTTTATGAGAAAATGAACAGGCTGCGATATTTTAGTTTGCACAAACTCCACTGCTGTTAACACGATGCAATGCTTTGTTTTATGTCTAATTACTGTAGACTTTATTTCACTCTTATTTAGCCATTATCAAATATGCTTCGGTTTTTCATGCAATCAAGTGAATATTTTTGGAGCGCTTTCATCTGAATGCAATGCAAAAAATGCAAAAAAGGACCCCGAATAACACATTACAGTGAAACTGGCAGACTAGAATGTTTATTTTTGCCTTTTCTAAAGATATTTTGCCAGTGAAAAATCCCAAAACATTGATTTAAAGTGTTCTGCTTTGGGTGGTTGCGTAATACCAAGGTCAAAAAATCCCAATACCCTTACTGAAATGACCAGCTATAAGGTGGTTTGCTGGTCTTAGCTGATTTTAAATTGTTTATATCATATCACAGTCTGGCTAAGGTGTAAGCTGGTTAGCCAGAAATTCTCCCAGCATGACCCGAACCCCTCTAAAACAGTAGCTGTCTTGTAGCTCAAACAGAATATCATAGGCCAAAGCAATGCCATGGTTGTAGGTTTGATTCCCAGGGAACATAATTGATTAAAAACAATGTCTACCTTCAGTGGAATGTTGAGTAATTGCTGGTGACATTTCTGCACTTTACCTTTCAGGACACTTTCAAAGTGAAATGTTCAGTTTTATCCAAAGCAGACGAACGTGAATCTGGCAATATTTTATTATGTTGGTAGTTGTATGTATCGCAGCAGTTCGGTGCGAGTGGGGCTGTGTCTGGCACTAAAAGGTTCATTCTCTGTGGGGTTTTGAAAAAAGTAGCACCTACACTAAACCTAACCTAGAGTTAACAAAGGAAAACGTGTGATAAAAACACATTTGCTGCAGCCACCGTGCCCTTTTACCTGCTTTTACAAGTCTTTGAGCTCTTTTATTGGAACTCCGGTTTCATGGGTACCTGTGCACTCTGCATCGCAAGTGCAATGCTGTACCAGAAGAGCGACAGAGCAAGTTTAGTACAATAGAAAAGCCAAACATGAGGAAACAAAATAACGACTTTTCAACAATATCTAGTAGTGCTGCAACGACGCGTCACACTGTTTACATTCATCTGGCGTAATGGCGGCTTCTGCTCCTGGGAATGGAGAAAGTTCCATTCTATCACAAAAACCTGGACCACGATTACCAAAAGTATGGGAATACTTTAAACAGAGGCCGAATAAAACGGTCCTTTGTTCCCTTTGCAGAACCAAAATGGCGTACCACCTATGGAATTGGATCTCTGCCAAATTTTTGCCCATGCAAGATCATATTTTGAGCGTGCAAAAGGCCATTTCGCACGCGCGTGAACTGAGTTGAGCAGAAAATCTTCGTCTCGCAAATAAGAAAATATTTAGGGCGAACGGAAATCAGTTTTGCATTTCAAAGAAGTTTATTTGGATGTGTGCGGACGTTCTCTTTCGCACGTGCGAGGTTTCAGACGCTCGCGTTCCTGATACCCGCCCTGCGCGCTCGCTAAGTGCCGACCGCTCGCCTGCTCAATACAAACCAGCGTTACAATGTGCCAAAATTCCAGCCAATCAGAGATGAGGCTGCTAAATTCTGATTGGCTGGCTTGACAACCAAATCACAAGACTCGCTGCATTACAGACAGCGCAAGAGGAAAAATGTATGGTTCAGGAGACTTTGGTTCAATGGCTTGAACACCATCAAAGTTCCTTTTAAGACTGTATAGAAAGTCTTTGACACTCTTCATGTTAAAGTTCAAACGTCTACCACTGGACGAACATACATAAGTGGTTTATTTTTAATCTAAATCAAATCGTATTATTACATAATGGCGTGTCCCAGTATTTCTACACCTCAATGAACTGCTAAATTAGTTCTTACATAAAAAAAGATCACTAGATTAATAAAAAAAAGTAATAAAAATAATCGTTAGAGTAGTCGACTAATCGAAAAAATAATCGTTAGTTGCAGCTCCAATATCTAGTGATGCCCGATTTCAAAACACTGCTTCGAAGCTCTACGAACCACTGATTCGAAACAAATGATTCGTAAAGCTTCGAAGTAGTGTTTTGAAATCGGCCATCACTAGATATTGTTGAAAAGTCGTTATTTTGGTTTTTTGGCGCACAAAAAGTATTCTCGTCGCTTTATAATATTACATTTTAAATGTGTTTTAGTATCTTTCTGGGCATCTGAAAGTGTTCATTATCTTGCTGGCAATAGAGACTCACTGAGCCATCGGATTTCATCAAAAATATCTTAATTTGTGTTCCGAAGATGAACGAAGGTCTTACGGGTGTAGAACGACATGAGGATGAGTTATTAATGAGAGAATTTTCATAACCCTTGAATCACAATTTGTATGGAAAGGAATAAGAGTTTCTTTACTTCCACTAGTGTTCATTTCAGCAGGAAACTGCAGTGAAAATTGTAGGATTTTTTTGCAAAATGTAGGCACATTTTTCCAATGAGCCTAGGTTGCAAATGCAAATGCACACATGTAAATGTAAAGCCATCAAACTAGACCAGCCTAAGTGTTGCAAAACAGGTTGGTGGCCAAGCAAACCACTTTAGTTTGGTTTTCAGCAGTAATGCCTTTTTAAAGTTAAAAAAAGCTCATTTCTCACCCTTTAGGCAATGCATCTCCTCAACAAGTGGCATGATTTGAAGCATCACATAAGCAATAGAAATAGTGATGCTTGTCTTAGCAAGCAATTTCTCCCACAGTTGAATGTAAACTACTTGAAGATAATTATGGAGGCAGGGTTATCTCTAGTCCACCTCTAAATGATCCCCCGGAGCAGTTTACTGAACCGGCAAAGCCAGGCAGATCAGACCAACTCTATCCTGCTCACCACACAGGGGCAACAGACACTTGGCTAAAAAGTCCAGTGGCAGACATCAAGAGCTGGCGGAGAGCTGCATCTGAAAGCTATTGTTATTCTCACTGTGCTGCAGAGCTACTATCAACTATGACCTTTCTGCAGCTCTGTAGGACACGACATTAATTCAGACCTTCGGCCAAGTCTTTTCATCTCCCATGTTTCTGTCTCTGTAGCCCTGATTAATCAATGGATAAGGATGTTATCAAGGCTATTTTAACCCCATTGGTCATCAAAGCCTGCGTACAACTACCACTTCACTATAAAGCTGTTAATAAAACCATTTTCCATCACAGATCCATCTGCACAGAAGATGCGGTCTTCTGAATAGGTTGTGAGATAAATCGAGCAAAATAGGCTTCAATATTTTTAGCTTTAAATCAATTTAGCCAAGGCAGTGCAAGTGTTATTTGCCCCGGAACCTTGCGAATTGAACTGATTACCCCGTGTGTCAAATATATTAAATATGTAATTTAATAAAGCTGCCATAATGCATTCAAATGGAGTGCAAATGTCCTTTGAGGAAACAACAGTGCATATAAATCATTACATTGCACCTTTGCAGCACACTTTACCTTGCAGCTATTATACATATTCATAAAGTCTATGATTAAATCTATGCTGATGGTTTTATACTGAATAAAACTACCTAAAACGGGTTCTTTTCATAGTGCTTAGACCTTATTTACTTTTAAGAATACACGCTTCTGGTCTTATTGTGCACGATCTACAATTGCATGTTAATCCAAATATGAAAAAGGCTTGTTTGTTCATAAGCTTCATAATCAAAACAGGATCAATTCTGAACTCGCTCCACCTCTGAAACTCAGCTTTATGGCTTAAGACCATAAAATTGCCTTTGTAATTATTGTCAAGTTAAAGTAAACACTGTGCCTGTAAAAATAAACATATGCTTTTAAAAACACTCACATCTAGGCTATATAAAGAGATGTAATCTAACTAAATATATATCTGTGAAAAAAAGCAGCTTTCAAAAACACGGCCGTCAGCAAACTGCAAATAAATGCGTTTAAACAACACATTCAGATTCGATTAAATCCACTATATTTTGTACTGCCTATTGCTAACTAATATCAAACTTTCAACAGATGTTCTGGAAACGGCAAGATCAGAACAATATATATATTTCAAGCGTTTGCTCACCTGTACTCCTCCTGCGTGAACACGGGAATAATGGACGGCTGCAGGACAGTGATCTCCACCAGAGTCTTATTGAACTTCATCGGCTCCCCGTCATCATAGGCAATAATCGCCAACTGTTTGGGAACAAGAGAAAATCAATTATAAGATAAAATAGGAGTCTGAATTCGGAAATATAATTATTCAAAGTCAAAAAGAGGTTTGTATAAATGTCTCATCTTTTAACACAGGTCAAAACTAATGTCAGAGTAATGCAATATAATATAATATAATATATAATGTATGTATTATATATTTTTTGTAATTTTTGCTGTAGTAAAAAAACGTGCACTAATTCTTTCCCTCGATTTCCTAAATCGTTCACACGATTTACCATTCAAACAGTCAAACGTGAGCGCGATTTAGTCTTTTTTTTTTTCCTGCATGTCATGTGCACGGCTCCATAAAGATGAAACAATCTTTAAATAAAATAAATGCACTTTACAAAATTGCATTGAAATACGACTACGATTATTGCTCTCTTTCGGTCTGCAGATCTTGTTTATGCTTACAGAAAGAAAAAAAAATAACTATTCGCCAATGGGGTAAGAAAATTAAACTTCTTTCAAGATATTCTCTGAGACATTTACATGGCAACACAAGTCCAGTGCCGTGAAGTATTTGAGTACATGTAATTAGCTGTGTCTTTTTGACTACTTTGTACCTTGACTAAGTCTCAAAGACATTAGGAACTTTTACTCTCTACTGACTACATTTATTCACTCCAGTTAGTGACCAACAAATCCAGTTAGGGACCTATCATCCTGCGCCATCTACAGTTTCATGTAGGTTTATATTTACCTTGCAAGTGTGAAGGAATGGCACACATTGCATTCCCAGATGAAAGTTATAAGAAACCCAAACTCAAGCATATGCAGTAAATCAGAACAGTTCATGTGGAGCAGCATTTACTGGGAACGGAGCCGCTCTGAGATGCGTGTAACCTACTGTAAATAATTAAAGCGCATATATATATATATATATATATAATTAATTGAATCACAGCCTTTGTGAATTGACAATAGTACTAAGCTATAATATGGTTTTCATATGGTTTTAGTACATCATGCAGTCTAATAAGGTGCTTAATAGATTCTTCGCTGAGAAATTTTGCCGGTTACTTGACATGGGTAAATTGCAGCTTTTTTAAAAACAGGTACTCAAATTTAATCGTGACATCCCTTCATCTGATAAGACAAGAACATTGTGTTGGGTCATGCATGGGGAAACTGTGTCCAGAGAAGCTTAAAACCTGAATTTGAGCCATTATGTTTCTAAACTCGCCATCGTTTTGCTCTGACATCGTCAGGCAGTGCAGCAATTTCATCTAAATCAATCTGTGGGATGCATAAAAATGATTGACGGGCCAGTTATGGCCTGCAGGCTACTAGTGTACAAGCCCTGTATTAAGAAAAGATTGTTGTGCACTTACACTGAATTTAGTGTTGGGCTCCTCATTCAGATTGACCCTGGTGAGAACACTGCCCGAGTTCTCCTCCACGTCGAAGATACTAGTGCTGTAAGGAAACTGCTCCAAGTCCACTTTATAGTGAACTCGACTGGCCGCTGTACCCTAAAATATAAATAAAAAAGAAATAAAGAAGACATAACAAAAGCCCTTACAAAAAAAGAAAAAGAAATTCAAAAGAGAGAATGTAGTCATTATATTAGAAATATTTGACAATGACTGTTGAATTATTAAATAAAAACTTGAGGAGATGGAAAGCATTCATTTTCAATAACGCGATGGTGTTTTTGTGGTTTGTTTCTAACGAATGACTCCGTGAAGTTATGTTAAGGTTAAAATGCATGACTCTTAAAATCTCAACAGATTTAAAAAAAAAAACAAAAAAACATTCATTCAGTTGTCGACATTGTAAACGGTCACAGAGAAGAACTGAGCGTCCTTAACTAAATGACCGAGGGTCACACACTACAGACCATCGGCGTCAGTCGCCAGATTACAGCTCGTCACTTCTCAGATATTCTAACTCCGTTTCAGCATGTTCAATCGGCAAAAACAAGTTCTGACAGATGCCGACAGACGCTGACACCGATCCGACAAAACTCGACGAAGTGTGTGTTGCCTTCTGTCGGCATCTGTCTGAAATGGCCTTGGAAGATTTGCAAGTTGTTCCGAACTAGAGATGGGACCGGTTTCACGATAAACCACAATAAAATGTACTGACGGTTAGTATTATCTAGTGGTGCGTAAATGTGAGAATTGTTCTTAACAAAAATAGTCGTGGCCTAATGGTGAGGGAGTCGGGCTTGTAACCTGAAGGTTGCTGGTTCGATTCCCACACTAGCAGGAATTAAAAGTGGGGATTGTGAATAAACAGCACTCTCTCCACCTTTGATACCATGACTAAGGTGCCTTTGAGCAAGACACCTAACCCCAAATTGCCTCACTTGTAAGTCGCTTTGGATAAAAGTGTCTCCTAAATAAAAACGTTATCGTTTAAAATTTAATTATGTCCCGTCTAGCCAGCAACCGTCTGATGCAGGTGTAGCATGCAAAGTTTTTTTTTTTTTTTTTTTTTTTTTTTTGAAATACCATACTTGGGTTTTTTTCAGCCTTCTAAGAGCACCAAATCTGAGGTGTTGTCATATTTTGGCTTTTACAAAGGCCCGAGGGAAACTTAATCAAAGATTGTCACCCTGTCTGCAGAACATGAAAAAAGAAAGTTGCTGCAATAGGGGGGAACACTTCAAATCTGCAGAGTCCACCACCCACTGCTGTATAGCGACGAAAAGTACGAAAATTACGTCTGGGAAATAACGGAACACAAAATGTTGTTTTGAGTTGAACTATTTTACCTCACTCACTTAAAATTAACGTGAACCTTCCACGAATAAAAGTTCTCAGCAACTGGCTTTGAGCCAAAGACGAACAAACAAGTTCAAACAAGACAATGACGGGTGAGATTTAATTATATTACTTATACACTTATTACACAGATTATGAAATTGAGATTAATGTTTTAAATCTTTCCTCATTTTGTACAAAACAATCGTCCAGACAAGATGATCACAACAACAATATTGTAGTAGTATTAGTAAAGTCCTCTGATTTCATTTTCAATACAATCAAAACGGAGACACAAAACAGCAAGTTGCATTTGAATGAAATGAGAGAGCACGTCTGTTGTGATACATGGATGTGCACTGTGTTATAATGCCCTGCTATTGACGACGGTCTTTATCAGGAAGGAAATGACACAGAATAGAATCTTGCTTACAAAAGTGCTTCTTGTATTTGTTATATGCATCAGTTCTTTTTGAACTCTTTCATCTCATTTTAACAAAACAGTGATAATCGTTATAATTTCGGTCATTATAATCGTGATATGAAATTTTCACACCGTCCCATCCTTATTCCGAACACAACAAATTCAAGGACACGTGTCTTGTTGCAGGAGACAAATGACCAAAGAAAACAATGGTTCTAAAACATTTCCGATATCCTCCAATTGGATGGAATCATAGTACGAATCTGAAAAGTCTGTACAGCTCTGACTCTCAGCAAAGTTTTTAACAAGTTCAAACTGCAAATACAGGCAAAAATCTGTGCACTGTATTCTAGCCTTTAGAGGTATAAATCAAGGTATCAATCAAGGGCCAGATTTACTAAACTGTTACGGGTGCGTGTCCAGGAAGAAGCGCACGACCGGAGGAAATATTGGCGTAGAGCTTTAATTAGTAAAGGTAGAATAACTGAGAAAATTCACACAACACCATCAAACTAACATCAAAGACTGAAAAGAAACGGAGGGCTTATATACACAGAGAACATAGGAGCAAACGATACTAATTAACACACCTGACAAGAACTAATAATGAAATCAAACCAGTAACCATAGAAGCCAAGGAGTGGAGGGAAAACCAAACAAAGACATGTGGCAAATGAAACAGAAATACATGTAACATAAACAGGGAAAATTAGCGTTTTTTTCCCCCCTAAAAAGTGCAGATGTGAGTGGAAATGTCTGCGCATAATCTACTGACGACGCGCAAATTAAAGAACACATAATGATCACACATTTCCATAATGATCAACGAAATCTACCAATACGACATGCTTTTTTTGGGCGGTAATGGGGCAAATAACAGTAAACTGACTAGCGCAAACCTTAGTAAATCCCCGTGCATGATTCATTACTCTCTTGCAATAAATTTTGCATCTGAAATTGAAACTCCTATAGATGCATATGGAATAAGGTCAGTCTCAAAAATAACTGTGTAAACTGCTTTTCAAGGCTAAAACTTTCAAGCAACGGTCAACTTAAATTCTTCTGCTGAACACTATTAGCAGGATTCAAATAAATCTGATAGGCTCAATTTGTTCACTTTATTCTGTTCTTCTGAAGTCACGCCTCCCGCTGCGAGTTTCATAAGTTATGAGCCGATGTGTAGCGCTGGCCCCGGGACAAAAGGGTTTGTAACCCCGCTGAGAGGGAGATAATTACGAGGGTGATGCCGGGTGAGAAATGGAGCCTGCGGGAGGGCCTGTCCTCGTGAGAACGTGCTGAAAAACCCATTCATCCACCTACGGGTGGGGACAGCACCACACATAGTGCCAGTCGGGGCATGCGTTTTGGTGTGAAATCAGACTACAAATGATTTTTCAGCACACTCCTGTGTCTTCAGGCCGTATGGAGAGGATTGAGGTCATGGGGCGTTCGAAAGCACAAGTTACGCCACACTGTGTTTTATCATACATTACATTTCCTCGCTACGCTTAAAATCCCGACGAGTTTGATTAACATCACTCTCATTTCTTCACAATTTTATTTTTTTCTGCAGTCATTTGCTTTAATATTGTATGTTTATTTAGTTTGAAGAGACTCAGATATGATTGCATCGTGCCCAAAAAGAGTCAGAACCTTTACTTTTCTTTTATTTTCGTCGCAAAGATAGCGCCTCAGTTTAATTCTGATTTATTTCTGTGTGGTTGAGGATGGCTAATGAATAAAACACACTGATGGGCATGAGAAGATGTCCGATGCCAGTATGAAGTGCCATCTGACAGATGCTCAGAGAATAGGGAAAAGGAGAGAGTTGCCAGAACCACATTGATAGACAGCAAAACAAACCCGGTCACCAGCAGGCTGAAGAGATGTCGTAAATATGAGCTGCTGTTTGTGAAAAACAAAATCATTATGTGCCAGTACAAAATAACCCTTGAAAATGGTGTTGCTTAGTGGGTTTGATTTTTTTTTTTTTTTTTTTTTTTTGAATCCATGTATTTCATTTGCCAAGAGAATTTGCAAAAGGCCATCAACAAGATTGAAGTCATTTACAAGTAATACATTGCTTTGGATGTGGTCAGGGTGATGATTTTAGCCTGGAAATCTGCAAAAAGACTCTATTGGTCGTGTTTTAACGGGCTGGGAAGTAATATGCTGTCAAATTAGCTTTAAAACATTTGCTCAAATATCACCATGGAAATATTGATAGTGCTTTTGTTAATTGCTTAATGCGCAAGAGGATAACAAAGTGCTTCACGTGAGGTCAAATATGCCACGTTAGAATTTAATTTCCTAACCGATGAGAGTCCCTTATATGCAATTAGATTTTTTTGATGAAACAAAATTATGGTGAAATTGTGGATAGGGCCAATACTATAGGGCTTCAGACTGGCCAGAGGCCTCCAAAGCCTCAGGGTGCATGGCCCGAGACTGTCAAAGAAAACAGAACCAGTGATTTTGGCTCATGAACTGCAGGCTAACCATTAGGGCCCTTCAGGCGCCTAAGAATATATAGTGCCATCTGACCAACATTGGCTAACATAGGGCCCTTCTGTCTTTACAACATAAGCCGACCACTTGGGCTCCAGAGACTCTAAGTGTATAAAGTGCGAGCTGATTGCTATGGCTTCTGGGGCAATGGGTCCTTCTGCACATACAGTCCACTAAGGCTAATGAGCCTCTCAGAATATACAGTGTGAGCTGACCAAAAGGGCTGTAGGGCTCTAGGGCCCCTGGGCCACTCAGTGTATATAGTATGAGTTGACCGCTAGGGTTCCAGTGCCCCAGGCCCCTCAGTATATACTAGGGCTGCACGATTTATCGTGTTTAAATCGCACGCGATTTTGCAAAGGCTGCGATTATTTAATGCGCAGCTTGTCAGAGCTGTACGGCTCTGTGATCAGTAGTAAATCTCCATCTGAAAGACAGAGGGCGCTCTTGCTCACGAAAATATAAGCCAAAATAAATTCAAAATAAGCCCTGCCGCAATACTCGTCATATCGCTGTAGCTGAATAAACAGAAGATTGAAACACTTTGACTGGTTAAACATGACTAATAAACACACGACTGCCTTATTCGGTGTAAGAAATCACACCATCTCACAGAATGATGCTCAACTGTCGTTATGAAGTGAGTTTGGAGTAAAAACATGTTGTTTTTTGTTGGACAAGATGTTAATAAATGCTTCATGTCTGGAAAGATGTTTGACACGCGTTGCTTTTTCAAATGCACATTATAAGCGGCTCAAACTCGCAATGCTTTCAGATGGATTAGCATTTGGAGCCGTACTTCATTGACAAGCTGTGGATAAAAAAAAATAAATAAATAACCGCAGCCATTGCAATTTCATAATCACACTAAGAATCAATGATATTTTTTGTATCGTGCGATTCAATCGTACAGCCCTCGTATATACAATGCACGATGAACCCTAGGGGTCTTGGCACCCTCTGAGTTTCTGTGTATACAGTTCGAGTTGACCAATAGGGCCCCTGATCCCCTGAGAATATACAGTGTGAGCTGACCAAAAGAGCTCTAGGGCCCCTGGGCCTTTCTGCCTTTACAGCGCGAGTTGATCGCAGTGGCCTTGGTCCACAGAGTTTGAGCTGACCACTATAGTTCCCGGACTCCTTGGAATTTACAGTGCGAGTTAACCGATGTGTCTTTATGGCCATGGGCCCCTCCATCTATAGAGCATAAGATGACCACTATGGCTCAAGGGCCACTGAACATATTCAGTGTGAGGTGACCACTAGAGCTCCAGGGTCCCTGAGCATAAACTGTGTGAGCTGAGCATTACAGTCCTTGGAACTTATCAGCAGGGCCCCTAGGCCTCTCAGGATATACATTTTCATTGATTCTTCCCAGGACCCTTCTGTGCAATCCATACTGTATGAGTTGAACACTAGGACTGTTATTTTTAGGTCTTAAAATAAAACTAAAAAAAAAACATTTCTAAATTTGTTCAGCCGAATTGCTTGCCGCTTGCGCTCAGGGGTCTCTTGGGACCATGATCCGTCCCTGACAAATGCCAATCACTTGGAGATGAGAGAACCAGTCTGCAGTTTCAGAGAGGTGTTGAGATGGCACATGTCTTGCAAAACATAGCAAATCTGAGAAACAAACTAACTCAATCACCATCTCCAACAGAAGACCTCAGGGACAAGGGGCATACAAAAATACCTGCATCCGGACCAACGAGCACCAACACGGGTACAAATCCAGGCTCGAACTACCACAACCGTGACAAACACATTCAGAACATCCTAAAAGTAGGCACGACCCGCTGAGGAGTACCCCGAGGCTCATGAAGGGGCTTGCAATTAAAATGGTCCACAACAACACGTGTCTATCTGTAGAGCAAATCAGTCATATTAATGGGGAAATGCGTTTCACTCTTGGATGCATTGCATCATACCACTTCAGTGAAAGATTACCGCACAAGCTGTTTATAGGATTTTGTTAATTGCGCATCACATTGAAAACATTATTAGGCAAGATGGTAAATTAGAATAGTAATTGAACTCTTGATACTGAAAGCCCAGTAGACTCTGATTACCCTGCCCTCATTAAGAAACGCGACTTTCTAATGATACCAACATTTCTGTATGCATCGCGAGTAATCACAAGTAGCCTAAGCCTCGAATTATAGGGGAAAAAATAAATAAAAACAACAACAACAACAAAAAAACAGAACTGCTATTTAAAGAGGGAATAGGACACTTTCTGATACAAAGTCTTTGAAACTTTTTGATGGGGTATTAATTTTGCTGCTCCAATCGGATCCAGCATCAGTTTGACTGTACTGTACATTAAAAATAAAGAATTTTAATAAATAAAAACTAAAAAAAAAAAAAAAAAAAAAAAACTTTTCCCTAAAAAATTTGGCATTTTATAAAAAAAATCCTGAAAATCTTTTGAAAAAATTGACAACTTATTTTTTTTCCATCTCATTTCCTGGCCTGGATATCACATTTTACGACATTCCCTGACATTTCCAGGTTTTCCAGGACTATGAAAACCCTGCGAATAACATCTCAAAAGTCTAAATTAATCATGATTCAGCATGTGGGAGACAAGGCGGCAATGAAAGCACATCTATGAATTATGTTATGAAGTTTCAGACTCTAAAAATGTCTAAAATGCATTACAAGTGTAGAACAGACCTGAGCCCTGTATTCCTTAGTAGTGCTGTCCTGCCAAAATTGACCCACTGAAATGTCATTTATGGCAGGAACTGAGAGGTTGTGTAGCGTCTAGACTCATGTTAAAAAATAGCTGCCATTCAACAACCATGATTTGCAACAAAATGCTCCAGTTGCTATGAATGATAACAGCTTTCTGCATGATCAGATACAGTGAAGAAGATAAGTAGCCCTCAGTTTCAAAGACAGATAAACAGTGTCGGTTACACAAATTTACCTTGCTCCTGTGAATGCAACGAGCTGACATTTCGTACTGCGCCATTTATCAGAACGCTCGCCAATAAAGTCCTTGTGTATCGCTCAACTTGACGTCGGAGTCAGAAATTCAATTTGGGTTTAGCGCCACGGCAGATGTATGCTCAAATAATTATTTGTTCAAATCACTCAAGTAGTCCCAGTGTTAAGTAGCTAACCACAAGCAGCAACGCTACTACCCTAACTTCATTTTTCAGTAGTGCGACAGCAGTTCAGGGTGACAAAATGGAACATCTGTGTTTAATGTCACATTATATGGCATCAATTCAGAGCCACATTTCACACACAGCTGCTGAGCATGCAGATGCATATAAGAGCAATGTAGTAAGTTTGCCAAAAGAAAACAAAAAGAAATATGGATATATATTTGTATCGATTCATTTGGATTAGTGTTAATTTCGTTAATGACAAAAAATGTTCGTCGACAAGAGATGCGATGATAATGACACCAATGTCATTAAGCGATAACTGCGACTGTCAGCGTTATATAGTTGACGAAAAAAGACAAGACTAAAAACGACTTTTGTCGAAAACACGAGACAAAATATTACAGACTGATTTTAACAAGCCTCCGAGTTTACGGTTGCCAGATGTCAAGCTTTTCTCTAAAAGGACGCATTTTCTACCCGGTGTTTTACGTACTATTTGCAATCTGGCAACTATGCTCTTTCTCTACACTGCGAAAGAAGTGCCGATGATCTGAGTTTAGTGAGCTTCACTGAGATATTATGCTCAAATTAAAGTCTGTGTTCAAAACACCTGTAATGGATCTCGACTATATTGTTTGCGATTGTGGTTGTGGAATACTACTATAATAAATTAAAAATAGTAGTTTGTAATAAATCAGGAAACTAGATGAGGCAAAATTAATCAAGGGTATGAGTTGGCATTCTCTTGATTTGTGCTTATAGGTGAAAGAGCAAAATGACAACGACAATTTTGAGCAAAATAATCAGTAGCTTACGGTTCACCAATGAAAACAAAAATTTTTCCATTAACCTACTGTATGACATACAATGCTGTTTCTTATAGGGATGTGGTGGAACAGAAACCGTAAGCAGTGTTTTATACTGCAACTGATGACGTGCAAGCATGACTGCCAGCCTAAATTTAATTTCCAGCCACAGCTGGGGCTGTTGGCCTGCTTTGCCCCTGACCAGTCTTGGCAAGTGCGCGGAGTTATGGGCTGAATAGAGAAGGACAATTGATCTTTATAAGGTTGAGGTTTCTAACAAGGTGAGGGCATGGAGAAGCATTACATCTGCAGACCTCCACAAGAATATGCATTTGAGTTGAAAGAGAAAGAAAAAAGAGAGCATGAAAGAGGGAAAGAATAAAGTCAAATTGACAAGTAGAAGAAAGGTTGTTTGTGTGGTGGCTATGTGGGATTTGCGAGACAGTGACAAAGTTATTAACATAAATGAAAACCAGCAGTATATAATATATTTTCATTAACTAAAATATATAATCCTAGGTGAAACAAGTGTCCTGTTTTTGCACATTGATTTTGTACTTAATATACTGAAATTCTTCTTCAGTATTTCTAAAAATAATCTCAAGAACATCTAAGAACTTTGCTCTTTGCATTTAGTTACCACTTTTAGTACGCTTGAACCCATTTTAGTTCATATTCATGCTGTCTCAAAAAACACTGTAGTTGTTCTAAGATGTTCTTACGATTATTTTAAGAAGTACTGAAGAAGAAATTTTAAGTACAAAATTAATGCGTGAAAATAGAGCTCTTTAAGTACATCATGGAAGTGTTATTTCTTACCTGGGATAAGCGAAAGAAATGCTTAAACTAGCACAAAACAAACTCTTGAATGTATTTCAAAGATTACATGATATGAACCGTGCAAACTCAAATCAAAATCTTTTGTTGCTGTTTTTGATACAGGAATGGCACATTTATAACCAAAACTTATCAGTAATTCAATATAGTATTCCAAAAGTCCAAATGATTAAAAAAAAAGCACAGAAAAATAGAACAAAACAAACAAAAATCAAAACAAGTAGTAGCAAAACAAAACAAAAACAAAGCATAAAACAACAAAAAAACACTATTAAAGCTATTCATAACTAAACTGAAAACCAAAATACTAAAGATATTGTCCAAAACAAAACCGTGCAAATTCTGTTCAAAGAAAGAAAAAAAAGTTACTGGTTTTAAAATAATTTTACAGCTAAATGACACATGAATGGCACATCTAACCTAAAACTTATCAGTAATTTAATATAGTAATTCAAAAGGTCATTATCATTAAAAAAAAAGCAAAGCTCAAAAACAGAACAGAACAAACAAAAAAACAAAACTAGTAGCGAAGCAAAAAAAAAACCCCAAAAACAAATGCAAAACAAGTAGTAGAAAAGGAAAGCAAAAAAACAAATGCAAAGCAAAACAACAAAACAAAAGTTGCACTATTGAAACTGTCCATAACTAAACTAAAAAACAACAACAACAACAAAAAAAAAACATTTTCAGTCCTATAATAGCACTGAACTGTGGTTGCGCAAAGCATAAGGTGTCACGTGATGCTGGTTGAGTTTGTTTGCGATTGTGACTGTGGAGGGTACAGTGTGGGGGGCTTTATGCTGGAGACATGCCACTCGCCAGTTGGCCGGGTATAGCTGCCTCTTCAGTTAAACACACACACACAGGTGTGAGTATGTGCTGATGTTTTCCTCCTCTTATCTTTGTTTTATTGTGTTTAGCCCTTGGAAGTCATGCAACAAAGCACACATTCGCTCACCGCACACCGCAGTCAGACCTATTCACAGTCACACCAATAAAGAATGTCAATGACACTCAAGCTTAATCATAAGAGACTTGATGCTACACTTGATATATTTTTAGTCACAATTTGCAAGAAAAAAAAGATCAAGGCGACGGTTGTCTTGTGTGAAGCATGACGTTTGACTATCGAGATGAAGATTCATGTGTTCTCGTAGATTTTTCAAACTCACTGAAATACCTTAGCGATGAAGGAACACACACAATCAAGCCAACTCACCGGTGGGTCCAGGTCCTCGGCATGCACAGTGGTCACTACGGTCCCCTTGATTGCGTTGGGTGCCACCACCCCCCGATACAGCATTTGGCTGAACACTGGTGGGAAGTCGTTCATGTCCTGTCCAGAAACAGAACATCAAACTCCGATTAGTACCTCGATTCCCGCTCTCTTCGCCTGCCTTTAGACTTCTGCAACTGTCAGACTGTGTGCTAGCTCAGTCCCCATTAGCTAGCCCTGAACACTAAAGCACTAAGCAAAAATGGCATTTATTCAATAGTAGATCATGCAGTGCATTAAGGATGTGTCACAGTGCTATGTGCCTGGGGACTTTTTGGGGAAAAAGTTGGGTGAGACATAATTATAGCCGCTGAGAAACTGCACAAGGCAGATGAAAAGGTTACAATAAAGAGCCAAAGCTGAAAAGAGGTGCTAATAGGGTTCGGGAGCAAATATAAATATATATATATATATGCACACATGTAGAAATTAATTTTTTATGATAACATATACCATGTCCTCATATGTTTTTAAAAGTGGTATATGCATCTCAGTATGACTTCAGCTTCATTGAACTTCCAGTGAAGAACTACATTACCCATAATTCTAAACAGATATCCACCAATCAGACAAGTCGATGTTCTAGAAATGACAATCACTGCAAAAAAGCTTAGTAGCAACTCCCATAAAATACTGCAAATGTTTATCAAGTCTTCTAAGACTAAAGTCATTGATATATTTGTAAATATTTAAATTAATAAATCAGCATGGCTGTGATTCGGCCGAAGGCGATCACAGTGTGCTGATATACAGCCATATCGCACAGCTTCTCATGTTATATTGCATTTATACAACAGTTTGACGGCACGAGTGTGTAAATAAATAAGAACAACAACGGATTGTCTTTAAAAACCCTCTTTTGTGATATATATATATATATATATATATATATATATATATATATATATTTTGTATTGTTTTTATGTACTAAAAGGGAACCGTTTTATATCATACCATCACTTTCATACAATGACTCTATGTAAGACCACTTTAGCCTCAAACTTAAAATTAAGCACAAAATTAAATGATTAGAAAGTGTTTCATGACAGGACAAAGCAATACTGTTAAGATCTACAATCACACTAAAGGTATTTAAAGTTTCAGGAACTCACTTCTAAACATTATTGTTTAATATATTAAAATGTTTTGTTAACTATACTTAATATATCATCATTATACTATAATATAGTGTAATTATTTCTGATCATATGACAGGAAAATTTGCTACTATGCATGAAATACATAGGCAGTCAGCATGCATAGTCCATTGTGTCATTTGTAATACTTTAAGGGAATTTCCCCTCCAATTTAAATGCTTTTTATTCTTTAAATCAACATCGTTAATGTTGTTGAGCTGTTTGGTTCATGGGTTGAAACTCTTAGAACAATGAAATAGAGGGCGCTCACTTTTCAGAGGACACTAACTTTTTCCCAACAAAGTTATATATGTGAAAGATACTGCAAAGAGGAAAAGTACGGTTGGCTCCCATGAATGCTGATGACACAGGTGATTCCGGGAGATGCAACAGACGCGACGCGACCTAATACATTCAATAGAGCAGCCGTCTCCGAGCCCAAGGAGAGGCCAGGCGGGTTCAGGTATCCAAATTACACCTCCCTCCCCTGTCATTCCCCTCACCACCCTTCGTCCTCCCTGTGAGAACACGCTTATTCAAGGATGCCCTTGAGTCTTGAGCACCGACTAATAAAACTTTGCTATTGCACATCCCCAAAATAAAAGGTCTCGAGGAAAGTACTTTGGAGTGAAATTGGTATTTTTTTTCCCCCCTTATTTTCCAATCCCACACATTTCTGTAGGTTTTCTCTCTCCCCAGATGAAAAATAAAATCTGTCAAAGTAAATCTGCAAAGTGTAGTGAGTTCACGATGGTGCTCTTAGTCGCACCGGGACTGTTTTCTCCATCAGGATGGTGCCTTGGGGCGTCTATCCCATCATAATCACTCTAATATCCCAAGTCTCCATGCATCAGGTAGCACATTCGTTTCTGCTGTTCACTGCTACTTTTTCATTTTTCACAGCAACTAATTTTCAATTAGCCACACCGTGCACAGAAGGAAAATTAATAAATAATCCAACACGGAAACAATTAGGGGTTCTTGGGAGACTGTAGAGGACGTAATAAGCCGTGTGTTTCCTTGCATGAAAATGCTTTTGCTTAAACTCTTTATCTTTGAAGTCGAAGCTGATCAAACTGCAGGCGGTTTGCTAACTGAAATAAACAAAACAAAACAAAAAACAGATGTCATTTTAAACAACTGGTTAAATGTCAAACAATGCTCTAGCTAAGTGCCCTGGCTCTATATGAATCGAGTAAGACATTTTGAAACTGTAGGTTAACAAACTACAAGGTACTCATAATGTAGTTTCATTATCGTCAAATTATCATTTTAAACGAGCTCATAACTAGCTTCATTGAAGCATCTCTTTTTAAATGTAAAAACTTTCAGATAATATCACTTTAGTGATGAGTGCAGGATTCTCAGGAGGATCTCAAAGAGGGTGACAATGTTTTAACTGACACCTTTACTCTAAATGCAATTAATAACACAAAAAGTAAATCAAATGAAACACATTTCTATAACAGAGTTGAACATAATGATTAACAACAGCATTAAACTAAACTCTCCACTTCAAAAAAGAGACCTTAATTCGCTTTTGTGAACCTGTTGAACTGTCAGAATGAAGCGTTACACTAAAATGCCATAAACGTGTTAAATTACTCAGAGAACAATGTAGGAGAGCACAATTGATTACTGCGTCAAGTCGCTTTCACTGAATTGCTTTCTGTGAAAAGAGTGTGGCAAAAAAACAAAACTTTGACATGCTAAATGTTGGAAAAAATGTATGTAACAGAAAATGCAAAACAAAATTTCATGGTATAAAGGTACAATGCTTTTATTATAGAGTCAGATTCCGTGTCCTGCCTTCGACTGCCACCCAATCCACTTTGCACCGGCCTCTTACGGTTCCTCCCGCATGTGGTGGGCCCAACGGGAGGAGTTCAAGAATCTTGGGGTTTTGTTCACGAGTGAGGGAAGGAAGGAGCGTGAGGTTGACAGACGGATCGGTGCAGCTTCTGCAGTGATGCGGTCGATGTACCGGTCTGTCGTGGTGAAGAAGGAGCTGAGCTGCAAGGCGAAGCTCTCGATTTACCGGTCAATCTACGTTCCTACTATCACCTATGGTCATGAGCTTTGGGTCATGACCGAAAGAATGAGATCCCGGATACAGGCGGCCGAAATGAGCTTCCTCCGCAGGGTGGCAGGGCGCTCCCTTAGAGATAGGGTGAGGAGCTCGGTCACTCGGGAGGAGCTCAAAGTAGATCCGTTGCTCCGTCACACCGAGAGGAGTCAGCTGAGGTGGCTCGGGCATCTGTTTAGGATGCCTCCTGGACGCCTCCCTAGGGAGGTGTTCCGGCTGTGTCTCACTGGGAGAGACTCCGGGGAAGACCTAGGACTATGGACTATGTCTCTCGGCTGGCCTGGGAATGCCTCGGTGTCCCCCCGGAAGAGCTGGAGGTAGTGTCTGGGGAGAGGGAAGTCTGGGCATCTCTGCTTAGACTGTTGCCCCGCGACCGGCCCCGGATAAGCGGTAGAAGATGGATGGATGGATGGATGGATGCTTTTATTATAATAAACTAATTTGATTTTTGTGATTATAATGTGAGACATTTCATTTTATTGAAATAGTTGAAATACAATAGTTTTTATATCATATGTGAATTGATTGCTTTTAATTTTAGCGACGCACAGATAAAACTTATTTAAAAAAGCACAGAAGCTGAAATTAAAGTTTTTATTTAGGTGATAAATCAGTGTAGTAAAGTTCTTCGGCAAGGAGCCGCCACTCGGTATTTCAGCCAAACAAATTTTTTTCATATTGGAACTCTGTTCATTTTTGATAAAGGTGAAGTAAAATATTTTGTCCTCACACAAAATTACTGATTGTGTGGATTTCTAATGAAATGACAGGATTTTTCCTGTCCACACCTTTACAGTTTGGAATGGCATAAAGACCTTGACTTCAATTATTTTGAATGGTAACACAACTATGGAAAAAACAAAAAAAGTCTCCCATACTAATTGGAAACTGAATGAATTCTGGTCCATCGGCTATTGTTTGTAGTATGTCGTGGAAAGGTAGCTCAAGCGATGATTCACAGGTCCCCTGGGCGAATACAGCATCACAGTAACCATCACCGAAATACTTCCACAATGATCTCTTCCACCCACTTAACCGAGAGCAGCTTTTCCAGCGAGAGCTAATTGACATTCATCCAGTGTGTAGAACCTAATCTTCTGAGACCTTACAAATCAGCTAGTTACACAACAGAGGTCTTGTGGACCATTTCAGACATAATACAGTCTCTAGCTGTCAGTGTCTACAGGGCTTAGGAGTTGCTACGGTTTCGGGATATCCCCTGAAAAGACCAGTATGAATCTACTTGCTTGCCAGGTCAGAACATCAGGCCTAAAGTGGTTTGGTTGGACACAGATAAGGGCTTTTCACCGTACCCTTGTTGCTCTAACCCCCACTTTTAACTCAGGGAAAAGAAACATTTCGAGCTTGCAATTTGGAAATAATAACCCTGCTTATGTGTTCACGAAAAAAAAAAAAAAAAAAAAACCCTCAGGAATACTACTTTAGTTTAACCCATGTAAATGTATCATTTTGTGAAAGTCATCGTGAAAGTCGTGACGTATTGAGTATGGTGACTCGAAATTTGTGCGCTGCATTTATCCCATCCAAATGCACACACACAGCAGTGAGTAGTGAACAAGTACACAAACATCCAAGGCAGCAACAGCACCCAAGGAGCAATTTTGGGGTCAGGTGCCTTGCTCAAGGGCACCTTAGTCATGGTATCGAAGGTGGAGAGAGTGCTGTTTATTCACAATCCCCACCTTCAATTCCTGCCAGCGTGGGACTCGAACCAGCAACCTTCAGGTTAAAAGCCCGGCTCCCTCACCATTAGGCCACGACTACCCTGCCCCTGCCCCCTACCCCTATCCCTGCCCCTTCCCCTGCCCCCTACCCCTATCCCTGCCCCTACCCCTGCCCCTACCCCCTACCCCTATCTCTGCCCCTACCCCTGCCCCCTACCCCTATCCCTGCCCCTACCCCTGCCCCTACCCCCTACCCCTATCTCTGCCCCTACCCCTGCCCCCTACCCCCATCCCTGCCCCTACCCCTGCCCCTGCCCCTACCCCCTACCCCTATCTCTGCCCCTACCCCTGCCCCCTACCCCTATCCCTGCCCCTACCCCTGCCCCTACCCCCTACCCCTATCTCTGCCCCTACCCCTGCCCCCTACCCCCATACCTGCCCCTACCCCTGCCCCTGCCCCTACCCCCTACCCCTATCTCTGCCCCTACCCCTGCCCCCTACCCCTATCTCTGCCCCTACCCCTGCCCCTGCCCCTACCCCCTACCCCTATCTCTGCCCCTACCCCTGCCCCCTACCCCTATCTCTGCCCCTACCCCTGCCCCTGCCCCTGTCCCTGCCCCACGACTACCATGTGTTCGTCAAAACACCACAAATATACAAATAAGAACAATAACCCAGGATTTAGGAATGCAGAGTGTTAAAACACTTAATTGTTAATGGTAAATCATGAGCTATGTGAGCAAATGTAAAGCAAGATTATCCAAGATTCTGTTTCCTTGGGGTTTAGAATGACCCAGGGTTAACTGGTTAAGCCTTACAGATTAGTCTGGGAATTGAGGGACATAATCGAGACTCTCTTACCAATACAGAGACCGTAACAGAGGCCAAACCCGGGGGCATTTTCCCACTTCCGCCATCCACAGCCTCCACTATGAAGGTGCGTGTTGTCCCATTGGGTAAGAGTTTCTCGAAATCAAGTGAGCGAAGCACCGTCAACTCTCCAGTGAGGGGGTTCACTGAAAACAGCTCTCTGGCCTCCTCGGTCCTGATACGGTACGTGACGTTCGCATCCAGATCTGGGTCCAGTGCCTGCGTGAGACAATCATTAAGATCAAAACATGGATGAGAAATTCTACTCTCAGCATTAATTAAACTCTTAAACTTTTTCTGAATAAACCAAATGACCGAGTTACATTAATGATTGAAACGAATCCTGTAGTGACCCTGAAGCAATGAGTAAATTAGATCGAGCAGCCAGGCAGAGAGCGGCAGGAACTCACAAATTCACCATCACGTCAAACTGAACAACATCCCAGAGGACACAGGCCTTTGGATACTTATATAAGGCAGAGTGTTGATTCTGAGGACAAAATTGCGCCTGGTCTTGTACTGTAACACAGTGGCAATCAAATGGTGGGTAGTCACTGCAAAATAGGCTGCAGTCTTTTCTGATTGAGTCACAGACAGCGGCGAAAAACATTGCTAAATGCAAATGATAAAATGCAACTAACCATATAATCCAAGAGTCTTATTGGAAAAACGTGCCTGTGGAAACATTTCTGTCAAATATTAGATTGCTTCTTGCATGTTTTGTCACAGTTTCAAAGTGAAAATTGGTGATTTGTTGGCTGCAGAGACCATGAAACTTTAAATCCATGAAGCATTTAGAACATTTAACTTGTTACATAACAAAAGTCTCTGACATCAGTAAAATGTACTTTCCTGTCCGACTTTATTCTGCGCTCTTCAATGGCCAGCGCAAATGCAGTGGCGTTTATCACTTCATCATGAATAAAGCGCAAAAAGAAATTACGAGGTTGCAACGTCATAGTTATGTTGTCAATTAGTAAGTCATGAAATTATCAATTATATGTGCTTGTTGAGAGGGATTTGCATGCAGGTATGATGTTCAATCTATTCATCAGGAGCAGTTTCCATATGTTTCATTATATATATATTAACAATTAACTGGTTTCATGAAAATATTATTTAATATTGCTGAATAAACCTAAACACATCAATTTCTTATGAGTTAAATTTACATTTTTAGTCATTTAGCAGACGCTTTTATCCAAAGCGACTTACAAGTGAGGCAATTAGGGGTTAGGTGCCTTGCTCAAGGGCACTTTTTTAGTCATGGTATCGAATCCCCACTTTCAATTCCTGCCAGCTTTAAAAGGAATTCATTTGCTACTTCATTATTACAAATATATAGTTAGGAATATATTTAAAAACATGACATACAAATTTCAACAGAAATTTTACTTTGCCATAAATCATTTTAATTACAAAAATACATATAAATATGTACTTACGTTCTACTTAAGACAATCAAAAAGCACTCTAAACTAAAACACATTTTCATTTCATTGCAATTAGCATGCAATAAAGTGTCTGAAAACATCCCATTCAGTTAGCACTTAAATATATTATTTCCATAAGTATTATATTTAAAAGTATGATAAAGTGTCCTTTTTTATATTACAAGGGTATGAAATACAGGTCAAAACCAGTGCTAACTACCAATAAACCCACCTGCACCAGCATAAAAAGCTAGTGTTGTAGGCAAGCAACAAATATATACGTATTATTTTTCTTCCTAAAGGTCTCCCAGTAAGTCAAGTTAACATGCTACATATTCCAAATGAATTAACTTCCAACCAAGAACACCTTTGCAAAAGTAAAACATGTCTGATTTGTCATGTTAAGACAAAAACATGTTTTCCAGAGGCTAATTTCATGGAGTCATGTTTTTCAGCTGGCGGTGTTTGATGTGTTGAATATGTATGTGCAGCGTGTGTTTGCCTGTGTGTAACTTACACTGATATTGAGGATGACCATGCCCACCGGGCTGTTTTCTGGCAGTGTGACGTGATAGGCAGGCTGGGAGAAGACTGGGCTGTTGTCATCCACATCCAGCACTTTGATGGAAAGTGTAATGGTGGTCCGGCGAGGGTCCTTAGCCCCATCCGAAGCCTGCACAACCAAATCATACTGAGCCCTCTCCTCACGGTCCAGAGGCACAGCTGTGAAGATGCTCCCATCAGTGCTGATCCTGAAGAGATCTGTGTGACTGGCCAGTCGGTAACGGACCTGCCCGTTAATGCCCAGGTCCAGATCAGTGGCCTGGAAGAGGACACACACACACACACACACACTTACCATATCTAAAAGAAAACATACAATATACAGAAAAAATAATGTCATCACACTCATATGAATTTCTATAACTGTTCCAGTTGTTCATGATTATTGGATTAGCATTCTTTCCTTTAGGAATTTTTATGTAGAGACTGCTGGAAAAATATACACTACACTTTTAAAAAAAAATATATTTATATATTCACTACTGTTCAAAAGTTTGAGGGCAGTTTAACTTTTCTAAGAGAATGCTCACCAAGGCTGAACTAATTTGATCAAAAATACAGTAAAAACTGTAATAATGTGAAATAATTTTACAATAAAAAATGTTTTCTGTTAAATATATTTCAAAATGTAATGCATTCCTGTGATGACAATGCTGATTTTTTTTTCAGAAATAATTCTAATATGTTAATTTGATGCTCAAAAACATTTATTATCATTTATTATGTTTGCAGCTGAACTTTGTATGTATGTAAAATATATATATTTTTTCAAAAGAACAGCATTTATTTTAAATAGAAATCTTCATTAACATTATAAGTTTGTATTTATATGTATAAATATTGTATAAATTTAATGCATCCTTTCTGAAGTATTATTTTAAATCTCATTGACCACAATCTTTTGAACTGTAGTCCGTTTTATATTTTCCTACTATAGAAATGTTGGCGACACTTCTGGTTGAATTTGGTAAAATTATGCATCATGAACTAACACTGAACAATACTATTACAGTATTTTATCACGTTATTACTATGTCATTACTATGTTATTACTAGTACAGTTAACATTTTATGTTAACTAAGTAAATGAATAGTTAACATTAAGAACAAAAAATAGTTGAATGATATTATTAAAGGTGGGATATGTAGTTTTTCAAAAACACTGTTTAGAAGTTAGTCAGGCCAACAACAACAACAAACGTGTAACCAATCAGCATTGGAGGCGTGGCTATAACAGTCGAGGAGTAAGAGGGAGATTTGGAAAAAAGAAAATTGCAGAAAGAGAGATGAAACAATACAAAAGAGCTCAAAAGAATATCACTGGAAAGAAGGTTTATAACTGGGCAAGCGCTTTAGGACAAGCGTTAATACTAGGAAAGGCTTTCCAGCGCAGGGTGGTTAGGTTTTGGAGGTGGAGCAATGAAGATAGGGGTGGGTTGATTGCAAATGTCAACAGTGTTTTTGAAAAACTACTTGCCCCACCTTTAAGTAACAGTTACTATTACAAATAAACTTGAGTTTGAAATGAACAATAGAATAAAGTGGTAAAGTGTTACCAAAATTCCCATAGTTTTCCATTATAATTTTCAAATTCTCTCATATATTCAGGTTTTCCTTGACTGTGGGATTCCTGCCACACACAGAGATAAATAACCTGTCCATATGGCTGTGAAAATATAACCTTAGTTTATTATTTCAACACGTCACTGAACCACACACACCCTAGAGACACCTGTTTCATCAGCGGGGTGATGAGACAATCAACAAAAACAGCAGCAAGATTTGTGACTCCCTGCAGTGGCACAGACAGGTGTACGGTGTTGTTCTTTGACATTCTCGTGGCAATTATCCCCTCTCAGCTCACAGACACCGATAAAAAGTCATAGTAAATCATAACGGTAAAGGAATAGTTCACCTAAAAATGGAAACTGTCGTAATTCACTCACCCTCATGTAATGGTGGACGAAGTACACAGATCAAGTCAATTTTGAAAAAAAGGCAACCACAATCCCCTAATAAAATATTACTCCTCTATTAAGTACTACTTATTAATTTCACTTGAGTACAAAAGTACTCGATTAAGTATTATAAACAGATGTCGAATAGGGTCAAATGTGTTAATGTTCTAAGAAGAACGTTATCCAAACTAGTTTTATATTATTTGAAACTGCAACAGGAACGGGGAAGATGCATGAGCATTAATTTACATTATTTTAACATTATGTTACGTTTTTTAGTAATACAAACATGAGGACAGCATTTCATGCAATGTTACGAGGAGCTCCCGTTCTTGGCTCATTTTGAGTGAATTCGCCCTGACTGGAACATTTAAATCAGTGAGTTATTGACTCGATAACAGATGCAGGTTCAACTCATGAATCAATTATTCTATTATTCAGTGCGATTTGCGATCCATTTAAAAAGGTTAATTGAAAAGATCAGCCCGTTCACGAATCGGACACTGCTATCACTTTTCAGAGTGGGTGATGATTTCTTCAGTTCAAAATAATGAGGAATGGCACATTTTAATTACAGGGGACCTAAAACACCCCTTTTACAAGATGTAATACAAGTCTCTGGTGTCCCCAGAATGTGTCTGTGAAGTTTCTCCTCAAAATACCCACAGATCATTTATTATAGCCTGCAAAATTTGCCCTTATTTGGGTCGTTTTGTGTGTTTATGTGTGTCCCTTTAAATGCAAAAGAGCTGCTTTCAAGAAGAGGGCGGAGCTTTAACAGCTCACGCTTCAGTTGCTCAACAACAACAAAGCTGGAGAATCTCACGCAGCCAAAATGAGGATTGTCAGTAACTTGTTCAACTTTACATTGTTCAAACTGGAGTCGACACTGATGGAGAGACTCAGGATGAAACTGGACGTTTCTGAATGTTGAGTGGATAAATTTATATAGATGTTGTGGAGTTGATTCAACTCATCGACTAGCATGTGTCGTCATGTTAATCTTTTGTGCAAATCTAACGATGAATTGACCCTCATTTGTGAAGCAGTCCGGCGTAAAATGACGGCATCAACAACTCTCTACTACAACAACTCTTCCTCTTCTCTAAAGCAGTCCAACATGACTCACACCCTTTGTTGGGTGTTCTCGGGGGCGGGGTTTATGTAAATTAAGTTAGTGATGTCACTAGCCTGGGAAGCAGCTCATTGTAGTCCCTACCAGCCGTTTGCTGCAGCAATTTCTCAAAAAGAAAATATCTCCCTTTCCATTGAACTTTGAGCGTGGTAACTTTGCAGATGTTGTTTATGCTCAAACAGCAAATAACTAAAGTTAAAAAAAGGGAAATCATAATCAACCACACCCTTTAAATGTAGCAAAAAGTACAATATGCTTCAAAACGTAGTGAAGTAAAAGTGTATCTAAATCTCTAAAAAAGTACAGATACTTGAAAAAATGTACTTGATACATTATCTAAGATACAAATACTTCATTATTGTCCACCGCCACCCTCACGCCATTACAAACGCATATGGCAAGTTTTCAAGCTTCAAAAAGGATGCAAAAGCACTAGAAAAGAAATGTAAAAGCCAACATGACTCCATTTTTGTTATTTTGGAGCTTGACAGCCTCATTCACTTTCATTATTTGGAAAAGAGCAGCCAGATTTTGTTCAAAAACTCTCCTTTTGTGTTTCATGGAGGAAAGAGAGTAACATGGAATGGTATGGTCCATGACAAATGGACCATCAATAAAGTGTCTCTTCCCCTCTGTGACCTCTCAAGTTTCTCCATTTAGACAAGTCTTAAAAATGCCATCAAACAAACTCCCAACTGTGCTATCCGCTTCTTATCCGTTCAGCACTTGTGCAAGAAAGCACCTCATTGACACTCAAGCAAAGTGCTTTTGTTTCTGATAAGGCCTGAAACAAAGCGCTCAAAGACCGGCTGCGATAAATTTTACAGACATAGATAGAGAGAGCACTGTCCTTCGCCAAAGGGTCGGACCCAAACTCATTTACTACCGGCAAAGCTGAAAAACTGAAAGAGGAGGCCAAGTATGCGATGTGGCGCAGTCAAAGACAGACTCGACCCTTTTACGGACAAGTCTTTGAAGAGCCCTTTTTCCATGTTTAAAGGAACAGAATCAGAAGAATCAAGCTCTATGATATGTATTAGTGAAAGGATGTAAGCTTCATGCTCAAATGTCCCTTTCACTTTCCCTCCATCAGTGCGCGTTACAGATATGTCTTCTGTTATTTGAGGTGTTTCATATATAATTAAGGGAGATAAATGTTTAAAGAAAATGTCAGGGATATAGACGGATCAGAGAAAGTTTTAATGGTGGTGATGACAGTGAGTATTCTAAAGCCCACCAAGCTTGTCAAAAGTGACAGCAAAAGTGAAAGTCGACCCGTTTCTTCACATTTTAAAATGATGCTCGTGTCAAATAATACGAAATAAGACACTTTTTCTGGTAATTGAAAAGATCGCATCCACTTTCATAACTGCTATATGAAACGACAGTAATGTTTTCAGCCTTAAAATACTTTTTCCCGATCCCAGTTGAATATGCAGAGACAACTGTAACTGTAAACCACAAATCAGATGGTTTCACATACAGTATAACGTTCCATTAACCGTTGCTCAAAAGATGATGTATTAAGAAACACAATGGCACCGCTAGCATATGTTTTGCAGATGTGCCATTACGAACAGAGAAGATCATTTACTGTGTTTTATACACCTGTGGCTCAGCAAATGTTTTCAGAAAGAGGCTTTACTATAATTTAATATAGGAACTTTGAGTCACAGATGCATTTTATTTGCATAAAAGGAAATGTTTATCATTATCTGTGTGCAAATCCTCCACATTTGCATGAAATTATACATCTATATCTGCGATTTTCACAAAGCTGAAATTCAACATTAAGTGCAATTCTGTTGCAGTTTTCCCAATGGTAAGTTAAAATTTATATATATATATATATATATATATAGACCACAGCTGCACTAAATTAACAGTATTTGTTAATTTGTCTCTTTAGTTATAGTAGTGTTTCTAATGCTAAAATATAATTATTGTTGGGATTTAATTGGATTTAAAAACAGACTGCACAAAAGTTTTAATCAAAAGCAAGTCTTACGAAGTCAATAACAAAGACTGTGGAAAAGTACATAAAAAAAATGCCAGCAAGAAATCAAGCTGTTATCGAGAATAAAATATTTGTGTAGTCAATATTTGTTGACAGGTGGTCTAATAAATTTGTTAAGCACTGTACATAATATACATACATATATATATACATATATATATATATATATATATATATATATATATATATATATATAGTATGTACATATATAAACACAGTATGTAAATATTTATATATATACAGTATGGGCTGTTAGCTATGGTGTCTTTAAAGTCAAGAAATCTTTTTCTTTCTTCTGCTGGACTAAATAAATGCCATTATTTTGGTTATTTGGAAACATTTAGGTTAGCTGCCCTCTGAAAAGGGCCAGGAAAAAATGGTATGGAACATAAACGCGAAATAAAGATAGCATTAAGGAGATGGCAGAACTTCCTGTGCGTTCTTTATCGCATGCTAAGGTAAGCAAAAGCCGGTAATGAAAACATTCATCTTCTCAATAATCAATCGAAAGTTAATTAAACTTGAATATAGGGCACAGTAGAAATGCCGCGCGATGCTTGCTTGTGTTTGGGCGCGTGTTGTGATGCTTGTCTTGTAAAAACACAGTAGGAGGTGATAAAGAATGCAAATTTTTAATTAACGTCACTGTTTTTTATGGAGTACCACACTGAAATGTGTGTTCTTACATATCTCATCTGTCTCTGTGTCGGCCCTAGACATTAGACATGTTATTATTGTTCCTGCAATCAGAAGACTTTGCCCTGACCACCACATGCAACTAGTGAAGCAAACTAACCTGGTTGAGGGCTCAAGTAAGACTATCAAAAAAGTTTTTAAGTTTGTTCCAGGAATTTCACTCCTAAATGCATTCAAAATCAAGACATGGGGAACACTGAAGCTATATAACGTGAAGGTGACATCAAATTAGGTCAAGCCCCAAAGGGGCGAAGACCCCTATTGAAATCGTTAGATTTCCTATTATTCTTCCGCTCGAGTCTATGGCAGCCCATAGAACCGTATGGTAGAAAGTTACGAAACTTGGCACACAGATAGCGGACAGTCTGAAATGTTACCATAGCCAATTTGGAGTCTCTACCTCAAACCATCTAGCGCCACCAACAGTTCAAAGATTCCCTCATGTTTATGCTCAACTTTTGATTTGTAAGTCCTAGAAACAAAATTCTATTTTGCTCTGATTCCATGACTCATGCTATGATGTCATTTCCATCATGAAAAGTTTTCTGCCAATTTGAATTTTACAAAAAGCCTAATTTTTCAAACTCCTCCTAGAGCATTTGTCCAATTTGCACAAAATTCAGGCAAAAAGTTTTTAAAAGATTTTTGATCGGGCAACCGATAGTGCATTAACAAATTTGATGGCAAGCATGCAAAAAGGGATTTGCTGCATTGACACCAAATTTGGTATATTACAGCCGTGACTTGGGGGTACATGCACAGTATAGTCACAGCGCCACCTACTGGTGCTAAGATAGGAAAAATGGCTGTTTTTGTTTATAACCTTTGAAAGCCTCGTCCCAAAATTATGAGGATAGTCTCCTTAGATTCCTTAAGTCATGCTTAATATCCAATTGTCTCTGGTCTACCATTTTGGGCATCGGCCAGTTTAAATTTTGTCATAAAATGATGTTTTACGAACACATGAACTTATTGTTACAAAATTCGGTATGATTCATCAAGGCTATGTTCTGAACGGTTCTGTACGGTTTTATGTCAGCACCCTTTAGTGGTCAGGAGATATAATGACATTTACGAAAATGATTATAACTTATGGAAAATTCAACATATTGTCATTTAACTTACATTATTAGATTTGTTGGCTTATGCCAAATCCAATGACACCAAGTTTGTCATATTCTACCATACTGTCCACCATATTGAATTTGATTCAATACCTTGTTTTTGGAACTCCAAATTTGTACAAAATTTGGTATGTAGCATCTATAGACACTCATGACAAAAAATTATTAAAAGATTTTTGATAGACCCGACCGTTGTTTTATACTGCATCAACAAATTCGACTACGAAATTTGACCAAAATGGATATGTGGCTGTATCTTTGCAAAAGTTTTGTGTATTGACAAAACTTAGTCATCACTGGCATAACTTGAGGGTGCATGCAAAGTTTCGTCATAGCGCCACCTACTGCTCAGAAGTTATAAACCATGTTATGATATAACATGTGTTATGTGTAATTTAAACAGCATTTAAATCCTAACTGCATGATTACAGATGTCCACAATTATTTCCTTTGCTGCCCTTAATTGGCTTGACCCCGTAATTGCTGCTTGCAGCTATATTTTATTTCGGATTCATCTGACATGCGAATGCGCTTTTCTCGCCTTTGTAATCTTTCATCAAAAATGTAATAACCTGCTCTACTAAAACACTTTTCTTTTTTGACTAATAACTGATTTGATCATAAATCCCTCTTACTATTCAGTCACTTCCTTCCAAATACCTGACTCCATTCAGGCCAACATTTCACAACCCAATCGATTTAAATAGACAAAAAAGAGTAGTCCTATATCTGTTTTTGTTGAATGTATTATTTCACCGGGAAAAACTTCAGATTATGCAAGTAAATGGGTTGTGAAAGGTGTTTCACATTGACTTATCGCGCAGATAATGGCAGAAAGACTAGTTGTCACTATCTTTTCTAATTAGCACTCATACTTCACACTAATTTGCGGCACCTCTGATAACAACAGTACCCCACTTATTTACCTCACAGCTGCTTTGAGTTTAAATCATTATAAAGCGTATTGACAGAATGCAGACAAGCACATGAAAGAGAAGACCAGCAGAAAATGAAGGTGTCTACTTCTGCCCACATCAAAACGGCAAGTGCACGAGTTCATAAAAAGCTTTCTGATGAAAAACAAGTACAAGAATCTCTAGCAAGTCAACTGATAAGCTCTCCAACCATAGTCGGAGAGGCGAGAGTCTCTAGCTTGAACTTAACCGACTTCAAACAAGTTTAAATTTCCCATGCTGTGGCTTATTTGGAGTCATTTAAAATGAGCACGCCGGCCAGGTGTAATATCTACAGCGATGCAGGCTCTGCTGTGATAACACTGATAGAGCTCTGTGGGCATTTCTCTAACGATATGGAAACCTCTGCTGCCGTAGGGGATGTTTAGCTAGCGTTAAGCTTTGGACCATATCCAACATGCCTCGCTGGGAAACGTGTCAGGAGCTCCAAATGAATTCAAGACAAGTGAGGGTTTGTAAATGAAGCTTGTCGTACTGTGTTGCACACATAACTTGTCAAGATGTGAACAATTAGTAAAAGCTCTGGCGTTGTGCCGTGGTATATGCCTGTGGCAGTAGAAAAGAGTAGAGATTTTGCAATACCGAGTATAAATATTGGCATGAATATCAGAGGGCGGGACTTATTTGCACCTGAGAAACAGGGAGTAAAATATAGAGCCCAAATCAAGATGTGAAATTAAGTTCAGTGATTGTGAAGCAATATATTCCATTTTTCTTGTTTTGCTGCACGCAAAAACAAACACAATGCAGGCCGTGTAGTCTGATTCATAAACACATGCTCATAATGAGCTGATTCTTTTTAGAGAATCAAAAACTACAGTGTGACCATCCAGTTCGACTCATGAACAAATGACTCTTATAAGTGGATCTTTTTAGTGAATAAAAATACATTTTGTTACTATACCCGACTCCTGAAACTCTTTTGACCAGTTTCTTTTACCAAATAGTTCCAATAGAATCAGTCTTGTATAATTAAAACCCTAGCAGATAAAGCATTTCTTTCATTTTCTCAGGCAAAATGGATGTTGCAATGGAAACATACCCAAATGAGTTGGAATCGAATCAAATTGAATCAAAATCAAATCTGGAAATCTATATTGACATCCAGCCTGTTTTATAATAATAGCTTCACTGTTTTGTCTCTATTTATTTATTTATAATTTGAAGCTTTTTCAGCACTCATGCCAGACTTATAACATTTAGGCATCATCTTATTTTGGCTTTGCATTCAATCAAGTCCCAAATAAAATAAAAAAATAAATGAAATGAGATGAAGTAGCATTTATAAAACATTTACTTAACCGGATTATCCAGAAATGTACTTTATCAAAAAGTGATTTAAAATATAAAGCGTTTTGTTTGATTTCCAGCAACTGTAGCAGGATTTTTTTCCATTACCATCAAATGATATAATAATAATAAAAACATAGCATGATATAGATTTTTATGCTTATTCCTAGAACAGCAAGAACCAAAACATGGCGCCTGTCCATTTCATGAGGTGTAATGTACATTTATCCGACACAAAGTAAACATGTTTAAGGAATGCTCTGCTAATAAACAGTCTGCCAGCATTAGCCTGTGATTATTCTGATGACAAAGTGCGGCTCTATTAATCTAGACCACTAATTACAACTCTTCGCAGCTTAACAGAGCCCAACAAAGCTGCTCATTACAGGACGTCCCCGAAGGTAACAAATTATTTAAATTACATTTCTTTAATTGGAAAATCATAAACAGTGGAGCGGGCAGGGACTTTGGCGGATATGCTGCGGGTGTATGCCAGCTGGGCGATGGGAAGAGAGTGAGATGAGGGCTCAAGAGGGCAGAGGCAGACACTCCAGCTGCTGGCGTCACTCCCACACCCCAGCAGGCACTGATTAACACCGCTCATGAGACCACGGAAGGGAACGAAATCCTTAAATAGAACTGGACAAAAGAACATTCATGCTAAGTGCAAGTAAGTGTGACAGGAGCAAGCATTGGAGATTTCACGTCTGTAACGCAAATGCTGTGGAAGGAATGAATGCAGGAAAGAACTGGTGTAATGTAATTGGGAATGCATCCAGGCCAAAGTAACGTTTGAAGGCCAAAGCAAACTTTACAGAAAAGTTAGCTCTGGTTGGTAAACTCCTTCAAACTACAAATGCTCTGTGGTGCTTATCCAGAAAAACACGTTTTTGTTTTTTTTGTGATCGTTGCGGGCAAAAATCCTTGATTATGCGACACGTTTTCTTAAAAAATGCGATGGAATATGCAGATATTTTTGCAATTTTATGCGGTGAAATTGCGGGAACTTGCAAAAACTGCGGTTTGAGGCAAAAGAGGAAAAAAGGTGGTTCCCTCAACACCCTGTTCTCACTAGTTCACTACCTCAATGTAAAGAGTCATTTCTTAATACTTCCTATGATGAACAAGCTGTGACTAAATCACAGAATAATTGAAGTTCTGTGAAATCAAGTGCTTCCAATGGACAAAGTGCAATCTCTTACTGCAACGTAAATTATTTTACACACTACTAATATACAGCGTCGACTTCCGTCTGCGGTCCAACACGCAGTTGCACGGAGTGCAAAATAATTTGCCCCCACTGTCATGTGACACACCGGGAAACTGCTTCGCGCGGTCTTTTGCGCTTATTTTTGTTGGCAAATGAGAATGATTTGCGTGCTTCATCACGGTTTCACCGCGGGGTTTGCAGATGATGTTCACGTCATGTAATTCCGTCACTTCATAAGGTTCCCATGGCAATAGAGGGAAAATAATGGTGCTTTACTTGTGTGAAGTGAACGTAACATTTTTCAACTTTCTGCTAAGATGTATGAGACTTTTTTGCAACGAAAAAACAGGGATTATGAAATCATGCTAGCCCCGCATATTTTGCATGCTGAAATCGGCAATTTATGCGGTGAAATTGCGGCGTATTTGAAAAAATGCGACCCCCGCATAAATATGCAGATTTTGGCTGATTATGCATGAAATAAAGCGATCGCATAATCGCGTTTTTCTGGAGAGACTGGCTTATGTGATATGTTAGGGGTTCTTCCTTGTTTGATGTGAAAATCTTCTCTGGTTCAATTCCTCTTTCTTCTCAGACACGAGTAAAATCACAAACACAAAAGAAGATATTTTGAAGAATGTTGGTAACTAAACAGTTAATGGTCACCATTGACTTCCTCCGTATTTGTTTCTCCATACTATGGAAGTCAGTAGGGCGTATCAACTGTTCGGCTACCCATATTCTTTTTGAATACATTATGGAACATTTTTGGAACACCTTGAAAGTGAGTAAATGATGACAGAATTTTCATTTTTGGCTGAACTATCATTTTAAGTTTAAGCAAAAGTAATAGTAATGCTTGAAACAAATGGCTCTTATGAGCAGATTCTCTTCAATGAATCGACGATTTTCAATGAAACACTCAAACCAATGATTTACTAGTTTGAACTGGTTTAACACCTCGCTCACTCTCTCACTCGCTGTGTTTCTCACTCGCTCTCACTCGCTGTGTTTCTTAACACATGTGAAATGATTTCACTGTGTTGCTGTTCTGAAAAGTTATGACGATCACAGTTAATTTCTTTTCAAGGACTACAACAAGCTTTTTCCCGGGTTAGTGACAGCATGTCATAATTATTGCTGATTATCATGGCAGAATATGCTAATCAATGACTTTAAGTTAGTTAACTCCACATTAGCTACATAAATTTATAAATCCATAAATCTCTCCATGATTGTCTGACTCTGGTTTGAAGATAAAAGGTTGAACAGTTTCGGACATTTTCCGTGAGTCTGCGTGAGTTAATCAGAGCTTTTAACATGGGCTCTTGAAACTCCGCCCTCTTCTTGGGAGCAGCAGCTCATTTGCATTTAAAGGGACACATGCAAAAACGGAGCATTTTTGCTCACCCTCAAAAAGTGACAAATTTAACATATTATACAATGATCTGTTAGGTATTTTGAGCTACAACTTCACATACACACTCGAGGGACATCAGAGACTTATTTTACATCTTGTAAAAGTGCTATTATATGACCCCTTTTAGGCAAGAGATTACAGGCAAAATTGTTTTTCTCATGCCCTGAGCCACAAATTTCCACTTCAGTAGCACTTACATACACCAAACTTTCCAGTTTTGTTCCTATCTGTATTCTGAAGATATTTACTGATGGGCTTGTAAACATATTATTCACCTGGCATATAGTTGTATTCCTAAAATCTCCAATATGTCAACAAAGAGAAACAAGCATTTTGAACTTTTATCCAGTGTTCAGATTCCTCATCTTGATATGTACACAAATTAGCGAAAATTTAATTAGATCTTGCCTTATTTGCATATTTAAACATAACATTTCCAAAATATAAAACAGTTGTTTTAATGTACTGTAATTAATCAACTGGGGGAAGTAAGGTTTAATCTATTAGTCAATATTAGTTGTATTGCCTTAATGCACAGACACATTTAAAATTGCTTGATAATATTTTTTTTTTTGTGGGCAAAATCCAGTCACTTCAATAGGAACCATGTGAACAGGAATTTTGCATGAGCATAACAGATTTTTCAACTGGTTTGAGTTGGTCACGAGAATACGCCACGTTGACCATAAGTAGTCTCCTTGGCTAGAAAGTGACTTCTGATTGAGCTGTGCTTCATCCATTGCTACACTATTGTTTTTTGTCCACAAATTTCCCCAGAAATGGAATGCTGCCATTTAGAAAGATGGACGTAACTGCAGCCCCTTACATTTGTTCATTATTTTGCTTATTCTGATTATGACTCGAGTGTTATCTTCTCTCTTTAACTTCCAAAACTTTCCAAAGTCATCTGAAGTCATATAATGCCTTTTTGTGAAGAAAAGATTGAAATTATAATATTCCTGAGAACCTTGACTGCCACCTGAGCCTTTTCAGGTTTATCAGATAATTAGTGTAGTATGCTCAACATGATTGATTGGTTTTGTAAACTGGATAATATGGTTAATTGAAAAGACCTGACACAAAAGAGTCAAGATTGATTCATATATTTTCAGTGAATCAATTGTTCACAAAAACCAGTCTGAATGATTCGAGACCCAGATCAAATGAACTCACTGATTCAATGTGGCATTTACGATTCTAATTTAACAGCTCTATGGAGATAAATACTGGTCTGTTTCTCACAATAAACAAAAACAAAACATGAGAAGAATTAGAATATCCAATATAATGCATAATATTACGTATGATTCTTTTATGATGCTCTATAACAGGTGTAAAAGATGATTTTGCAATTTCGTTTTTCTTTTGTGTTTCTCAATACAGGTTTGGAGTGACAGGAATTTTCATTGACATTTGTCAGAATTTCATTTCTGGGTGAACTACTCCTTTAAATCACCTATAAGGTGCAACAACTCATTTAAGTGTAACCACAAAGTTAAACTCTGACGAGTAAACTTGATTAAAAAACAGCTCCAGAGCAAATAGTTCAGAGATCAAACAGTGAGGAGAACAAGTATAAAGAATTTTGATTGTGGTTACGGACTTACCTTTACTTGACCCACAAAAGCATTTGCCTCTTCCTCTTGAACTGTGAGATTCAGGGGCAGCAGAGGATCGAACTCAGGGTCATTATCATTGACATCAGTCACCACTATATTCACCGTAGCAGTCGAGGTCTGAAAACAAGAAACCTTCAGGTTACTTCAACTGAATCGAAGTAAACATGTTCCACACTTTCAATCAGTAATCTCACGATGTCAACAAATCTGAAATGCGAACCTAAAGGCCTTTGTGTGATTTTGTTTCCGTCTGGTAAAAGACAGTGTTGGCTTTCACGCACAATTATCCATTCCCCCTGATTAATTTGCACAGAACTTGCAAAATTGCTAACATATTTGCATTCATCATCAAGCTATGAATGGGGTCTAATGAAAAATATCCACAGCTGTTGAGCGGATTAGTGTTTCAGAGTATAGATCGCCTCAACAAATTGATGGATGCAACCAAATTAACGTGCTGGCAGGGAGAATTCCGTCTACTCTAACAACAATTAACTGTCTACATTTCCGATACTTCACAAAGCGTCTCATTTTTAAAGATGAGTAATGGAAATATAATATTTAAACATTCTTGCATGCCTACATTTCTCCACTGTTACTTTTTAATCTTGCATATATATATATATATAATTATCTTAGGGTCGGGTAACACTGACAAATGGGTGAATCACACTAAAACTGCCAATTGCACATATTTCACTCCAAAACTTAAATGTCCTACAAAATGTCCCTACAAGGATAGTAAAACCTGAGATCACCTACATTGTGGGAACCAACCAGCAGTCGAATGGATTAATAAACATACTAAATGATGTTTTTTTTTTTTTTTTTTTTTGAAAATGTAAAAATGCAGAAAGTTTTCTGTGATGGGTAGATTTAGGGGTATTGTTAAGGTAAGCGGTTTATACATTACATATATTATACATTATGCAGACATTACACCTATGGAGAGTCTTTAGAAGAATAGTGAACCAGACTCAACACAGACTGTGTGTATGTGTGTGTGTGGGTATTCCCTACGTTATGGGGACCAAATGTCTTGTGGGGACATTTTTTGGTCCCCATGAGGAAACAAGCTAATAAATCATACAGAATTATCTTTTTTGAAAATCTAAAATAGCAGAACATTTTCTGTGATGGGTAGGGGCAGTGTAGGGTGACAGAATATACAGTTTGTACAGTATGGAATGTCCCCATAAAAAATGAAAACACAACGTGTGTGTGTGTGTGTGTGTGTGTGTGTGTGTGTGGTTATTTTCTGAGAACAAATGTGTTTTTTGCAGGTCAGGTTAGGCAGTGTAACTTCAGCTGCCTAGGTTGGATGCTGCAGTCAATTCAAATTAGAGCTGCACCGCCTAGAGGGTGAAAGTTGTTTCTGAGAACATTTCATCCAAAAGATTGCTTCTACTCCTACCAAGTCTTCTAGATGACTTCACAAATGACAATTACATAAATAAAACAAAACAAATACCACTGAAAAAAAAAACGAAACAAAAAACAAGTGAAGCAACAAACGAGTTCATAAACAAACAAAAACAAATGAATGAGCAAGTGAGCCAGCCAGGCCTTTTAGACCAGGTTGCACAAACAAACGAATGGATGAACAAGCGAGTCAGACAAACAGATCAGCAGTGTATGGTTAAGATCAGTATCATTAACCCTTTCATGCATAAATTATGAAATCCTCAGTCATTGTTTTTTTGTTTTGTTTTGTTTTTACACAGTTTTCATAGAGATTTTCAGATGTACACTTGAGTGGATTGTATGCGTTTATGGTTTAAACTGAAGACATACTATATTAAACATAATACAGTAGTAACACTGCAATATTATGCGTGTTTAACAAACCAATCAATAAAATGATTGGTGTGTCATGTGTCAAATCATGTGAACACTATATACAGTATATATACAAATATATATATACAGTATATATATATATATATATATATATATATATATATATATGCGCTATATACTATATGCTATATACAGTATATAATGCGAAATATTGCAAACGATATTGCAAAATATTGCAAAATAGAACTTCATACAAGTTGAACTTTGCATATCTTTGATGGAATCATGTCCTTATTTTCTAATATGATAGATCTCTACAATCTGTCTAGGTAAAACTGTGATTTTTGTCAAATTTCTCTGAGAAAACCTAGCTATCAGTGGACATATTCACAAAACATGTTGTCTTACCAATAAGAGTTCTCCTAAATAGCAGTAAAAGTTCTTAGCTAACAGGTTTCTCTAAAAATCCAGAGTTCTTTTAGTCGAAGACCAAGACAAGACCGAGACTAAATGTGGCCGAGATCAAGACGAGACCAAGACCTTCAAAAAATGGTAACACTACTGGTCCACTGTAGTGACCTCTATGCATGAAAATTGTAAAAAGTGTATTTCTGATATATTTCTTTAAAATGAATGACAGTTGGTTTGAGAAGCTGATATATAATGCAAAACAAAATTGTAATAGTGTATTAAATGGCTAAATACTATTTGGGGACACTGGATATACAAGCAGCCAGACATACTCCATCACTAGAAATAAATCATTCAAACAGTTAGAAGGAAAACAATTCAAACCTCACAGACTGAAAACTAGCTGAAAACCAAGAATTAAGGAAGTGAGAGTGTTTCCCCTGCCAACATAGTTGCTTAGTCTCTTGTCAGATCATTCTGCATCCATTTATGTCAAGTCAGAGTCAATCTTGTTACTTTCCCTGAAACATAAAACACTGGAGGGAAATCCCAGACGGGTGAGCAAGGAAACCAATATTCCATAAATTAGCAGATGTTTTTTTTTTCCCCTGCTGCTTGGACTTATTTGTTAAATGTTTAAATGCTTGAGTATTTTACAGATTGGTCCTGTAAATGATTCATGTGCTGGCAATAAAGCCTGCTGAGCTTGCACTACGTTGTGGGGGTAACATAAGGTAAACTTATCTTGAGCTGAGGCAAATGATTTGTCAACAAACACGGGTTCACATCTTGCGATTAGGAACGGAAAGAATACATGCTTGAGACAGACAGACAGACCGTTACTTAGTTAGTTAGTGAGATTGTAGGAGTGTAACAGTACATGTATTTGTCCTGAACCGTCGCGGCATGGAAGAAGAGGCGATCTATGCACCAACCCAAAACAAGAGTTCAGATGGTAGCCTATATGCTGAGTTTTGATTAATTTTTGTGTCATGCTTCTGAATTTCCAAGCAGCATCCTGTTTGTTTTCTTTATTTTTTATTTATTGTTAGTGTACACAAATAAAAATAGGCCAATTTCGAAAGATGTCTTACTCTTATCTGCATGACCATAAATGACAGAGTATTTTAAGTTGTTTCTACTGTTATAATGAGACAAAATCATTTGGCATTGTGGTTACTGGTGTCATGGACGTCTCACCACAACAGTTCCAGTGATGTGCCGTTTTACTCGCTGTCTCCTCATGGAAAGGTGAAGTAGGCTCTTTTTCTCCTTCAAGCTCATCCTTCTGTGATTTCTTGAAAAAGCTAATATTGAACATTGTGCATCCGTCATTGTCATTGCAAGTTAAATGACAGCATAGGCTACGCACAACACGTTAATCAGACCAATAAGTTTGAAAACAGCCGTTGTATTTTAGCGCACAGCATTGGTCAATCCATCAATTTAGAGTAATAAATCAACAATTCCTTGATTTTATTTTTATTTTTAGTGCTTAATGCACTAAAGGAGGGTGTACTGTAGCAACTACCGCAGGGAGGACTAAAAGCTGTTAGCTGGAACAAACTGTAATATGCACAACTGATTAGATTTGATGCTTTTTTCTGTGGTGAACTCTTATCGAACAGTGACGCCAAATTCGAGATGCATACCGAACCGTGATTCTTTGTATGTTACACCCCTAATACACGGACGGATGGATGGATGGATGGAAAGATGGAAAGATGGATGACTGACTGACTGACTGACCGATTGATTCACTGACTGACTGACTGACTGACTGACTGATTGACTGACTGAAAGATTCACTGACTGATTGATTGATTGATTCACTGACTGACTGATTGACTGACTAACTCACTGACTGACTGACTGACTGATTGATTCACTGGTTGATTCACTGACTGACTGATTGATTGACTGATTGACTAACTGGTTGATTCACAGACTGACTGATTGATTGACTGATTGACCAACTGGTTGATTCACTGACTGACTCACTGACTGATTGACTCACTGACTGACTGATTGATTCACTGACTGACTGATTGATTGACTGATTGACTAACTGGTTGATTCGCTGACTGACTGACTCACTGACTGATTGACTGACTGACTGACTGACTGACTGACTCACTGACTGACTGATTGATTGATTCACTGACTGACTGATTGATTGACTGATTGACTAACTGGTTGATTCACTGACTGACTGACTCACTGACTGATTGACTGACTGACTGATTCACTGACTGACTGACTGACTGACTCACTGACTGACTGATTGATTGATTCACTGACTGATTGACTGACTGATTGACTAACTGGTTGATTCACTGACTGACTGACTCACTGACTGATTGACTGACTATTTAACTTGACTAATGGGCTGATTCACTGACTGACTGACTGATTGACTAACTGATTGATTCACTGACTGACTAGCTGATTTACTGACAGATTGATTGAATGATTCACTGACTGACTGACTGACTGATTGACTAACTGGTTGATTCACTGACTGACTGATTGACTCACTGACTGACTGACTAACTGATTGACTAACTGATTGATTCACTGACTGACTGACTAGTTGATTAACTGACATTATTGATTGATTGATTGACTGACTGACTGACTAGCTGACTAACTGACTGACTGAGATTGACTGACTGACTGACTGACTGATTTTGCCCATCCCTGGAAAGAGAATAGGAAAGAATTTATGCCAGTAGTCAAATGTCTGTGTACACAAGACAGGCTTCTGATTAACTGACAGATTGATTGAATGATTCACTGACTGACTGACTGACTGATTGACTAACTGATTGATTCACTGACTGACTGATTGACTCACTGACTGACTGACTGACTGATTGACTAACTGATTGATTCACTGACTGACTGACTAGCTGATTAACTGACAGATTGATTGATTGATTGACTGACTGACTGACTAGCTGACTAACTGACTGACTGAGATTGATTGACTGACTGACTGATTTTGCCCATCCCTGGAAAGAGAATAAGAAAGAATTTATGCCAGTAGTCAAATGTCGGTGTACACAAGACAGGCTTCTGTCTTCTCTAACCACAGTTTGGGGATGAAAAAGTCTCTCTTGTAGACTTTGTCTATGTGAATCTGTCTGGCTCATTTCACTTCTACTCCCTGAGCAAAGCAAAGAGCAGCCCGAGTGACCTAAACAGGCACATAGGTGCAAAAGCTGAGTGTCGCCCAGGGCCCATAGAATGGGACCCATTTTCCAAAACTCTCCTCTTCAGAAAAAAGGACTATTTATTAAATTGGCTAATGACCAGGTGGTTTAGCAAAGGTCACTGAATTTTAAAAACCTTCCAAACCGCACCTGCTCCCCAGCTTCACATCTCAACTTCACCCTTGATTCTTAGCCGCAAGTGAAGCAGAAAGGTCATGGAGGGACACTCGTGGGTAAATGGGATGATGGGAATAAAACCTGCTGCACTGTTTTCTCATCTTACTTTCATGAGCCAAGCACACAGAGACATCTTTCTCAATAGGCCAGGAAAGAGAGGAGATCAGGGCTCTGAGAATTCTGCCAATTAAGATGTGCTTTGAATTATTCTCAGGGTTATAGTTTTGGAATCACCTTCATTTGTTTGTAAAGGCTACGCTAATGTGACAGTGAAGGCAGAGACATGTGACTCTGATGAACATAATTCCACCACCTGACAACCATCTTGACAGTTTGGATATAAATGGACACCATTGTGCTTAAAACCAGCTCTTTATGCACTTTCTTCCCGAGGAAGGCGAGTGATTATCCTTGAGTTTGGAGGTGAACACATCACATGTCCTTGAAGCGGGTTGTAAATCCAGGCATCTCTTTTATTGATGAATACTAAGATTTTCTCTGTTGGTTAATCCAGTAAGGGATATAGGCTCAATGAGAGATCGGAGTGAAAGAAGGTGCTTCATAATTAAAAAGCCTGTTCGGCTCATTTATCTCCATCATTATGGCATAATCACTCCATTGTAAGATGCACCTCATTTTCCTCTATTTATATCAATCATTATGAGCTCTTTGTGAGAGTGGAGTGCACAGGAGAGACCAGTCACTGGTGACTGCAAGGAAACTTACCCCATGAAAGGAAATCAAATACTTTTGCAAAAGAACAAACAAATGAAAATGAATAAAGGGACGAACAAACAACAATCAGTGAGCGACGGAATCATTTGTTTGATTGACTCACATCATTGACCGATTTGTTGCATAAATGAATCAATGCTAGTCTTCACTTTGAATCAAAATGTTTCTCCATTTTCACAATTACATTTATATACTACTGTATACTTAGCATAAAATCAAACAAATCAAGCACTTTTCCATGAAATGAATGAATAAACAAACAGCAATCAGTTTTGATTGAGTGACCGATTGAATGAATAATTGAAACAATGGAAGGCTTCTCTTCCTATTTCTTATAAACTTCATGCCATATGTAAAATCCAATTAATTCTTTTAAATTTCCAACAATGCGAATGTAAGGTACCATCGATACACCGAAATTTTGGCAACTGAAAATTTTTGACTGAAACTGCGATTTTCGGTTTTGGACAAAATGGTTTTGGAGGGCCAAAATCATTGACTGACACAATAACTTAACTTGACGCTTCTCCAACGGTGCATTTTGACTGTCTCAGTGTCTATTTCGTGCACATAATGTGGCATGGTACAAATAATGTTTGGTGTAAGTGTAACACACGTAGGCTAGTAAGAACTGTGTGTGTGAACCTCACTCCCCTGAACTCAAGAGGCGTTCTAGTGACTGACACCTCCTTGTTAGAGCGCCTGGCTCCTATGCCAGCGGACCTGGGTTTGAGTCCTGCTTACTAGGGTTAGGCTAACCCTAACCCTAACCTAACCCTAACCCTAACCCTAGGGTTAATGCTTTATTGTTGCGTTAACTCAGGCAGCCCTAAATTTAACACAAGAGACATTTTCTTCACATACAGTACGAGTTTCAGTTTGACATATTTTTTCCTGCCCCCCTTTTATTGACAGGATATAATCGTCTGTTTTTAAATAATTGCTTTCATCAGCTGATACCAATTATTGGCCGTGATATTGGTGCATTCCTAAATTATATACAATTGTGTAAAAGCCTAAAATGTTGTACAGATTTGTGGGATGAAAGATGACTGAACAATACTCCCAGCACATCATTATGATCGTTTTGAACTCTTGTGTCTGCGCTTCTTTGCTTCAACCTGATTGATTCTGCTAGACTCCGCTTGACACATTGAACTTTGTCGACATTTGATGTCTGTTTAAGCAGAAGCTTCAATTACGATCTTTTGAACTGCAGCTACGGCAGTGTTTCAACTTCAGCGGGGTGTGATTGATTGACAGACTTCAAACTTTCTTACCCCATCTGGTTTACCATCGGAGGCTGTGACCGTTAGCGTGTAGTGATCTGTGATCTCTCTGTCCAGATTCTTCGCCAGCAACAACAGCCCAGACCTGAAAGCAAAGATTATATTGAAAACCTGAGGACAAGGTTTAAATTCACACCATGTACGAAGAAAACAAAACTGGAAAACGTCATGTGCACAACAGGCCACAGCCAAAATCCAGACAAAGTGAATCATTTTCAGCTGAAATTAGTTCATCAAATATAGCCTGGATGGAATTATGTGCCGCAGAATGACATGGCCAGGCAATACGTTAGTTCCTTGCAAGACTCATGCCAATGTGAAAGGCTGAAGATATTTTACGTGTGCCTGAGGACGATTAGGACTGAATTAATTGTCAGGCAACCGCAGCCATGAGTGAAACATTGTGCCCCATTCAAATGAGTTCTAGTACACAGTGCATTTGTTCACACAATTACCTTTGCATGGCAATGTAAGTTTAATTTGAAAGTTGGGGGGATGCTTGGTGTCTGGGTTACTTTGAGTATGCTACACAAATAAATAAATACATTGACAAACATGCACACTTTCTGGTAGGTGTTATAGCATTTATGGCACTAACAGAGGTTATTAGTGCATTAAATTAAATGACATGGTTGGAAAGAGGACATAACAACTTTACTGCGCTCAGACAGACAGACATATTGTTTTATTATTTTGTCCAGAAACGAAATTATCCAATTATCCGTTTTATTAATTTTATTTTATCGCACTTTCAAGCTAAATGTGGAAATTGTCTTGTGATGTGACTTCCCTTATCATGAACTATTGCAGAGGGATTTTATTCTAAATTAAAAATAGTACATACAAATGAAATATATAAACAATTTGGGTCTATTACCTTGAAAATGTAGTCCTGTGGAGGGACTAAAAAATTCATTTAAAATTGGACCTCATGGATCTTTGAGAATTTTGCTAATCAAAACACTGATGTGAAGTACAAAAAGACATTTGTAGTCCTTTAGCAGTGTGATGCCTCCACATGATACAAAAAGACATTTTAATAAGCAAGAAAGGGTAATGCTTCAGGGTGCTTCAGCTAACTAGGATCTTCTGGGCCCCAGTGCAAACTCACCTGAGGATCAAAGCATGAAGACACATTCTCTGCACAGTTGTGCGTTTAATAATAACTTGCCTGACATCCATATTTTTGTGTTCTGGTGTAAGATGTCATGCCATTAAAGGGATAGTTCACCCTAAAATGAAAAGCATATCGTATACCCCCAGAACACATGGAATATATGGCAGGTGTCGAACGGGACCATTCTGAGCATCTTTTTTTTTAAAAACTTGATGTTGGTCGATATTCACTGTCATTTTATGGAACGAGCGCGAAAGGGAATATTAAAAAAAAAAAAAAAAAAATCTCCTTTTGTGGTTCATAAAAGAAAGAAGATTAGAACAACACCAGGGGTCTGTTGCATAAACTGCAAAGACTAGTCTTACAAGTTAGTCATCTTTCCCCCTCTCTCTCTCTCTAACACTGTTCATAACTTTATTAAAGTCAGTCATGTAAAAATGTAGATTGGTTTAATTTGATGCTAAAAAGTAAGACTAATTACTCCTAATTACTAGCTAGTTGGTCATAGTTCTTAAGACACAGTCCTTAATGGCTATGTTTATACAACTGGCCCCAGGGTGAGTAAATTATGACTTAATTTTCATTTTAGGGTGAACTATCCCTTTATGTGTTTTTACATTTTAAAGAATTGGCCACTGTGGATAAGATGTAGAGTGTATGAGATAGACATACAGTACATACAGTATGGCACAGTCACCAGCTGAAGTGCCCTGGTTTTCCACCAGTGGGCACTCGTCACAGATTTTTGCTATTCCATCAAAGATGTCATTACCTATAATCCTTTGCCTGGACTCATTATGGCTTCATTCATTACACTTGTGTTGCATTACCTCGTTTGCTTTGGCTTATTTAAATGGTGTCTTCCTGTGCATTATTTGCGTTTAGTTTTGTGATGTTACCACTGTGTGTCTGAGCTCCTGTCTTGTCCTGTGGTCCTGTCTTTGGCCTGGTTGTTTGTATTTTCCCCCTGTTTAGATTATCATGATCTCATTGTCGTTGGACTTTTAACTACTCCTTGGATTAGCCTTAAAGTACTTCATTTGGATCTTCAGCCAAGGCTCAGAACAGTGATTCGTTACACAGTATATTGAGAGATATAGGATAAATTAGCAATTTTTTTTTTCCATTTATACCTTCAGAAGGGTCATTATGTGCAAAGATATGTCCCACTGTATTGCATGGTCGAGGCATCATGAGACGTGTTACAGTCACATGATACTTAGAAGTTAAATTTATTTTATGAAGTTATAAAAAACTACTTCAGTACTAATTTCATGCAGTTGACTTTGTTCAAGATTCAAGAATTTCACTCTTTTCTATCATTTGATAAATAACAGTCTGCACTGTTTGATAGGACAAAGTACACACACCTCCAAAATGAAATATTAAAAGCCTAATTTTGGCAGAAAAGAAGTTACAGTATGGCAATATTTTCAGCACCTTCTTAAATGGATTGCGAGTGTTTAGTGAATGAGACGCAGAGCTAAAATACCATGTGCAAAAGTGTCACAATTATTTAGTGAATTTGCACTTTCATGTTTTCAAACAGCCAATCGTTCTGTCTCGATACAACATGTCCCCTAAAACTCCCCAGAGGATCTGTGAAAAGGGTGGACGCAACCGCAGACAGTCGTGCGTTCTCCAAATGAAATAAACAAATTCAAAGCGGCGTCTTTAAGGCTCCAGTGGACCTCATGTATATTCATCATGCATTCACTGCAAAGCATCGCCTACACGTGTCTAAGAGCATGCATGCACCCTAAATTACCCCCCTATTGAACAGCTTCAATTGTAATGATAACCAGAGAATACCAGAGTTTATTATTGTTATTATAGGCTACAGCTGCAAAGATAAACCAAACCAGACAAGCTGGATATGGAAATACATTTATGAATAACTGAATACACCTGAATAACTGAAAGTGAACTGTAGGATATTTATATATTATCACAAGACTTGAAATTTGTAGTGATTTTCACAGGATGTCGCCTCAGCGTGCCCATTTTAAAGGGGTCATGAATTGAATTATTATTTTTTTTTTAATGAAAGAGTTCTATGAAAATATATGTTTAGAACTCCAAACTTCCTCCTCAATCGAAACTAAAGAGACTTGTTATAAAGTTACTTTTGCAGCTCCCTTACGTCAGGCAGAATACATTTGAATAAATGCACACAAATGCAAGATTCCCCACAGTCGCACATCAAGAATGACAGAAACTTGCCCCTTCAGTCACGTTGAGGTAAAATATATATGGCGTGTCGAACACCATAAACACTACGCAGAAAAATCTGCTAAACATTTGTGCTATTCCTGGCTGTGTGTAGCACCTACTACTCTGCTGAGGAATCCCAATGTCAGGAATGAGTTTCATTTTTAACAATGTCAATCACTGCAAAGCATCGCCTACACGTGTCTAGGAGCATGCATGCACCCTAAATTACTCCCATATTGAATTCAATTGTAATGATAACCAGAGAATGCAGAGTTTATTATTGTTATTATAGGCTACAGCTGCAAAGATAAACCAAACCAGGTTTATCAATGTCAATGATCATTTCAGTCATCTTGTAATGGTTTGAATTTCAGTCCAGATTGTTTTATTAATATCACAATATAATTTTGTTTTCCAAAAGTTTTATAAAAGCACAAGAAAAGGAAAAAAAAAAAAGCTGATTAACTCTTTCCCCACCAGAATTGAATTAAGTTGCCAGCCAGCACAAGGATTTTTGATCACATTCACAAATCTTTCATGGCGACCAGAATATTTTATTTTAAATATGTAAACAGTGAATATATAGACCATCGGCTTTTGCATTTTTGCATTTAATTATCAAAAGATAGATCGAGTCCATCGACACCAACAAAATTGGGGTTTTTCCCCAAAAAAAAAACATTGATGTGTATGCTGTTATCTTTTCTAGGGAGAGAGTTAATGTCAAAAAAAAAATAAAAAATAAATATATATATATATATATATATATATATATATTAGAAGTGGACTTCAGGGAAGAAAAAAAAATATTAAAGAAATTATATCTAATATAATTATAATATAATAAATATAATATACATAATATAATATTTTAAAAAATTATAAAAATATTTAATTAATATTAAAAAAAATATTTTAATTGTGATATGATCCTTTTAAGTTACAAAGGTGCCCCCCGAAATAACTTGTTATTAAGTGTCTCAACTCCAAAGACACAAAGCTCGAAAACCTAATCCATCATGCTTTATGTAAAAGCTATCAGACATATCTGGTTTCCAAACTGAAGTAGGTGAGTTGGCACTTTAGACCACGCTAAGTTGAGAATATCTAAAATCCATTTAAAACTCTTACATCCCTTCTGCTTTAAAATCTATCACAGTCATTTTGAACTTTCCTGAATAATTCCACTTTTTAAATTCCATTTCGCTTACTTTATGAAAGGATAACCCCACACTTCCAACCCCATGAAAGTGCTTTATAAACATATACTTCATATTATCATATTCACCCTCCAGCCAGACTTTTCCAGACTCCAGAATTACACAATCCCCTATAACAGACAGCTCTATCGTAAACTCTGTGGGGAGCAGAAGGAGGAGAGGAAGGGAGGGGGAGATAAGCACAGGTAGTTCAAGAAATAAAGCCACATTTGCTGTGTTCTTCATCTGCTGCTTATTGAAAGGACAGCAGCAGTTCATTAGAAGTGGATCCTGGTTGTGATATCTTGCTTAAATAACTGGAGAGCAGGATCAGAAACTTTGCTCCGGGCTATGATTGAAATGCCCTTTGGTACCCTGCACACTACGGAGTATAACATGCTTTACTAAATGCATTACCAAAGAAAGAGAGTGTGAGATATCAGCCACTATCCTCACCTAATGTTATTTACTCGTTCTACGGAGCGCTAAATCAAATAAAATGCATCTGAGGATTTGCTCTAAAAAAAACATCCAAGTACTTTCGGTCCTTCACTGCGAGCAAAAGCTGAAATGTCTTAAGCTGCTATTTGAAATGGAGGAATTAATATTTTCTCCAGTTCTTATTAATTATGCATCATGTTTGTGTCAGAATGTAATCTGTATCCAGTGCATGTCAGGACGTGGCTAACCAAAATGCACAAATGTTTCACAGAGAATATGCTTTTGTTCCTCTGTATTTTTCTGTGAGAGTGCAACGCAAAATAAAGACAGTGCCTGTATCACAATTAAGACTTTTTTTTTTTTTTTGCTTATACAAAGCCAAAGACGATGCATTTTGGCAGAGCAGCCTTTTTCCGGCCTTACGTTTGGGAGACTTCAAAGACGTTGTTTGGATCTCCTCTCAGGATGGTATATGTAATGGGATCTCTTTCACGGTCGGTTGCCTGCAAATGACAGAAAGCGCTTTTGTGTTACACTAATTCAATTATGCTAAGAAAGACTCAGACTCCATTCTCAATCATCAGGAAACCTCTGACAGCAAAGCACAAAATCTATTTGGGAATATATTATATATACACTATACACTATCAGTCACAATTTTGGAATCATTCATATTTTTAATGTTTTAAAAGACATCCTTATGCTCACAAAGGCTGCAATTACTTGCGTAAAATAATAATAATAATAATAATAATAATAATAACAAAAAATCAGCAAAAAAAATTCTCTTTGATTATATTTTATAATGTAATTTATTCCTTGAATACAAAGCTGAATTTTCAGTATTACTCCAGTCAACAGTGTCACATGATCCTTTTGCAGTCATTCTAATAAACTGATTTGCTGCTCAAATTAAAAAAAAAAAAAAAAAAAAAAAAAAAAAATCAACACTGATAATAATACGAAATATTAGCAGCAAATATTAGAATGATTTCTGGAGGACCATGTGACAATGAAGTGCCGAACATTCAGCTTTTGAAAACAGAAAATTTTTTAATTGTAATAATATTTCACAATATTACTGTTTTAGTTGTATTTTTGATCAATTAAATACAGTCATTTATGTGATGTGCATGAAACTTTTTTTAAAATCAAAAACATTAAAAAAAAAAAAAAACACTATTATTCCAAACTTTGAAGGATAGTGTATAATTTGGTGTGTATACATTTACAATATTAAAGGCACAATATGTAATTTTTCGTTGCTAGAGGTCATCTATTCATAGCTTGATGACAACAAGATTCTGTTGGACTGTTCATGAATGAGATTATTAATATTATTAAAGTATAAAGCAGAGCAGGGCCGAGTGCTGTGGGAGCGGAGCGAAGGAACGATTGCCAATGAGAGACGAGCGCGACACACGCCTCGAGAGCAGCGGGACTTTTATTATGTCGCAGTCGCCACTTCCGCTTCTTCCAGTCAAGCACATGTGGCGTAACGCAGTCCTGTTTAACATATTAGATACATCTGAGTATGTTGAAAATGATGTTACTCTGAGTGTTCCCTTGGCGGCTGCTGTGAGGCAGATTTAAATGATTGATTTATAATATATTAATAAATTCTGGATGGCTTGTGTTGCTAAATGGCATGCAATTAATTTTAAAACATATTCTGACAGAGAAAATGCTATATTACTGTCACTAAAAGTAAAGCTGCACTATGATGTTATAGCCTCTTTACAAAATAATGTTTTTCTCTGAGGCATGGTGGAAACATGCAGCCAAGGAAAATTAAGAAAACAAGATTCAAAAAATAAGAGAAACAGTGTTGAGCTATGTAACAATAATTAGTTTTCTGTCTGTGATGCATCAAAACAGTTGGTCCCTTGTCTAATAAAACATATAATATATTAAAGCATCTTTGTTGTTTCCATGGTTTCTACAAAATAATACTAGAAATCAAGGGTAATGCAGGTACCATGGTCTGTGTCCTGGTAAAAAAAAATTGCTTATTTCTCTGGATTTAAACATTATTGGAAAGTAAACAAAATATATAACACTGTTCTAGTGGCTTTTGTATATTTTATATAAATCTTGCATATTGTGCCTTTAATAACATCCAATACAATTTTGCTTAAAAAACGAGGTCACTAATGGAGCTGATGTTACCTGTATGTTAAGCAGTGTGGCTCCAGTCCTCATGGCCTCATTGATCTCCAGGCTGTATATGAGCTGTGGGAAATGGGGAGGGCTCTGGTTGTTGGGGGGCAGCACTTCCATATACACTGTAGTGATGGAACTTCTGAAGAAACAAAAAGGAAAAGAGTTTATGTTCCTTTATTTGACAAACGTGTTAAGTGTCTCACTCAAGGGTATGACATGATAGCTTACGCTTCCCCTCCAGCTACCAACTATGTCACGCCAGCCACAAAGCAATCAGGAATCCAGGAATAATTTCCTGGAAATACTATGGCTTTGTTCCAAAATATAGTGATCTGATTATTGTAAGGCACCACAGGCACTTCTGACGCAGAGATTGCTTTGAAAAAAAAATGAGATTCTGTAGTCATGCTGCCTTCTAAGATACCATCTTTTGGCCCAACTGTAAGGCAGTGTTTCATATCTCCTTCACAGAGAAGACGATCTCATAAAGCATTGTGACGAGCGGAGACAAGTGGATAAAAAGTTACCTACAAGAGATAAAAATATGAAGTACAACTACACGAAAGTTGTCAGGCCCGATGAGATGTTCATGTGTACTGAGTTTCATACCAATATGTGCAAGCGTGTTTGATATCTGGACCAAGTTTTCGGACCCCATTCAAGGGGGCGCTGTTGAGCCCCCCTGCCACGCCCGGGTCCCAGCCTCTGTGACGCCCTAATGGCCGCAGGTTCCAATGCGTGTGCAAAGTTTCAAGAGTTTTTGTGCATGTTAAGGGCCAAAAACCTTGAATAAAAAATAATAAAGAAGAATAATAATTCTAAGGAAATTAATAGGGCCTTCGCCCTTTCAGTGCTTGTGCCCTAATAAATAGTATAAAAACCATAGTAAGGCTATAAGTCAGTTGCCAGAGGAGCAAGATTTACCTGTGCAGTTATTTACTAGCTAGCCTCCATTACACTCACTCCCCTAAACCGCACTCCCATCCGGGTCACGGCACCAATTTTACCCCTACAGTTCTACTCGCTTCGCTCCAAGTGGGAGTTGAACTGGCATTTCTGGCATGTGACGAGGGTGCACTAAAAAGGCTGCTAAAGAGTCTAGTGTCAGGGGAGAGAAGTTTACTCAAACAGCTCGTACAAGCTGGCCTCTGTTACGTATACATTTAACTGAAAGACTTTTGGCGTGTTTGAGTTCCAGCCTTTTTCTGCTAATCTTTACCAATGCATCACAGAAATGTTTTTGACTTACTTTGCTCCTTAGACTTCCATTGTAAATGCATTACTATAAACACTGTTTCGCCTAGTCTCGGTTTTCTAATCTGAAAGACGCTTCAAATGTACTTTTTGCAGTAATCAGGAGATGTAATCAGGATGCTGTCGATTGAGACAATTCCTGTATGGGCTCTGATATGGATTTTTCTGTCTTTTAGCAAAAGAAATCACCATGAAGCTTCCTCCCAGATGTGAACACAATTCTGTAGAGTCTACCTAACAAAAGCAGTCCAATTGCTTAGGTTGTTTTCTGGATGTTTAGTGAAAACCTAACCTGGTATTGTCATTATTTCATGGCTCATTGTATCAAGGCACTCATCAACGTGCGTGTAACTGTGGTTGAAGCAAATTGGATTGGGGAGTATTCTGTCTGGAAATGTTCCAATATGGTGGATCTGATGCCAACGCTCTCATAAAATTTTAAAATCTATCTAGTTCTCGCAAGCTCAACTGCCATCTGTCCAACACATATAATAGCACACCTGCTGCCTTTAACCAACTGCCTTTAATCTATACTCTAAAAAAAGTCTCATGTATTGACACAGTATATCATATAATATATCCATCCGTTTGGATTACAGTTTTTAACATAAAAAATGTGATGTATGTGATGTACATTTGTCAGTCATACATAAACAAAATGATTTCTGTAGTAGAATAAATGTGTTTTATATACACAACCAGATGGTTGTGTATATAACCATATAATATATATATATATATATATATAATATATTATAAATATATATTTTTTTATTTATCATCAATCAATCCAATTTGTTTCAATCTCATTTATTTAAAATAACTAAATACTGCTTGTTTCACAGTTTTTAACCATATTTTAACCATGCTCATACTTTTTAACTGAATAAATTTAATTGTTTTCACAATTGCTGATTTTAAGCAGTTTGAATGAATGCATTTTGACAATATGATTAAATCAAACAGATGCAAATAGTTAATAACAAACTATGTGATTATTATTATTATTATTAGTGCAGAAATCTTATGTTTAATTTATGTATGATTGACAAATATACATCACATTAAGTTTATTAGTGAAACTTTACATTAGTTAATGTTACATTAACTAAAACAACTAACAATGAGCTATTCATTTGCTACAGAATTTAATAATCTTTGTTAATGTTAGTTAATAAAAATAATACAACTGTTCATTGTTAGTTCCTGTTAGCTCAGGTCCATTAAATTATATTAACAGATACAACTTTTGATTTTAATAATGAATTAGTAAATGTTAAAATTAATATTAAGTATGATTATCGAATGCTTTAGAATTATGTTTTCATTGATAGTTCATTTTACTACCTAATGGTAACAAATGGAAGCTTATGTAAAAAGTTTGGTTTCTTAAGTTAAAAGTGCACAATCCAAAGGGATGGATTGTGTTTTATATGCAAATACATAAATCTTAAAATAGGCCTAAATATTTTTTGGAGCATACCTCGATAAAGTGGGAACACAGTTCCAACCAAGTAACTTCCAACTTGAAACTTATGTTCTGTTGATTTGTTATGCATATTAGAGGCTCTTAAACTAGTTCCCGAAGTGCAAAGCGAAACAATGCATTTCCTGAACTTCTCTTGCCCTCGTTCTATTTCTGCTTCATTCAGCCGTATTGATCCAGCAGTCAGCAAGAATTACAGAGGGCAGAGGCTGGTATGAATTGGACAGGAGGGGACGCAGGTGAATGTCATTGGGTAGCGGCAATTAGAGTGAAAAGCCCTTAATTTCCGCTCTTCCAAGTGTCAGATGGACAAGAGCAGGGGCCAATATCGGCAGAGTGTTCTCAGAGATATTTCCGAAGCAAAATCTGTCACCATGTGGCATTGTATTGATCTAAAACTGGGCATGTGAGGTTGAGTCTTCGGTTAGAGAGTAAGAGTGACATTCTTTTCAACCCTCATTGGGTTTTCAGTTGATTTACCTTCTCTGGGATGCAGGGCCGTTGTCTGAGGCCCTAACGGTGAGGGCGTAGGAGCGGCCCACGGTCAGGTTGACGCCGGGCGTCACGGTGATCACTCCTGTACAGTCATTGATGGTGAAGTGACCCTGATCCCCAGCCAAGATTTTGTAGCTCACCAACCCGTTGGGACCGTCATCAGCGTCCACTGCTGTCAGCTAAAAAATGAATTGGTGCCGTTACTTCAGAAAAGACCTGTAACGCCTGTCAAGTACATGTCCGGGTCGTGTTTCCCAGAATCATTAAAAGATTCAGCACATGGCTACACTGGATTGTTGGCGGTTTATGAATGATGATTTTTTTTTTTTTTTTTTTTCTGAAATTCACTCTTTAGTGATTGATTGATTTTATTATGACAATTAAGCATATTTTTTTTCTGCTAAAATCTAAATCTGAAAAATTCTATATTATGATATAAGTTGTATTTAAGTATTAATTATTTATACATCAGGGAGTATATGGATATTTATTGAATATTGCTCGTTTCACAGCTCGCTATATTTTAACCATGTTCATTCTAAATATATTTAATTATTTCACACTTAACAGATTTATGCAGATTCTAAGCAATTTGAATAAATGTATTTTGAAAATATGATTATTTAAATCAAATCAAAATTAAAATAATATTTTAGGATATATAAGTTGTATTTATGTGGTTTTTTTATATTTATACATCAGGGTATTATTGATTGTACTGTTAATTTATTAGATTATTCATATAGTAAAATTACTGTGATATAATAATGAGAATCACAAATGAGAATATTATGAATTACAAAAATAATACGGATATGCAATACTAAAATTCAAATGCTTTAAAAAAATCTTCTTATTTTTTATGCTTCAATGAAACGTGACCCAGACAAGTTTTGTGAGAATTACACAAATAATATGTAGCATCGATGTTTCTGACTCACTGACTCACTGACTCAGATAAGAATTTATTTCAGAACCTTTATAAAGTGACAACTACCAGCATAAACTGGAGCAGTTAACCTTTTAGATGATACAACTTGCACTTTTTAATTTTAACTTCTGGGCAATCTTTCAGTATGTCAGAGCAAATCTGCGCTCTGCTCATGTCCTGATCGCAAAGAGATCAGCTACGCACACATTTCAAAAGAAAATTCCGGTTAAGACAAAGATTAAACAGAGATCTGAGCAATTATTCCAGCAATAAGCCCCTCACAAATGTAGATGGGAACTGCAGTTATTAATTCAAATGAGTGGATTAAGGGAGAAAAGCTCTGAAAAAAAAAAAAAACGTTTTCCAGGAAAGACATTTAAACATCACTAATGCAGAATCAACGTTAGAAACAAAATTGTGTAAAATATTAAGATTATGTATATTTTCAGAGAACATATCCAAAGTTTATTTTTATGGCTGTACTTATAAAGCACAAAAATAATATAAATTCATGATCCTTTTAGAGCAAGGATGGCCAACTGTCCTCCATCCGGTAGCTGAACAATGAAACACACCTGAACAATAGCTGTGTCCGAAACCGCTCCACTCGTTCACTCGTTCACTAACCCCGTATATAGTGCATGGCAGTTGAGCGCACTATATTAACTGTTTATTACTGTTTATTTGTCATGTTTATTGAGAATAAAGAGAGAATAAAAACACCTGTGTCATGCTATTTAGTACATTTACATTTAAAAATAACAGAACAAAAAACACTACACTGTCACATTTGTTTATAAAAAAATATAATAGTAAACAAATACAATATAAACACTTAAAAAAAAATATTCACGGGGTTTCCAGTCAGTTTTATGATATAAACCTGTATCATTTCTCTTCAAAATATCTTTACAAAAATGTTCTAATTAATTAAAGAAGTTGCCGCTTCCCGTATTGCCGTCCGCCGTATTTATTTTTATCTTTCGGCGCTCGATCGTCTTATTGCGTTGGATTTTGAGTAACGACGCTTTAACGAGTGTACATCGAATGTACACTCAAAATCAGAGAGGATTGTGGGTAAACGTAGTGAACGAATCTAGGGAATGCAGTCGTTCACTCAGAATTCGGAACAGCTCTACAAAATGGCCAACACCCAATATAGTGCACTATATAGTGGATAGGGAGCGGTTTCGGACACAGCTAATGTCTATTAGAAAGATACAGGCAGGTGAGTTTTTATCAGGGCTGGCGTCTAAACTCTGCAAGACATTTACATTTAGTCATTTAGCAGACGCTTTTATCCAAAAGGCAATTTGGGGTTAGGTGTCTTGCTCAAGGTCACCTTAGTCATGGTATCGAAGGTGGAGAGAGTGCTGTTCATTCACAATCCCCACTTTCAATTCCTGTCAGCGTGGGAATCGAACCAGCAACCTTCAGGTTACAAGCCCCGACTCCCTCGCCATTAGTCCCACGACTACCCTAGGACAGTGACCAAAGTTGCCCATCCCTGTTTTAGATGTCTTTCTTGGAAAATCTGCTAATAAAGAAAGTGATTTCATTGCAGTAAAAGAGTGACTTATTGATTACCTTTAAGACTGTGTCCCCAGGCTGCATGTCTGTGTAAACATTCACACTGTAGGAGACGTTGGGGAAGGTGGGGGTGTTGTCATTGGCATCAATCACAGTAATATTAACGGTGACTGGAGAGCTCTCCTGAACTCCATCCGAGGCGATCATTCTACAGACACAGGCAAATAACAAAACTGTTTATATCAGACCACGAAGCAGAGAAGGGCATTGACAAGAACCGTATTCTTAATTTCATAATTGCACATTGTGCACAGATGAATCACTGTAAATAATGAGCCATTTTAGAAAGGAGAAGCTAAAAGCAAAATTTGAAAATTGCTGATAACTACATATCAGCAAACAGATACTATGATATAAAAGGCAGATCTCTCATTTTCCCTTTGATTATTGTATGATAGCAAAGGCCTAGCCAAATTATTCAAATGAATGCTCTTGCGTGGAGAGAACAGTCCATTGGCGACGTACTCCCAACAGCCTCACTAGCTGTCAACTAGACTAATGGGATATCACAGAGAGGTTGTGTGTTCATTGCATTATTTCCCCTGCCGTCATGGTTTTTGACTGCGCCATTGAGAAGGCGAGTCATAACATCAACCAGTCAAGGTTGAATACATTATTGATCAATAAAATTAAAATATAACTAACATAATTAAACCATCCTCCAAAAATCCCCAACATCTAATAACCAACCCACCCACCTGAGACCCCCCCCACCCCACCCCCCCCTCGCCCCCACCCCCCCCCCCCGCTCCGCCCCCCCCCAACGCGCCCCCCCGACACCGCCACAGTCACCAGTGTTTCTGTCAACCTCCACGAGGAATAAAAGAGCTGAAGCTCGAAGCACAAAAAAGAGGTAGTCAAATAAAATAATAGGATTAAAAGAACGACACAAATGAAAATTTTGATAATTGGTAAAACCTGTCGATATTTTTTTACACCACAAAGTCGACATAGGCCTATTATAATATCACACTATTATATTTAAAGATAGTGAACACATGCATAATTTCGTAATTTTTTAAGAAATGATTGGAACTGAATTTTAAACTGGAAATAAGCATTGTAACCTACAGTACTCCCAAATAAACACGAATCCACACTATCGCAAAAACAAGGTAATGTGAATTTTTTTCCCCCCCTCCCCCCCCCCTCCCCCCTTCCCCTCATAATATACATTGCAGCTTCACCTCTTTTCCTCACAGTGTCTGAAACGGTTTGATAAAGAATTCTGTCTTTATAAAACCCTACTTTGCTCTGATTGGTCAAATGATGGTCCCCGTCTGCTAACTGAGCGGTGATCGGTCTATCCGCTTTCTGCGCTCCCCCGCTTACAGCGCGTGTTGGAAAAAAAAAAACACGGCCATCACCAAAACCGCACATATGACGTTCCGGATCAGCTCCAAGGCTGCCTCAGCACTTGTATACACACTGATGCGTTTCTGATTTTGAACAGAAAACACTGGGTCCTCATTCCGCATTTATGTGGGTATTACTGTAAAAAATCAAATCAAGCCTGAGCCCAACCAAAACCAACAAAACACAAAAAACCAAACCAGACACATTCTCTTCTTTTGGAAGTGCAATAGAAAAGAATTTCGAAGCACAGAAAACATCGTACTTCCTTCTTCTCTTCTTCTCTTCTCGGGGCGAACATGATCCGTTGTCAACAAACCAAACACTTTCAATTTCAGCCTCAGCTACAACCACAGTGTTTGAGGGCGGATGTTGTTTGTGGGAAGCCAATGAACAACATAGGCTTGGCATTACAAACCTAGGTAGATTTGAGAAAGAAGTAAGACTGGAATTACTGATGAATCATTTCAGGGGCGACAGTTCAGAATCGGTGCTTTTTTCTTTCTTTTTTTTTTTTCTTTTACTCTGTTGGGAAAAAAAAAACTATAACTCCATTCGTCGTACCCCCCTCTTCGTGCCTCACGCCGACCTCAGACCGGACCCTCCGCCCGCACTCCCCCCCCGGTACGGCCCGGGCCCCCTCCACACCCACCCACTTTGGAATTGAATCTATAAAACGTTGCAGACCTTTCACATTCACAAACACACTACATAAAAGTTTGAAAAAAGCATAATAGGGACACAAAAATTACTCACTTTAAAGAAAAAAAAAAAAAAAAAAAAAAAAAAAAAAAAAAGTTGCTCTCTTACGCCATGCGTGTCCAGTGACAACCAAACTCTCTTATCTGCCATACAATACACATGGCTTGGATCTATTACTAGTACTTTGATCAGTAAAGCCCAAAGTATACCTCTTTACCCTCTTTTTACTGACTGTAACTGATTTCATCTTTTTTTCCACTTTCATTTTTCCACATATATCCTACGGTATATGTACAGTGATATGTGCAACACAAATTTATAATTTGGCAGCCCGCCAAGATTATTTTTCTAACCATGCAATCTTTGAATAAGCAACATGCACATGTCATTTATTTTTTTTAGGGTTTTTTTTGTTTTGGTACTATTTCACAAGTTCACACTTACAAATAATCAGATAGGAGAATTAGTATGCATATTTGGCGTGCTGTCCGAGGTTTCATTATAAATTATGAAACTGTAAAAACACCACTCACCCCAACAACTAAAAACTCTAACCCACCCCCCCCTCTCCCTACGAAAGAATATCACAAAACCCCAACCCCCCACCCCCACCCCGCACCACACCAAAACCCCCATACCCCGCCCCCCCCCCCCCCCCCCCCCCCCCCCCCCCCCCCCCCCCCCGAACCCCCCCCCCGAGGGCTCAGAGCTCGGTAGAATTTTTTTTGTTTGGGGGTGATTTGGCCCACATGCCAGAGCCCAGAGTAACTGCCCGCGGGCCCGTATTCTGGCCCCCCCCCCCCCCCCCCCCCCCCCCCCCCCCCCCCCCCGCTTTAGGTAAGTAACCAGGCAAGTGTGAGGAGACGGGGGTGGTTGGAGGGTGGGATGCTGAATAGCATGTCCAATATAGCATGGGTGACGGGTACTGACCTGCACGTTGTTCATGACTCGATATATATACAGGCTTTTGTATAATGAAAAGTCGCTCACCTTTCGGCTGAAATTCGCACGCTTTTGAAAGCAAAATAGGTGACCTACAGTGAATCGCTGTAGATTCGATGAGGCAGAAAACTTTTTTTTGGATGGGGGGAGGTTCAAATATTCCAGTGAAACATGCCGATTCAGGTGGAATTGCAAACAGAACCACCCCGCCTACAAAGATGCGCATGCCAAGAAGGGACTCGTGCGAGCATTCAAGCTGATACTGCGAATTCAGTGAAATGAATTGTGAACTAGGGTGTCTAGTTCCCCCCAAACATAAGCAAGTGAGGTGATGATTGACTAGAACATGCGTGTAAAGGCTCTATCATTAAAAAAGGAGACTCTGAATAATCTACGACCACCAATAAAGATTTCCACTTCCCACTTCCAGCTCGGTCGCCCTCCGTTTTGGACTGACAGTGAACAGTCAGGCGATCAGTAATCGCGCTACTTTCTGACGTCCACAGAAGGTAAAAACGGCCCCCCCTGGGTCGATGTGGAAAAGTGTTGTTGAAATATTGTTTGTGAGTGAAACTTAATCCTCTGGATTTTCGATGATACGCAACGGGGGGTTTTCGGCATGATATTATCTTTAAAGATCACTCCGTCATTTATGTTTCCCTCAGATAAGAGGAAGGACATCAAACAAGCCATCGCAAAATTGATCTTAAAATGCTCAAGTTTATGTATGAATACAATAAAGTTCTTGAATACATTTGCTAATCGCTATGGCTTAGTTATCATGAAAAATGTATTCATCTGAAATTAGCATATAACATGGGTATGTTGGCTCCGTCAATCATGATGGAAGAGATTCAGTTTAACAGCATAGTCCACACCATCTCTTGGTGGGGGTTCCATGAATTAAGCCATTTGTCAGGTGCCCCTACCACACTGTGCACTCATATAACTGCTAAATGTTAGACCCAAGTGACGGAGGCCTTGGCCTATGAAAATGGCTTGCATAATACTTAGTAAGGGAGGCCATAAATAATTTGTTGACGTCATAGGCTGAAGTTAAGTTTCGTCCAGAGCTCTCCCACAAGGTTGGCAAAAAAGCATCTCAAAATGCATCAGATTGTGATGCACTTTAAAAATATGGAATATTTACAATTTTTTTCTTACGGGGGAGCATGCCCCCGGACCACCCCTAGAGGGAAGTAATATCCTTCTCCACCAACCTTTTTCAACCCCTGATCCGTTTTCATGTCTGTATATAGGTTTTCCCCGCTTCCATGCTGATTTTGGCCTTCGGATCACGCATCGTGTGATTGCTGATTAAAGACAGCTGGTTGGACGTGATGTTGAATTGATTAGTTAGATCAATCTTGAATACGTGTTCCTCACTCCCCCGAATTTCTGTTAATAAAATTCCATCATTATATGTTTTGGGCACAAAGGGCGCTGTGTTGTTTTCACAGACAGTCTAAAAAAAGCATATAGGAGGACACAGCAACCAACCAAAACTACTGGAGCATTTTTCATCATCTCATATAACTTTTTGTAGAGAGAATGATAGCGAAAACTCACAGCATAGACTCTGGAAAAAGAATTGGAAAGTTTCTAGTGTGCATCTATGTTGAAGTTGAACTTCGATTATGGTGTTTGCACATGCATTTAAATATGGGAGGGGTAGACAAAGGTGACATTCACCAAAACAAGGTAAACATGGGCTTAATGCAGCCACCCATCAACACCCAGTGTCCCATAGCCACTAAGACATTACTCGCAGCATGCTAACTTAGGCACTCTGGCAGCTATTTACTTTTTTTTTTTTTTTTTAGACAGCAACTGCAATACCACTTTATTATCATCAGGGAACACTTTCCTCCAAATTAACCGCATCAGGGGTACATCAACACGGCCCTACAGACTCATTTAAACGAGTGAAAACAATGTTTATTGGCTACAAAGACAGGACAAATGACATACTTGATATTCCACAGCTCCGGCAAACAAAGTTTATCTTGTTGCAGTACAGATAATGGCATCTCTAAGCAGCCATTTGTATGTGACATGCTAGCCTAGCACGGCACAGTAACATCACCGGCGGGACCCGGACTCTTCTGTTCCCTTAGACGAGACCAGCTGGTTATAGTTTTGAATGAATCAGCACTCGGCGGGAGAGAGGTGGAGTGCAGTGAATGTTAAGTCCAGCAGCCCACGTCCCATGAGCCAACCTCAACGCACGCCTGACGGAGAATCAGCATTCAGACTCTTCCCCCTCTACAATTTAGCCTTCTCATGCCGTAATTATGCTCTCCTATAGAATCAGGCACAAAGGTCTTTTCAACTGTGAAAGCAAGCTCACCAGATACACACTGTACGCATCTCAGATCTCAACTGCTTGATTGTTATATCATCAAAAATTATCGCAATAAGTGCTATATTATGTTATATATGTATACTGTATTGTGTATATTTATATATATATATATATATATAATATATATATATATATATATATATATTATATATATATATATATATATATACACACAAACACACACACACACACACTTCATTCCCATAAATGCAATGCAATATACCCACATAGGCGATATATAATATGTAGCATAAGGCAAGAAGATATTATTAACGTTAACATCAAGATTTTCTGTAAAGCTTTAACAATGTGTATTGTGACACTATACAAATAAATTTGACTTGACATGAATTTTCTCAGCATAGTACATGCATACTGTATGCACACAGCCCAGCTTGCAAATATGTGTTTTTTTTTCAAGCTTGCAAATATGTGTTTTTTTTT